>CATORF010000581.1:0-1200000 GCA_951804975.1 Anthophora plumipes | reverse complement strand
ACAGTGCTTTTGATATGCAGATCGGCGATAACTAGGTTTTCGTGGGGTTTCAAGATGAGATATGCATTTTCTGCGATTATCTTGGTGTTTCTTCCGTGAGAAGTATGCACAATCATCGAAATCGCTCTTTTGAAGCTATTTAATTCGAGAAACCCGTTGTCTGGTGTTTTCACCACTCCACAGTGCGTTTGATAAGAAGAACCGGCGATATCTTGCTTTTCGTGGAGTTTCCAGCTGGATATGCATTTTCTACCATAATCTTGGTGAGCCTGCTGTGCGAAGTATGTAGGATCATCGAATTCGCCCTTTTGGAGATATTCAATGTGAGAAAAACGCTATCAGGTGTTTTCACCACTCCACACTGCGTTTGATATGCAGATCCGGCGATATCTTGGTTTTCGTGGGGTTTCAAGCTGAGAATATGCATATTCTGCGATAATCTTGGTGTATCTTCTGTGTGAAGTATGCAGAATCATCGAAATCGCTCTTTTGGAGCTATTTAATACGAGAAACACGCTATCTGGTGTTTTCACCACTCCACAATGCGTTTGATATGCAGAACCAGCGATATCTTGGTTTTCGTGGGGTGTCCAGCTGAGATATGCATTTTCAGCGATAATCTTGGTGTTTCATCTGTGAGAAGGATGCAGGATCATCGGAATCGTTCTCTTGGAGCTATTTAATGCGAGGAACCAGTTATCTGGTGTTTTCACCACTCCACAATGCGTTTGATATGGAGATCGGCGATATCTTGGTTTTCGTGGGGTTTCAAGCTGAAAATATGCATATTCTGCGATAATCTTGGTGTTTCTTCTGTGTGAAGTATGCAGAAACATCGAAATCGCTCCTTTGGAGTTATTTAATGCGAGAAACACGTTATCTGGTGTTTTCACCACTCCACAATGCGTTTGATATGCAGAACCGGCGATATCTTGGTTTTCGTGGGGTTTCAAGCGGAGAATATGCATATTCTGCGATAATCTTGGTGTTTCTTCTGTGTGAAGTATGCAGAATCATCGAAATCGCTCTTTTGGAGCTATTTAATACGAGAAACACGCTATCTGGTGTTTTCACCACTCCACAATGCGTTTGATATGCAGAACCAGCGATTTCTTGGTTTTCGTCGGGTTTCAAGCTGAGAAAATGCATATTCTGCATTAATCTTGGTGTTTCTTCCGTGTGAAGTATGCAGAATCATCGAAATCGCTCTTTTGGAGCTATTTAATGCGAGAAACCAGTTATCTGGTGTTTTCACCAATCCACAGTGCGTTTGATATGCAGATCGGCGATATCTTGGTTTTCGTGGGGTGTCCAGCTGAGATATGCATTTTCAGCGATAATCTTGGTGTTTCATCTGTGAGAAGGATGCAGGATCATCGGAATCGTTCTCTTGGAGCTATTTAATGCGAGGAACCAGTTATCTGGTGTTTTCACCACTCCACAATGCGTTTGATATGGAGATCGGCGATATCTTGGTTTTCGTGGGGTTTCAAGCTGAAAATATGCATATTCTGCGATAATCTTGGTGTTTCTTCTGTGTGAAGTATGCAGAATCATCGAAATCGCTCCTTTGGAGTTATTTAATGCGAGAAACACGTTATCTGGTGTTTTCACCACTCCACAATGCGTTTGATATGCAGAACCGGCGATATCTTGGTTTTCGTGGGGTTTCAAGCTGAGAATATGCATATTCTGCGATAATCTTGGTGTTTCTTCTGTGTGAAAGTATGCAGAATCATCGAAATCGCTCTTTTGGAGCTATTTAATGCGAGAAACACGCTATCTGGTGTTTTCACCACTCCACAATGCGTTTGATATGCAGAACCAGCGATTTCTTGGTTTTCGTCGGGTTTCAAGCTGAGAAAATGCATATTCTGCATTAATCTTGGTGTTTCTTCTGTGTGAAGTATGCAGAATCATCGAAATCGCTCCTTTGGAGTTATTTAATGCGAGAAACACGTTATCTGGTGTTTTCACCACTCCACAATGCGTTTGATATGCAGAACCGGCGATATCTTGGTTTTCGTGGGGTTTCAAGCTGAGAATATGCATATTCTGCGATAATCTTGGTGTTTCTTCTGTGTGAAAGTATGCAGAATCATCGAAATCGCTCTTTTGGAGCTATTTAATGCGAGAAACACGCTATCTGGTGTTTTCACCACTCCACAATGCGTTTGATATGCAGAACCGGCGATATCTTGGTTTTCGTGGGGTTTCAAGCGGAGAATATGCATATTCTGCGATAATCTTGGTGTTTCTTCTGTGTGAAGTATGCAGAATCATCGAAATCGCTCTTTTGGAGCTATTTAATACGAGAAACACGCTATCTGGTGTTTTCACCACTCCACAATGCGTTTGATATGCAGAACCAGCGATATCTTGGTGTTCGTCGGGTTTCAAGCTGAGAATATGCATATTCTGCATTAATCTTGGTGTTTCTTCTGTGTGAAGTATGCAGAATCATCGAAATCGCTCTTTTGGAGCTATTTAATGCGAGAAACCAGTTATCTGGTGTTTTCAGCACTCCACAGTGCGTTTGATATGCAGAAACTGCGATATCTTGGTTTTCGTCGGGTTTCAAGCAGAGAATATGCATATTCTGCATCAATCTTGGTGTTTCTTCTGTGTGAAGTATGCAGAATCATCGAAATCGCTCTTTTGGAGCTATTTAATGCGAGAAACACGTTATCTGGTGTTTTCAGTACTCCACAATGCGTTTGATATGCAGAAACATCGATATCCTGATTTTCGTTGGGGTTTCAAGCTGAGAAAATGCATATTCTGCATTAATCTTGGTGTTTCTTGTGTGTGAAGTATGCAGAATCATCGAAATCGCTCTTTTGGAGCTATTTAATGCGAGAAACCAGTTATCTGGTGTTTTCACCAATCCACAGTGCTTTTGATATGCAGATCGGCGATAACTAGGTTTTCGTGGGGTGTCCAGCTGAGATATGCATTTTCAGCGATAATCTTGGTGTTTCATCTGTGAGAAGGATGCAGGATCATCGGAATCGTTCTCTTGGAGCTATTTAATGCGAGGAACCAGTTATCTGGTGTTTTCACCACACCACAATGCGTTTGATATGGAGATCGGCGATATCTTGGTTTTCGTGGGGTTTCAAGCTGAAAATATGCATATTCTGCGATAATCTTGGTGTTTCTTCTGTGTGAAGTATGCAGAAACATCGAAATCGCTCCTTTGGAGTTATTTAATGCGAGAAACACGTTATCTGGTGTTTTCACCACTCCACAATGCGTTTGATATGCAGAACCGGCGATATCTTGGTTTTCGTGGGGTTTCAAGCGGAGAATATGCATATTCTGCGATAATCTTGGTGTTTCTTCTGTGTGAAGTATGCAGAATCATCGAAATCGCTCTTTTGGAGCTATTTAATACGAGAAACACGCTATCTGGTGTTTTCACCACTCCACAATGCGTTTGATATGGAGATCGGCGATATCTTGGTTTTCGTGGGGTTTCAAGCTGAAAATATGCATATTCTGCGATAATCTTGGTGTTTCTTCTGTGTGAAGTATGCAGAATCATCGAAATCGCTCCTTTGGAGTTATTTAATGCGAGAAACACGTTATCTGGTGTTTTCACCACTCCACAATGCGTTTGATATGCAGAACCGGCGATATCTAGGTTTTCGTGGGGTCTCCAGCTGGATATGCATTTTCTGCGATAATCTTGGTGTTTCTTCTGTGAGAAGTATGCAGGATCATCGAAATCGCTCTTTTCGAGCTATTTAATGCGGCAAATCACGTTTTCTGGTGTTTTCACCACTCCACAGTGCGTTTGATATGCAGAACCAGCGATATCTTGGTTTTCGTGGGGTTTCCAGCTGAAATATGCATTTTCAGCGATAATCTTGGTGCCTCATCTGTGAGAAGGATGCAGTATCATCGGAATCGTTCTCTTGGAGCTATTTAATGCGAGAAACCAGTTATCTGGTGTTTTCACCACTCCACAGTGCGTTTGATATGCAGAAACTGCGATATCTTGGTTTTCGTCGGGTTTCAAGCTGAGAATATGCATATTCTGCATCAATCTTGGTGTTTCTTCTGTGTGAAGTATGCAGAATCATCGAAATCGCTCTTTTGGAGCTATTTAATGCGAGAAACCTGTTATCTGGTGTTTTCACCACTCCACAGTGCGTTTGATATGCAGAAACTGCGATATCTTGGTTTTCGTCGGGTTTCAAGCTGAGAATATGCATATTCTGCATTAATCTTGGTGTTTCTTCTGTGTGAAGTATGCAGATTAATCGATATCGCTCTTTTGGAGCTATTTAATGCGAGAAACACGTTATCTGGTGTTCTCACCACTCCAAAGTGCGTTTGATATGCAGATCGGCGATATCTAGGTTTTCGTGGGGTTTCCAGCTGGATATGCATTTTCTGCGATAATCTTGGTGTTTCTTCTGTGAGAAGTATGCAGGATCATCGAAATCGCTCTTTTCGAGCTATTTAATGCGGAAAATCACGTTTTCTGGTGTTTTCACCACTCCACAGTGCGTTTGATATGCAGAACCAGCGATATCTTGGTTTTCGTGGGGTGTCCAGCTGAGATATGCATTTTCAGCGATTATCTTGGTGTTTCATCTGTGAGAAGGATGCAGGATCATCGGAATCGTTCTCTTGGAGCTATTTAATGCGAGAAACCAGTTATCTGGTGTTTTCACCACTCCACAGTGCGTTTGATATGCAGAAACTGCGATATCTTGGTTTTCGTCGGGTTTCAAGCTGAGAATATGCATATTCTGCATCAATCTTGGTGTTTCTTCTGTGTGAAGTATGCAGAATCATCGAAATCGCTCTTTTGGAGCTATTTAATGCGAGAAACCTGTTATCTGGTGTTTTCACCACTCCACAGTGCGTTTGATATGCAGAAACTGCGATATCTTGGTTTTCGTCGGGTTTCAAGCTGAGAATATGCATATTCTGCATTAATCTTGGTGTTTCCTCTGTGTGAAGTATGCAGAATAATCGAAATCGCTCTTTTGGAGCTATTTAATGCGAGAAACACGTTATCTGGTGTTCTCACCACTCCAAAGTGCGTTTGATATGCAGATCGGCGATATCTAGGTTTTCGTGGGGTTTCCAGCTGGATATGCATTTTCTGCGATAATCTTGGTGTTTCTTCTGTGAGAAGTATGCAGGATCATCGAAATCGCTCTTTTCGAGCTATTTAATGCGGAAAATCACGTTTTCTGGTGTTTTCACCACTCCACAGTGGGTTTGATATGCAGAACCAGCGATATCTTGGTTTTCGTGGGGTGTCCAGCTGAGATATGCATTTTCAGCGATTATCTTGGTGTTTCATCTGTGAGAAGGTTGCAGGATCATCGGAATCGTTCTCTTGGAGCTATTTAATGCGAGAAACCAGTTATCTGGTGTTTTCACCACTCCACAGTGCGTTTGATATGCAGAAACTGCGATATCTTGGTTTTCGTCGGGTTTCAAGCTGAGAATATGCATATTCTGCATCAATCTTGGTGTTTTTTCTGTGTGAAGTATGCAGAATCATCGAAATCGCTCTTTTGGAGCTATTTAATGCGAGAAACCTGTTATCTGGTGTTTTCACCACTCCACAGTGCGTTTGATATGCAGAAACTGCGATATCTTGGTTTTCGTCGGGTTTCAAGCTGAGAATATGCATATTCTGCATTAATCTTGGTGTTTCTTCTGTGTGAAGTATGCAGAATAATCGAAATCGCTCTTTTGGAGCTATTTAATGCGAGAAACACGTTATCTGGTGTTCTCACCACTCCAAAGTGCGTTTGATATGCAGATCGGCGATATCTAGGTTTTCGTGGGGTTTCCAGCTGGATATGCATTTTCTGCGATAATCTTGGTGTTTCATCTGTGAGAAGGATGCAGGATCATCGGAATCGTTCTCTTGGAGCTATTTAATGCGAGAAACCAGTTATCTGGTGTTTTCACCACTCCACAGTGCGTTTGATATGCAGAACCAGCGATATCTTGGTTTTCGTGGGGTGTCCAGCTGAGATATGCATTTTCAGCGATTATCTTGGTGTTTCATCTGTGAGAAGGATGCAGGATCATCGGAATCGTTCTCTTGGAGCTATTTAATGCGAGAAACCAGTGATCTGGTGTTTTCACCACTCCACAGTGCGTTTGATATGCAGAAACTGCGATATCTTGGTTTTCGTCGGGTTTCAAGCTGAGAATATGCATATTCTGCATCAATCTTGGTGTATCTTCTGTGTGAAGTATGCAGAATCATCGAAATCGCTCTTTTGGAGCTATTTAATGCGAGAAACACGTTTTCTGGTGTTTTCACCACTCCACAGTGCGTTTGATATGCAGAACCAGCGATATCTTGGTTTTCGTGGGGTGTCCAGCTGAGATATGCATTTTCAGCGATTATCTTGGTGTTTCATCTGTGAGAAGGATGCAGGATCATCGGAATCGTTCTCTTGGAGCTATTTAATGCGAGAAACCAGTTATCTGGTGTTTTCACCACTCCACAGTGCGTTTGATATGCAGAAACTGCGATATCTTGGTTTTCGTCGGGTTTCAAGCTGACAATATGCATATTCTGCATCAATCTTGGTGTATCCTCTGTGTGAAGTATGCAGAATCATCGAAATCGCTCTTATGGAGCTATTTAATGCGAGAAACACGCTATCTGGTGTTTTCACCACTCCACAATGCGTTTGATATGCAGAACCAGCGATTTCTTGGTTTTCGTCGGGTTTCAAGCTGAGAAAAAGCATATTCTGCATTAATCTTGGTGTTTCATCTGTGAGAAGGATGCAGGATCATCGGAATCGTTCTCTTGGAGCTATTTAATGCGAGGAACCAGTTATCTGGTGTTTTCACCACTCCACAATGCGTTTGATATGGAGATCGGCGATATCTTGGTTTTCGTGGGGTTTCAAGCTGAAAATATGCATATTCTGCGATAATCTTGGTGTTTCTTCTGTGTGAAGTATGCAGAATCATCGAAATCGCTCTTTTGGAGCTATTTAATGCGAGAAACACGTTATCTGGTGTTTTCACCACTCCACAATGCGTTTGATATGCAGAACTGGCGATATCTTGGTTTTCGTGGGGTTTCAAACTGAGATATGCATTGTCAGCGATAATCTTGGTGTTTCATCTGTGAGAAGGATGCAGGATCATCGAGATCGCTCTATTCGAGCGATTTAATGCGGAAAATCACGTTTTCTGGTGTTTTCACCACTCCACAGTGCGTTTGATATGCAGAACCAGCGATAACTTGGTTTTCGTGGGGTTTCCAGCTGAAATATGCATTTTCAGCGATAATCTTGGTGCCTCATCTGTGAGAAGGATGCAGGATCATCGGAATCGTTCTCTTGGAGCTATTTAATGCGAGAAACCAGTTATCTGGTGTTTTCACCACTCCACAGTGCGTTTGATATGCAGAAACTGCGATATCTTGGTTTTCGTCGGGTTTCAAGCTGAGAATATGCATATTCTGCATCAATCTTGGTGTTTCTTCTGTGTGAAGTATGCAGAATCATCGAAATCGCTCTTTTGGAGCTATTTAATGCGAGAAACCTGTTATCTGGTGTTTTCACCACTCCACAGTGCGTTTGATATGCAGAAACTGCGATATCTTGGTTTTCGTCGGGTTTCAAGCTGAGAATATGCATATTCTGCATTAATCTTGGTGTTTCCTCTGTGTGAAGTATGCAGAATAATCGAAATCGCTCTTTTGGAGCTATTTAATGCGAGAAACACGTTATCTGGTGTTCTCGCCACTCCAAAGTGCGTTTGATATGCAGATCGGCGATATCTAGGTTTTCGTGGGGTTTCCAGCTGGATATGCATTTTCTGCGATAATCTTGGTGTTTCTTCTGTGAGAAGTATGCAGGATCATCGAAATCGCTCTTTTCGAGCTATTTAATGCGGAAAATCACGTTTTCTGGTGTTTTCACCACTCCACAGTGGGTTTGATATGCAGAACCAGCGATATCTTGGTTTTCGTGGGGTGTCCAGCTGAGATATGCATTTTCAGCGATTATCTTGGTGTTTCTTCTGTGTGAAGTATGCAGAATAATCGAAATCGCTCTTTTGGAGCTATTTAATGCGAGAAACACGTTATCTGGTGTTCTCACCACTCCAAAGTGCGTTTGATATGCAGATCGGCGATATCTAGGTTTTCGTGGGGTTTCCAGCTGGATATGCATTTTCTGCGATAATCTTGGTGTTTCATCTGTGAGAAGGATGCAGGATCATCGGAATCGTTCTCTTGGAGCTATTTAATGCGAGAAACCAGTTATCTGGTGTTTTCACCACTCCACAGTGCGTTTGATATGCAGAACCAGCGATATCTTGGTTTTCGTGGGGTGTCCAGCTGAGATATGCATTTTCAGCGATTATCTTGGTGTTTCATCTGTGAGAAGGATGCAGGATCATCGGAATCGCTCTTTTGGAGCTATTTAATGCGAGAAACCTGTTATCTGGTGTTTTCACCACTCCACAGTGCGTTTGATATGCAGAAACTGCGATATCTTGGTTTTCGTCGGGTTTCAAGCTGAGAATATGCATATTCTGCATTAATCTTGGTGTTTCTTCTGTGTGAAGTATGCAGAATAATCGAAATCGCTCTTTTGGAGCTATTTAATGCGAGAAACACGTTATCTGGTGTTCTCACCACTCCAAAGTGCGTTTGATATGCAGATCGGCGATATCTAGGTTTTCGTGGGGTTTCCAGCTGGATATGCATTTTCTGCGATAATCTTGGTGTTTCATCTGTGAGAAGGATGCAGGATCATCGGAATCGTTCTCTTGGAGCTATTTAATGCGAGAAACCAGTTATCTGGTGTTTTCACCACTCCACAGTGCGTTTGATATGCAGAACCAGCGATATCTTGGTTTTCGTGGGGTGTCCAGCTGAGATATGCATTTTCAGCGATTATCTTGGTGTTTCATCTGTGAGAAGGATGCAGGATCATCGGAATCGTTCTCTTGGAGCTATTTAATGCCAGAAACCAGTGATCTGGTGTTTTCACCACTCCACAGTGCGTTTGATATGCAGAAACTGCGATATCTTGGTTTTCGTCGGGTTTCAAGCTGAGAATATGCATATTCTGCATCAATCTTGGTGTATCTTCTGTGTGAAGTATGCAGAATCATCGAAATCGCTCTTTTGGAGCTATTTAATGCGAGAAACACGTTTTCTGGTGTTTTCACCACTCCACAGTGCGTTTGATATGCAGAACCAGCGATATCTTGGTTTTCGTGGGGTGTCCAGCTGAGATATGCATTTTCAGCGATTATCTTGGTGTTTCATCTGTGAGAAGGATGCAGGATCATCGGAATCGTTCTCTTGGAGCTATTTAATGCGAGAAACCAGTTATCTGGTGTTTTCACCACTCCACAGTGCGTTTGATATGCAGAAACTGCGATATCTTGGTTTTCGTCGGGTTTCAAGCTGACAATATGCATATTCTGCATCAATCTTGGTGTATCCTCTGTGTGAAGTATGCAGAATCATCGAAATCGCTCTTATGGAGCTATTTAATGCGAGAAACACGCTATCTGGTGTTTTCACCACTCCACAATGCGTTTGATATGCAGAACCAGCGATTTCTTGGTTTTCGTCGGGTTTCAAGCTGAGAAAAAGCATATTCTGCATTAATCTTGGTGTTTCTTCTGTGTGAAGTATGCAGAATCATCGAAATCGCTCTTTTGGGCTATTTAATGCGAGAAACCAGTTATCTGGTGTTTTCACCAATCCACAGTGCGTTTGATATGCAGATCGGCGATATCTTGGTTTTCGTGGGGTGTCCAGCTGAGATATGCATTTTCAGCGATAATCTTGGTGTTTCATCTGTGAGAAGGATGCAGGATCATCGGAATCGTTCTCTTGGAGCTATTTAATGCGAGGAACCAGTTATCTGGTGTTTTCACCACTCCACAATGCGTTTGATATGGAGATCGGCGATATCTTGGTTTTCGTGGGGTTTCAAGCTGAAAATATGCATATTCTGCGATAATCTTGGTGTTTCTTCTGTGTGAAGTATGCAGAATCATCGAAATCGCTCTTTTGGAGCTATTTAATGCGAGAAACACGTTATCTGGTGTTTTCACCACTCCACAATGCGTTTGATATGCAGAACTGGCGATATCTTGGTTTTCGTGGGGTTTCAAACTGAGATATGCATTGTCAGCGATAATCTTGGTGTTTCATCTGTGAGAAGGATGCAGGATCATCGAGATCGCTCTATTCGAGCGATTTAATGCGGAAAATCACGTTTTCTGGTGTTTTCACCACTCCACAGTGCGTTTGATATGCAGAACCAGCGATAACTTGGTTTTCGTGGGGTTTCCAGCTGAAATATGCATTTTCAGCGATAATCTTGGTGCCTCATCTGTGAGAAGGATGCAGGATCATCGGAATCGTTCTCTTGGAGCTATTTAATGCGAGAAACCAGTTATCTGGTGTTTTCACCACTCCACAGTGCGTTTGATATGCAGAAACTGCGATATCTTGGTTTTCGTCGGGTTTCAAGCTGAGAATATGCATATTCTGCATCAATCTTGGTGTTTCTTCTGTGTGAAGTATGCAGAATCATCGAAATCGCTCTTTTGGAGCTATTTAATGCGAGAAACCTGTTATCTGGTGTTTTCACCACTCCACAGTGCGTTTGATATGCAGAAACTGCGATATCTTGGTTTTCGTCGGGTTTCAAGCTGAGAATATGCATATTCTGCATTAATCTTGGTGTTTCCTCTGTGTGAAGTATGCAGAATAATCGAAATCGCTCTTTTGGAGCTATTTAATGCGAGAAACACGTTATCTGGTGTTCTCACCACTCCAAAGTGCGTTTGATATGCAGATCGGCGATATCTAGGTTTTCGTGGGGTTTCCAGCTGGATATGCATTTTCTGCGATAATCTTGGTGTTTCTTCTGTGAGAAGTATGCAGGATCATCGAAATCGCTCTTTTCGAGCTATTTAATGCGGAAAATCACGTTTTCTGGTGTTTTCACCACTCCACAGTGGGTTTGATATGCAGAACCAGCGATATCTTGGTTTTCGTGGGGTGTCCAGCTGAGATATGCATTTTCAGCGATTATCTTGGTGTTTCATCTGTGAGAAGGTTGCAGGATCATCGGAATCGTTCTCTTGGAGCTATTTAATGCGAGAAACCAGTTATCTGGTGTTTTCACCACTCCACAGTGCGTTTGATATGCAGAAACTGCGATATCTTGGTTTTCGTCGGGTTTCAAGCTGAGAATATGCATATTCTGCATCAATCTTGGTGTTTTTTCTGTGTGAAGTATGCAGAATCATCGAAATCGCTCTTTTGGAGCTATTTAATGCGAGAAACCTGTTATCTGGTGTTTTCACCACTCCACAGTGCGTTTGATATGCAGAAACTGCGATATCTTGGTTTTCGTCGGGTTTCAAGCTGAGAATATGCATATTCTGCATTAATCTTGGTGTTTCTTCTGTGTGAAGTATGCAGAATAATCGAAATCGCTCTTTTGGAGCTATTTAATGCGAGAAACACGTTATCTGGTGTTCTCACCACTCCAAAGTGCGTTTGATATGCAGATCGGCGATATCTAGGTTTTCGTGGGGTTTCCAGCTGGATATGCATTTTCTGCGATAATCTTGGTGTTTCATCTGTGAGAAGGATGCAGGATCATCGGAATCGTTCTCTTGGAGCTATTTAATGCGAGAAACCAGTTATCTGGTGTTTTCACCACTCCACAGTGCGTTTGATATGCAGAACCAGCGATATCTTGGTTTTCGTGGGGTGTCCAGCTGAGATATGCATTTTCAGCGATTATCTTGGTGTTTCATCTGTGAGAAGGATGCAGGATCATCGGAATCGTTCTCTTGGAGCTATTTAATGCGAGAAACCAGTGATCTGGTGTTTTCACCACTCCACAGTGCGTTTGATATGCAGAAACTGCGATATCTTGGTTTTCGTCGGGTTTCAAGCTGAGAATATGCATATTCTGCATCAATCTTGGTGTATCTTCTGTGTGAAGTATGCAGAATCATCGAAATCGCTCTTTTGGAGCTATTTAATGCGAGAAACACGTTTTCTGGTGTTTTCACCACTCCACAGTGCGTTTGATATGCAGAACCAGCGATATCTTGGTTTTCGTGGGGTGTCCAGCTGAGATATGCATTTTCAGCGATTATCTTGGTGTTTCATCTGTGAGAAGGATGCAGGATCATCGGAATCGTTCACTTGGAGCTATTTAATGCGAGAAACCAGTTATCTGGTGTTTTCACCACTCCACAGTGCGTTTGATATGCAGAAACTGCGATATCTTGGTTTTCGTCGGGTTTCAAGCTGACAATATGCATATTCTGCATCAATCTTGGTGTATCCTCTGTGTGAAGTATGCAGAATCATCGAAATCGCTCTTATGGAGCTATTTAATGCGAGAAACACGCTATCTGGTGTTTTCACCACTCCACAATGCGTTTGATATGCAGAACCAGCGATTTCTTGGTTTTCGTCGGGTTTCAAGCTGAGAAAAAGCATATTCTGCATTAATCTTGGTGTTTCTTCTGTGTGAAGTATGCAGAATCATCGAAATCGCTCTTTTGGGCTATTTAATGCGAGAAACCAGTTATCTGGTGTTTTCACCAATCCACAGTGCGTTTGATATGCAGATCGGCGATATCTTGGTTTTCGTGGGGTGTCCAGCTGAGATATGCATTTTCAGCGATAATCTTGGTGTTTCATCTGTGAGAAGGATGCAGGATCATCGGAATCGTTCTCTTGGAGCTATTTAATGCGAGGAACCAGTTATCTGGTGTTTTCACCACTCCACAATGCGTTTGATATGGAGATCGGCGATATCTTGGTTTTCGTGGGGTTTCAAGCTGAAAATATGCATATTCTGCGATAATCTTGGTGTTTCTTCTGTGTGAAGTATGCAGAGTCATCGAAATCGCTCCTTTGGAGTTATTTAATGCGAGAAACACGTTATCTGGTGTTTTCACCACTCCACAATGCGTTTGATATGCAGAACCGGCGATATCTTGGTTTTCGTGGGGTTTCAAGCTGAGAATATGCATATTCTGCGATAATCTTGGTGTTTCTTCTGTGTGAAAGTATGCAGAATCATCGAAATCGCTCTTTTGGAGCTATTTAATGCGAGAAACACGCTATCTGGTGTTTTCACCACTCCACAATGCGTTTGATATGCAGAACCAGCGATTTCTTGGTTTTCGTCGGGTTTCAAGCTGAGAAAATGCATATTCTGCATTAATCTTGGTGTTTCTTCCGTGTGAAGTATGCAGAATCATCGAAATCGCTCTTTTGGAGCTATTTAATGCGAGAAACCAGTTATCTGGTGTTTTCACCAATCCACAGTGCGTTTGATATCCAGATCGGCGATATCTAGGTTTTCGTGGGGTTTCCAGCTGGATATGCATTTTCTGCGATAATCTTGGTGTTTCTTCTGTGAGAAGTATGCAGGATCATCGAAATCGCTCTTTTCGAGCTATTTAATGCGGCAAATCACGTTTTCTGGTGTTTTCACCACTCCACAGTGCGTTTGATATGCAGAACCAGCGATATCTTGGTTTTCGTGGGGTTTCCAGCTGAGATATGCATTTTCAGCGATAATCTTGGTGTCTCATCTGTGAGAAGGATGCAGGATCATCAGAATTGTTCTCTTGGAGCTATTTAATGCGAGAAACCAGTTATCTGGTGTTTTCACCACTCCACAGTGCGTTTGATATGCTGAAACTGCGATATCTTGGTGTTCGTCGGGTTTCAAGCAGAGAATATGCATATTCTGCATCAATCTTGGTGTTTCTTCTGTGTGAAGTATGCAGAATCATCGAAATCGCTCTTTTGGAGCTATTTAATGCGAGAAACACGTTATCTGGTGTTTTCACCAATCCACAATGCGTTTGATATGCAGAAACATCGATATCCTGATTTTCGTTGGGGTTTCAAGCTGAGAAAATGCATATTCTGCATTAATCTTGGTGTTTCTTCTGTGTGAAGTATGCAGAATCATCGAAATCGCTCTTTTGGAGCTATTTAATGCGAGAAACCAGTTATCTGGTGTTTTCACCAATCCACAGTGCGTTTGATATGCAGATCGGCGATATCTAGGTTTTCGTGGGGTCTCCAGCTGGATATGCATTTTCTGCGATAATCTTGGTGTTTCTTCTGTGTGAAAGTATGCAGAATCATCGAAATCGCTCTTTTGGAGCTATTTAATGCGAGAAACACGCTATCTGGTGTTTTCACCACTCCACAATGCGTTTGATATGCAGAACCAGCGATTTCTTGGTTTTCGTCGGGTTTCAAGCTGAGAAAATGCATATTCTGCATTAATCTTGGTGTTTCTTCCGTGTGAAGTATGCAGAATCATCGATATCGCTCTTTTGGAGCTATTTAATGCGAGAAACCAGTTATCTGGTGTTTTCACCAATCCACAGTGCGTTTGATATCCAGATCGGCGATATCTAGGTTTTCGTGGGGTTTCCAGCTGGATATGCATTTTCTGCGATAATCTTGGTGTTTCTTCTGTGAGAAGTATGCAGGATCATCGAAATCGCTCTTTTCGAGCTATTTAATGCGGCAAATCACGTTTTCTGGTGTTTTCACCACTCTACAGTGCGTTTGATATGCAGAACCAGCGATATCTTGGTTTTCGTGGGGTTTCCAGCTGAGATATGCATTTTCAGCGATAATCTTGGTGTCTCATCTGTGAGAAGGATGCAGGATCATCAGAATTGTTCTCTTGGAGCTATTTAATGCGAGAAACCAGTTATCTGGTGTTTTCACCACTCCACAGTGCGTTTGATATGCTGAAACTGCGATATCTTGGTGTTCGTCGGGTTTCAAGCAGAGAATATGCATATTCTGCATCAATCTTGGTGTTTCTTCTGTGTGAAGTATGCAGAATCATCGAAATCGCTCTTTTGGAGCTATTTAATGCGAGAAACACGTTATCTGGTGTTTTCACCACTCCACAATGCGTTTGATATGCAGATCGGCGATATCTAGGTTTTCGTGGGGTCTCCAGCTGGATATGCATTTTCTGCGATAATCTTGGTGTTTCTTCTGTGAGAAGTATGCAGGATCATCGAAATCGCTCTTTTCGAGCTATTTAATGCGGCAAATCACGTTTTCTGGTGTTTTCACCACTCCACAGTGCGTTTGATATGCAGAACCAGCGATATCTTGGTTTTCGTGGGGTTTCCAGCTGAAATATGCATTTTCAGCGATAATCTTGGTGCCTCATCTGTGAGAAGGATGCAGGATCATCGGAATCGTTCTCTTGGAGCTATTTAATGCGAGAAACCAGTTATCTGGTGTTTTCACCACTCCACAGTGCGTTTGATATGCAGAAACTGCGATATCTTGGTTTTCGTCGGGTTTCAAGCTGAGAATATGCATATTCTGCATCAATCTTGGTGTTTCTTCTGTGTGAAGTATGCAGAATCATCGAAATCGCTCTTTTGGAGATATTTAATGTGAGAAACCTGTTATCTGGTGTTTTCACCACTCCACAATGCGTTTGATATGCAGAAACATCGATATCCTGATTTTCGTTGGGGTTTCAAGCTGAGAAAATGCATATTCTGCATTAATCTTGGTGTTTCTTCTGTGTGAAGTATGCAGAATCATCGAAATCGCTCTTTTGGAGCTATTTAATGCGAGAAACCAGTTATCTGGTGTTTTCACCAATCCACAGTGCGTTTGATATGCAGATCGGCGATATCTAGGTTTTCGTGGGGTCTCCAGCTGGATATGCATTTTCTGCGATAATCTTGGTGTTTCTTCTGTGAGAAGTATGCAGGATCATCGAAATCGCTCTTTTCGAGCTATTTAATGCGGCAAATCACGTTTTCTGGTGTTTTCACCACTCTACAGTGCGTTTGATATGCAGAACCAGCGATATCTTGGTTTTCGTGGGGTTTCCAGCTGAGATATGCATTTTCAGCGATAATCTTGGTGTCTCATCTGTGAGAAGGATGCAGGATCATCAGAATTGTTCTCTTGGAGCTATTTAATGCGAGAAACCAGTTATCTGGTGTTTTCACCACTCCACAGTGCGTTTGATATGCTGAAACTGCGATATCTTGGTGTTCGTCGGGTTTCAAGCAGAGAATATGCATATTCTGCATCAATCTTGGTGTTTCTTCTGTGTGAAGTATGCAGAATCATCGAAATCGCTCTTTTGGAGCTATTTAATGCGAGAAACACGTTATCTGGTGTTTTCACCACTCCACAATGCGTTTGATATGCAGATCGGCGATATCTAGGTTTTCGTGGGGTCTCCAGCTGGATATGCATTTTCTGCGATAATCTTGGTGTTTCTTCTGTGAGAAGTATGCAGGATCATCGAAATCGCTCTTTTCGAGCTATTTAATGCGGCAAATCACGTTTTCTGGTGTTTTCACCACTCCACAGTGCGTTTGATATGCAGAACCAGCGATATCTTGGTTTTCGTGGGGTTTCCAGCTGAAATATGCATTTTCAGCGATAATCTTGGTGCCTCATCTGTGAGAAGGATGCAGGATCATCGGAATCGTTCTCTTGGAGCTATTTAATGCGAGAAACCAGTTATCTGGTGTTTTCACCACTCCACAGTGCGTTTGATATGCAGAAACTGCGATATCTTGGTTTTCGTCGGGTTTCAAGCTGAGAATATGCATATTCTGCATCAATCTTGGTGTTTCTTCTGTGTGAAGTATGCAGAATCATCGAAATCGCTCTTTTGGAGATATTTAATGTGAGAAACCTGTTATCTGGTGTTTTCACCACTCCACAGTGCGTTTGATATGCAGAAACTGCGATATCTTGGTTTTCGTCGGGTTTCAAGCTGAGAATATGCATATTCTGCATTAATCTTGGTGTTTCTTCTGTGTGAAGTATGCAGAATAATCGAAATCGCTCTTTTGGAGCTATTTAATGCGAGAAACACGTTATCTGGTGTTCTCACCACTCCAAAGTGCGTTTGATATGCAGATCGGCGATATCTAGGTTTTCGTGGGGTTTCCAGCTGGATATGCATTTTCTGCGATAATCTTGGTGTTTCTTCTGTGAGAAGTATGCAGGATCATCGAAATCGCTCTTTTCGAGCTATTTAATGCGGAAAATCACGTTTTCTGGTGTTTTCACCACTCCACAGTGCGTTTGATATGCAGAACCAGCGATCTCTTGGTTTTCGTGGGGTGTCCAGCTGAGATATGCATTTTCAGCGATTATCTTGGTGTTTCATCTGTGAGAAGGATGCAGGATCATCGGAATCGTTCTCTTGGAGCTATTTAATGCGAGAAACCAGTTATCTGGTGTTTTCACCACTCCACAGTGCGTTTGATATGCAGAAACTGCGATATCTTGGTTTTCGTCGGGTTTCAAGCTGAGAATATGCATATTCTGCATCAATCTTGGTGTATCTTCTGTGTGAAGTATGCAGAATCATCGAAATCGCTCTTTTGGAGCTATTTAATGCGAGAAACACGTTATCTGGTGTTTTCACCACTCCACAATGCGTTTGATATGCAGAACTGGCGATATCTTGGTTTTCGTGGGGTTTCAAACTGAGATATGCATTGTCAGCGATAATCTTGGTGTTTCATCTGTGAGAAGGATGCAGGATCATCGAGATCGCTCTATTCGAGCGATTTAATGCGGAAAATCACGTTTTCTGGTGTTTTCACCACTCCACAGTGCGTTTGATATGCAGAACCAGCGATAACTTGGTTTTCGTGGGGTTTCCAGCTGAAATATGCATTTTCAGCGATAATCTTGGTGCCTCATCTGTGAGAAGGATGCAGGATCATCGGAATCGTTCTCTTGGAGCTATTTAATGCGAGAAACCAGTTATCTGGTGTTTTCACCACTCCACAGTGCGTTTGATATGCAGAAACTGCGATATCTTGGTTTTCGTCGGGTTTCAAGCTGAGAATATGCATATTCTGCATCAATCTTGGTGTTTCTTCTGTGTGAAGTATGCAGAATCATCGAAATCGCTCTTTTGGAGCTATTTAATGCGAGAAACCTGTTATCTGGTGTTTTCACCACTCCACAGTGCGTTTGATATGCAGAAACTGCGATATCTTGGTTTTCGTCGGGTTTCAAGCTGAGAATATGCATATTCTGCATTAATCTTGGTGTTTCCTCTGTGTGAAGTATGCAGAATAATCGAAATCGCTCTTTTGGAGCTATTTAATGCGAGAAACACGTTATCTGGTGTTCTCACCACTCCAAAGTGCGTTTGATATGCAGATCGGCGATATCTAGGTTTTCGTGGGGTTTCCAGCTGGATATGCATTTTCTGCGATAATCTTGGTGTTTCTTCTGTGAGAAGTATGCAGGATCATCGAAATCGCTCTTTTCGAGCTATTTAATGCGGAAAATCACGTTTTCTGGTGTTTTCACCACTCCACAGTGGGTTTGATATGCAGAACCAGCGATATCTTGGTTTTCGTGGGGTGTCCAGCTGAGATATGCATTTTCAGCGATTATCTTGGTGTTTCATCTGTGAGAAGGTTGCAGGATCATCGGAATCGTTCTCTTGGAGCTATTTAATGCGGAAAATCACGTTTTCTGGTGTTTTCACCACTCCACAGTGCGTTTGATATGCAGAACCAGCGATATCTTGGTTTTCGTGGGGTGTCCAGCTGAGATATGCATTTTCAGCGATTATCTTGGTGTTTCATCTGTGAGAAGGTTGCAGAATCATCGAAATCGCTCTTTTGGAGCTATTTAATGCGAGAAACACGTTATCTGGTGTTTTCACCACTCCACAATGCGTTTGATATGCAGAACTGGCGATATCTTGGTTTTCGTGGGGTTTCAAACTGAGATATGCATTGTCAGCGATAATCTTGGTGTTTCATCTGTGAGAAGGATGCAGGATCATCGAGATCGCTCTATTCGAGCGATTTAATGCGGAAAATCACGTTTTCTGGTGTTTTCACCACTCCACAGTGCGTTTGATATGCAGAAACTGCGATATCTTGGTTTTCGTCGGGTTTCAAGCTGAGAATATGCATATTTTGCATCAATCTTGGTGTTTCTTCTGTGTGAAGTATGCATAATCATCGAAATCGCTCTGTTTTAGCTATTTAATGCGAGAAACACGTTATCTGGTGTTTTCACCACTCCACAATACGTTTGATATGCAGAATCTGCGATATCTTGGTTTTCGTCGGGTTTCAAGCTGAGAATATGCATATTCTGCATTAATCCTGGTGTTTCTTCTGTGAGAAGTATGCAGGATCATCAAAATCGCTCTTTTGGAGCTATTTAATGGGGAAAATCACGTTTTCTGGTGTTTTCACCACTCCACAGTGCGTTTGATATGCAGAACCAGCGATATCTTGGTTTTCGTGGGGTTTCCAGCTGAGATATGCATTTTCTGCATCAATCTTGGTGTTTCTTCTGTGTGAAGTATGCTGAATCATCGAAATCGCTCTTTTGGAGCTATTTAATGCGAGAAACACGTTATCTGGTGTTTTCACCACTCCACAATGCGTTTGATATGCAGAAACATCGATATCCTGATTTTCGTTGGGGTTTCAAGCTGAGAATATGCATATTCTGCATTAATCCTGGTGTTTCTTCTGTGAGAAGTATGCAGGATCATCAAAATCGCTCTTTTCGAGCTATTTAATGCGGCAAATCACGTTTTCTGGTGTTTTCACCACTCCACAGTGCGTTTGATATGCAGAACCAGCGATATCTTGGTTTTCATGGGGTTTCCAGCTGGATATGCATTTTCTGCGATAATCTTGGTGTTTCTTCTGTGAGAAGTATGCAGGATCATCGAAATCGCTCTTTTCGAGCTATTTAATGCGGCAAATCACGTTTTCTGGTGTTTTCACCACTCCACAGTGCGTTTGATATGCAGATCGGCGATATCTAGGTTTTCGTGGGGTTTCCAGCTGGATATGCATTTTCTGCGATAATCTTGGTGTTTCTTCTGTGAGAAGTATGCAGGATCATCGAAATCGCTCTTTTCGAGCTATTTAATGCGGAAAATCACGTTTTCTGGTGTTTTCACCACTCCACAGTGCGTTTGATATGCAGAACCAGCGATATCTTGGTTTTCGTGGGGTGTCCAGCTGAGATATGCATTTTCAGCGATTATCTTGGTGTTTCATCTGTGAGAAGGATGCAGGATCATCGGAATCGTTCTCTTGGAGCTATTTAATGCGAGAAACCAGTTATCTGGTGTTTTCACCACTCCACAGTGCGTTTGATATGCAGAAACTCCGATATCTTGGTTTTCGTCGGGTTTCAAGCTGAGAATATGCATACTCTGCATCAATCTTGGTGTATCTTCTGTGTGAAGTATGCAGAATCATCGAAATGGCTCTTTTGGAGCTATTTAATGCGAGAAACCCGTTATCTGGTGTTTTCACCACTCCACAATGCGTTTGATATGCAGAACTGGCGATATCTTGGTTTTCGTGGGGTTTCAAACTGAGATATGCATTGTCAGCGATAATCTTGGTGTTTCATCTGTGAGAAGGATGCAGGATCATCGAGATCGCTCTATTCGAGCGATTTAATGCGGAAAATCACGTTTTCTGGTGTTTTCACCACTCCACAGTGCGTTTGATATGCAGAAACTGCGATCTCTTGGTTTTCGTCGGGTTTCAAGCTGAGAATATGCATATTCTGCATCAATCTTGGTGTTTCTTCTGTGTAAAGTATGCAGAATCATCGAAATCGCTCTTTTGGAGCTATTTAATGCGAGAAACACGTTATCTGGTGTTTTCACCACTCCACAATACGTTTGATATGCAGAATCTGCGATATCTTGGTTTTCGTCGGGTTTCAAGCTGAGAATATGCATATTCTGCATTAATCCTGGTGTGTCTTCTGTGAGAAGTATGCAGGATCATCAAAATCGCTCTTTTCGAGCTATTTAATGCGAAAAACACGTTTTCTGGTGTTTTCAGCATGCCACAGAGCGTTTGTCATGCGGAAACTGCGATATCTTCGGTATCGTTGGGTTTCCAGCTGAGATATGCATTTCCAGTGATAATCTTCATGATTCTGCTGTTACAAGTGTGCAGAATCACCGAAATCGCTGTTTTCGTGCTATTGAATGCGAAAAACACGTTTTCTGGTGTTTTCAGCACTCCACAGTGCGTTTGATATGCGGAAACTGCCATATCTTCGGTATCGTTGATGTTTCCAGCTGAGATATGCATTTTCAGTGATAATCTTCATGATTCTGCTGTTACAAGTGTGCAGAATCACCGAAATCGCTGTTTTCGTGCTATTGAATGCGAAAAACACGTTTTCTGGTGTTTTCAGCACGCCACAGAGCGTTTGACATGCGGAAACTGCGATATCTTCGGTATCGTTGTTGTTTCCAGCTGAGATGTGCATTTTCAGTGACAATCTTCATGATTCTGCTGTTACAAGTGTGCAGAATCACCGAAATCGCTGTTTTCGTGGTATTGAATGCGAAAAACACATTTCTGGTGTTTTCAGCACGCCACAGAGCGTTTGACATTTGGAAACTGCGATATCTTCGGTAGCGTTGTTGTTTCCAGCTGAGATATGCATTTTCAGTGATAATCTTCATGATTCTGCTGTTACAAGTGTGCAGAATCACCGAAATCGCTGTTTTCGTGCTATTGAATGCGAAAAACACGTTTTCTGGTGTTTTCAGCACTCCACAGTGCGTTTGATATGCGGAAACTGCCATATCTTCGGTATCGTTGATGTTTCCAGCTGAGATATGCATTTTCAGTGATAATCTTCATGATTCTGCTGTTACAAGTGTGCAGAATCACCGAAATCGCTGTTTTCGTGGTATTGAATGCGAAAAACACGTTTTCTGGTGTTTTCAGCACGCCACAGAGCGTTTGACATTTGGAAACTGCGATATCTTCGGTAGCGTTGTTGTTTCCAGCTGAGATATGCATTTTCAGTGATAATCTTCATGATTCTGCTGTTACAAGTGTGCAGAATCACCGAAATCGCTGTTTTCGTGCTATTGAATGCGAAAAACACGTTTTCTGGTGTTTTCAGCACTCCACAGTGCGTTTGATATGCGGAAACTGCCATATCTTCGGTATCGTTGATGTTTCCAGCTGAGATATGCATTTTCAGTGATAATCTTCATGATTCTGCTGTTACAAGTGTGCAGAATCACCGAAATCGCTGTTTTCGTGCTATTGAATGCGAAAAACACGTTTTCTGGTGTTTTCAGCACACCACAGTGCGTTTGATATGCGGAAACTGCCATATCTTCGGTATCGTTGATGTTTCCAGCTGAGATATGCATTTTCAGTGATAATCTTCATGATTCTGCTGTTACAAGTGTGCAGCATCACCGAAATCGCTGTTTTCGTGCTATTGAATGCGAAAAACACGTTTTCTGGTGTTTTCAGCACTCCACAGTGCGTTTGATATGCGGAAACTGCCATATCTTCGGTATCGTTGATGTTTCCAGCTGAGATATGCATTTTCAGTGATAATCTTCATGATTCTGCTGTTACAAGTGTGCAGCATCACCGAAATCGCTGTTTTCGTGCTATTGAATGCGAAAAACACGTTTTCTGGTGTTTTCAGCACTCCACAGTGCGTTTGATATGCGGAAACTGCCATATCTTCGGTATCGTTGATGTTTCCAGCTGAGATATGCATTTTCAGTGATAATCTTCATGATTCTGCTGTTACAAGTGTGCAGAATCACCGAAATCGCTGTTTTCGTGCTATTGAATGCGAAAAACACGTTTTCTGGTGTTTTCAGCATGCCACAGAGCGTTTGACATGCGGAAACTGCGATATCTTCGGTATCGTTGATGTTTCCAGCTGAGATATGCATTTTCAGTGATAATCTTCATGATTCTGCTGTTACAAGTGTGCAGCATCACCGAAATCGCTGTTTTCGTGCTATTGAATGCGAAAAACACGTTTTCTGGTGTTTTCAGCACTCCACAGTGCGTTTGATATGCGGAAACTGCCATATCTTCGGTATCGTTGATGTTTCCAGCTGAGATATGCATTTTCAGTGATAATCTTCATGATTCTGCTGTTACAAGTGTGCAGAATCACCGAAATCGCTGTTTTCGTGCTATTGAATGCGAAAAACACGTTTTCTGGTGTTTTCAGCACTCCACAGTGCGTTTGAAATGCGGAAACTGCCATATCTTCGGTATCGTTGATGTTTCCAGCTGAGATATGCATTTTCAGTGATAATCTTCATGATTCTGCTGTTACAAGTGTGCAGAATCACCGAAATCGCTGTTTTCGTGGTATTGAATGCGAAAAACACGTTTTCTGGTGTTTTCAGCACGCCACAGAGCGTTTGACATTTGGAAACTGCGATATCTTCGGTAGCGTTGTTGTTTCCAGCTGAGATATGCATTTTCAGTGATAATCTTCATGATTCTGCTGTTACAAGTGTGCAGAATCACCGAAATCGCTGTTTTCGTGCTATTGAATGCGAAAAACACGTTTTCTGGTGTTTTCAGCACTCCACAGTGCGTTTGATATGCGGAAACTGCCATATCTTCGGTATCGTTGATGTTTCCAGCTGAGATATGCATTTTCAGTGATAATCTTCATGATTCTGCTGTTACAAGTGTGCAGAATCACCGAAATCGCTGTTTTCGTGCTATTGAATGCGAAAAACACGTTTTCTGGTGTTTTCAGCACACCACAGTGCGTTTGATATGCGGAAACTGCCATATCTTCGGTATCGTTGATGTTTCCAGCTGAGATATGCATTTTCAGTGATAATCTTCATGATTCTGCTGTTAAAAGTGTGCAGCATCACCGAAATCGCTGTTTTCGTGCTATTGAATGCGAAAAACACGTTTTCTGGTGTTTTCAGCACTCCACAGTGCGTTTGATATGCGGAAACTGCCATATCTTCGGTATCGTTGATGTTTCCAGCTGAGATATGCATTTTCAGTGATAATCTTCATGATTCTGCTGTTACAAGTGTGCAGCATCACCGAAATCGCTGTTTTCGTGCTATTGAATGCGAAAAACACGTTTTCTGGTGTTTTCAGCACTCCACAGTGCGTTTGATATGCGGAAACTGCCATATCTTCGGTATCGTTGATGTTTCCAGCTGAGATATGCATTTTCAGTGATAATCTTCATGATTCTGCTGTTACAAGTGTGCAGAATCACCGAAATCGCTGTTTTCGTGCTATTGAATGCGAAAAACACGTTTTCTGGTGTTTTCAGCATGCCACAGAGCGTTTGACATGCGGAAACTGCGATATCTTCGGTATCGTTGTTGTTTCCAGCTGAGATATGCATTTTCAGTGATAATCTTCATGATTCTGCTGTTACAAGTGTGCAGAACCACCGAAATCGCTGTTTTCGTGTTTTTGAATGCGAAAAACACGTTTTCTGGTGTTTTCAGCACTCCACAGTGCGTTTGATATGCGGAAAATGCCATATCTTCGGTATCGTTGATGTTTCCAGCTGAGATATGCATTTTCAGTGAAAATGTTCATGATTCTGCTGTTACAAATGTTCAGAACCACCGAAATCGCTGTTTTCGTGCTTTTGAATGCGAAAAACACGTTTTCTGGTGTTTTCAGCACTCCACAGTGCGTTTGATATGCGGAAACTGCGATTTCTTCGGTATCGTTGGGTTTCCAGCTGAGATATGCATTTTCAGTGATAATCTTCACGATTCTGCTGTTAGAAGTGTGCAGAATCACCGAAATCGCTGTTTTCGTGCTATTGAATGCGAAAAACACGTTTTCTGGGGTTTTCAGCACGACACAGAGAGTTTGACATTTGGAAACTGCGATATCTTCGGTAGCGTTGTTGTTTCCAGCTGAGATATGCATTTTCAGTGATAATCTTCGTGATTCTGCTGTTACAAGTGTGCAGAATCACCGAAATCGCTGTTTTCGTGCTATTGAATGCGAAAAACACGTTATCTGGTGTTTTCACCACTCCACAGTGCGTTTGATATGCAGAAACTGCGATATCTTGGTTTTCATCGGGTTTCAAGCTGAGAATATGCATATTCTGCATTAATCTTGGTGTTTCTTCTGTGTGAAGTATGCAGAATAATCGAAATCGCTCTTTTGGAGCTATTTAATGCGAGAAACACGTTATCTGGTGTTCTCACCACTCCAAAGTGCGTTTGATATGCAGATCGGCGATATCTAGGTTTTCGTGGGGTTTCCAGCTGGATATGCATTTTCTGCGATAATCTTGGTGTTTCTTCTGTGAGAAGTATGCAGGATCATCGAAATCGCTCTTTTCGAGCTATTTAATGCGGAAAATCACGTTTTCTGGTGTTTTCACCACTCCACAGTGCGTTTGATATGCAGAACCAGCGATATCTTGGTTTTCGTGGGGTGTCCAGCTGAGATATGCATTCTCAGCGATTATCTTGGTGTTTCATCTGTGAGAAGGATGCAGGATCATCGGAATCGTTCTCTTGGAGCTATTTAATGCGAGAAACCAGTTATCTGGTGTTTTCACCACTCCACAGTGCGTTTGATATGCAGAAACTCCGATATCTTGGTTTTCGTCGGGTTTCAAGCTGAGAATATGCATACTCTGCATCAATCTTGGTGTATCTTCTGTGTGAAGTATGCAGAATCATCGAAATGGCTCTTTTGGAGCTATTTAATGCGAGAAACACGTTATCTGGTGTTTTCACCACTCCACAATGCGTTTGATATGCAGAACTGGCGATATCTTGGTTTTCGTGGGGTTTCAAACTGAGATATGCATTGTCAGCGATAATCTTGGTGTTTCATTTGTGAGAAGGATGCAGGATCATCGAGATCGCTCTATTCGAGCGATTTAATGCGGAAAATCACGTTTTCTGGTGTTTTCACCACTCCACAGTGCGTTTGATATGCAGAAACTGCGATCTCGTGGTTTTCGTCGGGTTTCAAGCTGAGAATATGCATATTCTGCATCAATCTTGGTGTTTCTTCTGTGTGAAGTATGCAGAATCATCGAAATCGCTCTTTTGGAGCTATTTAATGCGAGAAACACGTTATCTGGTGTTTTCACCACTCCACAATACGTTTGATATGCAGAATCTGCGATATCTTGGTTTTCGTCGGGTTTCAAGCTGAGAATATGCATATTCTGCATTAATCCTGGTGTTTCTTCTGTGAGAAGTATGCAGGATCATCAAAATCGCACTTTTCGAGCTATTTAATGGGGAAAATCACGTTTTCTGGTGTTTTCACCACTCCACAGTGCGTTTGATATGCAGAACCAGCGATATCTTGGTTTTCGTGGGGTTTCCAGCTGGATATGCATTTTCTGCGATAATCTTGGTGTTTCTACTGTGAGAAGTATGCAGGATCATCGAAATCGCTCTTTTCGAGCTATTTAATGCGAGAAACACGTTATCTGGTGTTTTCACCACTCCACAATACGTTTGATATGCAGAATCTGCGATATCTTGGTTTTCGTCGGGTTTCAAGTTGAGAATATGCATATTCTGCATTAATCCTGGTGTTTCTTCTGTGAGAAGTATGCAGGATCATCAAAATCGCTCTTTTCGAGCTATTTAATGCGGCAAATCACGTTTTCTGGTGTTTTCACCACTCCACAGTGCGTTTGATATGCAGAAACAGCGATATCTTGGTTTTCATGGGGTTTCCAGCTGGATATGCATTTTCAGTGATAATCTTCATGATTCTGCTGTTACAAATGTGCAGAATCACCGAAATCGCTGTTTTCGTGCTTTTGAATGCGAAAAACACGTTTTCTGGTGTTTTCAGCATGCCACAGAGCGTTTGACATGCGGAAACTGCGATATCTTCGGTATCGTTGGGTTTCCAGCTGAGATATGCATTTCCAGTGATAATCTTCATGATTCTGCTGTTACAAGTGTGCAGAATCACCGAAATCGCTGTTTTCGTGCTATTGAATGCGAAAAACACGTTTTCTGGTGTTTTCAGCACTCCACAGTGCGTTTGATATGCGGAAACTGCCATATCTTCGGTATCGTTGATGTTTCCAGCTGAGATATGCATTTTCAGTGATAATCTTCATGATTCTGCTGTTACAAGTGTGCAGAATCACCGAAATCGCTGTTTTCGTGCTATTGAATGCGAAAAACACGTTTTCTGGTGTTTTCAGCACGCCACAGAGCGTTTGACATGCGGAAACTGCGATATCTTCGGTATCGTTGTTGTTTCCAGCTGAGATATGCATTTTCAGTGACAATCTTCATGATTCTGCTGTTACAAGTGTGCAGAATCACCGAAATCGCTGTTTTCGTGGTATTGAATGCGAAAAACACATTTCTGGTGTTTTCAGCACGCCACAGAGCGTTTGACATTTGGAAACTGCGATATCTTCGGTAGCGTTGTTGTTT
The DNA here is from genome assembly GCA_951804975.1 of Anthophora plumipes. Lineage (NCBI taxonomy): Eukaryota > Metazoa > Arthropoda > Insecta > Hymenoptera > Apidae > Anthophora > Anthophora plumipes. Next base: position 1,172,704 of record CATORF010000581.1, on the reverse strand, counting down.
CCAGCTGAGATATGCATTTTCAGTGATAATCTTCATGATTCTGCTGTTACAAGTGTGCAGAATCACCGAAATCGCTGTTTTCGTGCTATTGAATGCGAAAAACACGTTTTCTGGTGTTTTCAGCACTCCACAGTGCGTTTGATATGCGGAAACTGCCATATCTTCGGTATCGTTGATGTTTCCAGCTGAGATATGCATTTTCAGTGATAATCTTCATGATTCTGCTGTTACAAGTGTGCAGAATCACCGAAATCGCTGTTTTCGTGGTATTGAATGCGAAAAACACGTTTTCTGGTGTTTTCAGCACGCCACAGAGCGTTTGACATTTGGAAACTGCGATATCTTCGGTAGCGTTGTTGTTTCCAGCTGAGATATGCATTTTCAGTGATAATCTTCATGATTCTGCTGTTACAAGTGTGCAGAATCACCGAAATCGCTGTTTTCGTGCTATTGAATGCGAAAAACACGTTTTCTGGTGTTTTCAGCACTCCACAGTGCGTTTGATATGCGGAAACTGCCATATCTTCGGTATCGTTGATGTTTCCATCTGAGATATGCATTTTCAGTGATAATCTTCATGATTCTGCTGTTACAAGTGTGCAGAATCACCGAAATCGCTGTTTTCGTGCTATTGAATGCGAAAAACACGTTTTCTGGTGTTTTCAGCACTCCACAGTGCGTTTGATATGCGGAAACTGCCATATCTTCGGTATCGTTGATGTTTCCAGCTGAGATATGCATTTTCAGTGATAATCTTCATGATTCTGCTGTTACAAGTGTGCAGAATCACCGAAATCGCTGTTTTCGTGCTATTGAATGCGAAAAACACGTTTTCTGGTGTTTTCAGCACTCCACAGTGCGTTTGATATGCGGAAACTGCCATATCTTCGGTATCGTTGATGTTTCCAGCTGAGATATGCATTTTCAGTGATAATCTTCATGATTCTGCTGTTACAAGTGTGCAGCATCACCGAAATCGCTGTTTTCGTGCTATTGAATGCGAAAAACACGTTTTCTGGTGTTTTCAGCACTCCACAGTGCGTTTGATATGCGGAAACTGCCATATCTTCGGTATCGTTGATGTTTCCAGCTGAGATATGCATTTTCAGTGATAATCTTCATGATTCTGCTGTTACAAGTGTGCAGAATCACCGAAATCGCTGTTTTCGTGCTATTGAATTCGAAAAACACGTTTTCTGAGTTTGCAGCATGCCACAGAGCGTTTGACATGCGGAAACTGCGATATCTTCGGTATCGTTGTTGTTTCCAGCTGAGATATGCATTTTCAGTGATAATCTTCATGATTCTGCTGTTACAAGTGTGCAGAACCACCGAAATCGCTGTTTTCGTGTTTTTGAATGCGAAAAACACGTTTTCTGGTGTTTTCAGCACTCCACAGTGCGTTTGATATGCGGAAAATGCCATATCTTCGGTATCGTTGATGTTTCCAGCTGAGATATGCATTTTCAGTGAAAATGTTCATGATTCTGCTGTTACAAATGTTCAGAACCACCGAAATCGCTGTTTTCGTGCTTTTGAATGCGAAAAACACGTTTTCTGGTGTTTTCAGCACTCCACAGTGCGTTTGATATGCGGAAACTGCGATTTCTTCGGTATCGTTGGGTTTCCAGCTGAGATATGCATTTTCAGTGATAATCTTCACGATTCTGCTGTTAGAAGTGTGCAGAATCACCGAAATCGCTGTTTTCGTGCTATTGAATGCGAAAAACACGTTTTCTGGGGTTTTCAGCACGACACAGAGAGTTTGACATTTGGAAACTGCGATATCTTCGGTAGCGTTGTTGTTTCCAGCTGAGATATGCATTTTCAGTGATAATCTTCGTGATTCTGCTGTTACAAGTGTGCAGAATCACCGAAATCGCTGTTTTCGTGCTATTGAATGCGAAAAACACGTTATCTGGTGTTTTCACCACTCCACAGTGCGTTTGATATGCAGAAACTGCGATATCTTGGTTTTCGTCGGGTTTCAAGCTGAGAATATGCATATTCTGCATCAATCTTGGTGTTTCTTCTGTGTGAAGTATGCAGAATCATCGAAATCGCTCTTTTGGAGCTATTTAATGCGAGAAACCTGTTATCTGGTGTTTTCACCACTCCACAGTGCGTTTGATATGCAGAAACTGCGATATCTTGGTTTTCATCGGGTTTCAAGCTGAGAATATGCATATTCTGCATTAATCTTGGTGTTTCTTCTGTGTGAAGTATGCAGAATAATCGAAATCGCTCTTTTGGAGCTATTTAATGCGAGAAACACGTTATCTGGTGTTCTCACCACTCCAAAGTGCGTTTGATATGCAGATCGGCGATATCTAGGTTTTCGTGGGGTTTCCAGCTGGATATGCATTTTCTGCGATAAGCTTGGTGTTTCTTCTGTGAGAAGTATGCAGGATCATCGAAATCGCTCTTTTCGAGCTATTTAATGCGGAAAATCACGTTTTCTGGTGTTTTCACCACTCCACAGTGCGTTTGATATGCAGAACCAGCGATATCTTGGTTTTCGTGGGGTGTCCAGCTGAGATATGCATTTTCAGCGATTATCTTGGTGTTTCATCTGTGAGAAGGATGCAGGATCATCGGAATCGTTCTCTTGGAGCTATTTAATGCGAGAAACCAGTTATCTGGTGTTTTCACCACTCCACAGTGCGTTTGATATGCAGAAACTGCGATATCTTGGTTTTCGTCGGGTTTCAAGCTGAGAATATGCATATTCTGCATCAATCTTGGTGTATCTTCTGTGTGAAGTAAGCAGAATCATCGAAATGGCTCTTTTGGAGCTATTTAATGCGAGAAACACGTTATCTGGTGTTTTCACCACTCCACAATGCGTTTGATATGCAGAACTGGCGATATCTTGGTTTTCGTGGGGTTTCAAACTGAGATATGCATTGTCAGCGATAATCTTGGTGTTTCATCTGTGAGAAGGATGCAGGATCATCGAGATCGCTCTATTCGAGCGATTTAATGCGGAAAATCACGTTTTCTGGTGTTTTCACCACTCCACAGTGCGTTTGATATGCAGAAACTGCGATCTCTTGGTTTTCGTCGGGTTTCAAGCTGAGAATATGCATATTCTGCATCAATCTTGGTGTTTCTTCTGTGTGAAGTATGCAGAATCATCGAAATCGCTCTTTTGGAGCTATTTAATGCGAGAAACACGTTATCTGGTGTTTTCACCACTCCACAATACGTTTGATATGCAGAATCTGCGATATCTTGGTTTTCGTCGGGTTTCAAGCTGAGAATATGCATATTCTGCATTAATCCTGGTGTTTCTTCTGTGAGAAGTATGCAGGATCATCAAAATCGCACTTTTCGAGCTATTTAATGGGGAAAATCACGTTTTCTGGTGTTTTCACCACTCCACAGTGCGTTTGATATGCAGAACCAGCGATATCTTGGTTTTCGTGGGGTTTCCAGCTGAGATATGCAATTTCTGCGATAATCTTGGTGTTTCTTCTGTGAGAAGTATGCAGGATCATCGAAATCGCTCTTTTGGAGCTATTTAATGCGGAAAATCACGTTTTCTGGTGTTTTCACCAATCCACAGTGCGTTTGATATGCAGAACCAGCGATATCTTGGTTTTCGTCGGGTTTCAAGCTGAGAATATGCATATTCTGCATTAATCCTGGTGTTTCTTCTGTGAGAAGTATGCAGGATCATCAAAATCGCACTTTTCGAGCTATTTAATTGGGAAAATCACGTTTTCTGGTGTTTTCACCACTCCACAGTGCGTTTGATATGCAGAACCAGCGATATCTTGGTTTTCGTGGGGTTTCCAGCTGAGATATGCATTTTCTGCGATAATCTTGGTATTTCTTCTGTGAGAAGTATGCAGGATCATCGAAATCGCTCTTTTGGAGCTATTTAATGCGGAAAATCACGTTTTCTGGTGTTTTCACCAATCCACAGTGCGTTTGATATGCAGAACCAGCGATATCTTGGTTTTCGTGGGGTTTCCAGCTGGATATGCATTTTCTGCGATAATCTTGGTGTTTCTACTGTTACAAGTGTGCAGAATCACCGAAATCGCTGTTTTCGTGCTATTGAATGCGAAAAACACGTTTTCTGGTGTTTTCAGCACTCCACAGTGCGTTTGATATGCGGAAACTGCCATATCTTCGGTATCGTTGATGTTTCCAGCTGAGATATGCATTTTCAGTGATAATCTTCATGATTCTGCTGTTACAAGTGTGCAGAATCACCGAAATCGCTGTTTTCGTGCTATTGAATGCGAAAAACACGTTTTCTGGTGTTTTCAGCACGCCACAGAGCGTTTGACATGCGGAAACTGCGATATCTTCGGTATCGTTGTTGTTTCCAGCTGAGATATGCATTTTCAGTGACAATCTTCATGATTCTGCTGTTACAAGTGTGCAGAATCACCGAAATCGCTGTTTTCGTGGTATTGAATGCGAAAAACACATTTCTGGTGTTTTCAGCACGCCACAGAGCGTTTGACATTTGGAAACTGCGATATCTTCGGTAGCGTTGTTGTTTCCAGCTGAGATATGCATTTTCAGTGATAATCTTCATGATTCTGCTGTTACAAGTGTGCAGAATCACCGAAATCGCTGTTTTCGTGCTATTGAATGCGAAAAACACGTTTTCTGGTGTTTTCAGCACTCCACAGTGCGTTTGATATGCGGAAACTGCCATATCTTCGGTATCGTTGATGTTTCCAGCTGAGATATGCATTTTCAGTGATAATCTTCATGATTCTGCTGTTACAAGTGTGCAGAATCACCGAAATCGCTGTTTTCGTGCTATTGAATGCGAAAAACACGTTTTCTGGTGTTTTCAGCACTCCACAGTGCGTTTGATATGCGGAAACTGCCATATCTTCGGTATCGTTGATGTTTCCAGCTGAGATATGCATTTTCAGTGATAATCTTCATGATTCTGCTGTTACAAGTGTGCAGAATCACCGAAATCGCTGTTTTCGTGCTATTGAATGCGAAAAACACGTTTTCTGGTGTGTTCAGCACTCCACAGTGCGTTTGATATGCGGAAACTGCCATATCTTCGGTATCGTTGATGTTTCCAGCTGAGATATGCATTTTCAGTGATAATCTTCATGATTCTGCTGTTACAAGTGTGCAGCATCACCGAAATCGCTGTTTTCGTGCTATTGAATGCGAAAAACACGTTTTCTGGTGTTTTCAGCACTCCACAGTGCGTTTGATATGCGGAAACTGCCATATCTTCGGTATCGTTGATGTTTCCAGCTGAGATATGCATTTTCAGTGATAATCTTCATGATTCTGCTGTTACAAGTGTGCAGCATCACCGAAATCGCTGTTTTCGTGCTATTGAATGCGAAAAACACGTTTTCTGGTGTTTTCAGCACTCCACAGTGCGTTTGATATGCGGAAACTGCCATATCTTCGGTATCGTTGATGTTTCCAGCTGAGATATGCATTTTCAGTGATAATCTTCATGATTCTGCTGTTACAAGTGTGCAGAATCACCGAAATCGCTGTTTTCGTGCTATTGAATGCGAAAAACACGTTTTCTGGTGTTTTCAGCATGCCACAGAGCGTTTGACATGCGGAAACTGCGATATCTTCGGTATCGTTGTTGTTTCCAGCTGAGATATGCATTTTCAGTGATAATCTTCATGATTCTGCTGTTACAAGTGTGCAGAACCACCGAAATCGCTGTTTTCGTGTTTTTGAATGCGAAAAACACGTTTTCTGGTGTTTTCAGCACTCCACAGAGCGTTTGATATGCGGAAAATGCCATATCTTCGGTATCGTTGATGTTTCCAGCTGAGATATGCATTTTCAGTGAAAATGTTCATGATTCTGCTGTTACAAATGTTCAGAACCACCGAAATCGCTGTTTTCGTGCTTTTGAATGCGAAAAACACGTTTTCTGGTGTTTTCAGCACTCCACAGTGCGTTTGATATGCGGAAACTGCGATTTCTTCGGTATCGTTGGGTTTCCAGCTGAGATATGCATTTTCAGTGATAATCTTCATGATTCTGCTGTTACAAGTGTGCAGAATCACCGAAATCGCTGTTTTCGTGCTATTGAATGCGAAAAACACGTTTTCTGGTGTTTTCAGCATGCCACAGAGCGTTTGACATGCGGAAACTGCGATATCTTCGGTATCGTTGGGTTTCCAGCTGAGATATGCATTTCCAGTGATAATCTTCACGATTCTGCTGTTAGAAGTGTGCAGAATCACCGAAATCGCTGTTTTCGTGCTATTGAATGCGAAAAACACGTTTTCTGGGGTTTTCAGCACGACACAGAGAGTTTGACATTTGGAAACTGCGATATCTTCGGTAGCGTTGTTGTTTCCAGCTGAGATATGCATTTTCAGTGATAATCTTCGTGATTCTGCTGTTACAAGTGTGCTGAATCACCGAAATCGCTGTTTTCGTGCTTTTGAATGCGAAAAACACGTTTGCTGTTGTTTTCAGCACTCCACAGTGCGTTTGACATGCGGAAACTGCGATATCTTCGGTATCGTTGTTGTTTCCAGCTGAGATATGCATTTTCAGTGATAATCTTCATGATTCTGCTGTTACAAGTGTGCAGAATCACCGAAATCGCTGTTTTCGTGCTATTGAATGCGAAAAACACGTTTTCTGGTGTTTTCAGCATGCCACAGAGCGTTTGCCATGCGGAAACTGCGATATCTTCGGTATCGTTGGGTTTCCAGCTGAGATATGCATTTCCAGTGATAATCTTCATGATTCTGCTGTTACAAGTGTGCAGAATCACCGAAATCGCTGTTTTCGTGCTATTGAATGCGAAAAACACGTTTTCTGGTGTTTTCAGCACGCCACAGAGCGTTTGACATTTGGAAACTGCGATATCTTCGGTAGCGTTGTTGTTTCCAGCTGAGATATGCATTTTCAGTGATAATCTTCATGATTCTGCTGTTACAAGTGTGCAGCATCACCGAAATCGCTGTTTTCGTGCTATTGAATGCGAAAAACACGTTTTCTGGTGTTTTCAGCACTCCACAGTGCGTTTGATATGCGGAAACTGCCATATCTTTGGTATCGTTGATGTTTCCAGCTGAGGTATGCATTTTCAGTGATAATCTTCATGATTCTGCTGTTACAAGTGTGCAGAATCACCGAAATCGCTGTTTTCGTGCTATTGAATGCGAAAAACACGTTTTCTGGTGTTTTCAGCATGCCACAGAGCGTTTGACATGCGGAAACTGCGATATCTTCGGTATCGTTGTTGTTTCCAGCTGAGATATGCATTTTCAGTGATAATTTTCATGATTCTGCTGTTACAAGTGTGCAGAATCACCGAAATCGCTGTTTTCGTGCTATTGAATGCGAAAAACACGTTTTCTGGTGTTTTCAGCACTCCACAGTGCGTTTGATATGCGGAAGCTGCGATATCTTCGGTATCGTTGTTGTTTCCTGCTGAGATATGCATTTTCAGTGATAATCTTCATGATTCTGCTGTTACAAGTGTGCAGAATCACCGAAATCGCTGTTTTCGTGCTATTGAATGCGAAAAACACGTTTTCTGGTGTTTTCAGCATGCCACAGAGCGTTTGACATGCGGAAACTGCGATATCTTCGGTATCGTTGGGTTTCCAGCTGAGATATGCATTTCCAGTGATAATCTTCATGATTCTGCTGTTACAAGTGTGCAGAATCACCGAAATCGCTGTTTTCGTGCTATTGAATGCGAAAAACACGTTTTCTGGTGTTTTCAGCACGCCACAGAGCGTTTGACATTTGGAAACTGCGATATCTTCGGTAGCGTTGTTGTTTCCAGCTGAGATATGCATTTTCAGTGATAATCTTCATGATTCTGCTGTTACAAGTGTGCAGCATCACCGAAATCGCTGTTTTCGTGCTATTGAATGCGAAAAACACGTTTTCTGGTGTTTTCAGCACTCCACAGTGCGTTTGATATGCGGAAACTGCCATATCTTCGGTATCGTTGATGTTTCCAGCTGAGATATGCATTTTCAGTGATAATCTTCATGATTCTGCTGTTACAAGTGTGCAGAATCACCGAAATCGCTGTTTTCGTGCTATTGAATGCGAAAAACACGTTTTCTGGTGTTTTCAGCATGCCACAGAGCGTTTGACATGCGGAAACTGCGATATCTTCGGTATCGTTGTTGTTTCCAGCTGAGATATGCATTTTCAGTGATAATTTTCATGATTCTGCTGTTACAAGTGTGCAGAATCACCGAAATCGCTGTTTTCGTGCTATTGAATGCGAAAAACACGTTTTCTGGTGTTTTCAGCACTCCACAGTGCGTTTGATATGCGGAAGCTGCGATATCTTCGGTATCGTTGTTGTTTCCTGCTGAGATATGCATTTTCAGTGATAATCTTCATGATTCTGCTGTTACAAATGTGCAAAATCACCGAAATCGCTGTTTTCGTGCTTTTGAATGCGAAAAACACGTTTTCTGGTGTTTTCAGCACGCCACAGAACGTTTGACATGCGGAAACTGCGATATCTTCGGTATCGTTGTTGTTTCCAGCTGAGATATGCATTTTCAGTGACAATCTTCATGATTCTGCTGTTACAACTGTGCAGAATCACCGAAATCGCTGTTTTCGTGCTATTGAATGCGAAAAACACGTTTTCTGGTGTTTTCAGCACTCCACAGTGCGTTTGATATGCGGAAACTGCCATATCTTCGGTATCGTTGTTGTTTCCAGCTGAAATATGCATTTTCAGTGATAATCTTCACCATTCTGCTATTACAAATGTGCAGAATCACCGAAATCGCTGTTTTCGTGCTTTTGAATGCGAAAAACACGTTTTCTGGTGTTTTCAGAACGCCACAGAACGTTTGACATGCGGACACTGCGATATCTTCGGTATCGTTGTTGTTTCCAGCTGAGATATGCATTTTCCGTGATAATCTTCATGATTCTGCTGTTACAAGTGTGCAGAATCACCGAAATCGCTGTTTTCGTGCAATTGAATGCGAAAAACACGTTTTCTGGTGTTTTCAGCTCTCCACAGTGCGTTTGATATGCGGAAGCTGCCATATCTTCGGTATCGTTGTTGTTTCCAGCTGAGATATGCATTTTCAGTGATAATCTTCATGATTCTGCTGTTACAATTGTGCAGCATCACCGAAATCGCTGCTTTCGCGCTTTTGAATGCGAAAAACACGTTTTCTGGTGTTTTCAGCATGCCACAGAGCGTTTGACATGCGGAAACTGCGATATCTTCGGTATCGTTGTTGTTTCCAGCTGAGATATGCATTTTCAGTGATAATCTTCATGATTCTGCGGTTACAAGTGTGCAGAATCACCGAAATCGCTGTTTTCGTGCTATTGAATGCGAAAAACACTTTTTCTGGTGTTTTCAGCACTCACAGTGCGTTTGATACGCGGAAACTGCCATATCTTCGGTATCGTTGTTGTTTCCAGCTGAGATATGCATTTTCAGTGATAATCTTCATGATTCTGCTGTTACAAGTGTGCGGAATCACCCAAATCGCTGTTTTCGTGCTATTGATTGCGAAAAACACGTTTTCTGGTGTTTGCAGCACGCCACAGAGCGTTTGACATGCGGAAACTGCGATATCTTCGGTATCGTTGTGTTTCCAGCTGAGATATGCATTTTCAGTGATAATCTTCATGATTCTGCTGTTACAAGTGTGCAGAATCACCGAAATCGCTGTTTTCGTGCTATTGGATGCGAAAAACACGTTTTCTGGTGTTTTCAGCACTCCACAGTGCGTTTGATATACGGAAACTGCGATATCTTCGGTATCGTTGTTGTATCCAGCTGAGATATGCATTTTCAGTGATAATCTTCATGATTCTGCTGTTGCAAGTGTGCAGAATCACCGAAATCGCTGTTTTCGTGCTTTTGAATGCGAAAAACACGTTTTCTGGTGTTTTCAGCACGCCACAGAGCGTTTGACATGCGGAAACTGCGATATCTTCGGTATCGTTGTTGTTTCCAGCTGAGATATGCATTTTCAGTGATAATCTTCATGATTCTGCTGTTACAAGTGTGCAGAACCACCGAAATCGCTGTTTTCGTGCTTTTGAATGCGAAAAACACGTTTTCTGGTGTTTTCAGCACTCCACAGTGCGTTTGATATGCGGAAAATGCCATATCTTCGGTATCGTTGATGTTTCCAGCTGAGATATGCATTTTCAGTGAAAATGTTCATGATTCTGCTGTTACAAATGTTCAGAACCACCGAAATCGCTGTTTTCGTGCTTTTGAATGCGAAAAACACGTTTTCTGGTGTTTTCAGCTCTCCACAGTGCGTTTGATATGCGGAAACTGCGATTTCTTCGGTATCGTTGGGTTTCCAGCTGAGATATGCATTTTCAGTGATAATCTTCATGATTCTGCTGTTACAAGTGTGCAGAATCACCGAAATCGCTGTTTTCGTGCTATTGAATGCGAAAAACACGTTTTCTGGTGTTTTCAGCATGCCACAGAGCGTTTGGCATGCGGAAACTGCGATATCTTCGGTATCGTTGGGTTTCCAGCTGAGATATGCATTTCCAGTGATAATCTTCACGATTCTGCTGTTAGAAGTGTGCAGAATCACCGAAATCGCTGTTTTCGTGCTATTGAATGCGAAAAACACGTTTTCTGGGGTTTTCAGCACGACACAGAGAGTTTGACATTTGGAAACTGCGATATCTTCGGTATCGTTGTTGTTTCCTGCTGAGATATGCATTTTCAGTGATAATCTTCATGATTCTGCTGTTACAAATGTGCAAAATCACCGAAATCGCTGTTTTCGTGCTTTTGAATGCGAAAAACACGTTTTCTGGTGTTTTCAGCACGCCACAGAACGTTTGACATGCGGAAACTGCGATATCTTCGGTATCGTTGTTGTTTCCAGCTGAAATATGCATTTTCAGTGATAATCTTCATCATTCTGCTATTACAAATGTGCAGAATCACCGAAATCGCTGTTTTCGTGCTTTTGAATGCGAAAAACACGTTTTCTGGTGTTTTCAGCACGCCACAGAACGTTTGACATGCGGAAACTGCGATATCTTCGGTATCGTTGTTGTTTCCAGCTGAGATATGCATTTTCCGTGATAATCTTCATGATTCTGCTGTTACAAGTGTGCAGAATCACCGAAATCGCTGTTTTCGTGCTATTGAATGCGAAAAACACTTTTTCTGGTGTTTTCAGCACTCACAGTGCGTTTGATACGCGGAAACTGCCATATCTTCGGTATCGTTGTTGTTTCCAGCTGAGATATGCATTTTCAGTGATAATCTTCATGATTCTGCTGTTACAAGTGTGCGGAATCACCCAAATCGCTGTTTTCGTGCTATTGATTGCGAAAAACACGTTTTCTGGTGTTTGCAGCACGCCACAGAGCGTTTGACATGCGGAAACTGCGATATCTTCGGTATCGTTGTGTTTCCAGGTGAGATATGCATTTTCAGTGATAATCTTCATGATTCTGCTGTTACAAGTGTGCAGAATCACCGAAATCGCTGTTTTCGTGCTATTGGATGCGAAAAACACGTTTTCTGGTGTTTTCAGCACTCCACAGTGCGTTTGATATACGGAAACTGCGATATCTTCGGTATCGTTGTTGTATCCAGCTGAGATATGCATTTTCAGTGATAATCTTCATGATTCTGCTGTTGCAAGTGTGCAGAATCACCGAAATCGCTGTTTTCCTGCTTTTGAATGCGAAAAACACGTTTTCTGGTGTTTTCAGCACGCCACAGAGCGTTTGACATGCGGAAACTGCGATATCTTCGGTATCGTTGTTGTTTCCAGCTGAGATATGCATTTTCAGTGATAATCTTCATGATTCTGCTGTTACAAGTGTGCAGAACCACCGAAATCGCTGTTTTCGTGCTTTTGAATGCGAAAAAAACGTTTTCTGGTGTTTTCAGCTCTCCACAGTGCGTTTGATATGCGGAAACTGCGATTTCTTCGGTATCGTTGGGTTTCCAGCTGAGATATGCATTTTCAGTGATAATCTTCATGATTCTGCTGTTACAAGTGTGCAGAATCACCGAAATCGCTGTTTTCGTGCTATTGAATGCGAAAAACACGTTTTCTGGTGTTTTCAGCATGCCACAGAGCGTTTGGCATGCGGAAACTGCGATATCTTCGGTATCGTTGGGTTTCCAGCTGAGATATGCATTTCCAGTGATAATCTTCACGATTCTGCTGTTAGAAGTGTGCAGAATCACCGAAATCGCTGTTTTCGTGCTATTGAATGCGAAAAACACGTTTTCTGGGATTTTCAGCACGACACAGAGAGTTTGACATTTGGAAACTGCGATATCTTCGGTAGCGTTGTTGTTTCCAGCTGAGATATGCATTTTCAGTGATAATCTTCATGATTCTGCTGTTACAAATGTGCAAAATCACCGAAATCGCTGTTTTCGTGCTTTTGAATGCGAAAAACACGTTTTCTGGTGTTTTCAGCACGCCACAGAACGTTTGACATGCGGAAACTGCGATATCTTCGGTATCGTTGTTGTTTCCAGCTGAGATATGCATTTTCAGTGACAATCTTCATGATTCTGCTGTTACAACTGTGCAGAATCACCGAAATCGCTGTTTTCGTGCTCTTGAATGCGAAAAACACGTTTTCTGGTGTTTTCAGCACTCCACAGTGCGTTTGATATGCGGAAACTGCCATATCTTCGGTATCGTTGTTGTTTCCAGCTGAAATATGCATTTTCAGTGATAATCTTCATCATTCTGCTATTACAAATGTGCAGAATCACCGAAATCGCTGTTTTCGTGCTTTTGAATGCGAAAAACACGTTTTCTGGTGTTTTCAGCACGCCACAGAACGTTTGACATGCGGAAACTGCGATATCTTCGGTATCGTTGTTGTTTCCAGCTGAGATATGCATTTTCCGTGATAATCTTCATGATTCTGCTGTTACAAGTGTGCAGAATCACCGAAATCGCTGTTTTCGTGCAATTGAATGCGAAAAACACGTATTCTGGTGTTTTCAGCTCTCCACAGTGCGTTTGATATGCGGAAGCTGCCATATCTTCGGTATCGTTGTTGTTTCCAGCTGAGATATGCATTTTCAGTGATAATCTTCATGATTCTGCTGTTACAAATGTGCAGAATCACCGAAATCGCTGCTTTCGCGCTTTTGAATGCGAAAAACACGTTTTCTGGTGTTTTCAGCATGCCACAGAGCGTTTGACATGCGGAAACTGCGATATCTTCGGTATCGTTGTTGTTTCCAGCTGAGATATGCATTTTCAGTGATAATCTTCATGATTCTGCGGTTACAAGTGTGCAGAATCACCGAAATCGCTGTTTTCGTGCTATTGAATGCGAAAAACACTTTTTCTGGTGTTTTCAGCACTCACAGTGCGTTTGATACGCGGAAACTGCCATATCTTCGGTATCGTTGTTGTTTCCAGCTGAGATATGCATTTTCAGTGATAATCTTCATGATTCTGCTGTTACAAGTGTGCGGAATCACCCAAATCGCTGTTTTCGTGCTATTGATTGCGAAAAACACGTTTTCTGGTGTTTGCAGCACGCCACAGAGCGTTTGACATGCGGAAACTGCGATATCTTCGGTATCGTTGTGTTTCCAGCTGAGATATGCATTTTCAGTGATAATCTTCATGATTCTGCTGTTACAAGTGTGCAGAATCACCGAAATCGCTGTTTTCGTGCTATTGGATGCGAAAAACACGTTTTCTGGTGTTTTCAGCACTCCACAGTGCGTTTGATATACGGAAACTGCGATATCTTCGGTATCGTTGTTGTATCCAGCTGAGATATGCATTTTCAGTGATAATCTTCATGATTCTGCTGTTGCAAGTGTGCAGAATCACCGAAATCGCTGTTTTCGTGCTTTTGAATGCGAAAAACACGTTTTCTGGTGTTTTCAGCACGCCACAGAGCGTTTGACATGCGGAAACTGCGATATCTTCGGTATCGTTGTTGTTTCCAGCTGAGATATGCATTTTCAGTGATAATCTTCATGATTCTGCTGTTACAAGTGTGCAGAACCACCGAAATCGCTGTTTTCGTGCTTTTGAATGCGAAAAACACGTTTTCTGGTGTTTTCAGCACTCCACAGTGCGTTTGATATGCGGAAAATGCCATATCTTCGGTATCGTTGATGTTTCCAGCTGAGATATGCATTTTCAGTGAAAATGTTCATGATTCTGCTGTTACAAATGTTCAGAACCACCGAAATCGCTGTTTTCGTGCTTTTGAATGCGAAAAACACGTTTTCTGGTGTTTTCAGCTCTCCACAGTGCGTTTGATATGCGGAAACTGCGATTTCTTCGGTATCGTTGGGTTTCCAGCTGAGATATGCATTTTCAGTGATAATCTTCATGATTCTGCTGTTACAAGTGTGCAGAATCACCGAAATCGCTGTTTTCGTGCTATTGAATGCGAAAAACACGTTTTCTGGTGTTTTCAGCATGCCACAGAGCGTTTGGCATGCGGAAACTGCGATATCTTCGGTATCGTTGGGTTTCCAGCTGAGATATGCATTTCCAGTAATAATCTTCACGATTCTGCTGTTAGAAGTGTGCAGAATCACCGAAATCGCTGTTTTCGTGCTATTGAATGCGAAAAACACGTTTTCTGGGGTTTTCAGCACGACACAGAGAGTTTGACATTTGGAAACTGCGATATCTTCGGTAGCGTTGTTGTTTCCAGCTGAGATATGCATTTTCAGTGATAATCTTCGTGATTCTGCTGTTACAAGTGTGCTGAATCACCGAAATCGCTGTTTTCGTGCTTTTGAATGCGAAAAACACGTTTTCTGTTGTTTTCAGTACTCCACAGTGCGTTTGACATGCGGAAACTGCGATATCTTCGGTATCGTTGTTGTTTCCAGCTGAGATATGCATTTTCAGTGACAATCTTCATGATTCTGCTGTTACAAGTGTGCAGAATCACTGAAATCGCTGTTTTCGTGCTTTTGAATGCGAAAAACACGTTTTCTGGTGTTTTCAGCATGCCACAGAGCGTTTGACATGCGGAAACTGCGATATCTTCGGTATCGTTGGGTTTCCAGCTGAGATATGCATTTTCAGTGATAATCTTCATGATTCTGCTGTTACAAGTGTGCAGAATCACCGAAATCGCTGTTTTCGTGCTATTGAATGCGAAAAACACGTTTTCTGGTGTTTTCAGCACGCCACAGAGCGTTTGACATGCGGAAACTGCGATATCTTCGGTATCGTTGTTGTTTCCAGCTGAGATATGCATTTTCAGTGATAATATTCATGATTCTGCTGTTACAAGTGTGCAGAATCACCGAAATCGCTGTTTTCGTGCTATTGAATGCGAAAAACACGTTTTCTGGTGTTTTCAGCATGCCACAGAGCGTTTGACATGCGGAAACTGCGATATCTTCGGTATCGTTGGGTTTCCAGCTGAGATATGCATTTCCAGTGATAATCTTCATGATTCTGCTGTTACAAGTGTGCAGAATCACCGAAATCGCTGTTTTCGTGCTATTGAATGCGATAAACACGTTTTCTGGTGTTTACAGCACGCCACAGAGCGTTTGACATGCGGATACTGCGATATTGTCGGTATCGTTGTTGTTTCCATCTGAGATATGCATTTTCACTGATAATCTTCATGATTCTGCTGTTAGAAGTGTGCAGAATCACCGAAATCGCTGTTTTCGTGCTATAGAATGCGAAAAACACGTTTTCTGGTGTTTTCAGCACTCCACAGTGCGTTTGATATGCGGAAACTGCCATATCTTCGGTATCGTTGATGTTTCCAGCTGAGATATGCATTTTCAGTGATAATCTTCATGATTCTGCTGTTACAAGTGTGCAGAATCACCGAAATCGCTGTTTTCGTGCTATTGAATGCGAAAAACACGTTTTCTGGTGTTTTCAGCATGCCACAGAGCGTTTGACATGCGGAAACTGCGATATCATCGGTATCGTTGGGTTTCCAGCTGAGATATGCATTTTCAGTGATAATCTTCATGATTCTGCTGTTACAAGTGTGCAGAATCACCGAAATCGCTGTTTTCGTGCTATTGAATGCGAAAAACACGTTTTCTGGTGTTTTCAGCACGCCACAGAGCGTTTGACATGCGGATACTGCGATATCTTCGGTATCGTTGTTGTTTCCAGCTGAGATATGCATTTTCAGTGATAATCTTCATGATTCTGCTGTTACAAGTGTGCAGAATCACCGAAATCGCTGTTTTCGTGCTATTGAATGCGAAAAACACGTTTTCTGGTGTTTACAGCACGCCACAGAGCGTTTGACATGCGGATAATGCGATATCTTCGGTATCGTTCTTGTTTCCAGCTGAGATATGCATTTTCAGTGATAATCTTCATGATTCTGCTGTTACAAGTTTGCAGAATCACCGAAATCGCTGTTTTCGTGTTATTGAATGCGAAAAACACGTTTTCTGGTGTTTTCAGCATGCCACAGAGCGTTTGACATGCGGAAACTGCGATATCTTCGGTATCGTTGGGTTTCCAGCTGAGATATGCATTTCCAGTGATAATCTTCATGATTCTGCTGTTACAAGTGTGCAGAATCACCGAAATCGCTGTTTTCGTGCTATTGAATGCGAAAAACACGTTTTCTGGTGTTTTCAGCACGCCACAGAGCGTTTGACATGCGGATACTGCGATATCTTCGGTATCGTTGTTGTTTCCAGCTGAGATATGCATTTTCAGTGATAATCTTCATGATTCTGCTGTTAGAAGTGTGCAGAATCACCGAAATCGCTGTTTTCGTGCTATAGAATGCGAAAAACACGTTTTCTGGTGTTTTCAGCACTCCACAGTGCGTTTGATATGCGGAAACTGCCATATCTTCGGTATCGTTGGGTTTCCAGCTGAGATATGCATTTCCAGTGATAATCTTCATGATTCTGCTGTTACAAGTGTGCAGAATCACCGAAATCGCTGTTTTCGTGCTATTGAATGCGAAAAACACGTTTTCTGGTGCTTACAGCACGCCACAGAGCGTTTGACATGCGGATACTGCGATATCTTCGGTATCGTTGTTGTTTCCAGCTGAGATATGCATTTTCAGTGACAATCTTCATGATTCTGCTGTTACAAGTGTGCAGAATCACCGAAATCGCTGTTTTCGTGCTATTGAATGCGAAAAACACGTTTTCTGGTGTTTTCAGCATGCCACAGAGCGTTTGACATGCGGAAACTGCGATATCTTCGGTATCGTTGGGTTTCCAGATGAGATATGCATTTCCAGTGATAATCTTCATGATTCTGCTGTTACAAGTTTGCAGAATCACCGAAATCGCTGTTTTCGTGCTATTGAATGCGAAAAACACGTTTTCTGGTGTTTACAGCACGCAACAGAGCGTTTGACATGCGGATACTGCGATATTTTCGGTATCGTTGTTGTTTCCAGCTGAGATATGCATTTTCAGTGATAATCTTCATGATTCTGCTGTTAGAAGTGTGCAGAATCACCGAAATCGCTGTTTTCGTGCTATAGAATGCGAAAAACACGTTTTCTGGTGTTTTCAGCACTCCACAGTGCGTTTGATATGCGGAAACTGCCATATCTTCGGTATCGTTGGGTTTCCAGCTGAGATATGCATTTCCAGTGATAATCTTCATGATTCTGCTGTTACAAGTGTGCAGAATCACCGAAATCGCTGTTTTCATGTTATTGAATGCGAAAAACACGTTTTCTGGTGTTTTCAGCATGCCACAGAGCGTTTGATATGCGGAAACTGCCATATCTTCGGTATCGTTGGGTTTCCAGCTGAGATATGCATTTCCAGTGATAATCTTCATGATTCTGCTGTTACAAGTGTGCAGAATCACCGAAATCGCTGTTTTCGTGCTATTGAATGCGAAAAACACGTTTTCTGGTGTTTTCAGCATGCCACAGAGCGTTTGACATGCGGAAACTGCGATATCATCGGTATCGTTGGGTTTCCAGCTGAGATATGCATTTTCAGTGATAATCTTCATGATTCTGCTGTTACAAGTGTGCAGAATCACCGAAATCGCTGTTTTCGTGCTATTGAATGCGAAAAACACGTTTTCTGGTGTTTTCAGCACGCCACAGAGCGTTTGACATGCGGATACTGCGATATCTTCGGTATCGTTGTTGTTTCCAGCTGAGATATGCATTTTCAGTGATAATCTTCATGATTCTGCTGTTACAAGTGTGCAGAATCACCGAAATCGCTGTTTTCGTGCTATTGAATGCGAAAAACACGTTTTCTGGTGTTTACAGCACGCCACAGAGCGTTTGACATGCGGATAATGCGATATCTTCGGTATCGTTCTTGTTTCCAGCTGAGATATGCATTTTCAGTGATAATCTTCATGATTCTGCTGTTACAAGTTTGCAGAATCACCGAAATCGCTGTTTTCGTGTTATTGAATGCGAAAAACACGTTTTCTGGTGTTTTCAGCATGCCACAGAGCGTTTGACATGCGGAAACTGCGATATCTTCGGTATCGTTGGGTTTCCAGCTGAGATATGCATTTCCAGTGATAATCTTCATGATTCTGCTGTTACAAGTGTGCAGAATCACCGAAATCGCTGTTTTCGTGCTATTGAATGCGAAAAACACGTTTTCTGGTGTTTTCAGCACGCCACAGAGCGTTTGACATGCGGATACTGCGATATCTTCGGTATCGTTGTTGTTTCCAGCTGAGATATGCATTTTCAGTGATAATCTTCATGATTCTGCTGTTAGAAGTGTGCAGAATCACCGAAATCGCTGTTTTCGTGCTATAGAATGCGAAAAACACGTTTTCTGGTGTTTTCAGCACTCCACAGTGCGTTTGATATGCGGAAACTGCCATATCTTCGGTATCGTTGGGTTTCCAGCTGAGATATGCATTTCCAGTGATAATCTTCATGATTCTGCTGTTACAAGTGTGCAGAATCACCGAAATCGCTGTTTTCGTGCTATTGAATGCGAAAAACACGTTTTCTGGTGCTTACAGCACGCCACAGAGCGTTTGACATGCGGATACTGCGATATCTTCGGTATCGTTGTTGTTTCCAGCTGAGATATGCATTTTCAGTGACAATCTTCATGATTCTGCTGTTACAAGTGTGCAGAATCACCGAAATCGCTGTTTTCGTGCTATTGAATGCGAAAAACACGTTTTCTGGTGTTTTCAGCATGCCACAGAGCGTTTGACATGCGGAAACTGCGATATCTTCGGTATCGTTGGGTTTCCAGATGAGATATGCATTTCCAGTGATAATCTTCATGATTCTGCTGTTACAAGTTTGCAGAATCACCGAAATCGCTGTTTTCGTGCTATTGAATGCGAAAAACACGTTTTCTGGTGTTTACAGCACGCAACAGAGCGTTTGACATGCGGATACTGCGATATTTTCGGTATCGTTGTTGTTTCCAGCTGAGATATGCATTTTCAGTGATAATCTTCATGATTCTGCTGTTAGAAGTGTGCAGAATCACCGAAATCGCTGTTTTCGTGCTATAGAATGCGAAAAACACGTTTTCTGGTGTTTTCAGCACTCCACAGTGCGTTTGATATGCGGAAACTGCCATATCTTCGGTATCGTTGGGTTTCCAGCTGAGATATGCATTTCCAGTGATAATCTTCATGATTCTGCTGTTACAAGTGTGCAGAATCACCGAAATCGCTGTTTTCATGTTATTGAATGCGAAAAACACGTTTTCTGGTGTTTTCAGCATGCCACAGAGCGTTTGACATGCGGAAACTGCGATATCTTCGGTATCGTTGGGTTTCCAGCTGAGATATGCATTTCCAGTGATAATCTTCATGATTCTGCTGTTACAAGTGTGCAGAATCACCGAAATCGCTGTTTTCGTGCTATTCAATGCGAATAACACGTTTTCTGGTGTTTTCAGCATGCCACAGAGCGTTTGACATGCGGAAACTGCGATATCTTCGGTATCGTTGGGTTTCCAGCTGAGATATGCATTTCCAGTGATAATCTTCATGATTCTGCTGTTACAAGGGTGCAGAATCACCGAAATCGCTGTTTTCGTGCTATAGAATGCGAAAAACACGTTTTCTGGTGTTTTCAGCACTCCACAGTGCGTTTGATATGCGGAAACTGCCATATCTTCGGTATCGTTGATGTTTCCAGCTGAGATATGCATTCTCAGTGATAATCTTCATGATTCTGCTGTGACAAGTGTGCAGAATCACCGAAATCGCTGTTTTCGTGCTATTGAATGCGAAAAACACGTTTTCTGTTGTTTTCAGCATGCCACAGAGCGTTTGACATGCGGAAACTGCGATATCTTCGGTATCGTTGGGTTTCCAGCTGAGATATGCATTTTCAGTGATAATCTTCATGATTCTGCTGTTAGAAGTGTGCAGAATCACCGAAATCGCTGTTTTCGTGCTATAGAATGCGAAAAACACGTTTTCTGGTGTTTTCAGCACACCACAGAGCGTTTGACATGCGGACACTGCGATATCTTCGGTATCGTTGTTGTTTCCAGCTGAGATATGCATTTTCAGTGATAATCTTCATGATTCTGCTGTTACAAGTGTGCCGAATCACCGAAATCGCTGTTTTCGTGCTATTGAATGCGAAAAACACGTTTTCTGGTGTTTTCAGCATGCCACAGAGCATTTGACATGCGGAAACTGCGATATCATCGGTATCGTTGGGTTTCCAGCTGAGATATGCATTTTCAGTGATAATCTTCATGATTCTGCTGTTACAAGTGTGCAGAATCACCGAAATCGCTGTTTTCGTGCTATTGAATGCGAAAAACACGTTTTCTGGTGTTTTCAGCACGCCACAGAGCGTTTGACATGCGGATACTGCGATATCTTCGGTATCGTTGTTGTTTCCAGCTGAGATATGCATTTTCAGTGATAATCTTCATGATTCTGCTGTTACAAGTGTGCAGAATCACCGAAATCGCTGTTTTCGTGCTATTGAATGCGAAAAACACGTTTTCTGGTGTTTACAGCACGCCACAGAGCGTTTGACATGCGGATAATGCGATATCTTCGGTATCGTTCTTGTTTCCAGCTGAGATATGCATTTTCAGTGATAATCATCATGATTCTGCTGTTACAAGTTTGCAGAATCACCGAAATCGCTGTTTTCGTGTTATTGAATGCGAAAAACACGTTTTCTGGTGTTTTCAGCATGCCACAGAGCGTTTGACATGCGGAAACTGCGATATCTTCGGTATCGTTGGGTTTCCAGCTGAGATATGCATTTCCAGTGATAATCTTCATGATTCTGCTGTTACAAGTGTGCAGAATCACCGAAATCGCTGTTTTCGTGCTATTGAATGCGAAAAACAAGTTTTCTGGTGTTTTCAGCACGCCACAGAGCGTTTGACATGCGGATACTGCGATATCTTCGGTATCGTTGTTGTTTCCAGCTGAGATATGCATTTTCAGTGATAATCTTCATGATTCTGCTGTTAGAAGTGTGCAGAATCACCGAAATCGCTGTTTTCGTGCTATAGAATGCGAAAAACACGTTTTCTGGTGTTTTCAGCACTCCACAGTGCGTTTGATATGCGGAAACTGCCATATCTTCGGTATCGTTGGGTTTCCAGCTGAGATATGCATTTCCAGTGATAATCTTCATGATTCTGCTGTTACAAGTGTGCAGAATCACCGAAATCGCTGTTTTCGTGCTATTGAATGCGAAAAACACGCTTTTCTGGTGTTTTCAGCATGCCACAGAGCGTTTGACATGCGGAAACTGCGATATCTTCGGTATTGTTGGGTTTCCAGCTGAGATATGCATTTCCAGTGATAATCTTCATGATTCTGCTGTTACAAGTGTGCAGAATCACCGAAATCGCTGTTTTCGTGCTATTGAATGCGAAAAACACGTTTTCTGGTGTTTTCAGCACGCCACAGAGCGTTTGACATGCGGATACTGCGATATCTTCGGTATCGTTGTTGTTTCCAGCTGAGATATGCATTTTCAGTGATAATCTTCATGATTCTGCTGTTAGAAGTGTGCAGAATCACCGAAATCGCTGTTTTCGTGCTATAGAATGCGAAAAACACGTTTTCTGGTGTTTTCAGCACTCCACAGTGCGTTTGATATGCGGAAACTGCCATATCTTCGGTATCGTTGGGTTTCCAGCTGAGATATGCATTTCCAGTGATAATCTTCATGATTCTGCTGCTACAAGTGTGCAGAATCACCGAAATCGCTGTTTTCGTGCTATTGAATGCGAAAAACACGTTTTCTGGTGCTTACAGCACGCCACAGAGCGTTTGACATGCGGAAACTGCGATATCTTCGGTATCGTTGGGTTTCCAGATGAGATATGCATTTCCAGTGATAATCTTCATGATTCTGCTGTTACAAGTTTGCAGAATCACCGAAATCGCTGTTTTCGTGCTATTGAATGCGAAAAACACGTTTTCTGGTGTTTACAGCACGCAACAGAGCGTTTGACATGCGGATACTGCGATATTTTCGGTATCGTTGTTGTTTCCAGCTGAGATATGCATTTTCAGTGATAATCTTCATGATTCTGCTGTTAGAAGTGTGCAGAATCACCGAAATCGCTGTTTTCGTGCTATAGAATGCGAAAAACACGTTTTCTGGTGTTTTCAGCACTCCACAGTGCGTTTGATATGCGGAAACTGCCATATCTTCGGTATCGTTGGGTTTCCAGCTGAGATATGCATTTCCAGTGATAATCTTCATGATTCTGCTGTTACAAGTGTGCAGAATCACCGAAATCGCTGTTTTCATGTTATTGAATGCGAAAAACACGTTTTCTGGTGTTTTCAGCATGCCACAGAGCGTTTGACATGCGGAAACTGCGATATCTTCGGTATCGTTGGGTTTCCAGCTGAGATATGCATTTCCAGTGATAATCTTCATGATTCTGCTGTTACAAGTGTGCAGAATCACCGAAATCGCTGTTTTCGTGCTATTCAATGCGAATAACACGTTTTCTGGTGTTTTCAGCATGCCACAGAGCGTTTGACATGCGGAAACTGCGATATCTTCGGTATCGTTGGGTTTCCAGCTGAGATATGCATTTCCAGTGATAATCTTCATGATTCTGCTGTTACAAGGGTGCAGAATCACCGAAATCGCTGTTTTCGTGCTATAGAATGCGAAAAACACGTTTTCTGGTGTTTTCAGCACTCCACAGTGCGTTTGATATGCGGAAACTGCCATATCTTCGGTATCGTTGATGTTTCCAGCTGAGATATGCATTCTCAGTGATAATCTTCATGATTCTGCTGTGACAAGTGTGCAGAATCACCGAAATCGCTGTTTTCGTGCTATTGAATGCGAAAAACACGTTTTCTGTTGTTTTCAGCATGCCACAGAGCGTTTGACATGCGGAAACTGCGATATCTTCGGTATCGTTGGGTTTCCAGCTGAGATATGCATTTTCAGTGATAATCTTCATGATTCTGCTGTTACAAGTGTGCAGAATCACCGAAATCGCTGTTTTCGTGCTATTGAATGCGAAAAACACGTTTTCTGGTGTTTTCAGCACACCACAGAGCGTTTGACATGCGGACACTGCGATATCTTCGGTATCGTTGTTGTTTCCAGCTGAGATATGCATTTTCAGTGATAATCTTCATGATTCTGCTGTTACAAGTGTGCCGAATCACCGAAATCGCTGTTTTCGTGCTATTGAATGCGAAAAACACGTTTTCTGGTGTTTTCAGCATGCCACAGAGCGTTTGACATGCGGAAACTGCAATATCTTCGGTATCGTTGGGTTTCCAGCTGAGATATGCATTTCCAGTGATAATCTTCATGATTCTGCTGTTACAAGTGTGCAGAATCACCGAAATCGCTGTTTTCGTGCTATAGAATGCGAAAAACACGTTTTCTGGTGTTTTCAGCACTCCACAGTGCGTTTGATATGCGGAAACTGCCATATCTTCGGTATCGTTGATGTTTCCAGCTGAGATATGCATTTCCAGTGATAATCTTCATGATTCTGCTGTTACAAGTGTGCAGAATCACCGAAATCGCTGTTTTCATGTTATTGAATGCGAAAAACACGTTTTCTGGTGTTTTCAGCATGCCACAGAGCGTTTGACATGCGGAAACTGCGATATCTTCGGTATCGTTGGGTTTCCAGCTGAGATATGCATTTCCAGTGATAATCTTCATGATTCTGCTGTTACAAGTGTGCAGAATCAGCGAAATCGCTGTTTTCGTGCTATTCAATGCGAAAAACACGTTTTCTGGTGTTTTCAGCATGCCACAGAGCGTTTGACATGCGGAAACTGCGATATCTTCGGTATCGTTGGGTTTCCAGCTGAGATATGCATTTCCAGTGATAATCTTCATGATTCTGCTGTTACAAGGGTGCAGAATCACCGAAATCGCTGTTTTCGTGCTATTGAATGCGAAAAACACGTTTTCTGGTGTTTACAGCACGCCACAGAGCGTTTGACATGCGGATACTGCGATATCTTCGGTATCGTTGTTGTTTCCAGCTGACATATGCATTTTCAGTGATAATCTTCATGATTCTGCTGTTAGAAGTGTGCAGAATCACCGAAATCGCTGTTTTCGTGCTATAGAATGCGAAAAACACGTTTTCTGGTGTTTTCAGCACTCCACAGTGCGTTTGATATGCGGAAACTGCCATATCTTCGGTATCGTTGATGTTTCCAGCTGAGATATGCATTCTCAGTGATAATCTTCATGATTCTGCTGTGACAAGTGTGCAGAATCACCGAAATCGCTGTTTTCGTGCTATTGAATGCGAAAAACACGTTTTCTGTTGTTTTCAGCATGCCACAGAGCGTTTGACATGCGGAAACTGCGATATCTTCGGTATCGTTGGGTTTCCAGCTGAGATATGCATTTTCAGTGATAATCTTCATGATTCTGCTGTTACAAGTGTGCAGAATCACCGAAATCGCTGTTTTCGTGCTATTGAATGCGAAAAACACGTTTTCTGGTGTTTTCAGCACACCACAGAGCGTTTGACATGCGGACACTGCGATATCTTCGGTATCGTTGTTGTTTCCAGCTGAGATATGCATTTTCAGTGATAATCTTCATGATTCTGCTGTTACAAGTGTGCCGAATCACCGAAATCGCTGTTTTCGTGCTATTGAATGCGAAAAACACGTTTTCTGGTGTTTTCAGCATGCCACAGAGCGTTTGACATGGGGAAACTGCAATATCTTCGGTATCGTTGGGTTTCCAGCTGAGATATGCATTTCCAGTGATAATCTTCATGATTCTGCTGTTACAAGTGTGCAGAATCACCGAAATCGCTGTTTTCGTGCTATAGAATGCGAAAAACACGTTTTCTGGTGTTTTCAGCACTCCACAGTGCGTTTGATATGCGGAAACTGCCATATCTTCGGTATCGTTGATGTTTCCAGCTGAGATATGCATTTTCAGTGATAATCTTCATGATTCTGCTGTTACAAGTGTGCAGAATCACCGAAATCGCTGTTTTCGTGCTATTGATTGCGAAAAACACGTTTTCTGGTGTTTTCAGCATGCCACAGAGCGTTTGACATGCGGAAACTGTGATATCTTCGGTATCGTTGGGTTTCCAGCTGAGATATGCATTTTCAGTGATAATCTTCATGATTCTGCTGTTACAAGTGTGCAGAATCGCCGAAATCGCTGTTTTCGTGCTATTGAATGCGAAAAACACGTTTTCTGGTGTTTTCAGCACGCCACAGAGCGTTTGACATGCGGAAACTGCGATATCTTCGGTATCGTTGTTGTTTCCAGCTGAGATATGCATTTTCAGTGATAATCTTCATGATTCTGCTGTTACAAGTGTGCAGAATCACCGAAATCGCTGTTTTTCTGCTATTGAATGCGAAAAACACGTTTTCTGGTGTTTTCAGCATGCCACAGAGCGTTTGGCATGCGGAAACTGCAATATCTTCGCTATCGTTGGGTTTCCAGCTGAGATATGCATTTCCAGTGATAATCTTCATGATTCTGCTGTTACAAGTGTGCAGAATCACCGAAATCGCTGTTTTCGTGCTATTGAATGCGAAAAACACGTTTTCTGGTGTTTTCAGCATGCCACAGAGCGTTTGACATGCGGAAACTGTGATATCTTCGGTATCGTTGGGTTTCCAGCTGAGATATGCATTTTCAGTGATAATCTTCATGATTCTGCTGTTACAAGTGTGCAGAATCACCGAAATCGCTGTTTTCGTGCTATTGAATGCGAAAAACACGTTTTCTGGTGTTTTCAGCACTCCACAGTGCGTTTGATATGCGGAAACTGCCATATCTTCGGAATCGTTGATGTTTCCAGCTGAGATATGCATTTTCAGTGATAATCTTCATGATTCTGCTGTTACAAGTGTGCAGAATCACCGAAATCGCTGTTTTCGTGCTATTGCATGCGAAAAACACGTTTTCTGGTGTTTTCAGCATGCCACAGAGCGTTTGACATGCGGAAACTGCGATATCTTCGGTATCGTTGGGTTTCCAGCTGAGATATGCATTTTCAGTGATAATCTTCATGATTCTGCTGTTACAAGTGTGCAGAATCACCGAAATCGCTGTTTTCGTGCTATTCAATGCGAAAAACACGTTTTCTGGTGTTTTCAGCACGCCACAGAGCGTTTGACATGCGGAAACTGCGATATCTTCGGTAGCGTTGTTGTTTCCAGCTGAGATATGCATTTTCAGTGATAATCTTCATGATTCTGCTGTTACAAGTTTGCAGAATCACCGAAATCGCTGTTTTCGTGCTATTGAATGCGTAAAACACGTTTTCTGGTGTTTTCAGCACTCCACAGTGCGTTTGATATGCGGAAACTGCGATATATTCGGTATCATTGTTGTTTCCAGCTGAAATATGCATTTTCAGTTATAATCTTTATGATTCTGCTGTTAGAAATGTGCAGAATCACCGAATTCGCTGTTTTCGTGCTATTGAATGCGAAAAACACGTTTTCTGGTGTTTACTGCACGCCACAGAGCGTTTAACATGCCGATACTGCGATATCTTCGGTATCGTTGTTGTTTCCAGCTGAGATATGCATTTTCAGTGATAATCTTCATGATTCTGCTGTTACAAGTGTGCAGAATCCACGAAATCGCTGCTTTCGTGCTATTGAATGCGAAAAACACGTTTTCTGGTGTTTTCAGCACGCCACAGAGCGTTTGACATGCGGAAACTGCGATATCTTCGGTATCGTTGGGTTTCCAGCTGAGATATGCATTTTCAGTGATAATCTTCATGATTCTGCTGTTACAAGTGTGCAGAATCACCCAAATCGCTGTTTTCGTGCTATTGAATGCGAAAAACACGTATTCTGGTGTTTTCAGCACGCCACAGAGCGTTTGACATGCGGAAACTGCGATATCTTCGGTATCGTTGTTGTTTCCAGCTGAGATATGCATTTTCTACGATAATCTTCGACTTTCTTCTGTGACAAGTGTGCAGAATCACCGAAATCGCTGTTTTCATGCTATTGAATGCGAAAATCACGTTTTCTGGTGTTTTTAGCACGCCACAGAGCGTTTGACATTTGGAAACTGCGATATCTTCGGTAGCGTTGTTGTTTCCAGCTGAGATATGCATTTTCAGTGATAATCTTCATGATTCTGCTGTTAGAAGTGTGCAGAATCACCGAAATCGCTGTTTTCGTGCTACTGAATGCGAAAAACTCGTTTTCTGGTGTTTTCAGCACTCCACAGTGCTTTTGATATGCGGAAACTGCCATATCTTCGGTATCGTTGATGTTTCCAGCTGAGATATGCATTTTCAGTGATAATCTTCATGATTCTGCTGTTACAAGTGTGCAGAATCACCGAAATCGCTCTTTTCGTGCTATTGCATGCGAAAAACACGTTTTCTGGTGTTTTCAGCATGCCACAGAGCGTTTGACATGCGGAAACTGCGATATCTTCGGTATCGTTGGGTTTCCAGCTGAGATATGCATTTCCAGTGATAATCTTCATGATTCTGCTGTTACAAGTGTGCAGAATCAGCGAAATCGCTGTTTTCGTGCTATTCAATGCGAAAAACACGTTTTCTGGTGTTTTCAGCATGCCACAGAGCGTTTGACATGCGGAAACTGCGATATCTTCGGTATCGTTGGGTTTCCAGCTGAGATATGCATTTCCAGTGATAATCTTCATGATTCTGCTGTTACAAGGGTGCAGAATCACCGAAATCGCTGTTTTCGTGCTATTGAATGCGAAAAACACGTTTTCTGGTGTTTACAGCACGCCACAGAGCGTTTGACATGCGGATACTGCGATATCTTCGGTATCGTTGTTGTTTCCAGCTGACATATGCATTTTCAGTGATAATCTTCATGATTCTGCTGTTAGAAGTGTGCAGAATCACCGAAATCGCTGTTTTCGTGCTATTCAATGCGAAAAACACGTTTTCTGGTGTTTTCAGCACGCCACAGAGCGTTTGACATGCCGAAAGTGCGATATCTTCGGTATCGTTGTGTTTCCAGCTGAGATATGCATTTTCAGTGATAATCTTCATGATTCTGCTGTTACAAGCGTGCAGAATCACCGAAATCGCTGTTTTCGTGCTATTGGATGCGAAAAACACGTTTTCTGGTGATTTCAGCACTCCACAGTGCGTTTGATATGCGGAAACTGCCATATCTTCGGTATCGTTGATGTTTCCAGCTGAGATATGCATTTTCAGTGATAATCTTCATGATTCTGCTGTTACAAGTGTGCAGAATCACCGAAATCGCTGTTTTCGTGCTATTGAATGCGAAAAACACGTTTTCTGGTGTTTTCAGCACGCCACAGAGCGTTTGACATGCGGAAACTGCGATATCTTCGGTAGCGTTGTTGTTTCCAGCTGAGATATGCATTTTCAGTGATAATCTTCATGATTCTGCTGTTACAAGTGTGCAGAATCACCGAAATCGCTGTTTTCGTGCTATTGAATGCGAAAAACACGTTTTCTGGTGTTTTCAGCACGCCACAGAGCGTTTGACATGCGGAAACTGCGATATCTTCGGTAGCGTTGTTGTTTCCAGCTGAGATATGCATTTTCAGTGATAATCTTCATGATTCTGCTGTTACAAGTTTGCAGAATCACCGAAATCGCTGTTTTCGTGCTATTGAATGCGTAAAACACGTTTTCTGGTGTTTTCAGCACTCCACAGTGCGTTTGATATGCGGAAACTGCCATATCTTCGGTATCGTTGTTGTTGCCAGCTGAGATATGCATTTTCAGTATAATCTTCATAATTCTGCTGTTACAGGTGTGCAGCATCACCGAAATCGCTGTTTTCGTGCTTTTGAATGCGAAAAACACGTTTTCTGGTGTTTTCAGCACTCCACAGTGCGTTTGATATGCGGAAACTGCGATATATTCGGTGTCATTGTTGTTTCCAGCTGAGATATGCATTTTCAGTTATAATCTTTATGATTCTGCTGTTAGAAATGTGCAGAATCACCGAAATCGCTGTTTTCGAGCTGGTTAATGCGAGAAAAACCTTATCTGGTGTTTGCACCACTCCACAGTGCGTTTGATATGCAGAACCAGCGGTATCTTGGCTTTCTTGGGGTTTCAAGCTGAGATATGCATTTTTTACGATAATCTTGGTGAGACTTCTGTCCGATGTATGCAGAATCATCGTGATCGCTCTTTTCGAGCTATTTAATGCGACAAACACGTTATCTGGTGTTTTCACCACTCCACAGAGAGTTTGATATGCAGTACCAGCGATATCTTGGTTTTCGTGCGGTTTCAAGCTGAGATATGCATTTTCTGCGATAATCTTGGTGAGACTTCTGTCCGAAGTATGCTGAATCATCTAGATCGCTCTTTTCGAGCTATTTAATGCGAGAAACACGTTATCTGGTGTTTTCACCACTCCACAGTGCGTTTGATATGCAGAACCAGCGATATCTTGGTTTTCGTGGGGTTTCAAGCTGAGATATGCATTTTTTACGATAATCTTTGTGAGACTTCTGTCCCAAGTATGCAGAATCATCGAGATCGCTCGTTTCGAGCTATTTAATGCGAGAAACACGTTATCTGGTGTTTTCACCACTCCACAGAGCGTTTGATATGCAGTGCCAGCGATATATTGGTTTTCGTGCGGTTTCAAGCTGAGATATGCATTTTCTGCGATAATCTTGGTGAGACTTCTGTCCGAAGTATGCTTAACCATCGAGATCGCTCTATTCGAGCTATTTAATGCGAGAAACACGTTATCTGGTGTTTTCAGCACACCACAGTGCGTTTGATATGCAGAACCAGCGATATCCTGGTTTTCGTGGGGATTCAAGCTGAGATATGCAATTTGTGCGATAATCTTGGTGAGACTTCTGTCCGAAGTATGCTTAACCTTCGAGATCCCTCGTTTCGTGCTATTTAATATGAGAAACACGTTATCTGGTATTTTCACCATTCCACAGTGCGTATGATATGCAGAACCGACAATATCTTGGTTTTCGTGGGGTTTCAAGCTCAGATATGCATTTTCTGCGATAATCATGGTGATACCTCTGTCCGAAGTATGCAGAAACATCGAGATTGCTCTTTTCGACCTATTTAATGCGAGAAACACGTTATCTGGTGTTTTCACCACTCCACAGAGCGTTTGATATGCAGTACCAGCGATATCTTGGTTTTCGTGGGGTTTCCAGCTGAGATATGCATGTTCTGCGATAATCTTGGTGAGTCTTCTGTCAGAAGTATGCAGAATCATCTAGATCGCGCTTTTCGAGCTATTTAATGCGAGAAACACGTTTTCTGGTGTTTTCACCACGCCACAGTGCGTTTGATATACAGAACCGGCGACATCTTGATTTTCGTGAGGTTTCAAGCTGAGATATGCATTTTCTGCGATAATATTGGTGAGACTTCTGTCCGAAGTATGCAGAATCATCGATATCGCTCTTTTCGAGCAATTTAATGCGAGAAACACGTTATCTGGTGTTTTGCCCACTCCACAGTGCGTCTGATATGCAGAAATGGCGAAATCTTGGTTTTCGTCGGTTTTCATCCTGAGGTATGCATTTTCTGCCATAATCTTGGTGCGACTTCTGTCAGAAGTATGCAGAATCATCGATATTGCTCTTTTCGAGCTATTTAATGCGAGAAACACGTTATCTGGTGTTTTCACCACTCCACAGTGCGTTTGACATGCAGAACCGGAGATATCTTGGTTTCGGTCGGGTTTCAAGCTGAGATATGCATTTTCTACGATAATCTTGGAGAGACTTCTGTCAGAAGTATGCAGAATCTTCGAGAACCCTCTTTTCGAGCTACTTAATGCGAGAAACACGTTTTCTGGTGTTTTCACCACACCACAGTCCGTTTGATGTGCAGAACCGGAGATAACTTGGTTTTCGTGAGGTTTCAAGCTGAGATATGCATTTTCTGCGATAATCTTCGTGAGACTTCAGTCAGAAGTATGCAGAATCATCTAGATCGCTCTATTCGAGCTATTTGATGCGAGAAACACGTTATCTGGTTGTTTTCACCACACCACAGTCCGTTTGATGAGCACAACCGGAGATAACTTGGTTTTCGTGAGGTTTCAGCTGAGATATGCATTTTCTGCGATAGTCTTGGTGAGACTTCAGTCAGAAGTATGCAGAAACATCTAGATCGCTCTTTTCGAGCAATTTAAATTGAGAAACACGTGTTCTGGTGTTTTCACCACTCCACAGTGCGTTTGATATGCAGAACCGGCGACATCATGGATTTCGTCGGGTTTCATGCTGAGATATGCATTTTCTACAACAATCTTGGTGAGACTTCTGTCAGAAGTATGCATAATCATCGAGATCGCTCTTTTCGAGCTATTTAATGCGAGAAACACGTTATCTGGTGTTTTCAACACTCCACAGTGCGTTTGATGTTCAGAACCGGCGATATCTTGGTTTTCGTCGGGTTTCAAGCTGAGACATTCATTTTCGGCGATAATCTTGGTGTTTCATCTATGAGAAGTATGCAGAATCATCGAGAACGCACTTTTCGAGCAACTTAATACGAGATACACGTTTTCTGGTGTTTTCGCCACTCCACAGTACGTTTGATGTGCAGAACCGGAGATATCTTGGTTTTCGTGAGGTTTCAAGCTGAGATATGCATTTTCTGCGATAATCTTGGTGAGACTTCAGTCAGAAGTATGCAGAATCATCTAGATCGCTCGTTTCGAGCTATTTAATGCGAGAAACACGTTATCTGGTGTTTTCACCACTCCATAGTGCGTTTGATATGTAGAGCCGCCGATAACATGGTTTTCGTGTTGTTTCCATCTGAAATATGCATTTTCTGCGATAATCTTGGTGTTTCATCTATGAGAAGTATGTAGAATCATCGAGAACTCTCTTTTCGAGCTAGTTATTGCGAGAAACACGTTTTCTGGTGTTTTGACCACTCCACAGTACGTTTGTTGTGCAGAACCGGAGATATCTTGGTTTTCGTGAGGTTTCAAGCTGAGATATGCATTTTCTGCGATAATCTTGGTGAGACTTCAGTCAGAAGTATTTAGAACCTTCGAGAACGCACTTTTCGAGCTACTTAATGCGAGAAACACGTTTTCTGGTGTTTTCACCACTCCACAGTACGTTTGATGAGCAGAACCGGAGATATCTTGGTTTTCGTGAGGTTTCAAGCTGAGATATGCATTTTCTGCGATAATCTTGGTGAGACTTCAGTCAGAAGTATGCAGAATCATCTAGATCGCTCGTTTCGAGCTATTTAATGCGAGAAACACGTTATCTGGTGTTTTCACCACTCCACAGTGCGTTTGATATGTAGAGCCGGGGATATCTTGGTTTTCGTGGGGTTTCCAGCTGAAATATGCATTTTCTGCGATAATCTTGGTGTTTCATCTATGAGAAGTATGTAGAATCATCGAGAACTCTCTTTTCGAGCTAGTTATTGCGAGAAACACGTTTTCTGGTGTTTTGACCACTCCACAGTACGTTTGTTGTGCAGAACCGGAGATATCTTGGTTTTCGTGAGGTTTCAAGCTGAGATATGCATTTTCTGCGATAATCTTGGTGAGACTTCAGTCAGAAGTATGCAGAATCATCTAGATCGCTCTATTCGAGCTATTTGATGCGAGAAACACGTTATCTGGTTGTTTTCACCACTCCACAGTGCGTTTGATATGCAGAACCGGCGACATCATGATTTTCGTGAGGTTTCAAGCTGAGATATGCATTTTCTGTGATAATATTGGTGTGACTTCTGTCAAAAGTATTTAGAACCTTCGAGAACGCACTTTTCGAGCTACTTAATGCGAGAAACACGTTTTCTGGTGTTTTCACCACTCCACAGTACGTTTGATGAGCAGAACCGGAGATATCTTGGTTTTCGTGAGGTTTCAAGCTGAGATATGCATTTTCTGCGATAATCTTGGTGAGACTTCAGTCAGAAGTATGCAGAATCATCTAGATCGCTCGTTTCGAGCTATATAATGCGAGAAACACGTTATCTGGTGTTTTCACCACTCCACAGTGCGTTTGATATGTAGAGCCGGGGATATCTTGGTTTTCGTGGTGTTTCCAGCTGAAATATGCATTTTCGGCGATAATCTTGGTGTTTCATCTATGAGAAGTATGTAGAATCATCGAGAAATCTCTTTTCGAGCTAGTCATTGCGAGAAACACGTTTTCTGGTGTTTTCAACATTCCACAGTGCGTCTGATATGCAGACCCGGGGATATCTTGGTTTTCGTGAGGTTTCCAGCTGAGATATGCATTTTCTGCGATAATCTTGGTGAGTCTTCTGTCAGAAGTATGCAGAATCATCGAGATCGCTCTATTCGAGCTATTTAATGCGAGAAACACGTTATCTGGTTGTTTTCACTACTCCACAGTGGGTTCGATATGCAGAACCGGCGACATCTTGATTTTCGTGATGTTTCTAGCTGAGATATGCATTTTCTGCGATAATATTCGTGAGACTTCAGTCAGAAGTATGCAGAATCATCTAGATCGCTCGTTTCGAGCTATTTAATGCGAGAAACACGTCATCTGATTGTTTTCACCACTCCACAGTGCGTTTGATATGCAGAACCGGCGACATCTTGATTTTCGTGAGGTTTCAAGCTGAGATATGCATTTTCTGCGATAATCTTGGTGTTTCATCTATGAGAAGTATGTAGAATCATCGAGAACTCTCTTTTCGAGCAAGTTATTGTGAGAAACACGTTTTCTGGTGTTTTGACCACTCCACAGTACGTTTGTTGTGCAGAACCGGAGATATCTTGGTTTTCGTGAGGTTTCAAGCTGAGATATGCATTTTCTGCGATAATCTTGGTGAGACTTCAGTCAGAAGTATGCAGAATCATCTAGATCGCTCTATTCGAGCTATTTGATGCGAGAAACACGTTATCTGGTTGTTTTCACCACACCACAGTCCGTTTGATGAGCAGAACCGGAGATAACTTGGTTTTCGTGAGGTTTCAGCTGAGATATGCATTTTCTGCGATAGTCTTGGTGAGACTTCAGTCAGAAGTATGCAGAAACATCTAGATCGCTCTTTTCGAGCAATTTAAATTGAGAAACACGTGTTCTGGTGTTTTCACCACTCCACAGTGCGTTTGTTATGCAGAACCGGCGACATCTTGGATTTCGTCGGGTTTCATGCTGAGATATGCATTTTCTACAACAATCTTGGTGAGACTTCTGTCAGAAGTATGCAGAATCATCGAGATCGCTCTTTTCGAGCTATTTAATGCGAGAAACACGTTATCTGCTGTTTTCAACACTCCACAGTGCATTTGATGTTCAGAACCGGCGATATCTTGGTTTTCGTCGGGTTTCAAGCTGAGACATTCATTTTCGGCGATAATCTTGGTGTTTCATCTATGAGAAGTATGCAGAATCATCGAGAACGCACTTTTCGAGCAACGTAATACGACATACACGTTTTCTGGTGTTTTCGCCACTCCACAGTACGTTTGATGTGCAGAACCGGAGATATCTCGGTTTTCGTGAGGTTTCAAGCTGAGATATGCATTTTCTGCGATAATCTTGGTGAGACTTCAGTCAGAAGTATGCAGAATCATCTAGATCGCTCGTTTCGAGCTATATAATGCGAGAAACACGTTATCTGGTGTTTTCACCACTCCACAGTGCGTTTGATATGTAGAGCCGGGGATATCTTGGTTTTCGTGGTGTTTCCAGCTGAAATATGCATTTTCTGCGATAATCTTGGTGTTTCATCTATGAGAAGTATGTAGAATCATCGAGAACTCTCTTTTCGAGCTAGTCATTGCGAGAAACACGTTTTCTGGTGTTTTCAACATTCCACAGTGCGTCTGATATGCAGACCCGGGGATATCTTGGTTTTCGTGGGGTTTCCAGCTGAGATATGCATTTTCTGCGATAATCTTGGTGAGTCTTCTGTCAGAAGTATGCAGAATCATCGAGATCGCTCTAATCGAGCTATTTAATGCGAGAAACACGTTATCTGGTTGTTTTCACTACTCCACAGTGGGTTCGATATGCAGAACCGGCGACATCTTGATTTTCGTGATGTTTCTAGCTGAGATATGCATTTTCTGCGATAATATTCGTGAGACTTCAGTCAGAAGTATGCAGAATCATCTAGATCGCTCGTTTCGAGCTATTTAATGCTAGAAACACGTTATCTGATTGTTTTCTCCACTCCACAGTGCGTTTGATATGCAGAACCGGCGACATCTTGATTTTCGTGAGGTTTCAAGCTGAGATATGCATTTTCTACGATAATCTTGGTGAGACTTCCGTCAGAAATATGCAGAAACATCTAGATCGCTCGTTTCGAGCTATCTATTGCGAGAAACACGTTTTCTGGTGTTTTCACCACTCCACAGTGCGTTTGACATGCAGAACCGGCGACATCTTGGATTTCGTCGGGGTTCAAGCTGAGATATGCATTTTCTACGATAATCTTGGTGAGACTTCTGTCAGAAGTATGCAGAATCATCTAGATCGCTCTTTTCGAGCTACTTAATTCGAGAAACACGTTTTCTGGTGTTTTCGCCACCCCACAGTGCGTTTGATATGCAGAACCGGAGATATCTTGGTTTCGGTCGGGTTTCAAGCTGAGATATGCATTTTCTGCGATAATCTTGGTGAGACTTCAGTCGGAAGTATGCAGAATCATCCAGATCGCTCGTTTCGAGCTATCTAATGCGAAAAAACAAGTTTTCTGGTGTTTTCAGCATTCCACAGTGCGTTTGATATGCAGAACCAGCGATATCTTGATTTTCGTGGTGTTTCAAGCTGAGATATGCATTTTCTGCGATAATATTGGTGAGACTTCTGTCCGAAGTATGCTTAATCATCGAGATCGCTCTATTCGAGCTATTTAATGCGATAAACACGTTATCTGGTGTTTTCACCACTCCACAGTGCGTATGATATGCAGAACCGATGATATCTTGGTTTCGGTCGGGTTTCAAGCTGAGATATGCATTTTCTGCGATAATCTTGGTGAGTCTTCTGTCAGAAGTATGCAGTATCATCTAGATCGCTCTTTTCGAGCTATTTAATGCGAGAAACACGTTTTCTGGTGTACTCACCACTCCACAGTACGTTTGACATGCAGAACCGGAGATATCTTGGTTTCGGTCGGGTTTCAAGCTGAGATATGCATTTTCTACGATAATCTTAGTGAGACTTCTGTCCGAAGTATGCAGAATCTTCGAGTACGCTCTTTTCGAGTTACTTAATGCGAGAAACACGTTTTCTGGTGTTTTCACCACTCCACAGTCCGTTTGATGGGCAGAACCGGAGATAACTTGGTTTTCGTGAGGTTTCAAGCTGAGATATGCATTTTCTGAGGTTATCTTGGTGACACTTCAGTCAGAAGTATGCAGAATCATCTAGATTGCTCGTTTCGAGCTATCTAATGCGAAAAAACAAGTTTTCTGGTGCTTTCAACATTCCACAGTGCGTTTGATATGCACAACCGGAGATATCTTGGTTTCGGTCGGGTTTCAAGCTGAGATATGTATTTTCTACGATAATCCTGGTGAGACTTCAGTCAGAAGTAGGCAGAATCATCTAGATCGCTCGTTTCGAGCTATTTAATGCGAGAAACGCGTTGTCTGGTGTATTCACCATTCCACAGTACGTTTGATATGCAGAACCGGCGACATCTTGGATTTCGTCGGGTTTCAAGCTGAGATATGTATTTTCTACGATAATCCTGGTGAGACTTCAGTCAGAAGTAGGCAGAATCATCTAGATCGCTCGTTTCGAGCTATTTAATGCGAAAAAACAAGTTTTCTGGTGTTTTCACCACTCCACAGTGCGTTTGATTTGCAGAACCTGCGACATCTTGGATTTCAGCGGGGTTCAAACTGAGATATGCATTTTCTACGATAATCTTGGTTAGACGTCTGTCAGAAGTATGCAGAATCATCGGGATCGCTCTTTTCGAGCTATTTGACGCGAGAAACACGTTATCTGTTGTTTTCGCCACTCCACAGAACGTTTGATGTGCAGAACCGGAAATATCTTGGTTTTCGTGAGGTTTCAAGCTGAGATATGCATTTTCTGCGATAATCTTGGTGAGACTTCAGTCAGAAGTATGCAGAATCATCTAGATCGCTATGTTCGAGCTATTTAATGAGAGAAACACGTTTTCTGGTGTATTCACCACTCCACAGTACGTTCGACATGCAGAACCGGAGATATCTTGGTTTCGGTCGGGTTTCAAGCTGAGATATGCATTTTCTACGATAATCTTGGTGAGACTTCTGTCAGAAGCATGCAGAATCATCTAGATCGCTCTTTTCGAGCTATTTAATACGAGAAACACGTTATCTGGTGTTTTCACCACTCCACAGTGCGTTTGACATGCAGAACCGGCGATATCTTGGATTTCGTCGGGTTTCAAGCTCAGATATGTATTTTCTACGATAATCTTGGTGAGACTTCCGGCAGAAGTATGCAGAATCAACGGGATCGCTCGTTTCGAGCTATTTAATGCGAAAAAACTAGTTTTCTGGTGTTTTCACCACTCCACAGTGCGTTTGATATGCAGAACCGACGACATCTTGGATTTCGTCGGGGTTCAAGCTGAGATATGCATTTTCTACGATAATCTTGGTGAGACTTCTGTCAGAAGTATGCAGAATCATCTAGATCGCTCTTTTCGAGCTACTTAATTCGAGAAACACGTTTTCTGGTGTTTTCGCCACCCCACAGTGCGTTTGATATGCAGAACCGGAGATATCTTGGTTTCGGTCGGGTTTCAAGCTGAGATATGCATTTTCTGCGATAATCTTGGTGAGACTTCAGTCGGAAGTATGCAGAATCATCCAGATCGCTCGTTTCGAGCTATCTAATGCGAAAAAACAAGTTTTCTGGTGTTTTCAGCATTCCACAGTGCGTTTGATATGCAGAACCAGCGATATCTTGATTTTCGTGGTGTTTCAAGCTGAGATATGCATTTTCTGCGATAATATTGGTGAGACTTCTGTCCGAAGTATGCTTAATCATCGAGATCGCTCTATTCGAGCTATTTAATGCGATAAACACGTTATCTGGTGTTTTCACCACTCCACAGTGCGTATGATATGCAGAACCGATGATATCTTGGTTTCGGTCGGGTTTCAAGCTGAGATATGCATTTTCTGCGATAATCTTGGTGAGTCTTCTGTCAGAAGTATGCAGTATCATCTAGATCGCTCTTTTCGAGCTATTTAATGCGAGAAACACGTTTTCTGGTGTACTCACCACTCCACAGTACGTTTGACATGCAGAACCGGAGATATCTTGGTTTCGGTCGGGTTTCAAGCTGAGATATGCATTTTCTACGATAATCTTAGTGAGACTTCTGTCCGAAGTATGCAGAATCTTCGAGTACGCTCTTTTCGAGTTACTTAATGCGAGAAACACGTTTTCTGGTGTTTTCACCACTCCACAGTCCGTTTGATGGGCAGAACCGGAGATAACTTGGTTTTCGTGAGGTTTCAAGCTGAGATATGCATTTTCTGAGGTTATCTTGGTGACACTTCAGTCAGAAGTATGCAGAATCATCTAGATTGCTCGTTTCGAGCTATCTAATGCGAAAAAACAAGTTTTCTGGTGCTTTCAACATTCCACAGTGCGTTTGATATGCACAACCGGAGATATCTTGGTTTCGGTCGGGTTTCAAGCTGAGATATGTATTTTCTACGATAATCCTGGTGAGACTTCAGTCAGAAGTAGGCAGAATCATCTAGATCGCTCGTTTCGAGCTATTTAATGCGAGAAACGCGTTGTCTGGTGTATTCACCATTCCACAGTACGTTTGATATGCAGAACCGGCGACATCTTGGATTTCGTCGGGTTTCAAGCTGAGATATGTATTTTCTACGATAATCCTGGTGAGACTTCAGTCAGAAGTAGGCAGAATCATCTAGATCGCTCGTTTCGAGCTATTTAATGCGAAAAAACAAGTTTTCTGGTGTTTTCACCACTCCACAGTGCGTTTGATTTGCAGAACCTGCGACATCTTGGATTTCAGCGGGGTTCAAACTGAGATATGCATTTTCTACGATAATCTTGGTTAGACGACTGTCAGAAGTATGCAGAATCATCGGGATCGCTCTTTTCGAGCTATTTGACGCGAGAAACACGTTATCTGTTGTTTTCGCCACTCCACAGAACGTTTGATGTGCAGAACCGGAAATATCTTGGTTTTCGTGAGGTTTCAAGCTGAGATATGCATTTTCTGCGATAATCTTGGTGAGACTTCAGTCAGAAGTATGCAGAATCATCTAGATCGCTATGTTCGAGCTATTTAATGAGAGAAACACGTTTTCTGGTGTATTCACCACTCCACAGTACGTTCGACATGCAGAACCGGAGATATCTTGGTTTCGGTCGGGTTTCAAGCTGAGATATGCATTTTCTACGATAATCTTGGTGAGACTTCTGTCAGAAGCATGCAGAATCATCTAGATCGCTCTTTTCGAGCTATTTAATACGAGAAACACGTTATCTGGTGTTTTCACCACTCCACAGTGCGTTTGACATGCAGAACCGGCGATATCTTGGATTTCGTCGGGTTTCAAGCTCAGATATGTATTTTCTACGATAATCTTGGTGAGACTTCCGGCAGAAGTATGCAGAATCAACGGGATCGCTCGTTTCGAGCTATTTAATGCGAAAAAACTAGTTTTCTGGTGTTTTCACCACTCCACAGTGCGTTTGATATGCAGAACCGACGACATCTTGGATTTCGTCGGGGTTCAAACTGAGATATGCATTTTCTACGATAATCTTGGTTAGACGTCTGTCAGAAGTATGCAGAATCATCGGGATCGCTCTTTTCGAGCTATTTGACGCGAGAAACACGTTATCTGTTGTTTTCACCACTCCACAGTGCGTATGATATGCAGAACCGGCGACATCTTGGATTTCGTCGGGTTTCAAGCTGAGATATGCATTTTCGGCGATAATCTTGGTGAGACTTCTGTCAGAAGTATGCAGAATCATCGAGATCGCTCTTTTCGAGCTATTTAATGCGAGAAACACGTTATCTGGTGTTTTCGCCACTCCACAGAACGTTTGATGTGCAGAACCGGAAATATCTTGGTTTTCGTGAGGTTTCAAGCTGAGATATGCATTTTCTGCGATAATCTTGGTGAGACTTCAGTCAGAAGTATGCAGAATCATCTAGATCGCTATGTTCGAGCTATTTAATGAGAGAAACACGTTTTCTGGTGTATTCACCACTCCACAGTATGTTCGACATGCAGAACCGGAGATATCTTGGTTTCGGTCGGGTTTCAAGCTGAGATATGCATTTTCTACGATAATCTTGGTGAGACTTCTGTCAGAAGTATGCAGAACCTTCGAGAACGCTCTTTTCGAGCTACTTAATGCGAGAAACACGTTATCTGGTGTTTTCACCACTCCACAGTGCGTTTGATATGCAGAACCTGCGACATCTTGGATTTCAGCGGGGTTCAAGCTGATATATGCACTTTCTACGATAATCTTGGTGAGACTTCCGTCAGAAGTATGCAGAATCATCTAGATCGCTCTTTCCGAGCTATTTAATGCGAGAAACACGTTTTCTGGTGTATTCACCACTCCACAGTACGTTTGACATGCAGAACCGGAGATATCTTGGTTTCGGTCGGGTTTCAAGCTGAGATATGCATTTTCTACGATAATCTTGGTTAGACGTCTGTCAGAAGTATGCAGAATCATCGGGATCGCTCTTTTCGAGCTATTTAACGCGAGAAACACGTTATCTGGTGTTTTCAACACTCCACAGTGCGTTTGATATGCAGAACCGGCGACATCTTGGATTTCGTCGGGTTTCATGCTCAGATATGCATTTTCTACGATAATCTGTGTGAGACTTCAGTCACAAGTATGCAGAATCATCGGGATCGCTCTTTTCGAGCTATTTAATGCGAGAAACACGTTATCTGGTTGTTTTCACCACTGCACAGTGCGTTTGATATGCAGAACCGGCGAAATCTTGGCTTTCGTCGGGTATCAAGCTGAGATATGCATTTTCTGCGATAATCTTGGTGAGACTTCTCTCAGAAGTATGCAGAATCATCGGGATCGCTCTTTTCGAGCTATTTAATGCGAGAAACACGTTATCTGGTGTTTTCACCACTCCACAGTGCGTATGATATGCAGAACCGGCGACATCTTGGATTTCTTCGGGTTTCAAGCTGAGATATGCATTTTCGGCGATAATCTTGGTGAGACTTCTGTCAGAAGTATGCAGAATCATCGAGATCGCTCTTTTCGAGCTATTTAATGCGAGAAACACGTTTTCTGGTGTTTTCAATACACTCCACAGTACGTTTGATGTGCAGAACCGGAGATATCTTGATTTTCGTGGTGTTTGCAGCTGAGATATGCATTTTCTGCGATAATCTTGGTGAGTCTTCTGTCAGAAGTATGTAGAATCATCTAGATCGCTCTTTTCGAGCTATTTAATGCGAGAAACACGTTTTCTGGTGTATTCACCACTCCACAGTACGTTTGACAGGCAGAACCGGAGATATCTTGGTTTCGGTCGGGTTTCAAGCTGAGATATGCATTTTCTACGATAATCTTGGTGAGACTTCTGTCAGAAGTATGCAGAATCTTCGAGAACGCTCTTTTCGAGCTACATAATGCGACAAACACGTTATCTGGTGTTTCACCACTCCACAGTGCGTTTGAT
Organism: Anthophora plumipes; assembly: GCA_951804975.1. NCBI lineage: Eukaryota > Metazoa > Arthropoda > Insecta > Hymenoptera > Apidae > Anthophora > Anthophora plumipes. The sequence continues at coordinate 1,130,685 of CATORF010000581.1, read as the reverse complement.
ATGCAGAACCGGCGACATCTTGGCCTTCGTCGGGTATCAAGCTGAGATTTGCATTTTCAACGATAATCTTGGTGAGACTTCAGTCAGAAGTATGCAGAATCATCTAGATCGCTCTTTTCGAGCTATTTAATGCGAAAAAAACAAGTTTTCTGGAGTTTTCAATATTACACTGCGCGTTTTATATGCAGAACCGGCGACATCTTCGATTTCGTCGGGTTTCAAGCTGAGATATGCATTTTCTGCGATAATCTTGGTGAGTCTTCTGTCAGAAGTATGCAGAATCATCTAGATCGCTATTTTCGAGCTATTTAATGCGAGAAACACGTTTTCTGGTGTATTCACCACTCCACAGTACGTTCGACATGCAGAACCGGAGATATCTTGGTTTCGGTCGGGTTTGAAGCTGAGATATGCATTCTCTACGATAATCTTGGTGAGACTTCAGTCAGAAGTATGCAGAATCATCTAGATCGCTCGTTTCGAGCTATCTAATGCGAAAAAACAAGTTTTCTGGTGCTTTCAACATTCCACAGTGCGTTTGATATGCAGAACCGGCGATATCTTGATTTTCGTGGTGTTTCAAGCTGAGGTATGCATTTTCTGCGATAATCTTGGTGAGTCTTCTGTCAGAAGTATGCAGAATCATCTAGATCGCTCTTTTCGAGCTATTTAATGCGAGAAACACGTTTTCTGGTGTATTCACCACTCCACAGTACGTTTGACATGCAGAACCGGAGATATCTTGGTTTCGGTCGGGTTTCAAGCTGAGATATGGATTCTCTGCCATAATCTTGGTGAGTCTTCTGTCAGAAGTATGCAGAATAATCTAGATCGCTCTTTTCGAGCTATTTAATGCGAGAAACACGTTTTCTGGTGTATTCACCACTCCACAGTACGTTTGATGTGCAGAACCGGAGATAACTTGGTTTTCGTGAGGTTTCAAGCTGAGATATGGATTTTCTGCGATAATCTTGGTGAGACTTCTGTCAGAAGTATGCAGAATCATCGGGATCGCTCTTTTCGAGCTATTTAATGCGAGAAACACGTTGTCTGGTTGTTTTCACGACTCCACAGTGCGTTTGACATGCAGAACCGGCGAAATCTTGCTTTTCGTGGGTTTCAAGCTGAGATATGAAGTTTCTGCGATAAACTTGGTGAGACTTCAATCAGAAGTATGCAGAATCATCGAGATCGCTCTTTTCGAGCTATTTAATGTGCAAAAACAAGTTTTCTGGTGTTTTCAACATTCCACAGTGCGTTTTATATGCAGAACCGGCGATATCTTGATTTTCGTGGTGTTTCCAGCTGAGATATGCATTTTCTGCGATAATCTTGGTGAGTCTTCTGTCAGAAGTATGCACAATCATCCAGATCCCTCTTTTCGAGCTATTTAATGCGAGAAACACGTCATCTGGTGTTTTCACCTCTCCACAGTGCGTTTGATATGCAGAACCGGCGACATCTTGGATTTCGTCGGGTTTCAAGCTGAGATATGCATTTTCTACGATAATCTTGATGAGACTTCTGTCAGAAGTATGCAGAATCTACGAGATCGCTCATTTCGAGCTGCTTAATGCGAGAAACACGTTTTCTGGTGTTTTCAACATTCCACAGTGCGTTTTATATGCAGAACCGGCGATATCTTGATTTTCGTGGTGTTTCCAGCTGAGATATGCATTTTCTGCGATAATCTTGGTGAGTCTTCTGTCAGAAGTATGCACAATCATCCAGATCCCTCTTTTCGAGCTATTTAATGCGAGAAACACGTTATCTGGTGTTTCACCACTCCACAGTGCGTTTGATATGCAGAACCGGCGACATCTTGGCCTTCGTCGGGTATCAAGCTGAGATATGCATTTTCAACGATAATCTTGGTGAGACTTTTGTCAGAAGTATGCAGAATCTTCGAGTTCGCTCTTTTCGAGCTAGTTATTGCGAGAAACTCGATATCTGGTGTCTTCACCACTCCACAGTGCGTTTGATATGCAGAACCGGCGACATCTTGGATTTCGTCGTGGTTCATACTGAGATGTGCATTTTCAACGATAATCTTGGTGAGACTTCTGTCAGAAGTATGAAGAATCATCGGGATCGCTCTTTTCGAGCTATTTAATGCGAGAAACACGTTATATGGTTCTTTTCACCACACCACAGTGCGTTTGATATGAATAACCGGCGATATCTTGATTTTCGTGGTGTTTCCAGCTGAGATATGGATTCTCTGCGATAATCTTGGTGAGTCTTCTGTCAGAAGTATGCAGAATAATCTAGATCGCTCTTTTCGAGCTATTTAATGCGAGAAACACGTTTTCTGGTGTATTCACCACTCCACAGTACGTTTGACATGCAGAACGGGCGAAATCTTGCTTTTCGTGGGTTTTCAAGCTGAGATATGAATTTTCTGCGTTAATCTTGGTGAGACTTCAGTCAGAAATATGCAGAATCATCGAGATCGCTCTTTTCGAGCTATTTAATGCGAGAAACACGTTTTCTGGTGTATTCACCACTCCACAGTACGTTTGATGTGCAGAACCGGAGATAACTTGGTTTTCGTGAGGTTTCAAGCTGAGATATGGATTTTCTGCGATAATCATGGTGAGACTTCAGTCAGAAGTATGCAGAATCATCGAGATCGCTCTTTTCGAGCTATTTAATGTGCAAAAACAAGTTTTCCGGTGTTTTCAACATTCCACAGTGCGTTTTATATGCAGAACCGGCGACATCTCGGCCTTCGTCGGGTATCAAGCTGAGATATGCATTTTCAACGATAATCTTGGTGAGACTTCTGTCAGAAGTATGCAGAATCATCGGGATCGCTCTTTTCGAGCTATTTAATGCGAGAAACACGTTATCTGGTGTTTACACCACTCCACAGTGCGTTTGATATGCAGATCCGGCGACATCTTGGATTTCGTCGGGTTTCAAGCTGAGATATGCATTTTCTATGATAATCTTGGTGAGACTTCTGTCAGAAGTATGCAGAATCTTCAAGTTCGCTCTTTTCGAGCTAGTTATTGCGAGAAACTCGATATCTGGTGTCTTCACCACTCCACAGTGCGTTTGATATGCAGAACCGGCGACATCTTGGATTTCGTCGTGGTTCATACTGAGATGTGCATTTTCAACGATAATCTTGGTGAGACTTCTGTCAGAAGTATGCAGAATCATCGGGATCGCTCTTTTCGAGCTATTTAATGCGAGAAACACGTTATATGGTTGTTTTCACCACTCCACAGTGCGTTTGATATGAATAACCGGCGATATCTTCATTTTCGTGGTGTTTCCAGCTGAGATATGGATTCTCTGCGATAATCTTGGTGAGTCTTCTGTCAGAAGTATGCAGAATAATCCAGATCGCTCTTTTCGAACTATTTAATGCGAGAAACACGTTTTCTGGTGTATTCACCACTCCACAGTACGTTTGATGTGCAGAACCGGAGATAACTTGGTTTTCGTGAGGTTTCAAGCTGAGATATGGATTCTCTGCGATAATCGTGGGGAGTCTTCTGTCAGAAGTATGCAGAATAATCTAGATCGATCTTTTCGAGCTATTTAATGCGAGAAACACGTTTTCTGGTGTATTCACCACTCCACAGTTCGTTTGATGTGCAGAACCGGAGATAACTTGGTTTTCGTGAGGTTTCAAGCTGAGATATGGATTTTCTGCGATAATCTTGGTGAGACTTCTGTCAGAAGTATGCAGAATCATCGGGATCGCTCTTTTCGAGCTATTTAATGCGAGAAACACGTTGTCTGGTTGTTTTCACGACTCCACAGTGCGTTTGACATGCAGAACAGGCGAAATCTTGCTTTTCGTGGGTTTCAAGCTGAGATATGAATTTTCTGCGATAATCTTGGTGAGACTTCAGTCAGAAGTATGCAGAATCATCGAGATCGCTCTTTTCGAGCTATTTAATGTGCAAAAACAAGTTTTCTGGGGTATTCACCATTCCACAGTACGTTTGACATGCAGAACCGGCGAATTCTTGCTTTTCGTGGGTTTCAAGCTGAGATATGAATTTTCTGCGATAATCTTGGTGAGACTTCAGTCAGAAGTATGCAGAATCATCGAGATCGCTCTTTTCGAGCTATTTAATGTGCAAAAACAAGTTTTCTGGTGTTTTCAACATTCCACAGTGGGTTTTATATGCAGAACCGGCGATGTCTTGATTTTCGTGGTGTTTCCAGCTGAGATATGCATTTTCTACGATAATCTTGGTGAGACTTCTGTCAGAAGTATGCAGAATCTTCGAGAACGCTCTTTTCGAGCTACATAATGCGAGAAACACGTTATCTGGTGTTTCACCACTCCACAGTGCGTTTGATATGCAGAACCGGCGACATCTTGGCCTTCGTCGGGTATCAAGCTGAGATATGCATTTTCAACGATAATCTTGGTGAGACTTCTGTCAGAAGTATGCAGAATCATCGGGATCGCTCTTTTCGAGCTATTTAATGCGTCAAACACGTTATCAGGTGTTTACACCACTCCACAGTGCGTTTGATATGCAGATCCGGCGACATCTTGGATTTCGTCGGGTTTCAAGCTGAGATATGCATTTTCTATGATAATCTTGGTGAGACTTCTGTCAGAAGTATGCAGAATCTTCGCGATCGCTCTTTTCGAGCTACTTATTGCGAGAAACACGACATCTGGTGTTCTCACCACTCCACAGTGCGTTTGATATCCAGAACCGGCGACATCTTGGATTTCGTCGGGGTTCATACTGAGATATGCATTTTCTACGATAATCTTGCTGAGACTTCTGTCAGAAGTATGCAGAATCATCGAAATCGCTCTTTTCGAGCTATTTAATGCGAGAAACACGTTTTCTGGTGTATTCACCATTCCACAGTACGTTTGAAATGCAGAACCGGCGACATCTTGGATTTCGTCGTGGTTCATACTGAGATGTGCATTTTCAACGATAATCTTGGTGAGACTTCTGTCAGAAGTATGCAGAATCATCGGGATCGCTCTTTTCGAGCTATTTAATGCGAGAAACACGTTTTCTGGTGTATTCACCACTCCACAGTACGTTTGATGTGCAGAACCGGAGATAACTTGGTTTTCGTGAGGTTTCAAGCTGAGATATGGATTCTCTGCGATAATCTTGGTGAGTCTTCTGTCAGAAGTATGCAGAATAATCTAGATCGCTCTTTTCGAGCTATTTAATGCGAGAAACACGTTTTCTGGTGTATTCACCACTCCACAGTACGTTTGATGTGCAGAACCGGAGATAACTTGGTTTTCGTGAGGTTTCAAGCTGAGATATGGATTTTCTGCGATAATCTTGGTGAGACTTCTGTCAGAAGTATGCAGAATCATCGGGATCGCTCTTTTCGAGCTATTTAATGCGAGAAACACGTTGTGTGGTTGTTTTCACGACTCCACAGTGCGTTTGACATGCAGAACCGGCGAAATCTTGCTTTTCGTGGGTTTCAAGCTGAGATATGAATTTTCTGCGATAATCTTGGTGAGACTTCAGTCAGAAGTATGCAGAATCATCGAGATCGCTCTTTTCGAGCTATTTAATGTGCAAAAACAAGTTTTCTGGTGTATTCACCATTCCACAGTACGTTTGACATGCAGAACCGGCAAAATCTTGCTTTTCGTGGGTTTCAAGCTGAGATATGAATTTTCTGCGATAATCTTGGTGAGACTTCAGTCAGAAGTATGCAGAATCATCGAGATCGCTCTTTTCGAGCTATTTAATGTGCAAAAACAAGTTTTCTGGTGTTTTCAACATTCCACAGTGCGTTTTATATGCAGAACCGGCGATAACTTGGTTTCGGTCGGGTTTCAAGCTGAGATATGCATTTTCTACGATAATATTGGTGAGATTTCTGTCAGAAGTATGCAGAATCTTCGAGAACGCTCTTTTCGAGCTACATAATGCGAGAAACACGTTATCTGGTGTTTTCACCATTCCACAGTGCGTTTGATATGCATAACCGGCGACATCTTGGCTTGCGTCGGGTATCAAGCAGAGATATGCATTTTCAACGATAATCTTGGTGAGACTTCTGTCAGAAGTATGCAGAATCATCGGGATCGCTCTTTTCGAGCTATTTAATGCGAGAAACACGTTTTCTGGTGTATTCACCATTCCACAGTACGTTTGACATGCAGAACGGGCGAAGTCTTGCTTTTCGTGGGTTTTCAAGCTGATATATGAATTTTCTGCGTTAATCTTGGTGAGACTTCAGTCAGAAATATGCAGAATCATCGAGATCGCTCTTTTCGAGCTATTTAATGCGAGAAACACGTTTTCTGGTGTATTCACCACTCCACAGTACGTTTGATGTGCAGAACCGGAGATAACTTGGTTTTCGTGAGGTTTCAAGCTGAGATATGGATTTTCTGCGATAATCATGGTGAGACTTCAGTCAGAAGTATGCAGAATCATCGAGATCGCTCTTTTCGAGCTATTTAATGTGCAAAAACAAGTTTTCCGGTGTTTTCAACATTCCACTGTGCGTTTTATATGCAGAACCGGCGACATCTTGGCCTACGTCGGGTATCAAGCTGAGATATGCATTTTCAACGATAATCTTGGTGAGACTTCTGTCAGAAGTATGCAGAATCATCGGGATCGCTCTTTTCGAGCTATTTAATGCGAGAAACACGTTATCTGGTGTTTACACCACTCCACAGTGCGTTTGATATGCAGATCCGGCGACATCTTGGATTTCGTCGGGTTTCAAGCTGAGATATGCATTTTCTATGATAATCTTGGTGAGACTTCTGTCAGAAGTATGCAGAATCTTCGAGTTCGCTCTTTTCGAGCTAGTTATTGCGAGAAACTCGATATCTGGTGTTTTCACCACTCCACAGTGCGTTTGATATGCAGAACCGGCGACATCTTGGATTTCGTCGTGGTTCATACTGAGATGTGCATTTTCAACGATAATCTTGGTGAGACTTCTGTCAGAAGTATGCAGAATCATCGGGATCGCTCTTTTCGAGCTATTTAATGCGAGAAACACGTTTTCTGGTGTATTCACCACTCCACAGTACGTTTGATGTGCAGAACCGGAGATAACTTGGTTTTCGTGAGGTTTCAAGCTGAGATATGGATTCTCTGCGATAATCTTGGTGAGTCTTCTGTCAGAAGTATGCAGAATAATCTAGATCGCTCTTTTCGAGCTATTTAATGCGAGAAACACGTTTTCTGGTGTATTCACCACTCCACAGTACGTTTGATGTGCAGAACCGGAGATAACTTGGTTTTCGTGAGGTTTCAAGCTGAGATATGGATTTTCTGCGATAATCTTGGTGAGACTTCTGTCAGAAGTATGCAGAATCATCGGGATCGCTCTTTTCGAGCTATTTAATGCGAGAAACACGTTGTCTGGTTGTTTTCACGACTCCACAGTGCGTTTGACATGCAGAACCGGCGAAATCTTGCTTTTCGTGGGTTTCAAGCTGAGATATGAATTTTCTGCGATAATCTTGGTGAGACTTCAGTCAGAAGTATGCAGAATCATCGAGATCGCTCTTTTCGAGCTATTTAATGTGCAAAAACAAGTTTTCTGGTGTATTCACCATTCCACAGTACGTTTGACATGCAGAACCGGCAAAATCTTGCTTTTCGTGGGTTTCAAGCTGAGATATGAATTTTCTGCGATAATCTTGGTGAGACTTCAGTCAGAAGTATGCAGAATCATCGAGATCGCTCTTTTCGAGCTATTTAATGTGCAAAAACAAGTTTTCTGGTGTTTTCAACATTCCACAGTGCGTTTTATATGCAGAACCGGCGATAACTTGGTTTCGGTCGGGTTTCAAGCTGAGATATGCATTTTCTACGATAATATTGGTGAGATTTCTGTCAGAAGTATGCAGAATCTTCGAGAACGCTCTTTTCGAGCTACATAATGCGAGAAACACGTTATCTGGTGTTTTCACCATTCCACAGTGCGTTTGATATGCATAACCGGCGACATCTTGGCTTGCGTCGGGTATCAAGCAGAGATATGCATTTTCAACGATAATCTTGGTGAGACTTCTGTCAGAAGTATGCAGAATCATCGGGATCGCTCTTTTCGAGCTATTTAATGCGAGAAACATGTTGTCTGGTTGTTTTCACGACTCCACAGTGCGTTTGATATACAGAACCGGCGAAATCCTGATTTTCGTGAGGTTTCAAGTTGAGATATGGATTTTCTACGATAATCTTGGTGAGACTTCAGTCAGAAGTATGCAGAATCATCTAGATCGCTCTTTTCAAGCTATTTAATGTGAAAAAACAAGTTTTCTGGTGTGTGCAACATTCCACAGTGCGTCTTATATGCAGAACCGGCGATATCTTGATTTTCGTGGTGTTTCCAGCTGAGATATGCATTTTCTGCGATAATCTTGGTGAGACTTCATTCAGAAGTATGCAGAATCTTCGAGAAAGCTCTTTTCGAGCTACATAATGCGAGAAACACGTTATCTGGTTTTTTCACCACTCCACAGTGCGTTTGATATGCAGAACCAGCGACATATTGGCACTCGTCGGGTATCAAGCTGAGCTATGCATTTTCAACGATAATCTTGGCGGGACTTCTGTCAGAAGTATGCAGAACCTTCGAGTTCGCTCTTTTCGAGCTACTTATAGCGAGAAACACGATATCTGGTGTTTTCACCACTCCACAGTGCGTTTGACATGCAGAACCGGAGAAATCTTGCTTTTCGTGGGTTTTCAAGTTGAGATATGAATTTTCTGCGATAATCTTGGTGAGACTTCAGTCAGAAGTATGCAGAATCATCGAGATCGCTCTTTTCGAGCTATTTAATGCGAGAAACACGTTTCCTGGTGTATTCACCACTCCACAGTACGTATGGTGTGCAGAATCGGCGACATCTTGGCTATCGTCGGGTATCAAGCTGAGATATGCATTTTCTACTATAATCTTAGTGAGACTTCAGTCAGAAGTATGCAGAATCATCTAGATCGCTCTTTTCGAGCTATTTAATGCGAAAAAACAAGTTTTCAGGTGTTTTCAACATTCCACAGTGCGTTTTATATGCAGAACCGGCGATATCTTGATTTTCGTGGTGTTTCCAGCTGAGATATGCATTTTCTGTGATAATCTTGGTGAGTCTTCTGTCAGAAGTATGCACAATCATCCAGATCCCTCTTTTCGAGCTATTTAATGCGAGAAACACGTTATCTGGTGTTTTCACCACTCCACAGTGCGTTTGATATGCAGAACCGGCGACATCTTGGATTTCGTCGGGTTTCAAGCTGAGATATGCATTGTCTACGATAATCTTGATGAGACTTCTGTCAGAAGTATGCAGAATCTACGAGATCGCTCATTTCGAGCTGCTTAATGCGAGAAACACGTTTTCTGGTGTTTTCACCACTCCACAGTACGTTTGATGTGCAGAACCGGAGAAAACTTGGTGTTCGTGAGGTTTCCAGCTGGGATATGTATTTGCTGCGATAACCTTGGAGAGACTTCAGTCAGAAGAATGCAGAATCATCTAGATCGCTCTTTTCGAGCTATTTAATGCGAAAAAACAAGTTTTCTGGTGTTTTCAACATTCCACAGTACATTTGACATACTGAACCGGAGATATCATGGTTTCGGTCGGGTTTCAAGCTCAGATATGCATTTTCTACGATAATCTTGGTGAGACTTCTGTCACAAGTATGCAGAATCATCGGGATCGCTCTTTCGAGCTATTTAATGCGAGAAACACGTTATCTGGTGTTTTCACCACTCCACAGTGCGTTTGATATGCAGTACCTGCGACATCTTGGATTTCGTCGGTTTTCAAGCTGAGTTATGCATTTTCTACGATAATCTTGGTGAGACTTCTGTCAGAAGTATGCAGAATCTTCGAGATCGCTCTTTTCGAGCTGCTTAATGCGATAAACACGTTTTCTGGTGTTTTCACCACTCCACAGTACGTTTGATGTGCAGAACCGGCGATATCTTGATTATCGTGGTGTTTCCAGCTGAGATACGCATTTTCTGCGATAATCTTGGTGAGTCTTCTGTCAGAAGTATGCAGAATCAGCTAGATCGCTCCTTTCGAGCTATTTAATGCGAGAAACACGTTTTCTGGTGTATTCACCACTCCACAGTGCGTTTGATGTGCAGAACCGGAGATATCATGGTTTCGGTCGGGTTTCCAGCTGAGATATGCATTTTCTACGACAATATTGGTAAGACTTCAGTCAGAAGTATGCAGAATCATCTAGATCGTTCGTTTCGGGCTATTAAATGCGAAAAAACAAGTTTTCTGGTGTTTTGACCACTCCACAGTGCGTTTGATATGTAGAGCCGCCGATAACTTGGTTTTCGTGGGGTTTCCAGCTGAAATATGCATTTGCTGCGATAATCTTTGAGTTTCATCAATGAGAAGTATGCAAAATCATCCAGAACGCTCTTTTCGAGCTAGTTAATGCGAGTAACACGTTTTCTGGTGTTTTCACCACTCCACAGTGCGTCTGATATGCAGAACCGGCGATATCTTGGTTTTCGTGAGGTTTCAAGCTGAGATATGCATTTTCTGCTATAATATTGGTGAGACTTCAGTCAGAAGTATGCAGAATCATCTAGATCGCTCGTTTCGAGCTATCTAATGCGACAAAACAAGATTTCTGGTGTTTTCTACATTCCACTGTGCGTTTGATATGCAGAACCGGCGTCATCTTGGATTTCGTCGGGTTTCAAGCTGAGATATGCATTTACTACGATAATCTTGGCGAGACTTCTGTCAGAAGTATGCAGAATCATCTAGATCGCTCTTTTCGAGCTATTTAATGCGAGAAACACGTTTTCTGGTGTATTCACCACCCCGCAGTACGTTTGACATGCAGAACCGGCGACATCTTGGCTTTCGTCGGGTATCAACCTGAGATATGCATTTTCTACGATAATCTTGGTGAGACTTCTGTCACAAGTATGCAGAATCATCGGGATCGCTCTTTTCGAGCTGTTTAATGCGACAAACACGTTATCTGGATGTTTTCACGACTCCACAGTGCGTTTGATATGCAGTACAGGCAACATCTTGATTTTCGTGAGGTTTCAATCTGAGATATGCATTTTCTGCGATAATATTGGTGAGACTTCTGTCAGAAGTATGCAGAATCATCTAGTTCGCTCTTTTCGAGCTATTTAATGCGAGAAACACGTTATCTGGTGTTTTCACCACTCCGCAGTACGCTTGAAGTGCAGAACCGGAGATATCTTGGTTTTCGTGAGGTTTCAAGCTGAGATATGCATTTTCTGCTATAATATTGGTGAGACTTCAGTCAGAAGTATGCAGAATCACCTAGATCGCTCGTTTCGAGCTATCTAATGCGACAAAACAAGATTTCTGGTGTTTTCTACATTCCACTGTGCGTTTGATATGCAGAACCGGCGTCATCTTGGATTTCGTCGGGTTTCAAGCTGAGATATGCATTTACTACGATAATCTTGGCGAGACTTCTGTCAGAAGTATGCAGAATCATCTAGATCGCTCTTTTCGAGCTATTTAATGCGAGAAACACGTTTTCTGGTGTATTCACCACCCCCCAGTACGTTTGACATGCAGAACCGGCGACATCTTGGCTTTCGTCGGGTATCAACCTGAGATATGCATTTTCTACGATAATCTTGGTGAGACTTCTGTCACAAGTATGCAGAATCATCGGGATCGCTCTTTTCGAGCTGTTTAATGCGACAAACACGTTATCTGGATGTTTTCACGACTCCACAGTGCGTTTGATATGCAGTACAGGCAACATCTTGATTTTCGTGAGGTTTCAATCTGAGATATGCATTTTCTGCGATAATATTGGTGAGACTTCTGTCAGAAGTATGCAGAATCATCTAGTTCGCTCTTTTCGAGCTATTTAATGCGAGAAACACGTTATCTGGTGTTTTCACCACTCCGCAGTACGCTTGAAGTGCAGAACCGGAGATATCTTGGTTTTCGTGAGGTTTCAAGCTGAGATATGCATTTTCTGCTATAATATTGGTGAGACTTCAGTCAGAAGTATGCAGAATCACCTAGATCGCTCGTTTCGAGCTATCTAATGCGAAAATACAAGATTTCTGGTGTTTTCAACATTCCACAGTGCGTTTGATATGCAGAACCGGCGACATCTTGGATTTCGTCGGGTTTCAAGCTGAGATATGCATTTTCTGCGATAATCTTGGTGAGACTTCTGTCAGAAGTATGCAGAATCATCGGGATCGATCTTTTCGAGCTGTTTAATGCGACAAACACGTTATCTGGTTGTTTTCACGACTCCACAGTGCGTTTGATATGCAGTACAGGCAACATCTTGGATTTCGGCGGGTTTCAAGCTGAGATATGCATTTTCTACGATAATCTTGGTGAGACTGCAGTCAGAAGTATGCAGAATCATCTAGATCGCTCGTTTCGAGCTACTTAATGCGACAAAACAAGTTTTCTGGTGTTTCCAACATTCCACAGTGCGTTTGATATGCAGAACCGGCGATATCTTGATTTTCGTGGTGTTTCCAGCTGAGATATGCATTTTCTGCCATAATCTTGGTGAGTGTTCTGTCAGAAGTATGCAGAATCATCAAGATCGCTCTTTTCGAGCTATTTAATGCTATAAACACGTTTTCTGGTGTATTCACCACTCCACAGTACGTTTGACATGCAGAACCGGAGATATCATGGTTTCGGTCGGGTTTCAAGCTGAGATATGCATTTTCTACGATAATCTGGGTGAGACTTCTGTCAGAAGTATGCAGAATCTTCAAGATCGCTCTTTTCGAGCTACTTAATGCGAGAAACACGATTTCGGGTGTTTTCACAACTCCACGGTGCGTTTGATATGCAGAACCGGCGACATCTTGGATTTCGTCGGGGTTCAAACTGAGATATGCATTTTCTGCGATAATCTCGGTGAGTCTTCTGTCAGAAGTATGCGGAATCATCTAGATTCCTCTTTGCGAGCTATTTAATGCGAGAAACACGTTATCTGGTGTTTTCACCACTCCACAGTACGTTTGATGTGCAGAACCGGAGATAACTTGGTTTTCGATTCAAGCTGAGATATGCATTATCTGCGATAATCTTGGTGAGACTTCAGCCAGAAGTATGCAGAATCATCTAGATCGCACCTTTCGAGCTATTTAATGCGAAAAAACAAGTTTTCTGGTGTTTTCAACATTCCACAGTGCGTTTTATATGCAGAACCGGCGACATCTTGCTTTTCGTGGGTTTTCAAGCTGAGATATGAATTTTCTGCGATAAGCTTGGTGAGACTTCTGTCACAAGTATGCAGAATCTTCGAGAACGCTCTTTTCGAGCTACTTAATGCGAGAAACACGTTTTCTGGTGTTTTCACCACTCCACAGTACGTTTGATGTGCAGAACCGGAGATAACTTGGTTTTCGTGAGGTTTCAAGCTGAGATATGCATTTTCTGCGATAATCTTGGTGAGACTTCTGCCAGAAGCATGCAGAATCATCGGGATCGCTCTTTTCGAGCTATTTAATGCGAGAAACACGTTTTCTGGTGTTTTCAACATTCCACAGTGCGTATGATATGCAGAACCGGCGATATCTTTATTATCGTGGTGTTTCCAGCTGAGATACGCATTTTCTGCGATAATCTTGGTGAGTCTTGTGTCAGAAGTATGCAGAATCATCTAGATCGCTCCTTTCGAGCTATTTAATGCGAGAAACACGTTTTCTGGTGTATTCACCACTCCACAGTACGTTTGACATACAGAACCGGAGATATCATGGTTTCGGTCGGGTTTCAAGCTGAGATATGCATTTTCTACGATAATCTTGGTGAGACTTCTGTCACAAGTATGCAGAATCATCGGGATCGCTCTTTTCGAGCTATTTAATGCGAGAAACACGTTATCTGGTGTTTTCACCACTCCACAGTGCGTTTGATATGCAGTACCTGCGACATCTTGGATTTCGTCGGTTTTCAAGCTGAGATATGCATTTTCTACGATAATCTTGGTGAGACTTCTGTCAGAAGTATGCAGAATCTTCGAGATCGCTCTTTTCGAGCTGCTTAATGCGATAAACACGTTTTCTGGTGTTTTCACCACTCCACAGTACGTTTGATGTGCAGAACCGGCGATATATTGATTATCGTGGTGTTTCCAGCTGAGATACGCATTTTCTGCGATAATCTTGGTGAGTCTTCTGTCAGAAGTATGCAGAATCATCTAGATCGCTCGTTTCGAGCTATCTAATGCGACAAAACAAGATTTCTGGTGTTTTCTACATTCCACAGTGCGTTTGATATGCAGAACCGGCGACATCTTGGATTTCGTCGGGTTTCAAGCTGAGATATGCATTTACTACGATAATCTTGGCGAGACTTCTGTCAGCAGTATGCAGAATCATCTAGATCGCTCTTTTCGAGCTATTTAATGCGAGAAACACGTTTTCTGGTGTATTCACCACCCCCCAGTACGTGTGACATGCAGAACCGGCGACATCTTGGCTTTCGTCGGGTATCAACCTGAGATATGCATTTTCTACGATAATCTTGGTGAGACTTCTGTCAGAAGTATGCAGAATCATCGGGATCGCTCTTTTCGAGCTGTTTAATGCGACAAACACGTTAACTGGTTGTTTTCACGACTCCACAGTGCGTTTGATATGCAGTACAGGCAACATCTTGATTTTCGTGAGGTTTCAATCTGAGATATGCATTTTCTGCGATAATATTGGTGAGACTTCTGTCAGAAGTATGCAGAATCATCTAGATCGCTCGTTTCGAGCTATCTAATGCGAAAATACAAGATTTCTGGTGTTTTCAACATTCCACAGTGCGTTTGATATGCAGAACCGGCGACATCTTGGATTTCGTCGGGTTTCAAGCTGAGATATGCATTTTCTGCGATAATCTTGGTGAGACTTCTGTCAGAAGTATGCAGAATCATCTAGATCGCTCTTTTCGAGCTATTTAATGCGAGAAACACGTTATCTGGTGTTTTCGCCACTCCACAGTGCGTTTGATATGCAGAACCGGCGACATCTTGGATTTCGTCGAGGTTCAAACTGATGTATGCATTTTCTACGATAATCTTGGTGAGACTTCAGTCAGAAGTATGCAGAATCATCGAGATCCCTCTTTTCGATCTATTTAATGCGAGAAACACGTTATCTGGTGTTTTCGCCACTCCACGGTGCGTTTGATATGCAGAACCGGCGACACCTTGGATTTCGGCGGGTTTCAAGCTGAGATATGCATTTTCTACGATAATCTTGGTGAGACTTCTGTCAGAAGGATGCAGAATCTTCGAGATCGATCTGTTCGAGCTATTTAATGCGAGATACACGTTATCTGGTTGTTTTCACCACTCCACAGTACGTTTGACATGCAGAACCGGAGATATCTTGGTTTCGGTCGGGTTTCAAGCTGAGATATGCATTTTCTACGATAATCTGGGTGAGACTTCTGTCAGAAGTATGCAGAATCTTCAAGATCGCTCTTTTCGAGCTACTTAATGCGAGAAACACGATTTCGGGTGTTTTCACAACTCCACGGTGCGTTTGATATGCATAACCGGCGACATCTTGGATTTCGTCGGGGTTCAAACTGAGATATGCATTTTCTGCGATAATCTTGGTGAGACTTCTGTCGGAAGTATGCAGAATCATCGGGATCGCACTTTTCGTGCTAATTAATGCGAGAAACACGTTATCTGTTTGTTTTTACCACTCCACAGTGCGTTTGATTCGCAGAACCGGCGACATCTTGATTTTCGTGAGGTTTCAAGCTGCGATATGCATTTTCTGCGATGATATTGGTGAGACTTCAGTCAGAAGTATGCAGAATCATCTAGATCGCTCGTTTCGAGCTACTTAATGCGACAAAACAAGTTTTCTGGTGTTTCCAACATTCCACAGTGCGTTTGATATGCAGAACCGGCGATATCTTGATTTTCGTGGTGTTTCCAGCTGAGATATGCATTTTCTGCCATAATCTTGGTGAGTGTTCTGTCAGAAGTATGCAGAATCATCAAGATCGCTCTTTTCGAGCTATTTAATGCTATAAACACGTTTTCTGGTGTATTCACCACTCCACAGTACGTTTGACCTGCAGAACCGGAGATATCATGGTTTCGGTCGGGTTTCAAGCTGAGATATGCATTTTCTACGATAATCTGGGTGAGACTTCTGTCAGAAGTATGCAGAATCTTCAAGATCGCTCTTTTCGAGCTACTTAATGCGAGAAACACGATTTCGGGTGTTTTCACAACTCCACGGTGCGTTTGATATGCAGAACCGGCGACACCTTGGATTTCGTCGGGGTTCAAACTGAGATATGCATTTTCTGCGATAATCTCGGTGAGTCTTCTGTCAGAAGTATGCGGAATCATCTAGATTCCTCTTTGCGAGCTATTTAATGCGAGAAACACGTTATCTGGTGTTTTCACCACTCCACAGTACGTTTGATGTGCAGAACCGGAGATAACTTGGTTTTCGATTCAAGCTGAGATATGCATTATCTGCGATAATCTTGGTGAGACTTCAGCCAGAAGTATGCAGAATCATCTAGATCGCACCTTTCGAGCTATTTAATGCGAAAAAACAAGTTTTCTGGTGTTTTCAACATTCCACAGTGCGTTTTATATGCAGAACCGGCGATATCTTGATTTTCGTGGTGTTTCCAGCTGAGATATGCATTTTCTGCGATAATCTTGGTGAGTCTTCTGTCAGAAGTATGCAGAATCATCTAGATCGCTCTTTTCGAGCTATATAATGCGAAAAACACGTTATCTGGTGTATTCACCACTCCACAGTGCGTTTGACATGCAGAACCGGAGATATCTTGGTTTCGGTCGGGTTTCAAGCTGAGATATGCATTTTCTGCGATAATATTGGTGAGACTTCAGTCATAAGTATGCAGAATCATCTAGATCTCTCGTTTCGAGCTATTTAATGCGAAAAAACAAGTTTTCTGGTGTTTTCACCACTCCACAGTAAGTTTGACATGCAGAACCGGAGATAACTTGGTTTTCGTGAGGTTTCAAGCTGAGATATGCATTTTCTACGATAATCTTGGTGAGACTTCGGTCAGATGCGTACAGAATCATCGGGATCGCTATTTTCGAGCTATTTAATGCGAGAAACACGTTATCTGGTGTTTTCGCCACTCCACAGTACGTTTGATATGCAGAACCGGCGACATCTTGGATTTCGTCGGGGTTCAAACAGAGATATGCATTTTCTACGATAATCTTGGTGGGACTTCTGTCAGAAGTATGCAGAATCATCGAGATCGCTCTTTTCGAGCTAATTAATGCGAGAAACACGTTTTCAGGTGTATTCACCACTCCACAGTACGTTTGACATGCAGAACCGGCGATATCTTGATTATCGTGGTGTTTCCAGCTGAGATACGCATTTTCTGCGATAATCTTGGTGAGTCTTCTGTCAGAAGTATGCAGAATCATCTAGATCGCTCCTTTCGAGCTATTTAATGCGAGAAACACGTATTCTGGTGTTTTCACCACTCCACAGTACGTTTGATGTGCAGAACCGGCGATATCTTGGTTTTCGTGAGGTTTCAAGCTGAGATATGCATATTCTGCTATAATATTGGTGAGACTTCAGTCAGAAGTATGCAGAATCATCTAGATCGCTCGTTTCGAGATATCTAATGCGAAAAAACAAGATTTCTGGTGTTTTCTACATTCCACAATGCGCATGATATGCAGAACCGGCGACATCTTGGATTTCGTCGGGTTTCAAGCTGAGATATGCATTTTCTACGATAATCTTGGCGAGACTTCTGTCAGAAGTATGCAGAATCATCTAGATCGCTCTTTTCGAGCTATTTAATGCGAGCAACACGTTTTCTGGTGTATTCACCACCCCCCAGTACGTTTGACATGCAGAACCGGCGACATCTTGGCTTTCGTCGGGTAACAACCTGAGATATGCATTTTCTACGATAATCTTGGTGAGACTTCTGTCAGAAGTATGCAGAATCATCGGGATCGCTCTTTTCGAGCTGTTTAATGCGACAAACACGTTATCTGGTTGTTTTCACGACTCCACAGTGCGTTTGATATGCAGTACAGGCAACATCTTGATTTTCGTGAGGTTTCAATCTGAGATATGCATTTTCTGCGGTAATATTGGTGAGACTTCTGTCAGAAGTATGCAGAATCATCTAGATCGCTCTTTTCGAGCTATTTAATGCGAGAAACACGTTATCTGGTGTTTTCACCACTCCACAGTAAGCTTGATGTGCAGAACCGGAGATATCTTGGTTTTCGTGAGGTTTCAAGCTGAGATATGCATTTTCTGCTATAATATTATAGAGACTTCAGTCAGAAGTATGCAGAATCACCTAGACCGCTCGTTTCGAGCTATCTAATGCGAAAAAACAAGATTTCTGGTGTTTTCAACATTTCACAGTGCGTTTGATATGCAGATCCGGCGACATCTTGGATTTCGTCGGGTTTCAAGCTGAGATATGCATTTTCTACGATAATCTTGGTGAGACTTCTGTCAGAAGTATGCAGAATCATCGGGATCGCTCTTTTCGAGCTAGTTAATGCGAGTAACACGTTTTCTGGTGTTTTCACCACTCCACAGTGCGTTTGATATGCAGAACCGGCGACATCTTGGATTTCGTCGTGGTTCATACTGAGATGTGCATTTTCAACCATAATCTTGGTGAGACTTCTGTCAGAAGTATGCAGAATCATCGGGATCGCTCTTTTCGAGCTATTTAATGCGAGAAACACGTTTTCTGGTGTATTCACCACTCCACAGTACGTTTGATGTGCAGAACCGGAGATAACTTGGTTTTCGTGAGGTTTCAAGCTGAGATATGGATTCTCTGCGATAATCTTGGTGAGTCTTCTGTCAGAAGTATGCAGAATAATCTAGATCGCTCTTTTCGAGCTATTTAATGCGAGAAACACGTTTTCTGGTGTATTCACCACTCCACAGTGCGTTTGATATGCAGAACCGGCGACATCTTGGATTTCGTCGGGGTTCAAACAGAGATATGCATTTTCTACGATAATCTTGGTGGGACTTCTGTCAGAAGTATGCAGAATCATCGAGATCGCTCTTATCGAGCTATTTAATGCGAGAAACACGTTTTCTGGTGTATTCACCACTCCACAGTACGTTTGACATGCAGAACCGGCGAAATCTTGCTTTTCGTGGGTTTTCAAGCTGAGATATGAATTTTCTGCGATAAGCTTGGTGAGACTTCTGTCACAAGTATGCAGAATCTTCGAGAACGCTCTTTTCGAGCTACTTAATGCGAGAAACACATTTTCTGGTGTTTTCACCACTCCACAGTACGTTTGATGTGCAGAACCGGCGATATCTTGATTATCGTGGTGTTTCCAGCTGAGATACGCATTTTCTGCGATAATCTTGGTGAGTCTTCTGTCAGAAGTATGCAGAATCATCTAGATCGCTCCTTTCGAGCTATTTAATGCGAGAAACACGTTTTCTGGTGTATTCACCACTCCACAGTGCGTTTGATGTGCAGAACCGGAGATATCATGGTTTCGGTCGGGTTTCCAGCTGAGATATGCATTTTCTACGATAATATTGGTAAGACTTCAGTCAGAAGTATGCAGAATCATCTAGATCGTTCGTTTCGAGCTAGTTAATGCGAGTAACACGTTTTCTGGTGTTTTCACCACTCCACAGTGCGTCTGATATGCAGAACCGGCGATATCTTGGTTTTCGTGAGGTTTCAAGCTGAGATATGCATTTTCTGCTATAATATTTGTGAGACTTCAGTCAGAAGTATGCAGAATCATCTAGATCGCTCGTTTCGAGCTATCTAATGCGAAAAAACAAGATTTCTGGTGTTTTCTATATTCCACAGTGCGTTTGATATGCAGAACCGGCGACATCTTGGATTTCGTCCGGTTTCAAGCTGAGATATGCATTTTCTACGATAATCTTGGCGAGACTTCTGTCAGAAGTATGCAGAATCATCTAGATCGCTCTTTTCGAGCTATTTAATGCGAGAAACACGTTTTCTGGTGTATTCACCACCCCCCAGTACGTTTGACATGCAGAACCGGCGACATCTTGGCTTTCGTCGGGTATCAACCTGAGATATGCATTTTCTACGATAATCTTGGTGAGACTTCTGTCAGAAGTATGCAGAATCATCGGGATCGCTCTTTTCGAGCTGTTTAATGCGACAAACACGTTATCTGGTTGTTTTCACGACTCCACAGTGCGTTTGATATGCAGTACAGGCAACATCTTGATTTTCGTGAGGTTTCAATCTGAGATATGCATTTTCTGCGATAATATTGGTGAGACTTCTGTCAGAAGTATGCAGAATCATCTAGATCGCTCTTTTCGAGCTATTTAATGCGAGAAACACGTTATCTGGTGTTTTCACCACTCCACAGTACGCTTGATGTGCAGAACCGGAGATATCTTGGTTTTCGTGAGGTTTCGAGCTGAGATATGCATTTTCTGCTATAATATTGGTGAAGCTTCAGTCAGAAGTATGCAGAATCACCTAGATCGCTCGTTTCGAGCTATCTAATGCGAAAAAACAAGATTTCTGGTGTTTTCAACATTCCACAGTGCGTTTGATATGCAGAACCGGCGACATCTTGGATTTCGTCGGGTTTCAAGCTGAGATATGCATTTTCTACGATAATCTTGGTGAGACTTCTGTCAGAAGTATGCAGAATCATCGGGATCGCTCTTTTCGAGCTAGATAATGCGAGTAACACGTTTTCTGGTGTTTTCACCACTCCACAGTGCGTCTGATATGCAGAACCGGCGATATCTTGGTTTTCGTGAGGTTTCAAGCTGAGATATGCATTTTCTGCGATAATCTTGGTGAGACTTCTGTCGGAAGTATGCAGAATCATCGGGATCGCTCTTTTCGAGCTAATTAATGCGAGAAACACGTTATCTGTTTGTTTTCACCACTCCACAGTGCGTTTGATATGCAGAACCGGCGATATCTTGATTTTCGTGGTGTTTCCAGCTGAGATATGCATTTTCTGCCATAATCTTGGTGAGTGTTCTGTCAGAAGTATGCAGAATCATCAAGATCGCTCTTTTCGAGCTATTTAATGCTAGAAACACGTTTTCTGCTGTATTCACCACTCCACAGTACGTTTGACATGCAGAACCGGAGATATCATGGTTTCGTTCGGGTTTCAAGCTGAGATATGCATTTTCTACGATAATCTTGGTGAGACTTCTGTCACAAGTATGCAGAATCTTCGAGAACGCTCTTTTCCAGCTACTTAATGCGAGAAACACGTTTTCTGGTGTTTTCACCACTCCACAGTACGTTTGATGTGCAGAACCGGAGATAACTTGGTTTTCGTGAGGTTTCAAGCTGAGATATGGATTTTCTGCGATAATCTTGGTGAGACTTCAGCCAGAAGTATGCAGAATCATCTAGATCGCACCTTTCGAGCTGTTTAATGCGAAAAAACAAGTTTTCTGGTGTTTTCAACATTCCACAGTGCGTTTTATATGCAGAACCGGCGATATCTTGATTTTCGTGGTGTTTCCAGCTGAGACATGCATTTTCTGCGATAATCTTGGTGAGTCTTCTGTCAGAAGTATGCAGAATCATCGAGATCCCTCTTTGCGAGCTATTTAATGCGAGAAACACGTTATCTGGTGTTTTCACCACTCCACAGTGCGTTTGATATGCAGAACCGGCGACATCTTGGATTTCGTCGGGTTTCAATCTGAGATATGCATTTTCTACGATAATCTTGGTGAGACTTCTGTCAGAAGTATGCAGAATCTTCAAGATCGCTCTTTTCGAGCTACTTAATGCGAGAAACACGATTTCGGGTGTTTTCACAACTCCACGGTGCGTTTGATATGCAGAACCGGCGACATCTTGGATTTCGTCGGGGTTCAAACTGAGATATGCATTTTCTGCGATAATCTTGGTGAGTCTTCTGTCAGAAGTATGCGGAATCATCGAGATTCCTCTTTGCGAGCTATTTAATGCGAGAAACACGTTATCTGGTGTTTTCACCACTCCACAGTACGTTTGATGTGCAGAACCGGAGATAACTTGGTTTTCGTGAGGTTTCAAGCTGAGATATGCATTATCTGCGATAATATTGGTGAGACTTCAGTCAGAAGTATGCAGAATCATCTAGATCGCTCGTTTCGAGCTATTTAATGCGAAAAAACAAGTTTTCTGGTGTTTTCAACATTCCACAGTGCGTTTTATATGCAGAACCGGCGATATCTTGATTTTCGTGGTGTTTCCAGCTGAGATATGCATTTTCTGCGATAATCTTGGTGAGTCTTCTGTCAGAAGTATGCAGAATCATCTAGATCGCTCTTTTCGAGCTATTTGATGCGAGAAACACGTTATCTGGTGTATTCACTACTCCACAGTGCGTTTGACATGCAGAACCGGAGATATCTTGGTTTCGGTCGGGTTTCAAGCTGAGATCTGCATTTTCTGCGATAATATTGGTGAGACTTCAGTCATAAGTATGCAGAATCATCTAGATCTCTCGTTTCGAGCTATTTAATGCGAAAAAACAAGTTTTCTGTTATTTTCACCACTCCACAGTAAGTTTGACATGCAGAACCGGAGATAACTTGGTTTTCGTGAGGTTTCAAGCTGAGATATGCATTTTCTGCGATAATCTTGGTGAGACTTCTGCCAGAAGCATGCAGAATCATCGGGATCGCTCTTTTCGAGCTATTTAATGCGAGAAACACGTTATCTGGTGTTTTCACCACTCCACAGTGCGTTTGGTATGCAGAACCGGCGACATCTTGGATTTCGTCGGGTTTCAAGCTGAGATATGCATTTTCTACGATAATCTGGGTGAGACTTCTGTCAGAAGTATGCAGAATCTTCAAGATCGCTCTTTTCGAGCTACTTAATGCGAGAAACACGATTTTGGGTGTTTTCACAACTCCTCGGTGCGTTTGATATGCACAACCGGCGACATCTTGGATTTCGTCGGGGTTCAAACTGAGATATGCATTTTCTGCGATAATCTTGGTGAGTCTTCTGTCAGAAGTATGCGGAATCATCGAGATTCCTCTTTGCGAGCTATTTAATGCGAGAAACACGTTATCTGGTGTTTTCACCACTCCACAGTACGTTTGATGTGCAGAACCGGAGATAACTTGGTATTCGTTTCAAGCTGAGATATGCATTATCTGCGATAATCTTGGTGAGACTTCAGCCAGAAGTATGCAGAATCATCTAGATCGCACCTTTCGAGCTATTTAATGCGAAAAAACAAGTTTTCTGGTGTTCTCAACATTCCACAGTACGTTTGATGTGCAGAACCGGAGATAACTTGGTTTTCGTTTCAAGCTGAGATATGCATTTTCTGCGATAATATTGGTGAGACTTCAGTCATAAGTATGCAGAATCATCTAGATCTCTCGTTTCGAGCTATTTAATGCGAAAAAACAAGTTTTCTGGTGTTTTCACCACTCCATAGTAAGTTTGACATGCAGAACCGGAGATAACTTGATTTTCGTGGTGTTTCCAGCAGAGATATGCATTTTCTGCGATAATCTTGGTGAGTCTTCTGTCAGAAGTATGCAGAATCATCTAGATCGCTCTTTTCGAGCTATTTAATGCGAGAAACACGTTATCTGGTGTATTCACCACTCCACAGTGCGTTTGACATGCAGAACCGGAGATATCTTGGTTTCGGTCGTGTTTCAAGCTGAGATATGCATTTTCTGCGATAATATTGGTGAGACTTCAGTCATAAGTATGCAGAATCATCTAGATCTCTCGTTTCGAGCTATTTAATGCGAAAAAACAAGTTTTCTGGTGTTTCCAACATTCCACAGTGCGTTTTATATGCAGAACCGGCGATATCTTGATTTTCGTGGTGTTTCCAGCAGAGATATGCATTTTCTGCGATAATCTTGGTGAGTCTTCTGTCAGAAGTATGCAGAATCATCTAGATCGCTCTTTTCGAGCTATTTAATGCGAGAAACACGTTATCTGGTGTATTCACCACTCCACAGTGCGTTTGACATGCAGAACCGGAGATATCTTGGTTTCGGTCGTGTTTCAAGATGAGATATGCATTTTCTGCGATAATATTGGTGAGACTTCAGTCATAAGTATGCAGAATCATCTAGATCTCTCGTTTCGAGCTATTTAATGCGAAAAAACAAGTTTTCTGGTGTTTTCACCACTCCACAGTAAGTTTGACATGCAGAACCGGAGATAACTTGGTTTTCGTGAGGTTTCAAGCTGAGATATGCATTTTCTACGATAATCTTGGTGAGACTTCGGTCAGATGCGTACAGAATCATCGGGATCGCTCTTTTCGAGCTATTTAATGCGAGAAACACGTTATCTGGTGTTTTCGCCACTCCACAGTACGTTTGACATGCAGAACCGGCGAAATCTTGCTTTTCGTGGGTTTTCAAGCTGAGATATGAATTTTCTGCGATAAGCTTGGTGACACTTCTGTCACAAGTATGCAGAATCTTCGAGAACGCTCTTTTCGAGCTACTTAAAGCGAGAAACACGTTTTCTGGTGTTTTCACCACTCCACAGTACGTTTGATGTGCAGAACCGGAGATAACTTGGTTTTCGTGAGGTTTCAAGCTGAGATATGCATTTTCTGCGATAATCTTGGTGAGACTTCTGCCAGAAGCATGCAGAATCATCGGGATCGCTCTTTTCGAGCTATTTAATGCGAGAAACACGTTTTCTGGTGTTTTCAACATTCCACAGTGCGTATGATATGCAGAACCGGCGATATCTTGATTATCGTGGTGTTTCCAGCTGAGATACGCATTTTCTGCGATAATCTTGGTGAGTCTTCTGTCAGAAGTATGCAGAATCATCTAGATCGCTCGTTTCGAGCTATTTAATGCGAAAAAACAAGTTTTCTGGTGTTTTGACCACTCCACAGTGCGTATGATATGTAGAGCCGCCGATAACTTCGTTTTCGTGGGGTTTCCAGGTGAAATATGCATTTTCTTCGATAATCTTGGTGAGTCTTCTGTCAGAAGGATGCAGAGTCATCGAGATCGCTCTATTCGAGCTATTTAATGCGAGAAACACGTTTTCTGGTGTTTTCACCACTCCACAGTGCGTCTGATATGCAGAACAGGCGATATCTTGGTTTTCGTGGGGTTTCCAGCTGAGATATGCATTTTCTGCGATAATCTTGGTGAGACTTCTGCCAGAAGTATGCAGAATCATCTAGATAGCACCTTTCGAGCTATTTAATGCGAAAAAACAAGTTTTCTGGTGTTTTCAACATTCCACAGTGCGTTTTATATGCAGAACCGGCGATATCTTGATTTTCGTGGTGTTTCCAGCTGAGATATGCATTTTCTGCGATAATCTTGGTGAGTCTTCTGTCAGAAGTATGCAGAATCATCGAGATCCCTCTTTGCGAGCTATTTAATGCGAGAAACACGTTATCTGGTGTTTTCACCACTCCACAGTGCGTTTGATATGCAGAACCGGCGACATCTTGGATTTCGTCGGGTTTCAAGCTGAGATATGCATTTTCTACGATAATCTGGGTGAGACTTCTGTCAGAAGTATGCAGAATCTTCTAGATCGCTCTTTTCGAGCTACTTAATGCGAGAAACACGATTTCGGGTGTTTTCACAACTCCACGGTGCGTTTGATATGCTGAACCGGCGACATCTTGGATTTCGTCGGGGTTCAAACTGAGATATGCATTTTCTGCGATAATCTTGGTGAGTCTTCTGTCAGAAGTATGCAGAATCATCTAGATCGCTCTTTTCGAGCTATTTAATGCGAGAAACACGTTATCTGGTGTATTCACTACTCCACAGTGCGTTTGACATGCAGAACCGGAGATATCTTGGTTTCGGTCGGGTTTCAAGCTGAGATATGCATTTTCTGCGATAATATTGGTGAGACTTCAGTCATAAGTATGCAGAATCATCTAGATCTCTCGTTTCGAGCTATTTAATGCGAAAAAACAAGTTTTCTGGTGTTTTCACCACTCCACAGTAAGTTTGACATGCAGAACCGGAGATAACTTGGTTTTCGTGAGGTTTCAAGCTGAGATATGCATTTTCTGCGATAATCTTGGTGAGACTTCTGCCAGAAGCATGCAGAATCATCGGGATCGCTCTTTTCGAGCTATTTAATGCGAGAAACACGTTATCTGGTGTTTTCACCCCTCCACAGTGCGTTTGATATGCAGAACCGGCGACATCTTGGATTTCGTCGGGTTTCAAGCTGAGATATGCATTTTCTACGATAATCTGGGTGAGACTTCTGTCAGAAGTATGCAGAATCTTCAAGATCGCTCTTTTCGAGCTACTTAATGCGAGAAACACGATTTCGGGTGTTTTCACAACTCCACGGTGCGTTTGATATGCAGAACCGGCGACATCTTGGATTTCGTCGGGTTTCAAGCTGAGATATGCATTTTCTGCGATAATATTGGTGAGACTTCTGTCACAAGTATGCAGAATCATCGTGATCGCTCGTTTCGAGCTGCTTAATCCGACAAAACATGTTTTCTGGTGTTTCCAACATTCCACAGTGCGTTTGATATGCAGAACCGGCGATATCTTGATTTTCGTGGAGTTTCCAGCTGAGATATGCATTTTCTGCGATAATCTTGGTGAGTCTTCTGTCAGAAGTATGCAGAATCATCTAGATCGCTCTTTTCGAGCTATTTAATGCGAGAAACACGTTTTCTGGTGTATTCACCACTCCACAGTACGTTTGACATGCAGAACCGGAGATATCATGGTTTCGGTCGGGTTTCAAGCTGAGATATGCATTTTCTACGATAATCTTGGTGAGACTTCTGTCAGAAGTTTGCAGAATCTTCGAGAACGCTCTTTTCGAGCTACTTAATGCGAGAAACACGTTTTCAGGGGTTTTCACCACTCCACAGTGCGTTTGATGTGCAGAACAGGCGATATCTTGGTTTTCGTGGGGTTTCCAGCTGAGATATGCATTTTCTACGATAATATTGGTAAGACTTCAGTCAGAAGTATGCAGAATTATCTAGATCGTTCGTTTCGGGCTATTAAATGCGAAAAAACAAGTTTTCTGGTGTTTTGACCACTCCACAGTGCGTTTGATATGTAGAGCCGCATGACAACTTGGTTTTCGTGGGGTTTCCAGCTGAAATATGCATTTGCTGCGATAATCTTTGTGTTTCATCTATGAGAAGCATGCAAAATCATCCAGAACGCTCTTTTCGAGCTAGTTAATGCGAGTTACACGTTTTCTGGTGTTTTCACCACTCCACAGTGCGTCTGATATGCAGAACCGGCGATATCTTGATTTTCGTGGTGTTTCCAGCTGAGATATGCATTTTCTGCGATAATCTTGGTGAGTCTTCTGTCAGAAGTATGCAGAATCATCGAGATCCCTCTTTGCGAGCTATTTAATGCGAGAAACACGTTATCTGGTGTTTTCACCACTCCACAGTGCGTTTGATATGCAGAACCGGCGACATCTTGGATTTCGTCGGGTTTCAAGCTGAGATATGCATTTTCTACGATAATCTGGGTGAGACTTCTGTCAGAAGTATGCAGAATCTTCTAGATCGCTCTTTTCGAGCTACTTAATGCGAGAAACACGATTTCGGGTGTTTTCACAACTCCACGGTGCGTTTGATATGCTGAACCGGCGACATCTTGGATTTCGTCGGGGTTCAAACTGAGATATGCATTTTCTGCGATAATCTTGGTGAGTCTTCTGTCAGAAGTATGCAGAATCATCTAGATCGCTCTTTTCGAGCTATTTAATGCGAGAAACACGTTATCTGGTGTATTCACTACTCCACAGTGCGTTTGACATGCAGAACCGGAGATATCTTGGTTTCGGTCGGGTTTCAAGCTGAGATATGCATTTTCTGCGATAATATTGGTGAGACTTCAGTCATAAGTATGCAGAATCATCTAGATCTCTCGTTTCGAGCTATTTAATGCGAAAAAACAAGTTTTCTGGTGTTTTCACCACTCCACAGTAAGTTTGACATGCAGAACCGGAGATAACTTGGTTTTCGTGAGGTTTCAAGCTGAGATATGCATTTTCTGCGATAATCTTGGTGAGACTTCTGCCAGAAGCATGCAGAATCATCGGGATCGCTCTTTTCGAGCTATTTAATGCGAGAAACACGTTATCTGGTGTTTTCACCCCTCCACAGTGCGTTTGATATGCAGAACCGGCGACATCTTGGATTTCGTCGGGTTTCAAGCTGAGATATGCATTTTCTACGATAATCTGGGTGAGACTTCTGTCAGAAGTATGCAGAATCTTCAAGATCGCTCTTTTCGAGCTACTTAATGCGAGAAACACGATTTCGGGTGTTTTCACAACTCCACGGTGCGTTTGATATGCAGAACCGGCGACATCTTGGATTTCGTCGGGTTTCAAGCTGAGATATGCATTTTCTGCGATAATATTGGTGAGACTTCTGTCACAAGTATGCAGAATCATCGTGATCGCTCGTTTCGAGCTGCTTAATCCGACAAAACATGTTTTCTGGTGTTTCCAACATTCCACAGTGCGTTTGATATGCAGAACCGGCGATATCTTGATTTTCGTGGAGTTTCCAGCTGAGATATGCATTTTCTGCGATAATCTTGGTGAGTCTTCTGTCAGAAGTATGCAGAATCATCTAGATCGCTCTTTTCGAGCTATTTAATGCGAGAAACACGTTTTCTGGTGTATTCACCACTCCACAGTACGTTTGACATGCAGAACCGGAGATATCATGGTTTCGGTCGGGTTTCAAGCTGAGATATGCATTTTCTACGATAATCTTGGTGAAACTTCTGTCAGAAGTTTGCAGAATCTTCGAGAACGCTCTTTTCGAGCTACTTAATGCGAGAAACACGTTTTCAGGGGTTTTCACCACTCCACAGTGCGTTTGATGTGCAGAACAGGCGATATCTTGGTTTTCGTGGGGTTTCCAGCTGAGATATGCATTTTCTACGATAATATTGGTAAGACTTCAGTCAGAAGTATGCAGAATTATCTAGATCGTTCGTTTCGGGCTATTAAATGCGAAAAAACAAGTTTTCTGGTGTTTTGACCACTCCACAGTGCGTTTGATATGTAGAGCCGCATGACAACTTGGTTTTCGTGGGGTTTCCAGCTGAAATATGCATTTGCTGCGATAATCTTTGTGTTTCATCTATGAGAAGCATGCAAAATCATCCAGAACGCTCTTTTCGAGCTAGTTAATGCGAGTTACACGTTTTCTGGTGTTTTCACCACTCCACAGTGCGTCTGATATGCAGAACCGGCGATATCTTGGTTTTCGTGATGTTTCTAGATGACATACGCATTTTCTGCGATAATATTTGTGAGACTTCAGTCAGAAGAATGCAGAATCATCTAGATCGCTCGTTTCGAGCTATTTAATGAGAAAAAACAATTTATCTGGTGTTTTGACCACTCCACAGTGCGTTTGATATGCAGAACCGGCGACATCTTGGATTTCGTCGGGTTTCAAGCTGAGATATGCATTTTCTACGATAATCTTTGTGAGACTTCTGTCAGAAGTTTGCAGAACCATCTAGGTCGCTCGTTTCGAGCTATTTAATGCGAAAAAACAAGTTTTCTGGTGTTTTGACCACTCCACAGTGCGTTTGATATGTAGAGCCGCCGATCACTTGGTTTTCGTGGGGTTTCCAGCTGAAATATGCATTTTCTGCGATAATCTTGGTGTTTCATCTATGAGAAGTATGCAGAACCATCGAGAACGCTCTTTTCGAGCCAGTGAATTCGAGAAACACGTTTTCTGGTGTTTTCACCACTCCACAGTGCGTCTGATATGCAGAACCGGCGATATCTTGGTTTTCGTGAGGTTTCAAGCTGAGATATGGATTTTCTGCGATAATCTTGGTGAGACTTCTGTCAGAAGTATGCAGAATCATCGAGATCCCTCTTTGCGAGCTATTTAATGCGAGAAACACGTTATCTGGTGTTTTCACCACTCCACAGTGCGTTTGATATGCAGAACCGGCGACATCTTGGATTTCGTCGGGTTTCAAGCTGAGATATGCATTTTCTACGATAATCTTGGTGAGACTTCTGTCAGAAGTATGCAGAATCTTCAAGATCGCTCTTTTCGAGCTACTTAATGCGAGAAACACGATTTCGGGTGTTTTCACAACTCCACGGTGCGTTTGATATGCAGAACCGGCGACATCTTGGATTTCGTCGGGGTTCAAACTGAGATATGCATTTTCTGCGATAATCATGGTGAGTCTTCTGTCAGAAGTATGCGGAATCATCGAGATTCCTCTTTGCGAGCTATTTAATGCGAGAAACACGTTATCTGGTGTTTTCACCACTCCACAGTACGTTTGATGTGCAGAACCGGAGATAACTAGGTTTTCGTGAGGTTTCAAGCTGAGATTTGCATTATCTGCGATAATATTGGTGAGACTTCAGTCAGAAGTATGCAGAATCATCTAGATCGCTCGATTCGAGCTATTTAATGCGAAAAACCAAGTTTTCTGGTGTTTTCAACATTCCACAGTGCGTTTTATATGAAGAACCGGCGATATCTTGATTTTCGTGGTGTTTCCAGCTGAGATATGCATTTTCTGCGATAATCTTAGTGAGTCTTCTGTCAGAAGTATGCAGAATCATCTACATCGCTCTTTTCGAGCTATTTGATGCGAGAAACACGTTATCTGGTGTATTCACTACTCCACAGTGCGTTTGACATGCAGAACCGGAGATATCTTGGTTTCGGTCGGGTTTCAAGCTGAGATATGCATTTTCTGCGATAATATTGGTGAGACTTCAGTCATAAGTATGCAGAATCATCTAGATCTCTCGTTTCGAGCTATTTAATGCGAAAAAACAAGTTTTCTGGTGTTTTCACCACTCCACAGTAAGTTTGACATGCAGAACCGGAGATAACTTGGTTTTCGTCGGGTTTCAAGCTGAGATATGCATTTTCTACGATAATCTTTGTGAGACTTCTGTCAGAAGTTTGCAGAACCATCTAGGTCGCTCGTTTCGAGCTATTTAATGCGAAAAAACAAGTTTTCTGGTGTTTTGACCACTCCACAGTGCGTTTGATATGTAGAGCCGCCGATCACTTGGTTTTCGTGGGGTTTCCAGCTGAAATATGCATTTTCTGCGATAATCTTGGTGTTTCATCTATGAGAAGTATGCAGAACCATCGAGAACGCTCTTTTCGAGCTAGTGAATTCGAGAAACACGTTTTCTGGTGTTTTCACCACTCCACAGTGCGTCTGATATGCAGAACCGGCGATATCTTGGTTTTCGTGAGGTTTCAAGCTGAGATATGGATTTTCTGCGATAATCTTGGTGAGACTTCAGCCAGAAGTATGCAGAATCATCTAGATCGCACCTTTCGAGCTGTTTAATGCGAAAAAACAAGTTTTCTGGTGTTTTCAACATTCCACAGTGCGTTTTATATGCAGAACCGGCGATATCTTGATTTTCGTGGTGTTTCCAGCTGAGACATGCATTTTCTGCGATAATCTTGGTGAGTCTTCTGTCAGAAGTATGCAGAATCATCGAGATCCCTCTTTGCGAGCTATTTAATGCGAGAAACACGTTATCTGGTGTTTTCACCACTCCACAGTGCGTTTGATATGCAGAACCGGCGACATCTTGGATTTCGTCGGGTTTCAAGCTGAGATATGCATTTTCTACGATAATCTTGGTGAGACTTCTGTCAGAAGTATGCAGAATCTTCAAGATCGCTCTTTTCGAGCTACTTAATGCGAGAAACACGATTTCGGGTGTTTTCACAACTCCACGGTGCGTTTGATATGCAGAACCGGCGACATCTTGGATTTCGTCGGGGTTCAAACTGAGATATGCATTTTCTGCGATAATCTTGGTGAGTCTTCTGTCAGAAGTATGCAGAATCATCTAGATCGCTCTTTTCGAGCTATTTAATGCGAGAAACACGTTATCTGGTGTATTCACTACTCCACAGTGCGTTTGACATGCAGAACCGGAGATATCTTGGTTTCGGTCGGGTTTCAAGCTGAGATATGCATTTTCTACGATAATCTTGGTGTTTCATCTATGAGAAGTATGCAGAACCATCGAGAACGCTCTTTTCGAGCTAGTGAATTCGAGAAACACGTTTTCTGGTGTTTTCACCACTCCACAGTGCGTCTGATATGCAGAACCGGCGATATCTTGGTTTTCGTGAGGTTTCAAGCTGAGATATGCATTTTCTGCGATAATCTTGGTGAGACTTCTGCCAGAAGCATGCAGAATCATCGGGATCGCTCTTTTCGAGCTATTTAATGCGAGAAACACGTTATCTGGTGTTTTCACCCCTCCACAGTGCGTTTGATATGCAGAACCGGCGACATCTTGGATTTCGTCGGGTTTCAAGCTGAGATATGCATTTTCTACGATAATCTGGGTGAGACTTCTGTCAGAAGTATGCAGAATCTTCAAGATCGCTCTTTTCGAGCTACTTAATGCGAGAAACACGATTTCGGGTGTTTTCACAACTCCACGGTGCGTTTGATATGCAGAACCGGCGACATCTTGGATTTCGTCGGGTTTCAAGCTGAGATATGCATTTTCTGCGATAATATTGTTGAGACTTCTGTCACAAGTATGCAGAATCATCGTGATCGCTCGTTTCGAGCTGCTTAATCCGACAAAACATGTTTTCTGGTGTTTCCAACATTCCACAGTGCGTTTGATATGCAGAACCGGCGATATCTTGATTTTCGTGGAGTTTCCAGCTGAGATATGCATTTTCTGCGATAATCTTGGTGAGTCTTCTGTCAGAAGTATGCAGAATCATCTAGATCGCTCTTTTCGAGCTATTTAATGCGAGAAACACGTTTTCTGGTGTATTCACCACTCCACAGTACGTTTGACATGCAGAACCGGAGATATCATGGTTTCGGTCGGGTTTCAAGCTGAGATATGCATTTTCTACGATAATCTTGGTGAGACTTCTGTCAGAAGTTTGCAGAATCTTCGAGAACGCTCTTTTCGAGCTACTTAATGCGAGAAACACGTTTTCAGGGGTTTTCACCACTCCACAGTGCGTTTGATGTGCAGAACAGGCGATATCTTGGTTTTCGTGGGGTTTCCAGCTGAGATATGCATTTTCTACGATAATATTGGTAAGACTTCAGTCAGAAGTATGCAGAATTATCTAGATCGTTCGTTTCGGGCTATTAAATGCGAAAAAACAAGTTTTCTGGTGTTTTGACCACTCCACAGTGCGTTTGATATGTAGAGCCGCATGACAACTTGGTTTTCGTGGGGTTTCCAGCTGAAATATGCATTTGCTGCGATAATCTTTGTGTTTCATCTATGATAAGCATGCAAAATCATCCAGAACGCTCTTTTCGAGCTAGTTAATGCGAGTTACACGTTTTCTGGTGTTTTCACCACTCCACAGTGCGTCTGATATGCAGAACCGGCGATATCTTGGTTTTCGTGATGTTTCTAGATGACATACGCATTTTCTGCGATAATATTTGTGAGACTTCAGTCAGAAGAATGCAGAATCATCTAGATCGCTCGTTTCGAGCTATTTAATGAGAAAAAACAATTTATCTGGTGTTTTGACCACTCCACAGTGCGTTTGATATGCAGAACCGGCGACATCTTGGATTTCGTCGGGTTTCAAGCTGAGATATGCATTTTCTACGATAATCTTTGTGAGACTTCTGTCAGAAGTTTGCAGAACCATCTAGGTCGCTCGTTTCGAGCTATTTAATGCGAAAAAACAAGTTTTCTGGTGTTTTGACCACTCCACAGTGCGTTTGATATGTAGAGCCGCCGATCACTTGGTTTTCGTGGGGTTTCCAGCTGAAATATGCATTTTCTGCGATAATCTTGGTGTTTCATCTATGAGAAGTATGCAGAACCATCGAGAACGCTCTTTTCGAGCCAGTGAATTCGAGAAACACGTTTTCTGGTGTTTTCACCACTCCACAGTGCGTCTGATATGCAGAACCGGCGATATCTTGGTTTTCGTGAGGTTTCAAGCTGAGATATGGATTTTCTGCGATAATCTTGGTGAGACTTCTGTCAGAAGTATGCAGAATCATCGAGATCCCTCTTTGCGAGCTATTTAATGCGAGAAACACGTTATCTGGTGTTTTCACCACTCCACAGTGCGTTTGATATGCAGAACCGGCGACATCTTGGATTTCGTCGGGTTTCAAGCTGAGATATGCATTTTCTACGATAATCTTGGTGAGACTTCTGTCAGAAGTATGCAGAATCTTCAAGATCGCTCTTTTCGAGCTACTTAATGCGAGAAACACGATTTCGGGTGTTTTCACAACTCCACGGTGCGTTTGATATGCAGAACCGGCGACATCTTGGATTTCGTCGGGGTTCAAACTGAGATATGCATTTTCTGCGATAATCATGGTGAGTCTTCTGTCAGAAGTATGCGGAATCATCGAGATTCCTCTTTGCGAGCTATTTAATGCGAGAAACACGTTATCTGGTGTTTTCACCACTCCACAGTACGTTTGATGTGCAGAACCGGAGATAACTAGGTTTTCGTGAGGTTTCAAGCTGAGATTTGCATTATCTGCGATAATATTGGTGAGACTTCAGTCAGAAGTATGCAGAATCATCTAGATCGCTCGATTCGAGCTATTTAATGCGAAAAACCAAGTTTTCTGGTGTTTTCAACATTCCACAGTGCGTTTTATATGAAGAACCGGCGATATCTTGATTTTCGTGGTGTTTCCAGCTGAGATATGCATTTTCTGCGATAATCTTAGTGAGTCTTCTGTCAGAAGTATGCAGAATCATCTACATCGCTCTTTTCGAGCTATTTGATGCGAGAAACACGTTATCTGGTGTATTCACTACTCCACAGTGCGTTTGACATGCAGAACCGGAGATATCTTGGTTTCGGTCGGGTTTCAAGCTGAGATATGCATTTTCTGCGATAATATTGGTGAGACTTCAGTCATAAGTATGCAGAATCATCTAGATCTCTCGTTTCGAGCTATTTAATGCGAAAAAACAAGTTTTCTGGTGTTTTCACCACTCCACAGTAAGTTTGACATGCAGAACCGGAGATAACTTGGTTTTCGTCGGGTTTCAAGCTGAGATATGCATTTTCTACGATAATCTTTGTGAGACTTCTGTCAGAAGTTTGCAGAACCATCTAGGTCGCTCGTTTCGAGCTATTTAATGCGAAAAAACAAGTTTTCTGGTGTTTTGACCACTCCACAGTGCGTTTGATATGTAGAGCCGCCGATCACTTGGTTTTCGTGGGGTTTCCAGCTGAAATATGCATTTTCTGCGATAATCTTGGTGTTTCATCTATGAGAAGTATGCAGAACCATCGAGAACGCTCTTTTCGAGCTAGTGAATTCGAGAAACACGTTTTCTGGTGTTTTCACCACTCCACAGTGCGTCTGATATGCAGAACCGGCGATATCTTGGTTTTCGTGAGGTTTCAAGCTGAGATATGGATTTTCTGCGATAATCTTGGTGAGACTTCAGCCAGAAGTATGCAGAATCATCTAGATCGCACCTTTCGAGCTGTTTAATGCGAAAAAACAAGTTTTCTGGTGTTTTCAACATTCCACAGTGCGTTTTATATGCAGAACCGGCGATATCTTGATTTTCGTGGTGTTTCCAGCTGAGACATGCATTTTCTGCGATAATCTTGGTGAGTCTTCTGTCAGAAGTATGCAGAATCATCGAGATCCCTCTTTGCGAGCTATTTAATGCGAGAAACACGTTATCTGGTGTTTTCACCACTCCACAGTGCGTTTGATATGCAGAACCGGCGACATCTTGGATTTCGTCGGGTTTCAAGCTGAGATATGCATTTTCTACGATAATCTTGGTGAGACTTCTGTCAGAAGTATGCAGAATCTTCAAGATCGCTCTTTTCGAGCTACTTAATGCGAGAAACACGATTTCGGGTGTTTTCACAACTCCACGGTGCGTTTGATATGCAGAACCGGCGACATCTTGGATTTCGTCGGGGTTCAAACTGAGATATGCATTTTCTGCGATAATCTTGGTGAGTCTTCTGTCAGAAGTATGCGGAATCATCGAGATTCCTCTTTGCGAGCTATTTAATGCGAGAAACACGTTATCTGGTGTTTTCACCACTCCACAGTACGTTTGATGTGCAGAACCGGAGATAACTTGGTTTTCGTGAGGTTTCAAGCTGAGATATGCATTATCTGCGATAATATTGGTGAGACTTCAGTCAGAAGTATGCAGAATCATCTAGATCGCTCGTTTCGAGCTATTTAATGCGAAAAAACAAGTTTTCTGGTGTTTTCAACATTCCACAGTGCGTTTTATATGCAGAACCGGCGATATCTTGATTTTCGTGGTGTTTCCAGCTGAGATATGCATTTTCTGCGATAATCTTGGTGAGTCTTCTGTCAGAAGTATGCAGAATCATCTAGATCGCTCTTTTCGAGCTATTTGATGCGAGAAACACGTTATCTGGTGTATTCACTACTCCACAGTGCGTTTGACATGCAGAACCGGAGATATCTTGGTTTCGGTCGGGTTTCAAGCTGAGATATGCATTTTCTGCGATAATATTGGTGAGACTTCAGTCATAAGTATGCAGAATCATCTAGATCTCTCGTTTCGAGCTATTTAATGCGAAAAAACAAGTTTTCTGGTGTTTTCACCACTCCACAGTAAGTTTGACATGCAGAACCGGAGATAACTTGGTTTTCGTCGGGTTTCAAGCTGAGATATGCATTTTCTACGATAATCTTTGTGAGACTTCTGTCAGAAGTTTGCAGAACCATCTAGGTCGCTCGTTTCGAGCTATTTAATGCGAAAAAACAAGTTTTCTGGTGTTTTGACCACTCCACAGTGCGTTTGATATGTAGAGCCGCCGATCACTTGGTTTTCGTGGGGTTTCCAGCTGAAATATGCATTTTCTGCGATAATCTTGGTGTTTCATCTATGAGAAGTATGCAGAACCATCGAGAACGCTCTTTTCGAGCTAGTGAATTCGAGAAACACGTTTTCTGGTGTTTTCACCACTCCACAGTGCGTCTGATATGCAGAACCGGCGATATCTTGGTTTTCGTGAGGTTTCAAGCTGAGATATGGATTTTCTGCGATAATCTTGGTGAGACTTCAGCCAGAAGTATGCAGAATCATCTAGATCGCACCTTTCGAGCTGCTTAATGCGAAAAAACAAGTTTTCTGGTGTTTTCAACATTCCACAGTGCGTTTTATATGCAGAACCGGCGATATCTTGATTTTCGTGGTGTTTCCAGCTGAGACATGCATTTTCTGCGATAATCTTGGTGAGTCTTCTGTCAGAAGTATGCAGAATCATCGAGATCCCTCTTTGCGAGCTATTTAATGCGAGAAACACGTTATCTGGTGTTTTCACCACTCCACAGTGCGTTTGATATGCAGAACCGGCGACATCTTGGATTTCGTCGGGTTTCAAGCTGAAATATGCATTTTCTACGATAATCTTGGTGAGACTTCTGTCAGAAGTATGCAGAATCTTCAAGATCGCTCTTTTCGAGCTACTTAATGCGAGAAACACGATTTCGGGTGTTTTCACAACTCCACGGTGCGTTTGATATGCAGAACCGGCGACATCTTGGATTTCGTCGGGGTTCAAACTGAGATATGCATTTTCTGCGATAATCTTGGTGAGTCTTCTGTCAGAAGTATGCGGAATCATCGAGATTCCTCTTTGCGAGCTATTTAATGCGAGAAACACGTTATCTGGTGTTTTCACCACTCCACAGTACGTTTGATGTGCAGAACCGGAGATAACTTGGTTTTCGTGAGGTTTCAAGCTGAGATATGCATTATCTGCGATAATATTGGTGAGACTTCAGTCAGAAGTATGCAGAATCATCTAGATCTCTCGTTTCGAGCTATTTAATGCGAAAAAACAAGTTTTCTGGTGTTTTCACCACTCCACAGTAAGTTTGACATGCAGAACCGGCGATATCTTGATTTTCGTGGTGTTTCCAGCTGAGATATGCATTTTCTGCGATAATCTTGGTGAGTCTTCTGTCAGAAGTATGCAGAATCATCTAGATCGCTCTTTTCGAGCTATTTGATGCGAGAAACACGTTATCTGGTGTATTCACTACTCCACAGTGCGTTTGACATGCAGAACCGGAGATAACTTGGTTTTCGTGAGGTTTCAAGCTGAGATATGCATTTTCTGCGATAATCTTGGTGAGACTTCTGCCAGAAGCATGCAGAATCATCGGGATCGCTCTTTTCGCGCTATTTAATGCGAGAAACACGTTATCTGGTGTTTTCACCACTCCACAGTGCGTTTGATATGCAGAACCGGCGACATCTTGGATTTCGTCGGCGTTCAAACTGAGATATGCATTTTCTGCGATAATCTTGGTGAGTCTTCTGTCAGAAGTATGCGGAATCATCGAGATTCCTCTTTGCGAGCTATTTAATGCGAGAAACACGTTATCTGGTGTTTTCACCACTCCACAGTACGTTTGATGTGCAGAACCGGAGATAACTTGGTATTCGTTTCAAGCTGAGATATGCATTATCTGCGATTATCTTGGTGAGACTTCAGCCAGAAGTATGCAGAATCATCTAGATCGCACCTTTCGAGCTATTTAATGCGAAAAAACAAGTTTTCTGGTGTTTTCAACATTCCACAGTGCGTTTTATATGCAGAACCGGCGATATCTTGATTTTCGTGGTGTTTCCAGCTGAGATATGCATTTTCTGCGATAATCTTGGTGAGTCTTCTGTCAGAAGTATGCAGAATCATCTAGATCGCTCTTTTCGAGCTATTTAATGCGAGAAACACGTTATCTGGTGTATTCACCACTCCACAGTGCGTTTGACATGCAGAACCGGAGATATCTTGGTTTCGGTCGGGTTTCAAGCTGAGATATGCATTTTCTGCGATAATATTGGTGAGACTTCAGTCATAAGTATGCAGAATCATCTAGATCTCTCGTTTCGAGCTATTTAATGCGAAAAAACAAGTTTTCTGGTGTTTTCACCACTCCACAGTAAGTTTGACATGCAGAACCGGAGATAACTTGGTTTTCGTGAGGTTTCAAGCTGAGATATGCATTTTCTACGATAATCTTGGTGAGACTTCGGTCAGATGCGTACAGAATCATCGGGATCGCTCTTTTCGAGCTATTTAATGCGAGAAACACGTTATCTGGTGTTTTCGCCACTCCACAGTACGTTTGACATGCAGAACCGGCGAAATCTTGCTTTTCGTGGGTTTTCAAGCTGAGATATGAATTTTCTGCGATAAGCTTGGTGAGACTTCTGTGACAAGTATGCAGAATCTTCGAGATCGCTCTTTTCGAGCTGCTTAATGCGAGAAACACGTTTTCTGGTGTTTTCACCACTCCACAGTACGATTGATATGCAGAACCGGCGATATCTTGGTTTTCGTGGGGTTTCCAGCTGAGATATGCATTTTCTGCGATAATCTTGGTGAGTCTTCTGTCAGAAGTATGCAGAATCATCGTGATCGCTCGTTTCGAGCTGCTTAATGCGACAAAACATGTTTTCTGGTGTTTCCAACATTCCACAGTGCGTTTGATATGCAGAACCGGCGATATCTTGATTTTCTTGGAGTTTTTAGCTGAGATATGCATTTTCTGCGATAATCTTGGTGAGTCTTCTGTCAGAAGTATGCAGAATCATCTAGATCGCTCTTTTCGAGCTATTTAATGCGAGAAACACGTTTTCTGGTGTATTCACCACTCCACAGTACGTTTGACATGCAGAACCGGAGATATCATGGTTTCGGTCGGGTTTCAAGCTGAGATATGCATTTTCTACGATAATCTTGGTGAGACTTCTGTCAGAAGTTTGCAGAATCTTCGAGAACGCTCTTTTCGAGCTACTTAATGCGAGAAACACGTTTTCAGGGGTTTTCACCACTCCACAGTGCGTTTGATGTGCAGAACAGGCGATATCTTGGTTTTCGTGGGGTTTCCAGCTGAGATATGCATTTTCTACGATAATATTGGTGAGACTTCAGTCAGAAGTATGCAGAATCATATTGATCGCTCTATTCGAGCTATTTAATGCGAGAAACATGTTTTCTGGTGTTGTGACCACTCCACAGTGCGTTTGATACGAAGAGCGGCCGATAGCTTGGTTTTCGTGGGGTTTCCATCTGAAATATGCATTTTCTGCGATAATCTTGGTGAGTCTTCTGTCAGAAGGATGCAGAATCATCGAGATCGCTCTATTCGAGCTATTTAATGCGAGAAACAGATTATCTGGTGTATTCACCACTTCACAGTGTGTTTGATATGCAGATCCGGCGACATCTTGTTTTTCGTGGTGTTTCCAGGTGAGATATGCATTTTCTGCGATAATCTTGGTGTGTCTTCTGTCAGCAGTATGCAGAATCATCTAGATCGCCCTTTTCGAGCTATTTAATGCGAGATACACGTTATCTAGTTGTTTTCACCACTCCACAGTGCGTTTGATATACAGAACCGGCGACATCTTGATTTTCGTGAGGTTTCAAGCTGACATATGCATTTTCTGCGATGATCTTGGTGAGACTTCTGTCAGAAGTATGCAGAATCATCTAGATCGCTCTTTTCGAGCTATTTAATGCGAGAAACACGTTTTCTGGTGTATTCACCACCCCACAGTACGTTTGGCATGCAGAACCGGAGATATCTTGGTTTCGGTCGGGTTTCAAGCTGAGATATGCATTTACTGCGATAATCTTGGTGTTTCATCTATGAGAAGTATGCAGAATCACCGAGAACGCCCTTTTCGAGGTAGTTAATGCGAGAAACACGTTATCTGGTTGTTTTCAGCACTCCACAGTGCGTTTGATATGTAGAGCCGCCGATAACTTGGTTTTCGTGGGGTTCCCACCTGAGATATGCATTTTCTGCGATAAACTTGGTGAGTCTTCTGTCAGCAGTATGCAGAATCATCTAGATCACTCTTTTCGAGCTATTTAATGCGAGAACCACGCTATCTGGTGTATTGACCACTCCACAGTGCGTTTGATATGCAGAACCGGCGATATCTTGGTTTTCGTGGGGATTCAAGCTGAGATATGCAATTTCTGCGATGATCTTGGAGAGACTTCTGTCCGAAGTATGCAGAATCATCGATATCGCTCGCTTCGAGCTATTTAATGCGAGAAACACTTTATCTGGTGTTTTGACCACTCCACAGTGCGTTTGATATGCAGAACCGGCGAAATCTTGCTTTTCGTGGGTTTTCAAGCTGAGACATGAATTTTCTGCGATAATCTTGGTGAGACTTCAGTCAGAAGTATGCAGAATCATCGAGATCGCTCGTTTCGAGCAATTTAATGCGAGAAACACGTTATCTGGTTGTTTTCAGCACTCCACAGTGCGTTTGATATGCATAACCGGCAATTTCTTGATTTTCGTGGTGTTTCCAGCTGAGATATGCATTCTCTTGCGATAATATTGGTGAGACTTCAGTCAGAAGTATGCAGAATCATCTAGATCGCTCGGTTCGAGCTATTTAATGCGAGAACCACGTTATGTGGTGTATTGACCACTCCACAGTGCGTTTGATATGCAGAACCGGCGACATCTTGGTTTTCGTGGGGATTCAAGCTGAGATATGCAATTTCTGCGATGATCTTGGTGAGACTTCTGTCCGAAGTATGCAGAATCATCGATATCGCTCGCTTCGAGCTATTTAATGCGAGAAACACGTTATCTGGTGTTTTGACCACTCCACAGTGCGTTTGATATGCAGAAATAGCGAAATCTTGGTTTTCGTCGGTTTTCATCCTGAGGTATGCATTTTCTGCGATGATCTTGGTGCGACTTAGGTCAGAAGTATGCAGAATCATCTAGATCGCTCGGTTCGAGCTGTTTAATGCGAGAAACACGTTATCTGGTTGTTTTCACCACTCCACAGTGCGTTTGATATGCAGGACCGGCGACATCTTGATGTTCGTGATGTTTCTAGCTGAGATATGCGTTTTCTGCGATAATATTGGTGAGACTTCAGTCAGAAGTATGCAGAATCATCTAGATCGATCGTTTCGAGCTATTTAATGCGAAAAAAACAAGTTTTCTGGTGTTATCAACATTCCACAGTGCGTTTGATATGCAGAACCGGCGATATCTTGATTTTCGTGGTGTTTCCAGCTGAAATATGCATTTTCTGCGATAATCTTGTTGAGTCTTCTGTCAGAAGTATGCAGAATCTTCGAGATCGCTCTATTCGAGCTATATAATGCGAGAAACACGTTATCTAGTGTTTTCATCACTCCACAGGGCGTTTGATATGCAGAACCGGCGATATCTTGGTCTTCGTGGGGTTTTCAGCTGAGATATGCATTTTCTGCGATAATATTGGTGAGACTTCTGTCCGAAGTATGCAGAATCATCGATATCGCTCTTTTCGAGCTATTTAATGCGAGAAACACGTTATCTGGTGTTTTGACCACTCCACAGGGCGTTTGATATGCAGAACCAGCGATATCTTGGTTTTCGTGGGGTTTCAAGCTCAGATATGCATTTTCTGCGATAATCTTGGTGAGACTTCTGTCCGAAGTATGCAGAATCATCGAGATCGCACTTTTCGAGCTATTTAATGCGAGAAACACGTTATCTGGTGTTTTCACCACTCCACAGTGCGTTTGATATGCAGAAATAGCGAAATCTTGGTTTTCGTCGGTTTTCATCCTGAGGTATGCATTTTCTGCGATGATCTTGGTGCGACTTAGGTCAGAAGTATGCAGAATCATCGAGATCGCTCGTTTCGAGCAATTTAATGCGAGAAACACGTTATCTGGTTGTTTTCAGAACTCCACAGTGCGTTTGATATGCATAACCGGCGATTTCTTGATTTTTGTGGTGTTTCCAGCTGAGATATGCATTCTCTGCGATAATATTGGTGAGACTTCAGTCAGAAGTATGCAGAATCATCTAGATCGCTCGGTTCGAGCTATTTAATGCGAGAAACACGTTATCTGGTTGTTTTCACCACTCCACAGTGCGTTTGATATGCAGGACCGGCGACATCTTGATTTTCGTGATGTTTCTAGCTGAGATATGCGTTTTCTGCGATAATATTGGTGAGACTTCAGTCAGAAGTATGCAGAATCATCTAGATCGATCGTTTCGAGCTATTTAATGCGAAAACAACAAGTTTTCTGGTGTATTCACCACTCCACAGTACGTTTGACATGCAGAAACGGAGAAATCTTGGTTTCGGTCGGGTTTCAAGCTGAGATATGCATTTTCTGCGATAATATTGGTGAGTTTTCAGTCCGAAGTAAGCAGAATCATCTAGATCGCTCGTTTCGAGCTATTTAATACGAGAAACACGTTATCTGGTGTTTTCAATATTCCACAGTGCGTTTGATATGCAGAACCGGCGACATCTTGGTTTTCGTGAGGTTTCTAGCTGAGATATGCATTTTCTGCGATAATATTGGTGAGACTTCAGTCAGAAGGATGCAGAATCATCGAGAACGCACGTTTTCTGGTGTTTTCACCACTCCACAGTGCGTCTGATATGCAGAACCGGCGATATCTTGATTTTCGTGGTGTTTCCAGCTGAGATATGCATTTCCTGCGATAATCTTGGTGAGACTTCAGTCAGAAGTATGCAGAATCATCTAGATCTCTCGTTTCGAGCTATTTAATGCGAGAAACACATTATCTGGTTGTTTTCACCACTCCACAGTGCGTTTGATATGCAGAACCGCCGACATCTTGATTTTCGTGAGGTTTCTAGCTGAGATATGCATTTTCTGCGATAATATTGGTGAGACTTCAGTCAGAAGGATGCAGAATCATCGAGAACGCACGTTTTCTGGTGTTTTCACCACTCCACAGTGCGTCTGATATGCAGAACCGGCGATATCTTGGTTTTCGTGCGGTTTCCAGATGAGATATGCATTTCCTGCGATCATCTTGGTGAGACTTCAGTCAGAAGTATGCAGAATCATCTAGATCGCTCGTTTCGAGCTATTTAATGCGAGAAACACGTTATCTGGTGGTTTTCACCACTCCACAGTACGTTAGACATGCAGAACCGGAGATATCTTCGTTTCGGTCGGGTTTCAGGCTGAGATATGCATTTTCTGCGATAATCTTGGTGTTTCATCTATGAGAAGTATGCAGAATCATCCAGAACGCTCTTTTCGAGCTAGTTCATGTGAGTAACACGTTTTCTGGTGTTTTCACCACTCCACGGTGCGTCTGATATGCAGAACCGGCGATATCTTGGTTTTCGTCGAGTTTCAAGCTGAGATATGCATTTTCTGCGATAATCTTGGTGAGTCTTCTGTCAGAAGTATGCAGAATCATCCAGAACGCTCTTTTCGAGCTAGTTAATGTGAGTACCACGTTTTCTGGTGTTTTCACCACTCGACGGTGCGTCTGATATGCAGAACCGGCGATATCTTGGTTTTCGTCGGGTTTCAAGCTGAGATATGCATTTTCTGCTATAATCTTTGTGAGACTGCAGTCAGAAGTATGCAGAATCGTCTAGATCGCTCGTTTCGAGCTATTTAATGCGAAGAAACAAGTTTTCTGGTGTTTTCAACATTCCACATTGCGTTTGATATGCAGATCCGGCGATATCTTGATTTTCGTGGTGTTTCCCGCTGAGATATGCATTTTCAGTGATTATCGTCATGATTCTTCTGTGACAAGTATGCAGGATCACCGAAATCGCTGTTATCGTGCTATTGAATGCGAAAAACAGGTTTTGTGGTGTTTTCAGCACTCCACAGTGCTTTTGAAATGCGGAAACTGCAATATATTGGGTTTCGTTGGG
The DNA here is from genome assembly GCA_951804975.1 of Anthophora plumipes. NCBI lineage: Eukaryota > Metazoa > Arthropoda > Insecta > Hymenoptera > Apidae > Anthophora > Anthophora plumipes. The sequence goes on along the minus strand of CATORF010000581.1, from coordinate 1,086,002 downwards.
TTTCCAGATGAGATATGCATTTTCAGCGATTATCTTCATGATTATTCTGTGACAAGTGTGCAGAATCATCTAGGTCGCACTTTTCGAGCTATTTAATGCGAGAAACACGTTTTCTGGTGTATTCACAACTCCACAGTGCGTTTGACATGCAGAAACGGAGATATCTTGGTTTCGGTCGGGTTTCAAGCTGAGATATGCATTTTCTGCGATAATATTGGTGAGTTTTCAGTCCGAAGTAAGCAGAATCATCTAGATCGCTCTTTTCGAGCTATTTAATGCGAGAAACACGTTTTCTGGTGTATTCACCACCCCACAGTACGTTTGGCATGCAGAACCGGAGATATCTTGGTTTCGGTCGGGTTTCAAGCTGAGATATGCATTTACTGCGATAATCTTGGTGTTTCATCTATGAGAAGTATGCAGAATCACCGAGAACGCCCTTTTCGAGGTAGTTAATGCGAGAAACACGTTATCTGGTTGTTTTCAGCACTCCACAGTGCGTTTGATATGTAGAGCCGCCGATAACTTGGTTTTCGTGGGGTTCCCACCTGAGATATGCATTTTCTGCGATAAACTTGGTGAGTCTTCTGTCAGCAGTATGCAGAATCATCTAGATCACTCTTTTCGAGCTATTTAATGCGAGAACCACGCTATCTGGTGTATTGACCACTCCACAGTGCGTTTGATATGCAGAACCGGCGATATCTTGGTTTTCGTGGGGATTCAAGCTGAGATATGCAATTTCTGCGATGATCTTGGTGAGACTTCTGTCCGAAGTATGCAGAATCATCGATATCGCTCGCTTCGAGCTATTTAATGCGAGAAACACTTTATCTGGTGTTTTGACCACTCCACAGTGCGTTTGATATGCAGAACCGGCGAAATCTTGCTTTTCGTGGGTTTTCAAGCTGAGACATGAATTTTCTGCGATAATCTTGGTGAGACTTCAGTCAGAAGTATGCAGAATCATCGAGATCGCTCGTTTCGAGCAATTTAATGCGAGAAACACGTTATCTGGTTGTTTTCAGCACTCCACAGTGCGTTTGATATGCATAACCGGCAATTTCTTGATTTTCGTGGTGTTTCCAGCTGAGATATGCATTCTCTTGCGATAATATTGGTGAGACTTCAGTCAGAAGTATGCAGAATCATCTAGATCGCTCGGTTCGAGCTATTTAATGCGAGAACCACGTTATGTGGTGTATTGACCACTCCACAGTGCGTTTGATATGCAGAACCGGCGACATCTTGGTTTTCGTGGGGATTCAAGCTGAGATATGCAATTTCTGCGATGATCTTGGTGAGACTTCTGTCCGAAGTATGCAGAATCATCGATATCGCTCGCTTCGAGCTATTTAATGCGAGAAACACGTTATCTGGTGTTTTGACCACTCCACAGTGCGTTTGATATGCAGAAATAGCGAAATCTTGGTTTTCGTCGGTTTTCATCCTGAGGTATGCATTTTCTGCGATGATCTTGGTGCGACTTAGGTCAGAAGTATGCAGAATCATCTAGATCGCTCGGTTCGAGCTGTTTAATGCGAGAAACACGTTATCTGGTTGTTTTCACCACTCCACAGTGCGTTTGATATGCAGGACCGGCGACATCTTGATGTTCGTGATGTTTCTAGCTGAGATATGCGTTTTCTGCGATAATATTGGTGAGACTTCAGTCAGAAGTATGCAGAATCATCTAGATCGATCGTTTCGAGCTATTTAATGCGAAAAAAACAAGTTTTCTGGTGTTATCAACATTCCACAGTGCGTTTGATATGCAGAACCGGCGATATCTTGATTTTCGTGGTGTTTCCAGCTGAAATATGCATTTTCTGCGATAATCTTGTTGAGTCTTCTGTCAGAAGTATGCAGAATCTTCGAGATCGCTCTATTCGAGCTATATAATGCGAGAAACACGTTATCTAGTGTTTTCATCACTCCACAGGGCGTTTGATATGCAGAACCGGCGATATCTTGGTCTTCGTGGGGTTTTCAGCTGAGATATGCATTTTCTGCGATAATATTGGTGAGACTTCTGTCCGAAGTATGCAGAATCATCGATATCGCTCTTTTCGAGCTATTTAATGCGAGAAACACGTTATCTGGTGTTTTGACCACTCCACAGGGCGTTTGATATGCAGAACCAGCGATATCTTGGTTTTCGTGGGGTTTCAAGCTCAGATATGCATTTTCTGCGATAATCTTGGTGAGACTTCTGTCCGAAGTATGCAGAATCATCGAGATCGCACTTTTCGAGCTATTTAATGCGAGAAACACGTTATCTGGTGTTTTCACCACTCCACAGTGCGTTTGATATGCAGAAATAGCGAAATCTTGGTTTTCGTCGGTTTTCATCCTGAGGTATGCATTTTCTGCGATGATCTTGGTGCGACTTAGGTCAGAAGTATGCAGAATCATCGAGATCGCTCGTTTCGAGCAATTTAATGCGAGAAACACGTTATCTGGTTGTTTTCAGAACTCCACAGTGCGTTTGATATGCATAACCGGCGATTTCTTGATTTTTGTGGTGTTTCCAGCTGAGATATGCATTCTCTGCGATAATATTGGTGAGACTTCAGTCAGAAGTATGCAGAATCATCTAGATCGCTCGGTTCGAGCTATTTAATGCGAGAAACACGTTATCTGGTTGTTTTCACCACTCCACAGTGCGTTTGATATGCAGGACCGGCGACATCTTGATTTTCGTGATGTTTCTAGCTGAGATATGCGTTTTCTGCGATAATATTGGTGAGACTTCAGTCAGAAGTATGCAGAATCATCTAGATCGATCGTTTCGAGCTATTTAATGCGAAAACAACAAGTTTTCTGGTGTATTCACCACTCCACAGTACGTTTGACATGCAGAAACGGAGAAATCTTGGTTTCGGTCGGGTTTCAAGCTGAGATATGCATTTTCTGCGATAATATTGGTGAGTTTTCAGTCCGAAGTAAGCAGAATCATCTAGATCGCTCGTTTCGAGCTATTTAATACGAGAAACACGTTATCTGGTGTTTTCAATATTCCACAGTGCGTTTGATATGCAGAACCGGCGACATCTTGGTTTTCGTGAGGTTTCTAGCTGAGATATGCATTTTCTGCGATAATATTGGTGAGACTTCAGTCAGAAGGATGCAGAATCATCGAGAACGCACGTTTTCTGGTGTTTTCACCACTCCACAGTGCGTCTGATATGCAGAACCGGCGATATCTTGATTTTCGTGGTGTTTCCAGCTGAGATATGCATTTCCTGCGATAATCTTGGTGAGACTTCAGTCAGAAGTATGCAGAATCATCTAGATCTCTCGTTTCGAGCTATTTAATGCGAGAAACACATTATCTGGTTGTTTTCACCACTCCACAGTGCGTTTGATATGCAGAACCGCCGACATCTTGATTTTCGTGAGGTTTCTAGCTGAGATATGCATTTTCTGCGATAATATTGGTGAGACTTCAGTCAGAAGGATGCAGAATCATCGAGAACGCACGTTTTCTGGTGTTTTCACCACTCCACAGTGCGTCTGATATGCAGAACCGGCGATATCTTGGTTTTCGTGCGGTTTCCAGATGAGATATGCATTTCCTGCGATCATCTTGGTGAGACTTCAGTCAGAAGTATGCAGAATCATCTAGATCGCTCGTTTCGAGCTATTTAATGCGAGAAACACGTTATCTGGTGGTTTTCACCACTCCACAGTACGTTAGACATGCAGAACCGGAGATATCTTCGTTTCGGTCGGGTTTCAGGCTGAGATATGCATTTTCTGCGATAATCTTGGTGTTTCATCTATGAGAAGTATGCAGAATCATCCAGAACGCTCTTTTCGAGCTAGTTCATGTGAGTAACACGTTTTCTGGTGTTTTCACCACTCCACGGTGCGTCTGATATGCAGAACCGGCGATATCTTGGTTTTCGTCGAGTTTCAAGCTGAGATATGCATTTTCTGCGATAATCTTGGTGAGTCTTCTGTCAGAAGTATGCAGAATCATCCAGAACGCTCTTTTCGAGCTAGTTAATGTGAGTACCACGTTTTCTGGTGTTTTCACCACTCGACGGTGCGTCTGATATGCAGAACCGGCGATATCTTGGTTTTCGTCGGGTTTCAAGCTGAGATATGCATTTTCTGCTATAATCTTTGTGAGACTGCAGTCAGAAGTATGCAGAATCGTCTAGATCGCTCGTTTCGAGCTATTTAATGCGAAGAAACAAGTTTTCTGGTGTTTTCAACATTCCACATTGCGTTTGATATGCAGATCCGGCGATATCTTGATTTTCGTGGTGTTTCCCGCTGAGATATGCATTTTCAGTGATTATCGTCATGATTCTTCTGTGACAAGTATGCAGGATCACCGAAATCGCTGTTATCGTGCTATTGAATGCGAAAAACAGGTTTTGTGGTGTTTTCAGCACTCCACAGTGCTTTTGAAATGCGGAAACTGCAATATATTGGGTTTCGTTGGGTTTCCAGATGAGATATGCATTTTCAGCGATTATCTTCATGATTATTCTGTGACAAGTGTGCAGAATCATCTAGGTCGCACTTTTCGAGCTATTTAATGCGAGAAACACGTTTTCTGGTGTATTCACAACTCCACAGTGCGTTTGACATGCAGAAACGGAGATATCTTGGTTTCGGTCGGGTTTCAAGCTGAGATATGCATTTTCTGCGATAATATTGGTGAGTTTTCAGTCCGAAGTAAGCAGAATCATCTAGATCGCTCGTTTCGAGCTATTTAATGCGAGAAACACGTTATCTGGTGTTTTCAATATTCCACAGTGCGTTTGATATGCAGAACCGGCGACATCTTGGTTTTCGTGAGGTTTCTAGCTGAGATATGCATTTTCTGCGATAATATTGGTGAGACTTCAGTCAGAAGGATGCAGAATCATCGAGATCGCTCGTTTCGAGCAATTTAATGCGAGAAACACGTTATCTGGTTGATTTCAGCACTCCACAGTGCGTTTGATATGCATAACCGGCGATTTCTTGATTTTCGTGGTGTTTCCAGCTGAGATATGCATTCTCTGCGATAATATTGGTGAGACTTCAGTCAGAAGTATGCAGAATCATCTAGATCGCTCGGTTCGAGCTATTTAATGCGAGAAACACGTTATCTGGTTGTTTTCACCACTCCACAGTGCGTTTGATATGCAGGACCGGCGACATCTTGATGTTCGTGATGTTTCTAGCTGAGATATGCGTTTTCTGCGATAATATTGGTGAGACTTCAGTCAGAAGTATGCAGAATCATCTAGATCGATCGTTTCGAGCTATTTAATGCGAAAAAAACAAGTTTTCTGGTGTTATCAACATTCCACAGTGCGTTTGATATGCAGAACCGGCGATATCTTGATTTTCGTGGTGTTTCCAGCTGAAATATGCATTTTCTGCGATAATCTTGTTGAGTCTTCTGTCAGAAGTATGCAGAATCTTCGAGATCGCTCTATTCGAGCTATATAATGCGAGAAACACGTTATCTAGTGTTTTCATCACTCCACAGGGCGTTTGATATGCAGAACCGGCGATATCTTGGTCTTCGTGGGGTTTTCAGCTGAGATATGCATTTTCTGCGATAATATTGGTGAGACTTCTGTCCGAAGTATGCAGAATCATCGATATCGCTCTTTTCGAGCTATTTAATGCGAGAAACACGTTATCTGGTGTTTTGACCACTCCACAGGGCGTTTGATATGCAGAACCAGCGATATCTTGGTTTTCGTGGGGTTTCCAGCTGAGATATGCATTTTCTGCGATAATCTTGGTGAGACTTCTGTCCGAAGTATGCAGAATCATTGAGATCGCTCTTTTCGAGCTATTTGATGCGAGAAACATGTTATCTGGTGTTTTCACCACTCCACAGTGCGTTTGATATGCAGAACCAGCGATATCTTGGTTTTCGTGGGGTTTCAAGCTCAGATATGCATTTTCTGCGATAATCTTGGTGAGACTTCTGTCCGAAGTATGCAGAATCATCGAGATCGCACTTTTCGAGCTATTTAATGCGAGAAACACGTTATCTGGTGTTTTCACCACTCCACAGTGCGTTTGATATGCAGAAATAGCGAAATCTTGGTTTTCGTCGGTTTTCATCCTGAGGTATGCATTTTCTGCGATGATCTTGGTGCGACTTAGGTCAGAAGTATGCAGAATCATCGAGATCGCTCGTTTCGAGCAATTTAATGCGAGAAACACGTTATCTGGTTGTTTTCAGAACTCCACAGTGCGTTTGATATGCATAACCGGCGATTTCTTGATTTTTGTGGTGTTTCCAGCTGAGATATGCATTCTCTGCGATAATATTGGTGAGACTTCAGTCAGAAGTATGCAGAATCATCTAGATCGCTCGGTTCGAGCTATTTAATGCGAGAAACACGTTATCTGGTTGTTTTCACCACTCCACAGTGCGTTTGATATGCAGGACCGGCGACATCTTGATTTTCGTGATGTTTCTAGCTGAGATATGCGTTTTCTGCGATAATATTGGTGAGACTTCAGTCAGAAGTATGCAGAATCATCTAGATCGATCGTTTCGAGCTATTTAATGCGAAAAAAACCAGTTTTCTGGTGTATTCACCACTCCACAGTACGTTTGACATGCAGAAACGGAGAAATCTTGGTTTCGGTCGGGTTTCAAGCTGAGATATGCATTTTCTGCGATAATATTGGTGAGACTTCAGTCAGAAGTATGCAGAATCATCTAGATCTCTCGTTTCGAGCTATTTAATGCGAGAAACACATTATCTGGTTGTTTTCACCACTCCACAGTGCGTTTGATATGCAGAACCGCCGACATCTTGATTTTCGTGAGGTTTCTAGCTGAGATATGCATTTTCTGCGATAATATTGGTGAGACTTCAGTCAGAAGGATGCAGAATCATCGAGAACGCACGTTTTCTGGTGTTTTCACCACTCCACAGTGCGTCTGATATGCAGAACCGGCGATATCTTGGTTTTCGTGCGGTTTCCAGATGAGATATGCATTTCCTGCGATCATCTTGGTGAGACTTCAGTCAGAAGTATGCAGAATCATCTAGATCGCTCGTTTCGAGCTATTTAATACGAGAAACACGTTATCTGGTGGTTTTCACCACTCCACAGTACGTTAGACATGCAGAACCGGAGATATCTTCGTTTCGGTCGGGTTTCAGGCTGAGATATGCATTTTCTGTGATAATCTTGGTGTTTCATCTATGAGAAGTATGCAGAATCATCCAGAACGCTCTTTTCGAGCTAGTTCATGTGAGTAACACGTTTTCTGGTGTTTTCACCACTCCACGGTGCGTCTGATATGCAGAACCGGCGATATCTTGGTTTTCGTCGAGTTTCAAGCTGAGATATGCATTTTCTGCGATAATCTTGGTGAGTCTTCTGTCAGAAGTATGCAGAATCATCCAGAACGCTCTTTTCGAGCTAGTTAATGTGAGTACCACGTTTTCTGGTGTTTTCACCACTCGACGGTGCGTCTGATATGCAGAACCGGCGATATCTTGGTTTTCGTCGGGTTTCAAGCTGAGATATGCATTTTCTGCTATAATCTTTGTGAGACTGCAGTCAGAAGTATGCAGAATCGTCTAGATCGCTCGTTTCGAGCTATTTAATGCGAAGAAACAAGTTTTCTGGTGTTTTCAACATTCCACATTGCGTTTGATATGCAGATCCGGCGATATCTTGATTTTCGTGGTGTTTCCCGCTGAGATATGCATTTTCAGTGATTATCGTCATGATTCTTCTGTGACAAGTATGCAGGATCACCGAAATCGCTGTTATCGTGCTATTGAATGCGAAAAACAGGTTTTGTGGTGTTTTCAGCACTCCACAGTGCTTTTGAAATGCGGAAACTGCAATATATTGGGTTTCGTTGGGTTTCCAGATGAGATATGCATTTTCAGCGATTATCTTCATGATTATTCTGTGACAAGTGTGCAGAATCATCTAGGTCGCACTTTTCGAACTATTTAATGCGAGAAACACGTTTTCTGGTGTATTCACAACTCCACAGTGCGTCTGATATGCAGAACCGGCGATATTTTGATTTTCGTGATGTTTCCAGCTGAGATATGCATTTTCTGCGATAAGCTTGGTGAGTCTTCTGCCAGAAGTATGCAGAATCATCTGGATCGCTCTTTTCGAGCTATTTAATGCGAAAAAACAAGTTTTCTGGTGTTTTGACCACTCCACAGTGCGTTTGATATGCAGAACCGGCGACATCTTGATTTTCGTGAGGTTTCCAGCTGAGATATGCATTTTCTGCGATAAGCTTGGTGAGTCTTCTGCCAGAAGTATGCAGAATCATCTGGATCGCTCTTTTCGAGCTATTTAATGCGAAAAAACAAGTTTTCTGGAGTTTTGACCACTCCACAGTACGTTAGACATGCAGAGCCGGCGATATCTTGGTTTTCGTGGGGTTTCCAGCTGAGATATGGATTTTCTGCGATAATCTTGGTGTGTCTTCTGTCAGAAGTATTCAGAATCATCCAGAACACTCTTTTCGAGCTAGTTAATGCGAGTAACACGTTTTCTGGTGTTTTCACCACTCCACGGTGCGTCTGATATGCAGAACCGGCGATATCTTGGTTTTCGTGGTGTTTCCCGCTGAGATATGCATTTTCAGTGATAATCGTCATGATTCTTCTGTGACAAGTGTGCAGAATCACCGAAATCGCTGTTCTCGTGCTATTTAATGCGAAAACACGTTTTCTGGTGTTTTCAGCACTTCACAGTGCGTTTGATATGCGGAAACTGCGATATCTTCGTTTTCGTGGGGTTTCCAGCTGAGACATGCATTTTCTGCGATAATCTTGGATATTCTTCTGTGAGAAGTATGCAGAACCACCGAAATCGTAGCTTTCGTGCTATTGAATGCGAGAAGCACGTTATCTGGTTGTTTTCACCACTCCCAAGTGCGTTTGATATGCAGAACCGGCGAATTCTTGATTTTCGTGAGGTTTCAAGCTGAGATATGCATTTTCTGCGATTATATTGGTGAGACTTCTGTCCGAAGTATGCAGTATCATCGATATCGCTCTTTTCGAGCTATTTAATGCGAGAAACACGTTATCTGGCTGTTTTCACCTCTCCACAGTGCGTTTGATATGCAGAACCGGCGACATCTTGATTTTCGTGTGGTTTCTAGCTGAGATACGCATTTTCTGCGATAATATTGGTGAGACTTCAGTCAGAAGTATGCAGAATCATCGAGATCGCTCTATTCGAGCTACTTAATGCGAGAAACACGTTTTCTGGTGTTTTCACCACCCCACAGTGCGTTTGATATGCAGAACCGGCGACATCGTGGTTTTCGTCGGGTTTCAAGCTGAGATATGCATTTTCTGCGATAATATTGGTGATACTTCAGTCAGAAGTATGCAGAATCACCTAGATCGCTCGTTCCGAGCTATTTAATGCGAGAAACACGTTATCTGGTGTTTTGACCACTCCACAGTGCGTTTGATATGTAGAGCCGCCGATAACTTGGTTTTCGTGGGGTTTCCAGCTGAAATATGCATTTTCTGCGATAATCTTGGTGTTTCATCTATGAGAAGTATGCAGAATCATCGAGAACGCTCTTTTCGAGCTAGCTGATGCGAGTAACACGTTTTCTGGTGTTTTCACCACTCCACGGTGCGTCTGATATGCAGAACCGGCGATATCTTGGTTTTCGTGGGGTTTCCAGCAGAGATATGCATTTTCTGCGATAATCTTGGCGAGTCTTCTGTCAGAAGTATGCAGAATCATCTAGATCGCTCTTTTCGAGCGATTTAATGCGAGAAACACGTTTTCTGGTGTTTTCACCACCCCACAGTGCGTTTGATATGCAGAACCGGCGACATCTTGGTTTTCGTGGGGTTTCCAGCAGAGATATGCATTTTCTGCGATAATCTTGGCGAGTCTTCTGTCAGAAGTATGCAGAATCATCTAGATCGCTCTTTTCGAGCGATTTAATGCGAGAAACACGTTTTCTGGTGTTTTCACCACCCCACAGTGCGTTTGATATGCAGAACCGGCGACATCTTGGTTTTCGTCGGGTTTCAAGCTGAGATATTCATTTTCTGCGATAATCTTGGCGAGTCTTCTGTCAGAAGTATTCAGAATCATCCAGAACACTCTTTTCGAGCTAGTTAATGCGAGTAACACGTTTTCTGGTGTTTTCACCACTCCACGGTGCGTCTGATATGCAGAACCGGCGATATCTTGGTTTTCGTGGTGTTTCCCGCTGAGATATGCATTTTCAGTGATAATCGTCATGATTCTTCTGTGACAAGTGTGCAGAATCACCGAAATCGCTGTTCTCGTGCTATTTAATGCGAAAACACGTTTTCTGGTGTTTTCAGCACTTCACAGTGCGTTTGATATGCGGAAACTGCGATATCTTCGTTTTCGTGGGGTTTCCAGCTGAGACATGCATTTTCTGCGATAATCTTGGATATTCTTCTGTGAGAAGTATGCAGAACCACCGAAATCGTAGCTTTCGTGCTATTGAATGCGAGAAGCACGTTATCTGGTTGTTTTCACCACTCCCAAGTGCGTTTGATATGCAGAACCGGCGAATTCTTGATTTTCGTGAGGTTTCAAGCTGAGATATGCATTTTCTGCGATTATATTGGTGAGACTTCTGTCCGAAGTATGCAGTATCATCGATATCGCTCTTTTCGAGCTATTTAATGCGAGAAACACGTTATCTGGCTGTTTTCACCTCTCCACAGTGCGTTTGATATGCAGAACCGGCGACATCTTGATTTTCGTGTGGTTTCTAGCTGAGATACGCATTTTCTGCGATAATATTGGTGAGACTTCAGTCAGAAGTATGCAGAATCATCGAGATCGCTCTATTCGAGCTACTTAATGCGAGAAACACGTTTTCTGGTGTTTTCACCACCCCACAGTGCGTTTGATATGCAGAACCGGCGACATCGTGGTTTTCGTCGGGTTTCAAGCTGAGATATGCATTTTCTGCGATAATATTGGTGATACTTCAGTCAGAAGTATGCAGAATCACCTAGATCGCTCGTTCCGAGCTATTTAATGCGAGAAACACGTTATCTGGTGTTTTGACCACTCCACAGTGCGTTTGATATGTAGAGCCGCCGATAACTTGGTTTTCGTGGGGTTTCCAGCTGAAATATGCATTTTCTGCGATAATCTTGGTGTTTCATCTATGAGAAGTATGCAGAATCATCGAGAACGCTCTTTTCGAGCTAGCTGATGCGAGTAACACGTTTTCTGGTGTTTTCACCACTCCACGGTGCGTCTGATATGCAGAACCGGCGATATCTTGGTTTTCGTGGGGTTTCCAGCAGAGATATGCATTTTCTGCGATAATCTTGGCGAGTCTTCTGTCAGAAGTATGCAGAATCATCTAGATCGCTCTTTTCGAGCGATTTAATGCGAGAAACACGTTTTCTGGTGTTTTCACCACCCCACAGTGCGTTTGATATGCAGAACCGGCGACATCTTGGTTTTCGTCGGGTTTCAAGCTGAGATATTCATTTTCTGCGATAATATTGGTGAGACTTCAGTCAGAAGTATGCAGAATCATCTAGATCGCTCGTTTCGAGCTATTTAATGCGAGAAACCCGTTTTCTGGTGTTTTCACCACCCCACAGTGCGTTTGATATGCAGAACCGGAGATATCTTGGTTTTGGTCGTGTTTCAAGCTGAGATATGCATTTTCTGCGATAATCTTGATGAGAATTCAGTCAGAAGAATGCAGAATAATCGCGATCGCTCTTTTCGAGCTATTTAATGCGAGAAACACGTTATCTGGTGCTTTGACCACTCCACAGTACGTTAGACATGCAGAGCCGGCGATATCTTGGTTTTCGTGGGGTTTCCAGCTGAGATATGGATCTTCTGCGATAATCTTGGTGTGTCTTCTGTCAGAAGTATTCAGAATCATCCAGAACACTCTTTTCGAGCTAGTTAATGCGAGTAACACGTTTTCTGGTGTTTTCACCACTCCACGGTGCGTCTGATATGCAGAACCGGCGATATCTTGGTTTTCGTGGTGTTTCCCGCTGAGATATGCATTTTCAGTGATAATCGTCATGATTCTTCTGTGACAAGTGTGCAGAATCACCGAAATCGCTGTTCTCGTGCTATTTAATGCGAAAACACGTTTTCTGGTGTTTTCAGCACTTCACAGTGCGTTTGATATGCGGAAACTGCGATATCTTCGTTTTCGTGGGGTTTCCAGCTGAGACATGCATTTTCTGCGATAATCTTGGATATTCTTCTGTGAGAAGTATGCAGAACCACCGAAATCGTAGCTTTCGTGCTATTGAATGCGAGAAGCACGTTATCTGGTTGTTTTCACCACTCCCAAGTGCGTTTGATATGCAGAACCGGCGAATTCTTGATTTTCGTGAGGTTTCAAGCTGAGATATGCATTTTCTGCGATTATATTGGTGAGACTTCTGTCCGAAGTATGCAGTATCATCGATATCGCTCTTTTCGAGCTATTTAATGCGAGAAACACGTTATCTGGCTGTTTTCACCTCTCCACAGTGCGTTTGATATGCAGAACCGGCGACATCTTGATTTTCGTGTGGTTTCTAGCTGAGATACGCATTTTCTGCGATAATATTGGTGAGACTTCAGTCAGAAGTATGCAGAATCATCGAGATCGCTCTATTCGAGCTACTTAATGCGAGAAACACGTTTTCTGGTGTTTTCACCACCCCACAGTGCGTTTGATATGCAGAACCGGCGACATCGTGGTTTTCGTCGGGTTTCAAGCTGAGATATGCATTTTCTGCGATAATATTGGTGATACTTCAGTCAGAAGTATGCAGAATCACCTAGATCGCTCGTTCCGAGCTATTTAATGCGAGAAACACGTTATCTGGTGTTTTGACCACTCCACAGTGCGTTTGATATGTAGAGCCGCCGATAACTTGGTTTTCGTGGGGTTTCCAGCTGAAATATGCATTTTCTGCGATAATCTTGGTGTTTCATCTATGAGAAGTATGCAGAATCATCGAGAACGCTCTTTTCGAGCTAGCTGATGCGAGTAACACGTTTTCTGGTGTTTTCACCACTCCACGGTGCGTCTGATATGCAGAACCGGCGATATCTTGGTTTTCGTGGGGTTTCCAGCAGAGATATGCATTTTCTGCGATAATCTTGGCGAGTCTTCTGTCAGAAGTATGCAGAATCATCTAGATCGCTCTTTTCGAGCGATTTAATGCGAGAAACACGTTTTCTGGTGTTTTCACCACCCCACAGTGCGTTTGATATGCAGAACCGGCGACATCTTGGTTTTCGTCGGGTTTCAAGCTGAGATATTCATTTTCTGCGATAATATTGGTGAGACTTCAGTCAGAAGTATGCAGAATCATCTAGATCGCTCGTTTCGAGCTATTTAATGCGAGAAACCCGTTTTCTGGTGTTTTCACCACCCCACAGTGCGTCTGATATGCAGAACCGGAGATATCTTGGTTTTGGTCGTGTTTCAAGCTGAGATATGCATTTTCTGCGATAATCTTGATGAGACTTCAGTCAGAAGAATGCAGAATAATCGCGATCGCTCTTTTCGAGCTATTTAATGCGAGAAACACGTTATCTGGTGTTTTGACCACTCCACAGTGCGTTTGATATGTAGTGCCGCCGATAACTTGGTTTTCGTGGGGTTTCCAGCTGAAATATCCATTTTCTGCGATAATCTTGGTGTTTCATCTATGAGAAGTATGCAGAATCATCTAGATCGATCGTTTCGAGCTATTTAATGCGAGAAACACGTTATCTGGTGTTTTCACCACTCCACAGTGCGTGTGATATGCAGAACCGGCGACATCTTGATTTTCGTGAGGTTTCAAGCTGAGATATGCATTTTCTGCGATTATATTGGTGAGACTTCTGTCCGAAGTATGCAGTATCATCGATATCGCTCTTTTCGAGCTATTTAATGCGAGAAACACGTTATCTGGTGTTTTGACCACTCCACAGTGCGTTTGATATGCAGAAATAGCGAAATCCTGGTTTTCGTCGGTTTTCATCCTGAGGTATGCATTTTCTGCGATAATCTTGGTGCGACTTCTGTCAGAAGTATGCAGAATCATCGAGATCGCTCGTTTCGACCAATTTAATCCCAGAAACACGGTATCTGGTTGTTTTCAGCACTCCACAGTGCGTTTGATATGCAGAGCCGGCGACATCTTGATTTTCGTGAGGTTTCAAGCTGAGATATGCATTTTCTGCGATAATTTTGGTGAGACTTCTGTCCAAAGTATGCAGAATCATCGATATCGCTCTTTTCGTGCTATTTAATGCGAGAAACACGTTATCTGGTGTTTTGACCACTCCACAGTGCGTTTGATATGTAGTGCCGCCGATAACTTGGTTTTCGTGGGGTTTCCAGCTGAAATATCCATTTTCTGCGATAATCTTGGTGTTTCATCTATGAGAAGTATGCAGAATCATCCAGAACGCTCTTTTCGAGCTAGTTCATGTGAGTAACACGTTTTCTGGTGTTTTCACCACTCCACGGTGCGTCTGATATGCAGAACCGGCGATATCTTGGTTTTCGTCGAGTTTCAAGCTGAGATATGCATTTTCTGCGATAATCTTGGTGAGTCTTCTGTCAGAAGTATGCAGAATCATCCAGAACGCTCTTTTCGAGCTAGTTAATGTGAGTACCACGTTTTCTGGTGTTTTCACCACTCGACGGTGCGTCTGATATGCAGAACCGGCGATATCTTGGTTTTCGTCGGGTTTCAAGCTGAGATATGCATTTTCTGCTATAATCTTTGTGAGACTGCAGTCAGAAGTATGCAGAATCGTCTAGATCGCTCGTTTCGAGCTATTTAATGCGAAGAAACAAGTTTTCTGGTGTTTTCAACATTCCACATTGCGTTTGATATGCAGATCCGGCGATATCTTGATTTTCGTGGTGTTTCCCGCTGAGATATGCATTTTCAGTGATTATCGTCATGATTCTTCTGTGACAAGTATGCAGGATCACCGAAATCGCTGTTATCGTGCTATTGAATGCGAAAAACAGGTTTTGTGGTGTTTTCAGCACTCCACAGTGCTTTTGAAATGCGGAAACTGCAATATATTGGGTTTCGTTGGGTTTCCAGATGAGATATGCATTTTCAGCGATTATCTTCATGATTATTCTGTGACAAGTGTGCAGAATCATCTAGGTCGCACTTTTCGAGCTATTTAATGCGAGAAACACGTTTTCTGGTGTATTCACAACTCCACAGTGCGTTTGACATGCAGAAACGGAGATATCTTGGTTTCGGTCGGGTTTCAAGCTGAGATATGCATTTTCTGCGATAATATTGGTGAGTTTTCAGTCCGAAGTAAGCAGAATCATCTAGATCGCTCGTTTCGAGCTATTTAATGCGAGAAACACGTTATCTGGTGTTTTCAATATTCCACAGTGCGTTTGATATGCAGAACCGGCGACATCTTGGTTTTCGTGAGGTTTCTAGCTGAGATATGCATTTTCTGCGATAATATTGGTGAGACTTCAGTCAGAAGGATGCAGAATCATCGAGAACGCACGTTTTCTGGTGTTTTCACCACTCCACAGTGCGTCTGATATGCAGAACCGGCGATATCTTGATTTTCGTGGTGTTTCCAGCTGAGATATGCATTTCCTGCGATAATCTTGGTGAGACTTCAGTCAGAAGTATGCAGAATCATCTAGATCTCTCGTTTCGAGCTATTTAATGCGAGAAACACATTATCTGGTTGTTTTCACCACTCCACAGTGCGTCTGTTATGCAGAACAGGCGATATCTTGGTTTTCGTGCGGTTTCCAGATGAGATATGCATTTCCTGCGATAAGCTTGGTGAGTCTTCTGCCAGAAGTATGCAGAATCATCTGGATCGCTCTTTTCGAGCTATTTAATGCGAAAAAACAAGTTTTCTGGAGTTTTGACCACTCCACAGTACGTTAGACATGCAGAGCCGGCGATATCTTGGTTTTCGTGGGGTTTCCAGCTGAGATATGGATTTTCTGCGATAATCTTGGTGTGTCTTCTGTCAGAAGTATTCAGAATCATCCAGAACACTCTTTTCGAGCTAGTTAATGCGAGTAACACGTTTTCTGGTGTTTTCACCACTCCACGGTGCGTCTGATATGCAGAACCGGCGATATCTTGGTTTTCGTGGTGTTTCCCGCTGAGATATGCATTTTCAGTGATAATCGTCATGATTCTTCTGTGACAAGTGTGCAGAATCACCGAAATCGCTGTTCTCGTGCTATTTAATGCGAAAACACGTTTTCTGGTGTTTTCAGCACTTCACAGTGCGTTTGATATGCGGAAACTGCGATATCTTCGTTTTCGTGGGGTTTCCAGCTGAGACATGCATTTTCTGCGATAATCTTGGATATTCTTCTGTGAGAAGTATGCAGAACCACCGAAATCGTAGCTTTCGTGCTATTGAATGCGAGAAGCACGTTATCTGGTTGTTTTCACCACTCCCAAGTGCGTTTGATATGCAGAACCGGCGAATTCTTGATTTTCGTGAGGTTTCAAGCTGAGATATGCATTTTCTGCGATTATATTGGTGAGACTTCTGTCCGAAGTATGCAGTATCATCGATATCGCTCTTTTCGAGCTATTTAATGCGAGAAACACGTTATCTGGCTGTTTTCACCTCTCCACAGTGCGTTTGATATGCAGAACCGGCGACATCTTGATTTTCGTGTGGTTTCTAGCTGAGATACGCATTTTCTGCGATAATATTGGTGAGACTTCAGTCAGAAGTATGCAGAATCATCGAGATCGCTCTATTCGAGCTACTTAATGCGAGAAACACGTTTTCTGGTGTTTTCACCACCCCACAGTGCGTTTGATATGCAGAACCGGCGACATCGTGGTTTTCGTCGGGTTTCAAGCTGAGATATGCATTTTCTACGATAATATTGGTGATACTTCAGTCAGAAGTATGCAGAATCACCTAGATCGCTCGTTCCGAGCTATTTAATGCGAGAAACACGTTATCTGGTGTTTTGACCACTCCACAGTGCGTTTGATATGTAGAGCCGCCGATAACTTGGTTTTCGTGGGGTTTCCAGCTGAAATATGCATTTTCTGCGATAATCTTGGTGTTTCATCTATGAGAAGTATGCAGAATCATCGAGAACGCTCTTTTCGAGCTAGCTGATGCGAGTAACACGTTTTCTGGTGTTTTCACCACTCCACGGTGCGTCTGATATGCAGAACCGGCGATATCTTGGTTTTCGTGGGGTTTCCAGCAGAGATATGCATTTTCTGCGATAATCTTGGCGAGTCTTCTGTCAGAAGTATGCAGAATCATCTAGATCGCTCTTTTCGAGCGATTTAATGCGAGAAACACGTTTTCTGGTGTTTTCACCACCCCACAGTGCGTTTGATATGCAGAACCGGCGACATCTTGGTTTTCGTGGGGTTTCCAGCAGAGATATGCATTTTCTGCGATAATCTTGGCGAGTCTTCTGTCAGAAGTATGCAGAATCATCTAGATCGCTCTTTTCGAGCGATTTAATGCGAGAAACACGTTTTCTGGTGTTTTCACCACCCCACAGTGCGTTTGATATGCAGAACCGGCGACATCTTGGTTTTCGTCGGGTTTCAAGCTGAGATATTCATTTTCTGCGATAATCTTGGCGAGTCTTCTGTCAGAAGTATTCAGAATCATCCAGAACACTCTTTTCGAGCTAGTTAATGCGAGTAACACGTTTTCTGGTGTTTTCACCACTCCACGGTGCGTCTGATATGCAGAACCGGCGATATCTTGGTTTTCGTGGTGTTTCCCGCTGAGATATGCATTTTCAGTGATAATCGTCATGATTCTTCTGTGACAAGTGTGCAGAATCACCGAAATCGCTGTTCTCGTGCTATTTAATGCGAAAACACGTTTTCTGGTGTTTTCAGCACTTCACAGTGCGTTTGATATGCGGAAACTGCGATATCTTCGTTTTCGTGGGGTTTCCAGCTGAGACATGCATTTTCTGCGATAATCTTGGATATTCTTCTGTGAGAAGTATGCAGAACCACCGAAATCGTAGCTTTCGTGCTATTGAATGCGAGAAGCACGTTATCTGGTTGTTTTCACCACTCCCAAGTGCGTTTGATATGCAGAACCGGCGAATTCTTGATTTTCGTGAGGTTTCAAGCTGAGATATGCATTTTCTGCGATTATATTGGTGAGACTTCTGTCCGAAGTATGCAGTATCATCGATATCGCTCTTTTCGAGCTATTTAATGCGAGAAACACGTTATCTGGCTGTTTTCACCTCTCCACAGTGCGTTTGATATGCAGAACCGGCGACATCTTGATTTTCGTGTGGTTTCTAGCTGAGATACGCATTTTCTGCGATAATATTGGTGAGACTTCAGTCAGAAGTATGCAGAATCATCGAGATCGCTCTATTCGAGCTACTTAATGCGAGAAACACGTTTTCTGGTGTTTTCACCACCCCACAGTGCGTTTGATATGCAGAACCGGCGACATCGTGGTTTTCGTCGGGTTTCAAGCTGAGATATGCATTTTCTGCGATAATATTGGTGATACTTCAGTCAGAAGTATGCAGAATCACCTAGATCGCTCGTTCCGAGCTATTTAATGCGAGAAACACGTTATCTGGTGTTTTGACCACTCCACAGTGCGTTTGATATGTAGAGCCGCCGATAACTTGGTTTTCGTGGGGTTTCCAGCTGAAATATGCATTTTCTGCGATAATCTTGGTGTTTCATCTATGAGAAGTATGCAGAATCATCGAGAACGCTCTTTTCGAGCTAGCTGATGCGAGTAACACGTTTTCTGGTGTTTTCACCACTCCACGGTGCGTCTGATATGCAGAACCGGCGATATCTTGGTTTTCGTGGGGTTTCCAGCAGAGATATGCATTTTCTGCGATAATCTTGGCGAGTCTTCTGTCAGAAGTATGCAGAATCATCTAGATCGCTCTTTTCGAGCGATTTAATGCGAGAAACACGTTTTCTGGTGTTTTCACCACCCCACAGTGCGTTTGATATGCAGAACCGGCGACATCTTGGTTTTCGTCGGGTTTCAAGCTGAGATATTCATTTTCTGCGATAATATTGGTGAGACTTCAGTCAGAAGTATGCAGAATCATCTAGATCGCTCGTTTCGAGCTATTTAATGCGAGAAACCCGTTTTCTGGTGTTTTCACCACCCCACAGTGCGTCTGATATGCAGAACCGGAGATATCTTGGTTTTGGTCGTGTTTCAAGCTGAGATATGCATTTTCTGCGATAATCTTGATGAGACTTCAGTCAGAAGAATGCAGAATAATCGCGATCGCTCTTTTCGAGCTATTTAATGCGAGAAACACGTTATCTGGTGTTTTGACCACTCCACAGTACGTTAGACATGCAGAGCCGGCGATATCTTGGTTTTCGTGGGGTTTCCAGCTGAGATATGGATCTTCTGCGATAATCTTGGTGTGTCTTCTGTCAGAAGTATTCAGAATCATCCAGAACACTCTTTTCGAGCTAGTTAATGCGAGTAACACGTTTTCTGGTGTTTTCACCACTCCACGGTGCGTCTGATATGCAGAACCGGCGATATCTTGGTTTTCGTGGTGTTTCCCGCTGAGATATGCATTTTCAGTGATAATCGTCATGATTCTTCTGTGACAAGTGTGCAGAATCACCGAAATCGCTGTTCTCGTGCTATTTAATGCGAAAACACGTTTTCTGGTGTTTTCAGCACTTCACAGTGCGTTTGATATGCGGAAACTGCGATATCTTCGTTTTCGTGGGGTTTCCAGCTGAGACATGCATTTTCTGCGATAATCTTGGATATTCTTCTGTGAGAAGTATGCAGAACCACCGAAATCGTAGCTTTCGTGCTATTGAATGCGAGAAGCACGTTATCTGGTTGTTTTCACCACTCCCAAGTGCGTTTGATATGCAGAACCGGCGAATTCTTGATTTTCGTGAGGTTTCAAGCTGAGATATGCATTTTCTGCGATTATATTGGTGAGACTTCTGTCCGAAGTATGCAGTATCATCGATATCGCTCTTTTCGAGCTATTTAATGCGAGAAACACGTTATCTGGCTGTTTTCACCTCTCCACAGTGCGTTTGATATGCAGAACCGGCGACATCTTGATTTTCGTGTGGTTTCTAGCTGAGATACGCATTTTCTGCGATAATATTGGTGAGACTTCAGTCAGAAGTATGCAGAATCATCGAGATCGCTCTATTCGAGCTACTTAATGCGAGAAACACGTTTTCTGGTGTTTTCACCACCCCACAGTGCGTTTGATATGCAGAACCGGCGACATCGTGGTTTTCGTCGGGTTTCAAGCTGAGATATGCATTTTCTGCGATAATATTGGTGATACTTCAGTCAGAAGTATGCAGAATCACCTAGATCGCTCGTTCCGAGCTATTTAATGCGAGAAACACGTTATCTGGTGTTTTGACCACTCCACAGTGCGTTTGATATGTAGAGCCGCCGATAACTTGGTTTTCGTGGGGTTTCCAGCTGAAATATGCATTTTCTGCGATAATCTTGGTGTTTCATCTATGAGAAGTATGCAGAATCATCGAGAACGCTCTTTTCGAGCTAGCTGATGCGAGTAACACGTTTTCTGGTGTTTTCACCACTCCACGGTGCGTCTGATATGCAGAACCGGCGATATCTTGGTTTTCGTGGGGTTTCCAGCAGAGATATGCATTTTCTGCGATAATCTTGGCGAGTCTTCTGTCAGAAGTATGCAGAATCATCTAGATCGCTCTTTTCGAGCGATTTAATGCGAGAAACACGTTTTCTGGTGTTTTCACCACCCCACAGTGCGTTTGATATGCAGAACCGGCGACATCTTGGTTTTCGTCGGGTTTCAAGCTGAGATATTCATTTTCTGCGATAATATTGGTGAGACTTCAGTCAGAAGTATGCAGAATCATCTAGATCGCTCGTTTCGAGCTATTTAATGCGAGAAACCCGTTTTCTGGTGTTTTCACCACCCCACAGTGCGTCTGATATGCAGAACCGGAGATATCTTGGTTTTGGTCGTGTTTCAAGCTGAGATATGCATTTTCTGCGATAATCTTGATGAGACTTCAGTCAGAAGAATGCAGAATAATCGCGATCGCTCTTTTCGAGCTATTTAATGCGAGAAACACGTTATCTGGTGTTTTGACCACTCCACAGTGCGTTTGATATGTAGTGCCGCCGATAACTTGGTTTTCGTGGGGTTTCCAGCTGAAATATCCATTTTCTGCGATAATCTTGGTGTTTCATCTATGAGAAGTATGCAGAATCATCTAGATCGATCGTTTCGAGCTATTTAATGCGAGAAACACGTTATCTGGTGTTTTCACCACTCCACAGTGCGTGTGATATGCAGAACCGGCGACATCTTGATTTTCGTGAGGTTTCAAGCTGAGATATGCATTTTCTGCGATTATATTGGTGAGACTTCTGTCCGAAGTATGCAGTATCATCGATATCGCTCTTTTCGAGCTATTTAATGCGAGAAACACGTTATCTGGTGTTTTGACCACTCCACAGTGCGTTTGATATGCAGAAATAGCGAAATCCTGGTTTTCGTCGGTTTTCATCCTGAGGTATGCATTTTCTGCGATAATCTTGGTGCGACTTCTGTCAGAAGTATGCAGAATCATCGAGATCGCTCGTTTCGACCAATTTAATCCCAGAAACACGGTATCTGGTTGTTTTCAGCACTCCACAGTGCGTTTGATATGCAGAGCCGGCGACATCTTGATTTTCGTGAGGTTTCAAGCTGAGATATGCATTTTCTGCGATAATTTTGGTGAGACTTCTGTCCAAAGTATGCAGAATCATCGATATCGCTCTTTTCGTGCTATTTAATGCGAGAAACACGTTATCTGGTGTTTTGACCACTCCACAGTGCGTTTGATATGTAGTGCCGCCGATAACTTGGTTTTCGTGGGGTTTCCAGCTGAAATATCCATTTTCTGCGATAATCTTGGTGTTTCATCTATGAGAAGTATGCAGAATCATCGAGATCGCTCTATTCGAGCTATTTAATGCGAGAAACACGTTATCTGGTGTTTTCATCACTCCACAGGGCGTTTTGTATGCAGAACCGGCGATATCTTGGTTTTCGTGGGGTTTCCAGCTGAGATATGCATTTTCTGCGATAATCTTGGTGAGTCTTCTGTCAGAAGTATGCAGAATCATCTAGATCGTTCTTTTCGAGCTATTTAATGCGAGAAACACGTTTTCTGGTGTTTTCACCACCCCACAGTGCGTTTGGTATGTAGATCCGCCGATAACTTGGTTTTCGTGGGGTTTCCAGCTGAGATATGCATTTTCTGCGATAATCTTGGTGAGACTTCAGTTAGAAGGATGCAGAATCATCTAGATCGCTCGTTTCGAGCTATTTAATGCGAAAAAACAAGTTTTCTGGTGTTTTCACCACTCCACAGTGCGTTTGATATGTAGAACCGGCGACATCGTGGTTTTCGTCGGGTTTCAAGCTGAGATATGCATTTTCTGCGATAATATTGGTGAGACTTCAGTCAGAAGTATGCAGAATCACCTAGATCGCTCGTTTCGAGCTATTTAATGCGACAAACACGTTATCTGGTAGTTTTCACCACTCCGCAGTGCGTTTGATATGCAGAAACGGCGACATCTTGATTTTCGTGAGGTTTCAAGCTGAGATATGCATTTTCTGCGATAATATTGGTGAGACTTCAGTCAGAAGTAGGCAGAATCATCTAGATCGTTCTTTTCCAGCTATTCAATGCGAGAAACACGTTTTCTGGTGTTTTGACCACTCCACAGAGCGTTTGATATGCAGAACCGGCGATATCATGGTTTTCGTGGGGTTTCCAGCAGAGATATGCATTTTCTGCGATAATCTTGGTGAGTCTTCTGTCAGAAGTAGGCAGAATCATCTAGATCGTTCTTTTCCAGCTATTCAATGCGAGAAACACGTTTTCTGGTGTTTTGACCACTCCACAGAGCGTTTGATATGCAGAACCGGCGATATCATGGTTTTCGTGGGGTTTCCAGCAGAGATATGCATTTTCTGCGATAATCTTGGTGAGTCTTCTGTCAGAAGTATGCTGAATAATCTAGAACGCTCTTTTCGAGCTAGTGATTGCGAGAAACACGTTATCTGGTTGTTTTCACCACTCCACAGTGCGTTTGATATGTAGAGCCGCCGATAACTTCGTTTTCGTGGGGTTTCCAGCTGAAATATGCATTTTCTTCGATAATCTTGGTGAGTCTTCTGTCAGAAGTATGCAGAGTCATCGAGATCGCTCTATTCGAGCTATTTAATGCGAGAAACACGTTATCTGGTGTTTTCATCACTTCACAGGGCGTTTGGTATGCAGAACCGGCGATATCTTGGTTTTCTTGGGGTTTCCAGCTGAAATATGCATTTTCTTCGATAATCTTGGTGAGTCTTCTGTCAGAAGTATGCAGAGTCATCCAGATCGCTCTATTCGAGCTATTTAATGCGAGAAACACGTTATCTGGTGTTTTCATCACTCCACAGTGCGTTTGATATGCAGAAACGGCGACATCTTGATTTTCGTGAGGTTTCAAGCTGAGATATGCATTTTCTGCGATAATATTGGTGAGACTTCAGTCAGAAGTAGGCAGAATCATCTAGATCGTTCTTTTCCAGCTATTCAATGCGAGAAACACGTTTTCTGGTGTTTTGACCACTCCACAGAGCGTTTGATATGCAGAACCGGCGATATCATGGTTTTCGTGGGGTTTCCAGCAGAGATATGCATTTTCTGCGATAATCTTGGTGAGTCTTCTGTCAGAAGTAGGCAGAATCATCTAGATCGTTCTTTTCCAGCTATTCAATGCGAGAAACACGTTTTCTGGTGTTTTGACCACTCCACAGAGCGTTTGATATGTAGAGCCGCCGATAACTTGGTTTTCGTGGGGTTTCCAGATGAAATATGCATTTTCTGCGATAATCTTGGTGTTTCATCTATAAGAAGTATGCAGAATCATCTAGAACGCTCTTTTCGAGCTAGTTAATGCGAGAAACACGTTATCTGGTTGTTTTCACCACTCCACAGTGCGTTTGATATGTAGAGCCGCCGATAACTTGGTTTTCGTGGGGTTTCCAGCTGAGATATGCATTTTCTGCGATAATCTTGGTGAGACTTTAGTGAGAAGTATGCAGAATCATCTAGATCGCTCGTTTCGAGCGATTTAATGCGAAAAAACAAGTTCTCTGGTGTTTTGACCACTCCACAGAGCGTTTGATATGTAGAGCCGCCGATAACTTGGTTTTCGTGGGGTTTCCAGCTGAAATATGCATTTTCTGCGATAATCTTTGTGTTTCATCTATGACAAGTATGCAGAATCATCCAGATCGCTCTTTTCGAGCTAGTTAATGCGAGTAACACGTTTTCTGGTGTTTTCACCACCCCACAGTGCGTTTGATATGCAGAACCGGCGACATCGTGGTTTTCGTCGGGTTTCAAGCTGAGATATGCATTTTCTGCGATAATATTGGTGAGACTTCAGTCAGAAGTATGCAGAATCATCTAGATCGCTCGTTTCGAGCTATTTAATGCAAAAAAACAAGTTTTCTGGTGTTTTGACCACTCCACAGTGCGTTTGATATGTAGAGCCGCCGATAACTTGGTTTTCGTGGGGTTTCCAGCTGAGATATGCATTTTCTGCGATAATCTTGGTGAGTCTTCTGTCAGAAGTATGGAGAAACATCGAGATCGCTCTATTCGAGCTATTTAATGCGAGAAACACGTTATCTGGTGTTTTCATCACTCCAGAGGGCGTTTGGTATGCAGAACCGGCGATATCTTGGTTTTCGTGGGGTTTCCAGCAGAAAATGCATATTCTGCGATAATATGGGTGAGACTTCTGTCCGAAGTATGCAGTATCATCGATATCGCTCTTTTCGAGCTACTTAATGCGAGAAACACGTTATCTGGTGTTTTGACCACTCCACAGTGCGTTTGATATGTAGAGCCGCCGATAACTTCGTTTTCGTGGGGTTTCCAGCTGAAATATGCATTTTCTGCGATTACCTTGGTGAGTCATCTGTCAGAAGTATCCAGAATCATCGAGATCGCTCTATTCGAGCTATTTAATGCGAGAAACACGTTATCTGGTGTTTTCATCACTCCACAGGGCGTTTGGTATGCAGAACCGTCGATATCTTGGTTTTCGTGGGGTTTCCAGCTGAGATATGCATTTTCTGCGATAATCTTTGTGTTTCATCTATGAGAAGTATGCAGAATCATCGAGAACGCTCTTTTCGACCTAGATAATGCGAGAAACACGTTTTCTGGTGTTTTCACCACTCCACAGTGCGTCTGATATGCAGAACAGGCGATATCTTGGTTTTCGTGGGGTTTCCAGCTGAGATATGCATTTTCTGCGATAATCTTGGTGAGACTTCTGCCAGAAGCATGCAGAATCATCGGGATCGCTCTTTTCGAGCTATTTAATGCGAGAAACACGTTTTCTGGTGTTTTCACCACTCCACAGTGCGTTTGATATGCAGAACCGGCGACATCTTGATTTTCGTGAGGTTTCAAGCTGAGATATGCATTTTCTGCGATAATATTGGTGAGACTTCAGTCAGAAGTATGCAGAATCATCTCGATCGCTCGTTTCGAGCTATTTAATGCGAAAAAACAAGTTTTCTGGTGTTTTGACCACTCCACAGTGCGTATGATATGTAGAGCCGCCGATAACTTCGTTTTCGTGGGGTTTCCAGGTGAAATATGCATTTTCTTCGATAATCTTGGTGAGTCTTCTGTCAGAAGTATGCAGAGTCATCGAGATCGCTCTATTCGAGCTATTTAATGCGAGAAACACGTTTTCTGGTGTTTTCACCACTCCACAGTGCGTCTGATATGCAGAACAGGCGATATCTTGGTTTTCGTGGGGTTTCCAGCTGAGATATGCATTTTCTGCGATAATCTTGGTGAGTCTTCTGTCAGAAGTATGCAGAATCATCGAGATCGCTCTATTCGAGCTATTTAATGCGAGAAACACGTTATCTGGTGTTTTCATCACTCCACAGTGCGTCTGATATGCAGAACCGGCGACATCGTGGTTTTGTTGTGGTTTCCAGCTGAAATATGCATTTTCTGCGATAATCTTTGTGTTTCATCTATGACAAGCATGCAGAATCATCCAGAACGCTCTTTTCGAGCTAGTTAATGCGAGTAACACGTTTTCTGGTGTTTTCACCACCCCACAGTGCGTTTGATATGCAGAACCGGCGACATCGTGGTTTTCGTCGGGTTTCCAGCTGAGATATGCATTTTCTGCGGTAATCTTGGTGTTTCATCTATGAGAAGTATGCAGAATCATCCAGAACGCTCTTTTCGAGCTAGATAATGCGAGAAACATGTTATCTGGTTGTTTTCACCACTCCACAGTGCGTTTGGTATACAGAACCGGCGACATCTTGATTTTCGTGAGGTTTCTAGCTGAGATATGCATTTTCTGCGATAATATTGGTGAGACTTCAGTCAGAAGTATGCAGAATCACCTAGATCGCTCGTTTCGAGCTATTTAATGCGAAAAAACAAGTTTTCTGGTGTTTTGACCACTCCACAGAGCGTTTGATATGTAGAGCCGCCGATAACTTGGTTTTCGTGTGGTTTCCAGCTGAAATATGCATTTTCTGCGATAATCTTGGTGAGTCTTCTGTCAGAAGTATGCAGAGTCATCGAGATCGCTCTATTCGAGCTATTTAATGCGAGAAACACGTTTTCTGGTGTTTTCACCACTCCACAGTGCGTCTGATATGCAGAACAGGCGATATCTTGGTTTTCGTGGGGTTTCCAGCTGAGATATGCATTTTCTGCGATAATCTTGGTGAGTGTTCTGTCAGAAGTATGTAGATTCATCGAGCTCGCTCTATTCGAGCTATTTAATGCGAGAAACACGTGATCTGGTTGTTTTCACCACTCCACAGTGCGTTTGATATGCAGAACCGGCGACATCTTGATTTTCGTGAGGTTTCAAGCTGAGATATGCATTTTCTGCGATAATATTGGTGAGACTTCAGTCAGAAGTATGCAGAATCATCTCGATCGCTCGTTTCGAGCTATTTAATGCGAAAAAACAAGTTTTCTGGTGTTTTGACCACTCCACAGTGCGTATGATATGTAGAGCCGCCGATAACTTCGTTTTCGTGGGGTTTCCAGGTGAAATATGCATTTTCTTCGATAATCTTGGTGAGTCTTCTGTCAGAAGTATGCAGAGTCATCGAGATCGCTCTATTCGAGCTATTTAATGCGAGAAACACGTTTTCTGGTGTTTTCACCACTCCACAGTGCGTCTGATATGCAGAACAGGCGATATCTTGGTTTTCGTGGGGTTTCCAGCTGAGATATGCATTTTCTGCGATAATCTTGGTGAGTCTTCTGTCAGAAGTATGCAGAATCATCGAGATCGCTCTATTCGAGCTATTTAATGCGAGAAACACGTTATCTGGTGTTTTCATCACTCCACAGTGCGTCTGATATGCAGAACCGGCGACATCGTGGTTTTGTTGTGGTTTCCAGCTGAAATATGCATTTTCTGCGATAATCTTTGTGTTTCATCTATGACAAGCATGCAGAATCATCCAGAACGCTCTTTTCGAGCTAGTTAATGCGAGTAACACGTTTTCTGGTGTTTTCACCACCCCACAGTGCGTTTGATATGCAGAACCGGCGACATCGTGGTTTTCGTCGGGTTTCAAGCTGAAATATGCATTTTCTGCGATAATCTTGGTGAGTCTTCTGTCAGAAGTATGCAGAATCATCGAGATCGCTCTATTCGAGCTATTTAATGCGAGAAACACGTTATCTGGTTGTTTTCACCACTCCACAGTGCGTTTGGTATGCAGAACCGGCGACATCTTGATTTTCGTGAGGTTTCTAGCTGAGATATGCATTTTCTGCGATAATATTGGTGAGACTTCAGTCAGAAGTATGCAGAATCATCTAGATCGCTCGTTTCGAGCTATTTAATGCGAAAAAACAAGTTTTCTGGTGTTTTGACCACTCCACAGAGCGTTTGATATGTAGAGCCGCCGATAACTTGGTTTTCGTGTGGTTTCCATCTGAAATATGCATTTTCTGCGATAATCTTTGTGTTTCATCTATGACAAGTATGCAGAATCATCCAGAACGCTCTTTTCGAGCTAGTTAATGCGAGTAACACGTTTTCTGGTGTTTTCACCACCCCACAGTGCGTTTGATATGCAGAACCGGCGACATCGTGGTTTTCGACTGGTTTCAAGCTGAGATATGCATTTTCTGCGATAATACTGGTGAGACTTCAGTCAGAAGTATGCAGAATCATCTAGATCGCTCGTTTCGAGCTATTTAATGCGAAAAAACAAGTTTTCTGGTGTTTTCACCACTCCACAGTGCGTCGATATGCAGAACCGGCGATATCTTTGTTTTCGTGGGGTTTCCAGCTGAGATATGCATTTTCTGCGATAATCTTGGTGAGTGTTCTGTCAGAAGTATGTAGAATCATCGAGCTCGCTCTATTCGAGCTATTTAATGCGAGAAACACGTTATCTGGTTGTTTTCACCACTCCACAGTGCGTTTGATATGCAGAACCGGCGACATCTTGATTTTCGTGAGGTTTCTAGCTGAGATATGCATTTTCTGCGATAATCTTGGTGTTTCATCTATGAGAAGTATGCACAATCATCTAGAACGCTCTTTTCGAGCTAGTTAATGCGAGAAACACGTTATCTGGTTGTTTTCACCACTCCACAGTGCGTTTGATATGTAGAACCCCCGATAACTTGGTTTTCGTGAGGTTTCAAGCTGAGATATGCATTTTCTGCGATAATATTGGTGAGACTTCACTCAGAAGTATGCAGAATCATCTAGATCGCTCGTTTCGAGCTATTTAATGCGAAAAAACAAGTTTTCTGGTGTTTTGACCACTCCACAGTGCGTATGATATGTAGAGCCGCCGATAACTTCGTTTTCGTGGGGTTTCCAGGTGAAATATGCATTTTCTTCGATAATCTTGGTGAGTCTTCTGTCAGAAGTATGCAGAGTCATCGAGATCGCTCTATTCGAGCTATTTAATGCGAGAAACACGTTTTCTGGTGTTTTCACCACTCCACAGTGCGTTTGATATGCAGAACCGGCGACATCTTGATTTTCGTGAGGTTTCTAGCTGAGATATGCATTTTCTGCGATAATCTTGGTGTTTCATCTATGAGAAGTATGCAGAATCATCTAGAACGCTCTTTTCGAGCTAGTTAATGCGAGAAACACGTTTTCTGGTGTTTTCACCACTCCACAGTGCGTCTGATATGCAGAACCGGCGATATCTTGGTTTTCGTGGGGTTTCCAGCTGAGATATGCATTTTCTGCGATAATCTTGGTGAGTGTTCTGTCAGAAGTATGTAGAATCATCGAGCTCGCTCTATTCGAGCTATTTAATGCGAGAAACACGTTATCTGGTGTTTTCATCACTCCACAGTGCGTTTGATATGCAGAACCGGCGACATCTTGATTTTCGTGAGGTTTCCAGCTGAGATATGCATTTTCTGCGGTAATCTTGGTGTTTCATCTATGAGAAGTATGCAGAATCATCCAGAACGCTCTTTTCGAGCTAGATAATGCGAGAAACATGTTATCTGGTTGTTTTCACCACTCCACAGTGCGTTTGGTATACAGAACCGGCGACATCTTGATTTTCGTGAGGTTTCTAGCTGAGATATGCATTTTCTGCGATAATATTGGTGAGACTTCAGTCAGAAGTATGCAGAATCACCTAGATCGCTCGTTTCGGGCTATTTAATGCGAAAAAACAAGTTTTCTGGTGTTTTGACCACTCCACAGAGCGTTTGATATGTAGAGCCGCCGATAACTTGGTTTTCGTGTGGTTTCCAGCTGAAATATGCATTTTCTGCGATAATCTTTGTGTTTCATCTATGACAAGTATGCAGAATCATCCAGAACGCTCTTTTCGAGCTAGTTAATGCGAGTAACACGTTTTCTGGTGTTTTCACCACCCCACAGTGCGTTTGATATGCAGAACCGGCGACATCGTGGTTTTCGTCGGGTTTCAAGCTGAAATATGCATTTTCTTCGATAATCTTGGTGAGTCTTCTGTCAGAAGTACGCAGAATCATCGAGATCGCTCTATTCGAGCTATTTAATGCGAAAAAACAAGTTTTCTGGTGTTTTGACCACTCCACAGTGCGTATGATATGTAGAGCCGCCGATAACTTCGTTTTGGTGGGGTTTCCAGGTGAAATATGCATTTTCTTCGATAATCTTGGTGAGTCTTCTGTCAGAAGTATGCAGAGTCATCGAGATCGCTCTATTCGAGCTATTTAATGCGAGAAACACGTTTTCTGGTGTTTTCACCACTCCACAGTGCGTCTGATATGCAGAACAGGCGATATCTTGGTTTTCGTGGGGTTTCCAGCTGAGATATGCATTTTCTGCGATAATCTTGGTGAGTGTTCTGTCAGAAGTATGTAGATTCATCGAGCTCGCTCTATTCGAGCTATTTTTGCGAGAAACACGTGATCTGGTTGTTTTCACCACTCCACAGTGCGTTTGATATGCAGAACCGGCGACATCTTGATTTTCGTGAGGTTTCAAGCTGAGATATGCATTTTCTGCGATAATATTGGTGAGACTTCAGTCAGAAGTATGCAGAATCATCTAGATCGCTCGTTTCGAGCTATTTAATGCGAAAAAACAAGTTTTCTGGTGTTTTGACCACTCCACAGTGCGTATGATATGTAGAGCCGCCGATAACTTCGTTTTCGTGGGGTTTCCAGGTGAAATATGCATTTTCTTCGATAATCTTGGTGAGTCTTCTGTCAGAAGGATGCAGAGTCATCGAGATCGCTCTATTCGAGCTATTTAATGCGAGAAACACGTTTTCTGGTGTTTTCACCACTCCACAGTGCGTCTGATATGCAGAACAGGCGATATCTTGGTTTTCGTGGGGTTTCCAGCTGAGATATGCATTTTCTGCGATAATCTTGGTGAGTCTTCTGTCAGAAGTATGCAGAATCATCGAGATCGCTCTATTCGAGCTATTTAATGCGAGGAACACGTTATCTGGTGTTTTCATCACTCCACAGTGCGTCTGATATGCAGAACCGGCGATATCGTGGTTTTGTTGTGGTTTCCAGCTGAAATATGCATTTTCTGCGATAATCTTTGTGTTTCATCTATGACAAGCATGCAGAATCATCCAGAACGCTCTTTTCGAGCTAGTTAATGCGAGTAACACGTTTTCTGGTGTTTTCACCACCCCACAGTGCGTTTGATATGCAGAACCGGCGACATCGTGGTTTTCGTCGGGTTTCAAGCTGAAATATGCATTTTCTGCGATAATCTTGGTGAGTCTTCTGTCAGAAGTATGCAGAATCATCGAGATCGCTCTATTCGAGCTATTTAATGCGAGAAAAACGTTATGTGGTGTTTTCATCACTCCACAGTGCGTCTGATATGCAGAACCGGCGATATCGTGGTTTTGTTGTGGTTTCCAGCTGAAATATGCATTTTCTGCGATAATCTTTGTGTTTCATCTATGACAAGCATGCAGAATCATCCAGAACGCTCTTTTCGAGCTAGTTAATGCGAGAAACACGTTATCTGGTTGTTTTCACCACTCCACAGTGCGTTTGATATGCAGAACCGGCTACATCTTGATTTTCGTGAGGTTTCTAGCTGAGATATGCATTTTCTTCGATAATATTGGTGAGACTTCAGTCAGAAGTATGCAGAATCATCTAGATCGCTCGTTTCGAGCTATTTAATGCGAAAAAACAAGTTTTCTGGTGTTTTGACCACTCCACAGTGCGTTTGATATGTAGAGCCGCCGATAACTTCGTTTTCGTGGGGTTTCCAGCTGAAATATGCATTTTCTTCGATAATCTTGGTGAGTCTTCTGTCAGAAGTATGCAGAGTCATCGAGATCGCTCCATTCGAGCTATTTAATGCGAGAAACACGTTATCTGGTGTTTTCATCACTTCACAGGGCGTTTGGTATGCAGAACCGGCGATATCTTGGTTTTCTTGGGGTTTCCAGCTGAAATATGCATTTTCTTCGATAATCTTGGTGAGTCTTCTGTCAGAAGTATGCAGAGTCATCCAGATCGCTCTATTCGAGCTATTTAATGCGAGAAACACGTTATCTGGTGTTTTCATCACTCCACAGTGCGTTTGATATGTAGAGCCGCCGATAACTTGGTTTTCGTGGGTTTTCCAGATGAAATATGCATTTTCTGCAATAATCTTGGTGTTTCATCTATAAGAAGTATGCAGAATCATCTAGAACGCTCTTTTCGAGCTAGTTAATGCGAGAAACACGTTATCTGGTTGTTTTCACCACTCCACAGTGCGTTTGATATGTAGAGCCGCCGATAACTTGGTTTTCGTGGGGTTTCCAGCTGAGATGTGCATTTTCTGCGATAATCTTGGTGAGACTTTAGTGAGAAGTATGCAGAATCATCTAGATCGCTCGTTTCGAGCGATTTAATGCGAAAAAACAAGTTTTCTGGTGTTTTGACCACTCCACAGAGCGTTTGATATGTAGAGCCGCCGATAACTTGGTTTTCGTGGGGTTTCCAGCTGAAATATGCATTTTCTGCGATAATCTTTGTGTTTCATCTATGACAAGTATGCAGAATCATCCAGATCGCTCTTTTCGAGCTAGTTAATGCGAGTAACACGTTTTCTGGTGTTTTCACCACCCCACAGTGCGTTTGATATGCAGAACCGGCGACATCGTGGTTTTCGTCGGGTTTCAAGCTGAGATATGCATTTTCTGCGATAATATTGGTGAGACTTCAGTCAGAAGTATGCAGAATCATCTAGATCGCTCGTTTCGAGCTATTTAATGCAAAAAAACAAGTTTTCTGGTGTTTTGACCACTCCACAGTGCGTTTGATATGTAGAGCCGCCGATAAGTTGGTTTTCGTGGGGTTTCCAGCTGAGATATGCATTTTCTGCGATAATCTTGGTGAGTCTTCTGTCAGAAGTATGGAGAAACATCGAGATCGCTCTATTCGAGCTATTTAATGCGAGAAACACGTTATCTGGTGTTTTGACAACTCCACAGTGCGTTTGATATGTAGAGCCGCCGATAACTTGGTTTTCGTGGGGTTTCCAGCTGAGATATGCATTTTCTGCGATAATCTTGGTGAGTCTTCTGTCAGAAGGATGCAGAATCATCGAGATCGCTCTATTCGAGCTATTTAATGCGAGAAACACGTTATCTGGTGTTTTCATCACTCCAGAGGGCGTTTGGTATGCAGAACCGGCGATATCTTGGTTTTCGTGGGGTTTCCAGCAGAAAATGCAAATTCTGCGATAATATGGGTGAGACTTCTGTCCGAAGTATGCAGTATCATCGATATCGCTCTTTTCGAGCTACTTAATGCGAGAAACACGTTATCTGGTGTTTTGACCACTCCACAGTGCGTTTGATATGTACAGCCGCCGATAACTTCGTTTTCGTGGGGTTTCCAGCTGAAATATGCATTTTCTGCGATTATCTTGGTGAGTCATCTGTCAGAAGTATCCAGAATCATCGAGATCGCTCTATTCGAGCTATTTAATGCGAGAAACACGTTATCTGGTGTTTTCATCACTCCACAGGGCGTTTGGTATGCAGAACCGTCGATATCTTGGTTTTCGTGGGGTTTCCAGCTGAGATATGCATTTTCTTCGATAATCTTGGTGAGTCTTCTGTCAGAAGTATGCAGAGTCATCGAGATCGCTCTATTCGAGCTATTTAATGCGAGAAACACGTTTTCTGGTGTTTTCACCACTCCACAGTGCGTCTGATATGCAGAACAGGCGATATCTTGGTTTTCGTGGGGTTTCCAGCTGAGATATGCATTTTCTGCGATAATCTTGGTGAGTGTTCTGTCAGAAGTATCCAGAATCATCGAGATCGCTCTATTCGAGCTATTTAATGCGAGAAACACGTTATCAGGTGTTTTCATCACTCCACAGGGCGTTTGGTATGCAGAACCGTCGATATCTTGGTTTTCGTGGGGTTTCCAGCTGAGATATGCATTTTCTGCGATAATCTTTGTGTTTCATCTATGAGATGTATGCAGAATCATCGAGAACGCTCTTTTCGACCTAGATAATGCGAGAAACACGTTTTCTGGTGTTTTCACCACTCCACAGTGCGTCTGATATGCAGAACAGGCGATATCTTGGTTTTCGTGGGGTTTCCAGCTGAGATATGCATTTTCTGCGATAATCTTGGTGAGTGTTCTGTCAGAAGTATGTAGATTCATCGAGCTCGCTCTATTCGAGCTATTTAATGCGAGAAACACGTGATCTGGTTGTTTTCACCACTCCACAGTGCGTTTGATATGCAGAACCGGCGACATCTTGATTTTCGTGAGGTTTCAAGCTGAGATATGCATTTTCTGCGATAATATTGGTGAGACTTCAGTCAGAAGTATGCAGAATCATCTAGATCGCTCGTTTCGAGCTATTTAATGCGAAAAAACAAGTTTTCTGGTGTTTTGACCACTCCACAGTGCGTATGATATGTAGAGCCGCCGATAACTTCGTTTTCGTGGGGTTTCCAGATGAAATATGCATTTTCTTCGATAATCTTGGTGAGTCTTCTGTCAGAAGTATGCAGAGTCATCGAGATCGCTCTATTCGAGCTATTTAATGCGAGAAACACGTTTTCTGGTGTTTTCACCACTCCACAGTGCGTCTGATATGCAGAACAGGCGATATCTTGGTTTTCGTGGGGTTTCCAGCTGAGATATGCATTTTCTGCGATAATCTTGGTGAGTGTTCTGTCAGAAGTATGTAGATTCATCGAGCTCGCTCTATTCGAGCTATTTAATGCGAGAAACACGTGATCTGGTTGTTTTCACCACTCCACAGTGCGTTTGATATGCAGAACCGGCGACATCTTGATTTTCGTGAGGTTTCAAGCTGAGATATGCATTTTCTGCGATAATATTGGTGAGACTTCAGTCAGAAGTATGCAGAATCATCTAGATCGCTCGTTTCGAGCTATTTAATGCGAAAAAACAAGTTTTCTGGTGTTTTGACCACTCCACAGTGCGTATGATATGTAGAGCCGCCGATAACTTCGTTTTCGTGGGGTTTCCAGGTGAAATATGCATTTTCTTCGATAATCTTGGTGAGTCTTCTGTCAGAAGGATGCAGAGTCATCGAGATCGCTCTATTCGAGCTATTTAATGCGAGAAACACGTTTTCTGGTGTTTTCACCACTCCACAGTGCGTCTGATATGCAGAACAGGCGATATCTTGGTTTTCGTGGGGTTTCCAGCTGAGATATGCATTTTCTGCGATAATCTTGGTGAGTCTTCTGTCAGAAGTATGCAGAATCATCGAGATCGCTCTATTCGAGCTATTTAATGCGAGAAACACGTTATCTGGTGTTTTCATCACTCCACAGTGCGTCTGATATGCAGAACCGGCGATATCGTGGTTTTGTTGTGGTTTCCAGCTGAAATATGCATTTTCTGCGATAATCTTTGTGTTTCATCTATGACAAGCATGCAGAATCATCCAGAACGCTCTTTTCGAGCTAGTTAATGCGAGTAACACGTTTTCTGGTGTTTTCACCACCCCACAGTGCGTTTGATATGCAGAACCGGCGACATCGTGGTTTTCGTCGGGTTTCAAGCTGAAATATGCATTTTCTGCGATAATCTTGGTGAGTCTTCTGTCAGAAGTATGCAGAATCATCGAGATCGCTCTATTCGAGCTATTTAATGCGAGAA
This sequence comes from Anthophora plumipes, assembly GCA_951804975.1. Lineage (NCBI taxonomy): Eukaryota > Metazoa > Arthropoda > Insecta > Hymenoptera > Apidae > Anthophora > Anthophora plumipes. Next base: position 1,050,306 of record CATORF010000581.1, on the reverse strand, counting down.
AAACGTTATGTGGTGTTTTCATCACTCCACAGTGCGTCTGATATGCAGAACCGGCGATATCGTGGTTTTGTTGTGGTTTCCAGCTGAAATATGCATTTTCTGCGATAATCTTTGTGTTTCATCTATGACAAGCATGCAGAATCATCCAGAACGCTCTTTTCGAGCTAGTTAATGCGAGAAACACGTTATCTGGTTGTTTTCACCACTCCACAGTGCGTTTGATATGCAGAACCGGCTACATCTTGATTTTCGTGAGGTTTCTAGCTGAGATATGCATTTTCTTCGATAATATTGGTGAGACTTCAGTCAGAAGTATGCAGAATCATCTAGATCGCTCGTTTCGAGCTATTTAATGCGAAAAAACAAGTTTTCTGGTGTTTTGACCACTCCACAGTGCGTTTGATATGTAGAGCCGCCGATAACTTCGTTTTCGTGGGGTTTCCAGCTGAAATATGCATTTTCTTCGATAATCTTGGTGAGTCTTCTGTCAGAAGTATGCAGAGTCATCGAGATCGCTCTATTCGAGCTATTTAATGCGAGAAACACGTCATCTGGTGTTTTCATCACTTCACAGGGCGTTTGGTATGCAGAACCGGCGATATCTTGGTTTTCTTGGGGTTTCCAGCTGAAATATGCATTTTCTTCGATAATCTTGGTGAGTCTTCTGTCAGAAGTATGCAGAGTCATCCAGATCGCTCTATTCGAGCTATTTAATGCGAGAAACACGTTATCTGGTGTTTTCATCACTCCACAGTGCGTTTGATATGTAGAGCCGCCGATAACTTGGTTTTCGTGGGTTTTCCAGATGAAATATGCATTTTCTGCGATAATCTTGGTGTTTCATCTATAAGAAGTATGCAGAATCATCTAGAACGCTCTTTTCGAGCTAGTTAATGCGAGAAACACGTTATCTGGTTGTTTTCACCACTCCACAGTGCGTTTGATATGTAGAGCCGCCGATAACTTGGTTTTCGTGGGGTTTCCAGCTGAGATGTGCATTTTCTGCGATAATCTTGGTGAGACTTTAGTGAGAAGTATGCAGAATCATCTAGATCGCTCGTTTCGAGCGATTTAATGCGAAAATACAAGTTTTCTGGTGTTTTGACCACTCCACAGAGCGTTTGATATGTAGAGCCGCCGATAACTTGGTTTTCGTGGGGTTTCCAGCTGAAATATGCATTTTCTGCGATAATCTTTGTGTTTCATCTATGACAAGTATGCAGAATCATCCAGATCGCTCTTTTCGAGCTAGTTAATGCGAGTAACACGTTTTCTGGTGTTTTCACCACCCCACAGTGCGTTTGATATGCAGAACCGGCGACATCGTGGTTTTCGTCGGGTTTCAAGCTGAGATATGCATTTTCTGCGATAATATTGGTGAGACTTCAGTCAGAAGTATGCAGAATCATCTAGATCGCTCGTTTCGAGCTATTTAATGCAAAAAAACAAGTTTTCTGGTGTTTTGACCACTCCACAGTGCGTTTGATATGTAGAGCCGCCGATAACTTGGTTTTCGTGGGGTTTCCAGCTGAGATATGCATTTTCTGCGATAATCTTGGTGAGTCTTCTGTCAGAAGTATGGAGAAACATCGAGATCGCTCTATTCGAGCTATTTAATGCGAGAAACACGTTATCTGGTGTTTTGACAACTCCACAGTGCGTTTGATATGTAGAGCCGCCGATAACTTGGTTTTCGTGGGGTTTCCAGCTGAGATATGCATTTTCTGCGATAATCTTGGTGAGTCTTCTGTCAGAAGGATGCAGAATCATCGAGATCGCTCTATTCGAGCTATTTAATGCGAGAAACACGTTATCTGGTGTTTTCATCACTCCAGAGGGCGTTTGGTATGCAGAACCGGCGATATCTTGGTTTTCGTGGGGTTTCCAGCAGAAAATGCATATTCTGCGATAATATGGGTGAGACTTCTGTCCGAAGTATGCAGTATCATCGATATCGCTCTTTTCGAGCTACTTAATGCGAGAAACACGTTATCTGGTGTTTTGACCACACCACAGTGCGTTTGATATGTACAGCCGCCGATAACTTCGTTTTCGTGGGGTTTCCAGCTGAAATATGCATTTTCTGCGATTATCTTGGTGAGTCATCTGTCAGAAGTATCCAGAATCATCGAGATCGCTCTATTCGAGCTATTTAATGCGAGAAACACGTTGTCTGGTGTTTTCATCACTCCACAGGGCGTTTGGTATGCAGAACCGTCGATATCTTGGTTTTCGTGGGGTTTCCAGCTGAGATATGCATTTTCTTCGATAATCTTGGTGAGTCTTCTGTCAGAAGTATGCAGAGTCATCGAGATCGCTCTATTCGAGCTATTTAATGCGAGAAACACGTTTTCTGGTGTTTTCACCACTCCACAGTGCGTCTGATATGCAGAACAGGCGATATCTTGGTTTTCGTGGGGTTTCCAGCTGAGATATGCATTTTCTGCGATAATCTTGGTGAGTGTTCTGTCAGAAGTATGTAGATTCATCGAGCTCGCTCTATTCGAGCTATTTAATGCGAGAAACACGTGATCTGGTTGTTTTCACCACTCCACAGTGCGTTTGATATGCAGAACCGGCGACATCTTGATTTTCGTGAGGTTTCAAGCTGAGATATGCATTTTCTGCGATAATATTGGTGAGACTTCAGTCAGAAGTATGCAGAATCATCTAGATCGCTCGTTTCGAGCTATTTAATGCGAAAAAACAAGTTTTCTGGTGTTTTGACCACTCCACAGTGCGTATGATATGTAGAGCCGCCGATAACTTCGTTTTCGTGGGGTTTCCAGGTGAAATATGCATTTTCTTCGATAATCTTGGTGAGTCTTCTGTCAGAAGTATGCAGAGTCATCGAGATCGCTCTGTTCGAGCTATTTAATGCGAGAAACACGTTTTCTGGTGTTTTCACCACTCCACAGTGCGTCTGATATGCAGAACAGGCGATATCTTGGTTTACGTGGGGTTACCAGCTGAGATATGCATTTTCTGCGATAATCTTGGTGAGTCTTCTGTCAGAAGTATGCAGAATCATCGAGATCGCTCTATTCGAGCTATTTAATGCGAGAAAAACGTTATCTGGTGTTTTCATCACTCCACAGTGCGTCTGATAGGCAGAACCGGCGATATCGTGGTTTTGTTGTGGTTTCCAGCTGAAATATGCATTATCTGCGATAATCTTTGTGTTTCATCTATGACAAGCATGCAGAATCATCCAGAACGCTCTTTTCGAGCTAGTTAATGCGAGTAACACGTTTTCTGGTGTTTTCACCACCCCACAGTGCGTTTGATATGTAGAGCCGCCGATAACTTCGTTTTCGTGGGGTTTCCAGCTGAAATATGCATTTTCTGCGATTATCTTGGTGAGTCATCTGTCAGAAGTATCCAGAATCATCGAGATCGCTCTATTCGAGCTATTTAATGCGAGAAACACGTTATCAGGTGTTTTCATCACTCCACAGGGCGTCTGATATGCAGAACAGGCGATATCTTGGTTTTCGTGGGGTTTCCAGCTGAGATATGCATTTTCTGCGATAATCTTGGTGAGTGTTCTGTCAGAAGTATGTAGATTCATCGAGCTCGCTCTATTCGAGCTATTTAATGCGAGAAACACGTGATCTGGTTGTTTTCACCACTCCACAGTGCGTTTGATATGCAGAACCGGCGACATCTTGATTTTCGTGAGGTTTCAAGCTGAGATATGCATTTTCTGCGATAATATTGGTGAGACTTCAGTCAGAAGTATGCAGAATCATCTAGATCGCTCGTTTCGAGCTATTTAATGCGAAAAAACAAGTTCTCTGGTGTTTTGACCACTCCACAGTGCGTATGATATGTAGAGCCGCCGATAACTTCGTTTTCGTGGGGTTTCCAGGTGAAATATGCATTTTCTTCGATAATCTTGGTGAGTCTTCTGTCAGAAGTATGCAGAGTCATCAAGATCGCTCTATTCGAGCTATTTAATGCGAGAAACACGTTTTCTGGTGTTTTCACCACTCCACAGTGCGTCTGATATGCAGAACAGGCGATATCTTGGTTTTCGTGGGGTTTCCAGCTGAGATATGCATTTTCTGCGATAATCTTGGTGATTCTTCTGTCAGAAGTATGCAGAATCATCGAGATCGCTCTATTCGAGCTATTTAATGCGAGAAACACGTTATCTGGTGTTTTCATCACTCCACAGTGCGTCTGATATGCAGAACAGGCGATATCTTGGTTTTCGTGGGGTTTCCAGCTGAGATATGCATTTTCTGCGATAATCTTGGTGAGTCTTCTGTCAGAAGTATGCAGAATCATCGAGATCGCTCTATTCGAGCTATTTAATGCGAGAAACACGTTATCTGGTTGTTTTCACCACTCCACAGTGCGTTTGATATGCAGAACCGGCGACATCTTGATTTTCGTGAGGTTTCTAGCTGAGATATGCATTTTCTGCGATAATATTGGTGAGACTTCAGTCAGAAGTATGCAGAATCATCTAGATCGCTCGTTTCGAGCTATTTAATGCGAAAAAACAAGTTTTCTGGTGTTTTGACCACTCCACAGTGCGTTTGATATGTAGAGCCGCCGATAACTTGGTTTTCGTGGGGTTTCCAGCTGAGATATGCATTTTCTGCGATAATCTTTGTGTTTCATCTATGACAAGTATGCAGAATCATCCAGAACGCTCTTTTCGAGCTAGTTAATGCGAGTAACACGTTTTCTGGTGTTTCCACCACCCCACAGTGCGTTTGATATGCAGAACCGGCGACATCGTGGTTTTCGTCTGGTTTCAAGCTGAGATATGCATTTTCTGCGATAATACTGGTGAGACTTCAGTCAGAAGTATGCAGAATCATCTAGATCGCTCGTTTCGAGCTATTTAATGCGAAAATACAAGTTTTCTGGTGTTTTCACCACTCCACAGTGCGTCTGATATGCAGAACCGGCGATATCTTGGTTTTCGTGGGGTTTCCAGCTGAGATATGCATTTTCTGCGATAATCTTGGTGAGTGTTCTGTCAGAAGTATGTTGAATCATCGAGCTCGCTCTATTCGAGCTATTTAATGCGAGAAACACGTTATCTGGTTGTTTTCACCACTCCACAGTGCGTTTGATATGCAGAACCGGCGACATCTTGATTTTCGTGAGGTTTCTAGCTGAGATATGCATTTTCTGCGATAATCTTGGTGAGTCTTCTGTCAGAAGTATGCAGAATCATCGAGATCGCTCTATTCGAGCTATTTAATGCGAGAAACACGTTATCTGGTGTTTTCATCACTCCACAGTGCGTCTGATATGCAGAACCAGCGACATCGTGGTTTTGTTGTGGTTTCCAGCTGAAATATGCATTTTCTGCGATAATCTTTGTGTTTCATCTATGACAAGCGTGCAGAATCATCCAGAACGCTCTTTTCGAGCTAGTTAATGCGAGTAACACGTTTTCTGGTGTTTTCATCACTCCACAGTGCGTCTGATATGCAGAACCGGCGATATCGTGATTTTGTTGTGGTTTCCAGCTGAAATATGCATTTTCTGCGATAATCTTTGTGTTTCATCTATGACAAGTATGCAGAATCATCCAGAACGCTCTTTTCGAGCTAGTTAATGCGAGTAACACGTTTTCTGGTGTTTCCACCACCCCACAGTGCGTTTGATATGCAGAACCGGCGACATCGTGGTTTTCGTCTGGTTTCAAGCTGAGATATGCATTTTCTGCAATAATACTGGTGAGACTTCAGTCAGAAGTATGCAGAATCATCTAGATCGCTAGTTTCGAGCTATTTAATGCGAAAATACAAGTTTTCTGGTGTTTTCACCACTCCACAGTGCGTCTGATATGCAGAACCGGCGATATCTTGGTTTTCGTGGGGTTTCCAGCTGAGATATGCATTTTCTGCGATAATCTTGGTGAGTGTTCTGTCAGAAGTATGTTGAATCATCGAGCTCGCTCTATTCGAGCTATTTAATGCGAGAAACACGTTATCTGGTTGTTTTCACCACTCCACAGTGCGTTTGATATGCAGAACCGGCGACATATTGATTTTCGTGAGGTTTCTTGCTGAGATATGCATTTTCTGCGATAATCTTGGTGAGTCTTCTGTCAGAAGTATGCAGAATCATCGAGATCGCTCTATTCGAGCTATTTAATGCGAGAAACACGTTATCTGGTGTTTTCATCACTCCACAGTGCGTCTGATATGCAGAACCAGCGACATCGTGGTTTTGTTGTGGTTTCCAGCTGAAATATGCATTTTCTGCGATAATCTTTGTGTTTCATCTATGACAAGCGTGCAGAATCATCCAGAACGCTCTTTTCGAGCTAGTTAATGCGAGTAACACGTTTTCTGGTGTTTTCATCACTCCACAGTGCGTCTGATATGCAGAACCGGCGATATCGTGATTTTGTTGTGGTTTCCAGCTGAAATATGCATTTTCTGCGATAATCTTTGTGTTTCATCTATGACAAGCATGCAGAATCATCCAGAACGCTCTTTTCGAGCTAGTTAATGCGAGTAACACGTTTTCTGGTGTTTTCACCACCCCACAGTGCGTTTGATATGCAGAACCGGCGACATCGTGGTTTTCGTCGGGTTTCAAGCTGAAATATGCATTTTCTGCGATAATCTTGGTGAGTCTTCTGTCAGAAGTATGCAGAATCATCGAGATCGCTCTATTCGAGCTATTTAATGCGAGAAACACGTTATGTGGTGTTTTCATCACTCCACAGTGCGTCTGATATGCAGAACCGGCGACATCGTGGTTTTGTTGTAGTTTCCAGCTGAAATATGCATTTTCTGCGATAATCTTTGTGTTTCATCTATGACAAGCATGCAGAATCATCCAGAACGCTCTTTTCGAGCTAGTTAATGCGAGTAACACGTTATCTGGTGTTTTCACCACCCCACAGTGCGTTTGATATGCAGAACCGGCGACATCGTGGTTTTCGTCGGGTTTCAAGCTGAAATATGCATTATCTGCGATAATCTTGGTGAGTCTTCTGTCAGAAGTATGCAGAATCATCGAGATCGCTCTATTCGAGCTATTTAATGAGAGAAACACGTTATCTGGTGTTTTCATCACTCCACAGGGCGTTTGGTATGCAGAACCGGCGATATCTTGGTTTTCGTGGGGTTTCCAGCTGAGATATGCATTTTCTGCGATAATCTTGGTGTTTCATCAATGAGAAGTATGCAGAATCATCGACAACGCTCTTTTCGGGCTAGATAATGCGAGAAACACGTTTTCTGGTGTTTTCACCACTCCACAGTGCGTCTGATATGCAGAACCGGCGATATCTTGGTTTTCGTGGGGTTTGCAGCTGAGATATGCATTTTCTGCGATAATCTTGGTGAGTGTTCTGTCAGAAGTATGTAGAATCACCGAGCTCGCTCTATTCGAGCTATTTAATGCGGGATACACGTTATCTGGTTGTTTTCACCACTCCACAGTGCGTTTGATATGCAGAACCGGCGACATCTTGATTTTCGTGAGGTTTCTAGCTGAGATATGCATTTTCTGCGATAATATTGGTGAGACTTCAGTCAGAAGTATGCAGAATCATCTAGATCGCTCGTTTCGAGCTATTTAATGCGAAAAAACAAGTTTTCTGGTGTTTTGACCACTCCACAGAGCGTTTGATATGTAGAGCCGCCGATAACTTGGTTTTCGTGTGGTTTCCATCTGAAATATGCATTTTCTGCGATAATCTTTGTGTTTCATCTATGACAAGTATGCAGAATCATCCAGAACGCTCTTTTCGAGCTAGTTAATGCGAGTAACACGTTTTCTGGTGTTTTCACCACCCCACAGTGCGTTTGATATGCAGAACCGGCGACATCGTGGTTTTCGACTGGTTTCAAGCTGAGATATGCATTTTCTGCGATAATACTGGTGAGACTTCAGTCAGAAGTATGCAGAATCATCTAGATCGCTCGTTTCGAGCTATTTAATGCGAAAAAACAAGTTTTCTGGTGTTTTGACCACTCCACAGTGCGTATGAAATGTAGAGCCGCCGATAACTTCGTTTTCGTTGGGTTTCCAGGTGAAATATGCATTTTCTTCGATAATCTTGGTGAGTCTTCTGTCAGAAGTATGCAGAGTCATCGAGATCGCTCTATTCGAGCTATTTAATGCGAGAAACACGTTTTCTGGTGTTTTCACCACTCCACAGTGCGTTTGATATGCAGAACCGGCGACATCTTGATTTTCGTGAGGTTTCTAGCTGAGATATGCATTTTCTGCGATAATCTTGGTGTTTCATCTATGAGAAGTATGCAGAATCATCTAGAACGCTCTTTTCGAGCTAGTTAATGCGAGAAACACGTTTTCTGGTGTTTTCACCACTCCACAGTGCGTCTGATATGCAGAACCGGCGATATCTTGGTTTTCGTGGGGTTTCCAGCTGAGATATGCATTTTCTGCGATAATCTTGGTGAGTGTTCTGTCAGAAGTATGTAGAATCACCGAGCTCGCTCTATTCGAGCTATTTAATGCGGGAAACACGTTATCTGGTTGTTTTCACCACTCCACAGTGCGTTTGATATGCAGAACCGGCGACATCTTGATTTTCGTGAGGTTTCTAGCTGAGATATGCATTTTCTGCGATAATATTGGTGAGACTTCAGTCAGAAGTATGCAGAATCATCTAGATCGCTCGTTTGGAGCTATTTAATGCGAAAAAACAAGTTTTCTGGTGTTTTGACCACTCCACAGTGCGTTTGATATGTAGAGCCGCCGATAACTTGGTTTTCGTGGGGTTTCCAGCTGAGATATGCATTTTCTGCGATAATCTTTGTGTTTCATCTATGACAAGTATGCAGAATCATCCAGAACGCTCTTTTCGAGCTAGTTAATGCGAGTAACACGTTTTCTGGTGTTTTCACCACCCCACAGTGCGTTTGATATGCAGAACCGGCGACATCGTGGTTTTCGTCTGGTTTCAAGCTGAGATATGCATTTTCTGCGATAATACTGGTGAGACTTCAGTCAGAAGTATGCAGAATCATCTAGATCGCTCGTTTCGAGCTATTTAATGCGAAAAAACAAGTTTTCTGGTGTTTTCACCACTCCACAGTGCGTCTGATATGCAGAACCGGCGATATCTTGGTTTTCGTGGGGTTTCCAGCTGAGATATGCATTTTCTGCGATAATCTTGGTGAGTGTTCTGTCAGAAGTATGTTGAATCATCGAGCTCGCTCTATTCGAGCTATTTAATGCGAGAAACACGTTATCTGGTTGTTTTCACCACTCCACAGTGCGTTTGATATGCAGAACCGGCGACATCTTGATTTTCGTGAGGTTTCTAGCTGAGATATGCATTTTCTGCGATAATCTTGGTGAGTCTTCTGTCAGAAGTATGCAGAATCATCGAGATCGCTCTATTCGAGCTATTTAATGCGAGAAACACGTTATCTGGTGTTTTCATCACTCCACAGTGCGTCTGATATGCAGAACCAGCGACATCGTGGTTTTGTTGTGGTTTCCAGCTGAAATATGCATTTTCTGCGATAATCTTTGTGTTTCATCTATGACAAGCGTGCAGAATCATCCAGAACGCTCTTTTCGAGCTAGTTAATGCGAGTAACACGTTTTCTGGTGTTTTCACCACCCCACAGTGCGTTTGATATGCAGAACCGGCGACATCGTGGTTTTCGTCGGGTTTCAAGCTGAAATATGCATTTTCTGCGATAATCTTGGTGTTTCATCTATGAGAAGTATGCAGAATCATCGAGAACGCTCTTTTCCGGCTAGATAATGCGTGAAACACGTTTTCTGGTGTTTTCACCACTCCACAGTGCGTCTGATATGCAGAACCGGCGATATCTTGGTTTTCGTGGGGTTTCCAGCTGAGATATGCATTTTCTGCGATAATCTTGGTGAGTCTTCTGTCAGAAGTATGCAGAATCATCGAGATCGCTCTATTCGAGCTATTTAATGCGAGAAACACGTTATCTGGTATTTTCATCACTCCACAGGGCGTTTGGTATGCAGAACCGGCGATATCTTGGTTTTCGTGGGGTTTCCAGCTGAGATATGCATTTTCTGCGGTAATCTTGGTGTTTCATCTATGACAAGTATGCAGAATCATCCAGAACGCTCTTTGCGAGCTAGATAATGCGAGAAACATGTTTTCTGGTGTTTTCACCACTCCACAGTGCGTCTGATATGAAGAACCGGCGATATCTTGGTTTTCGTGGGGTTTCCAGCTGAGATATGCATTTTCTGCGATAATCTTGGTGAGTGTTCTGTCAGAAGTATGCAGAATCATCGAGATCGCTCTATTCGAGCTATTTAATGCGAGAAACACGTTATGTGGTGTTTTCATCACTCCACAGTGCGTCTGATATGCAGAACCGGCGACATCGTGGTTTTGTTGTAGTTTCCAGCTGAAATATGCATTTTCTGCGATAATCTTTGTGTTTCATCTATGACAAGCATGCAGAATCATCCAGAACGCTCTTTTCGAGCTAGTTAATGCGAGTAACACGTTATCTGGTGTTTTCACCACCCCACAGTGCGTTTGATATGCAGAACCGGCGACATCGTGGTTTTCGTCGGGTTTCAAGCTGAAATATGCATTATCTGCGATAATCTTGGTGAGTCTTCTGTCAGAAGTATGCAGAATCATCGAGATCGCTCTATTCGAGCTATTTAATGAGAGAAACACGTTATCTGGTGTTTTCATCACTCCACAGGGCGTTTGGTATGCAGAACCGGCGATATCTTGGTTTTCGTGGGGTTTCCAGCTGAGATATGCATTTTCTGCGATAATCTTGGTGTTTCATCAATGAGAAGTATGCAGAATCATCGACAACGCTCTTTTCGGGCTAGATAATGCGAGAAACACGTTTTCTGGTGTTTTCACCACTCCACAGTGCGTCTGATATGCAGAACCGGCGATATCTTGGTTTTCGTGGGGTTTGCAGCTGAGATATGCATTTTCTGCGATAATCTTGGTGAGTGTTCTGTCAGAAGTATGTAGAATCACCGAGCTCGCTCTATTCGAGCTATTTAATGCGAGAAACACGTTATCTGGTTGTTTTCACCACTTCACAGTGCGTTTGGTATGCAGAACCGGCGACATCTTGATTTTCGTGAGGTTTCTAGCTGAGATATGCATTTTCTGCGATAATATTGGTGAGACTTCAGTCAGAAGTATGCAGAATCATCTAGATCGCTCGTTTCGAGCTATTTAATGCGAAAAAACAAGTTTTCTGGTGTTTTGACCACTCCACAGAGCGTTTGATATGTAGAGCCGCCGATAACTTGGTTTTCGTGTGGTTTCCATCTGAAATATGCATTTTCTGCGATAATCTTTGTGTTTCATCTATGACAAGTATGCAGAATCATCCAGAACGCTCTTTTCGAGCTAGTTAATGCGAGTAACACGTTTTCTGGTGTTTTCACCACCCCACAGTGCGTTTGATATGCAGAACCGGCGACATCGTGGTTTTCGACTGGTTTCAAGCTGAGATATGCATTTTCTGCGATAATACTGGTGAGACTTCAGTCAGAAGTATGCAGAATCATCTAGATCGCTCGTTTCGAGCTATTTAATGCGAAAAAACAAGTTTTCTGGTGTTTTGACCACTCCACAGTGCGTATGAAATGTAGAGCCGCCGATAACTTCGTTTTCGTTGGGTTTCCAGGTGAAATATGCATTTTCTTCGATAATCTTGGTGAGTCTTCTGTCAGAAGCATGCAGAGTCATCGAGATCGCTCTATTCGAGCTATTTAATGCGAGAAACACGTTTTCTGGTGTTTTCACCACTCCACAGTGCGTTTGATATGCAGAAACGGCGACATCTTGATTTTCGTGAGGTTTCTAGCTGAGATATGCATTTTCTGCGATAATCTTGGTGTTTCATCTATGAGAAGTATGCAGAATCATCTAGAACGCTCTTTTCGAGCTAGTTAATGCGAGAAACACGTTTTCTGGTGTTTTCACCACTCCACAGTGCGTCTGATATGCAGTACCGGCGATATCTTGGTTTTCGTGGGGTTTCCAGCTGAGATATGCATTTTCTGCGATAATCTTGGTGAGTGTTCTGTCAGAAGTATGTAGAATCACCGAGCTCGCTCTATTCGAGCTATTTAATGCGGGAAACACGTTATCTGGTTGTTTTCACCACTCCACAGTGCGTTTGATATGCAGAACCGGCGACATCTTGATTTTCGTGAGGTTTCTAGCTGAGATATGCATTTTCTGCGATAATATTGGTGAGACTTCAGTCAGAAGTATGCAGAATCATCTAGATCGCTCGTTTCGAGCTATTTAATGCGAAAAAACAAGTTTTCTGGTGTTTTGACCACTCCACAGTGCGTTTGATATGTAGAGCCGCCGATAACTTGGTTTTCGTGGGGTTTCCAGCTGAGATATGCATTTTCTGCGATAATCTTTGTGTTTCATCTATGACAAGTATGCAGAATCATCCAGAACGCTCTTTTCGAGCTAGTTAATGCGAGTAACACGTTTTCTGGTGTTTTCACCACCCCACAGTGCGTTTGATATGCAGAACCGGCGACATCGTGGTTTTCGTCTGGTTTCAATCTGAGATATGCATTTTCTGCGATAATACTGGTGAGACTTCAGTCAGAAGTATGCAGAATCATCTAGATCGCTCGTTTCGAGCTATTTAATGCGAAAAAACAAGTTTTCTGGTGTTTTCACCACTCCACAGTGCGTCTGATATGCAGAACCGGCGATATCTTGGTTTTCGTGGGGTTTCCAGCTGAGATATGCATTTTCTGCGATAATCTTGGTGAGTGTTCTGTCAGAAGTATGTTGAATCATCGAGCTCGCTCTATTCGAGCTATTTAATGCGAGAAACACGTTATCTGGTTGTTTTCACCACTCCACAGTGCGTTTGATATGCAGGACCGGCGACATCTTGATTTTCGTGAGGTTTCTAGCTGAGATATGCATTTTCTGCGATAATCTTGGTGAGTCTTCTGTCAGAAGTATGCAGAATCATCGAGATCGCTCTATTCGAGCTATTTAATGCGAGAAACACGTTATCTGGTGTTTTCATCACTCCACAGTGCGTCTGACATGCAGAACCAGCGACATCGTGGTTTTGTTGTGGTTTCCAGCTGAAATATGCATTTTCTGCGATAATCTTTGTGTTTCATCTATGACAAGCGTGCAGAATCATCCAGAACGCTCTTTTCGAGCTAGTTAATGCGAGTAACACGTTTTCTGGTGTTTTCACCACCCCACAGTGCGTTTGATATGCAGAACCGGCGACATCGTGGTTTTCGTCGGGTTTCAAGCTGAAATATGCATTTTCTGCGATAATCTTGGTGTTTCATCTATGAGAAGTATGCAGAATCATCGAGAACGCTCTTTTCCGGCTAGATAATGCGTGAAACACGTTTTCTGGTGTTTTCACCACTCCACAGTGCGTCTGATATGCAGAACCGGCGATATCTTGGTTTTCGTGGGGTTTCCAGCTGAGATATGCATTTTCTGCGATAATCTTGGTGAGTCTTCTGTCAGAAGTATGCAGAATCATCGAGATCGCTCTATTCGAGCTATTTAATGCGAGAAACACGTTATCTGGTATTTTCATCACTCCACAGGGCGTTTGGTATGCAGAACCGGCGATATCTTGGTTTTCGTGGGGTTTCCAGCTGAGATATGCATTTTCTGCGGTAATCTTGGTGTTTCATCTATGACAAGTATGCAGAATCATCCAGAACGCTCTTTGCGAGCTAGATAATGCGAGAAACATGATTTCTGGTGTTTTCACCACTCCACAGTGCGTCTGATATGCAGAACCGGCGATATCTTGGTTTTCGTGGGGTTTCCAGCTGAGATATGCATTTTCTGCGATAATCTTGGTGAGTGTTCTGTCAGAAGTATGTAGAATCACCGAGCTCGCTCTATTCCAGCTATTTAATGCGAGAAACACGTTATCTGGTTGTTTTCACCACTCCACAGTGCGTTTGGTATGCAGAACCGGCGACATCTTGATTTTCGTGAGGTTTCTAGCTGAGATATGCATTTTCTGCGATAATATTGGTGAGACTTCAGTCAGAAGTATGCAGAATCACCTAGATCGCTCGTTTCGAGCTATTTAATGCGAAAAAACAAGTTTTCTGGTGTTTTGACCACTCCACAGAGCGCTTGATATGTAGAGCCGCCGATAACTTGGTTTTCGTGTGGTTTCCAGCTGAAATATGCATTTTCTGCGATAATCTTTGTGTTTCATCTATGACAAGTATGCAGAATCATCCAGAACGCTCTTTTCGAGCTAGTTAATGCGAGTAACACGTTTTCTGGTGTTTTCACCACCCCACAGTGCGTTTGATATGCAGAACCGGCGACATCGTGGTTTTCGTCGGGTTTCAAGCTGAAATATGCATTTTCTTCGATAATCTTGGTGAGTCTTCTGTCAGAAGTATGCAGAATCATCGAGATCGCTCTATTCGAGCTATTTAATGCGAGAAACACGTTATCTGGTGTTTTCATCACTCCACAGTGCGTCTGATATGCAGAACCAGCGACATCGTGGTTTTGTTGTGGTTTCCAGCTGAAATATGCATTTTCTGCGATAATCTTTGTGTTTCATCTATGACAAGCATGCAGAATCATCCAGAACGCTCTCTTCGAGCTAGTTAATGCGAGTAACACGTTATCTGGTGTTTTCATCACTTCACAGGGCGTTTGGTATGCAGAACCGGCGATATCTTGGTTTTCTTGGGGTTTCCAGCTGAGATGTGCATTTTCTGCGATAATCTTGGTGAGTGTTCTGTCAGAAGGATGTAGAATCATCGAGCTCGCTCTATTCGAGCTATTTAATGCGAGAAACACGTTATCTGGTTGTTTTCACCACTCCACAGTGCGTTTGATATGCAGAACCGGCGACATCTTGATTTTCGTGAGGTTTCTAGCTGAGATATGCATTTTCTGCGATAATCCTGGTGTTTCATCTATGAGAAGTATGCAGAATCATCGAGAACGCTCTTTTCGGGCTAGATAATGCGAGAAACACGTTTTCTGGTGTTTTCACCACTCCACAGTGCGTCTGATATGCAGAACCGGCGATATCTTGGTTTTCGTGGGGTTTCCAGCTGAGATATGCATTTTCTGCGATAATCTTGGTGAGTGTTCTGTCAGAAGGATGTAGAATCATCGAGCTCGCTCTATTCGAGCTATTTAATGCGAGAAACACGTTATCTGGTTGTTTTCACCACTCCACAGTGCGTTTGATATGCAGAACCGGCGACATCTTGATTTTCGTGAGGTTTCTAGCTGAGATATGCATTTTCTGCGATAATCTTGGTGTTTCATCTATGAGAAGTATGCAGAATCATCGAGAACGCTCTTTTCGAGCTAGTTAATGCGAGAAACACGTTATCTGGTTGTTTTCACCACTCCACAGTGCGTTTGATATGCAGAACCGGCGACATCTTGATTTTCGTGAGGTTTCTAGCTGAGATATGCATTTTCTGCGGTAATCTTGGTGTTTCATCTATGACAAGTATGCAGAATCATCCAGAACGCTCTTTGCGAGCTAGATAATGCGAGAAACACGTTTTCTGGTGTTTTCACCACCCCACAGTGCGTTTGATATGCAGAACCGGCGACATCGTGGTTTTCGTCGGGTTTCAAGCTGAAATATGCATTTTCTTCGATAATCTTGGTGAGTCTTCTGTCAGAAGTATGCAGAATCATCGAGATCGCTCTATTCGAGCTATTTAATGCGAGAAACACGTTATCTGGTATTTTCATCACTCCACAGGGCGTTTGGTATGCAGAACCGGCGATATCTTGGTTTTCGTGGGGTTTCCAGCTGAGATATGCATTTTCTGCGGTAATCTTGGTGTTTCATCTATGACAAGTATGCAGAATCATCCAGAACGCTCTTTGCGAGCTAGATAATGCGAGAAACATGTTTTCTGGTGTTTTCACCACTCCACAGTGCGTCTGATATGCAGAACCGGCGATATCTTGGTTTTCGTGGGGTTTCCAGCTGAGATATGCATTTTCTGCGATAATCTTGGTGAGTGTTCTGTCAGAAGTATGTAGAATCACCGAGCTCGCTCTATTCGAGCTATTTAATGCGAGAAACACGTTATCTGGTTGTTTTCACCACTCCACAGTGCGTTTGGTATGCAGAACCGGCGACATCTTGATTTTCGTGAGGTTTCTAGCTGAGATATGCATTTTCTGCGATAATCCTGGTGTTTCATCTATGAGAAGTATGCAGAATCATCGAGAACGCTCTTTTCGGGCTAGATAATGCGAGAAACACGTTTTCTGGTGTTTTCACCACTCCACAGTGCGTCTGATATGCAGAACCGGCGATATCTTGGTTTTCGTGGGGTTTCCAGCTGAGATATGCATTTTCTGCGATAATCTTGGTGAGTGTTCTGTCAGAAGGATGTAGAATCATCGAGCTCGCTCTATTCGAGCTATTTAATGCGAGAAACACGTTATCTGGTTGTTTTCACCACTCCACAGTGCGTTTGATATGCAGAACCGGCGACATCTTGATTTTCGTGAGGTTTCTAGCTGAGATATGCATTTTCTGCGATAATCTTGGTGTTTCATCTATGAGAAGTATGCAGAATCATCGAGAACGCTCTTTTCGAGCTAGTTAATGCGAGAAACACGTTATCTGGTTGTTTTCACCACTCCACAGTGCGTTTGATATGCAGAACCGGCGACATCTTGATTTTCGTGAGGTTTCTAGCTGAGATATGCATTTTCTGCGGTAATCTTGGTGTTTCATCTATGACAAGTATGCAGAATCATCCAGAACGCTCTTTGCGAGCTAGATAATGCGAGAAACACGTTTTCTGGTGTTTTCACCACCCCACAGTGCGTTTGATATGCAGAACCGGCGACATCGTGGTTTTCGTCGGGTTTCAAGCTGAAATATGCATTTTCTTCGATAATCTTGGTGAGTCTTCTGTCAGAAGTATGCAGAATCATCGAGATCGCTCTATTCGAGCTATTTAATGCGAGAAACACGTTATCTGGTATTTTCATCACTCCACAGGGCGTTTGGTATGCAGAACCGGCGATATCTTGGTTTTCGTGGGGTTTCCAGCTGAGATATGCATTTTCTGCGGTAATCTTGGTGTTTCATCTATGACAAGTATGCAGAATCATCCAGAACGCTCTTTGCGAGCTAGATAATGCGAGAAACATGTTTTCTGGTGTTTTCACCACTCCACAGTGCGTCTGATATGCAGAACCGGCGATATCTTGGTTTTCGTGGGGTTTCCAGCTGAGATATGCATTTTCTGCGATAATCTTGGTGAGTGTTCTGTCAGAAGTATGTAGAATCACCGAGCTCGCTCTATTCGAGCTATTTAATGCGAGAAACACGTTATCTGGTTGTTTTCACCACTCCACAGTGCGTTTGGTATGCAGAACCGGCGACATCTTGATTTTCGTGAGGTTTCTAGCTGAGATATGCATTTTCTGCGATAATATTGGTGAGACTTCAGTCAGAAGTATGCAGAATCACCTAGATCGCTCGTTTCGAGCTATTTAATGCGAAAAAACAAGTTTTCTGGTGTTTTGACCACTCCACAGAGCGCTTGATATGTAGAGCCGCCGATAACTTGGTTTTCGTGTGGTTTCCAGCTGAAATATGCATTTTCTGCGATAATCTTTGTGTTTCATCTATGACAAGTATGCAGAATCATCCAGAACGCTCTTTTCGAGCTAGTTAATGCGAGTAACACGTTTTCTGGTGTTTTCACCACCCCACAGTGCGTTTGATATGCAGAACCGGCGACATCGTGGTTTTCGTCGGGTTTCAAGCTGAAATATGCATTTTCTTCGATAATCTTGGTGAGTCTTCTGTCAGAAGTATGCAGAATCATCGAGATCGCTCTATTCGAGCTATTTAATGCGAGAAACACGTTATCTGGTGTTTTCATCACTCCACAGTGCGTCTGATATGCAGAACCAGCGACATCGTGGTTTTGTTGTGGTTTCCAGCTGAAATATGCATTTTCTGCGATAATCTTTGTGTTTCATCTATGACAAACATGCAGAATCATCCAGAACGCTCTCTTCGAGCTAGTTAATGCGAGTAACACGTTATCTGGTGTTTTCATCACTTCACAGGGCGTTTGGTATGCAGAACCGGCGATATCTTGGTTTTCTTGGGGTTTCCAGCTGAGATGTGCATTTTCTGCGATAATCTTGGTGAGTGTTCTGTCAGAAGGATGTAGAATCATCGAGCTCGCTCTATTCGAGCTATTTAATGCGAGAAACACGTTATCTGGTTGTTTTCACCACTCCACAGTGCGTTTGATATGCAGAACCGGCGACATCTTGATTTTCGTGAGGTTTCTAGCTGAGATATGCATTTTCTGCGATAATCTTGGTGTTTCATCTATGAGAAGTATGCAGAATCATCGAGAACGCTCTTTTCGGGCTAGATAATGCGAGAAACACGTTTTCTGGTGTTTTCACCACTCCACAGTGAGTCTGATATGCAGAACCGGCGATATCTTGGTTTTCGTGGGGTTTCCAGCTGAGATATGCATTTTCTGCGATAATCTTGGTGAGTGTTCTGTCAGAAGGATGTAGAATCATCGAGCTCGCTCTATTCGAGCTATTTAATGCGAGAAACACGTTATCTGGTTGTTTTCACCACTCCACAGTGCGTTTGATATGCAGAACCGGCGACATCTTGATTTTCGTGAGGTTTCTAGCTGAGATATGCATTTTCTGCGATAATCTTGGTGTTTCATCTATGAGAAGTATGCAGAATCATCGAGAACGCTCTTTTCGAGCTAGTTAATGCGAGAAACACGTTATCTGGTTGTTTTCACCACTCCACAGTGCGTTTGATATGCAGAACCGGCGACATCTTGATTTTCGTGAGGTTTCTAGCTGAGATATGCATTTTCTGCGATAATATTGGTGAGACTTCAGTCAGAAGTATGCAGAATCATCTAGATCGCTCGTTTCGAGCTATTTAATGCGAAAAAACAAGTCTTCTGGTGTTTTGACCACTCCACAGTGCGTTTGATATGTAGAGCCGCCGATAACTTCGTTTTCTTGGGGTTTCCAGCTGAAATATGCATTTTCTTCGATAATCTTGGTGAGTCTTCTGTCAGAAGTATGCAGAGTCATCGAGATCGCTCTATTCGAGCTATTTAATGCGAGAAACACGTTATCTGGTGTTTTCATCACTCCACAGTGCGTTTGATATGTAGAGCCGCCGATAACTTGGTTTTCTTGGGGTTTCCAGCTGAAATATGCATTTTCTGCGATAATCTTGGTGTTTCATCTATGAGAAGTATGCAGAATCATCTAGAACGCTCTTTTCGAGCTAGTTAAATCGAGAAACACGTTATCTGGTTGTTTTCACCACTCCACAGTGCGTTTGATATGTAGAGCCGCCGATAACTTGGTTTTCTTGGGGTTTCCAGCTGAGATATGCATTTTCTGCGATAATCTTGGTGAGTGTTCTGTCAGAAGGATGTAGAATCATCGAGCTCGCTCTATTCGAGCTATTTAATGCGAGAAACACGTTATCTGGTTGTTTTCACCACTCCACAGTGCGTTTGATATGCAGAACCGGCGACATCTTGATTTTCGTGAGGTTTCTAGCTGAGATATGCATTTTCTGCGGTAATCTTGGTGTTTCATCTATGAGAAGTATGCAGAATCATCGAGAACGCTCGTTTCGAGCTATTTAATGTGAAAAAACAAGTTTTCTGGTGTTTTCACCACACGAAAGTGCGTCTGATATGCAGAACCGGCGATATCTTGGTTTTCGTGGGGTTTCCAGCTGAGATATGCATTTTCTGCGATAATCTTGGTGAGTGTTCTGTCAGAAGGATGTAGAATCATCGAGCTCGCTCTATTCGAGCTATTTAATGCGAGAAACACGTTATCTGGTTGTTTTCACCACTCCACAGTGCGTTTGATATGCAGAACCGGCGACATCTTGATTTTCGTGAGGTTTCTAGCTGAGATATGCATTTTCTGCGATAATCTTGGTGTTTCATCTATGAGAAGTATGCAGAATCATCGAGAACGCTCTTTTCGGGCTAGATAATGCGAGAAACACGTTTTCTGGTGTTTTCACCACTCCACAGTGCGTCTGATATGCAGAACCGGCGATATCTTGGTTTTCGTGGGGTTTCCAGCTGAGATATGCGTTTTCTGCGATAATCTTGGTGAGTGTTCTGTCAGAAGTATGTAGAATCACCGAGCTCGCTCTATTCGAGCTATTTAACGCGAGAAACACGTTATCTGGTGTTTTCATCACTCCACAGTGCGTTTGATATGTAGAGCCGCCGATAACTTGGTTTTCGTGGGGTTTCCAGCTGAAATATGCATTTTCTGCGATAATCTTGGTGTTTCATCTATGAGAAGTATGCAGAACCATCCAGAACGCTCTATTCGAGCTATTTAATGCGAGAAACACGTTATCTGGTGTTTTGACCACTCCACAATGCGTTTGATATGTAGAGCCGCCGATAACTTGTTTTTCGTCGGGTTTCCAGCTGAAATATGCATTTTCTGCGATAATCTTGGTGTTTCATCTATGAGAAGTATGCAGAATCATCGAGAACGCTCTTTTCGAGCTAGATAATGCGAGAAACACGTTTTCTGGTGTTTTCACCACTCCACAGTGCGTCTGATATCCAGAACAGGCGATATCTTGGTTTTCGTGGGGTTTCCAGCTGAGATATGCATTTTCTGCGATAATCTTGGTGAGTCTTCTGTCAGAAGTATGCAGAATCATCGAGATCGCTCTATTCGAGCTATTTAATGCGAGAAACACGTTATCTGGTGTTTTCATCACTCCACAGTGCGTCTGATATGCAGAACCGGCGATATCGTGGTTTTGTTGTGGTTTCCAGCTGAAATATGCATTTTCTACGATAATCTTTGTGTTTCATCTATGACAAGCATGCAGAATCATCCAGAACGCTCTTTTCGAGCTAGTTAATGCGAGAAACACGTTATCTGGTTGTTTTCACCACTCCACAGTGCGTTTGATATGCAGAACCGGCGACATCTTGATTTTCGTGAGGTTTCTAGCTGAGATATGCATTTTCTGCGATAATCTTGGTGAGACTTTAGTCAGAAGTATGCAGAATCATCTAGATCGCTCGTTTCGAGCGATTTAATGCGAAAAAACAAGTTTTCTGGTGTTTTGACCACTCCACAGAGCGTTTGATATGTAGAGCCGCCGATAACTTGGTTTTCGTGGGGTTTCCAGCTGAAATATGCATTTTCTGCGATAATCTTTGTGTTTCATCTATGACAAGTATGCAGAATCATCCAGATCGCTCTTTTCGAGCTAGTTAATGCGAGTAACACGTTTTCTGGTGTTTTCACCACCCCACAGTGCGTTTGATATGTAGAGCCTCCGATAACTTGGTTTTCGTGGGGTTTCCAGCTGAAATATGCATTTTCTGCGATAATATTGGTGTTTCATCTATGACAAGTATGCAGAATCATCCAGAACGCTCTTTTCGAGCTAGTTAATGCGAGTAACACGTTTTCTGGTGGTTTCACCACCCCAAAGTGCGTTTGATATGCAGAACCGGCGACATCGTGGTCTTCGTCGGGTATCAAGCTGAGATATGCATTTTCTGCGATAATATTCGTGAGACTTCCGGCAGAAGGATGCAGAATCATCTAGATCGCTCGTTTCGAGCTATTTAATGCGAAAAAACAAGTTTTCTGGTGTTTTGACCACTCCACAGAGCGTTTGATATGCAGAGCCGGCGATATCATGGTTTTCGTGGGGTTTCCAGCAGAAATATGCATTTTCTGCGATAATCTTGGTGAGTCTTCTGTTAGAAGTATGCAGAATCATCTAGATCGTTCTTTTCGAGCTATTTAATGCGAAAAAACAAGTTTTCTGGTTTTTTGACCACTCCACAGTGCGTTTGATATGTAGAGCCGCCGATAACTTGGTTTTCGTGGGGTTTCCAGCTGAGATATGCATTTTCTGGGATAATCTTGGTGAGTCTTCTGTCAGAAGTATGTAGAATCATCGAGATCGCTCTATTCGAGCTATTTAATGCGAGAAACACGTTATCTGGTGTTTTGACCACTCCACAGTGCGTTTGATATGTAGAGCCGCCGATAACTTGGTTTTCGTGGGGTTTGCAGCTGAAATATGCATTTTCTGCGATAATCTTGATGTTTCATCTATGAGAAGTATGCAGAATCATCTAGAACGCTCTTTTCGAGCTAGTTAATGCGAGAAACACGTTATCTGGTTGTTTTCACCACTCCACAGTGCGTTTGATATGTAGAACCCCCGATAACTTGGTTTTCGTGGGGTTTCCAGCTGAAATATGCATTTTCTGCGATAATCTTGGTGAGACTTTAGTCAGAAGTATGCAGAATCATCGAGATCGTACTTGTCGAGCTATTTATGCGAGAAACACGTTATCTGGGGTTTTCACCAACCCACAGTGCGTTTGATATGCAGAACCGGCGACATCGTGGATTTCGTCGGGTTTCAAGCTGAGATATGCATTTTCTGCGATAATATTGGTGAGACTTCAGTCAGAAGTGTGCAGAATCACCTATATCGCTCGTTTCGAGCTATTTAATGCGAGAAACACGTTATCTGGTGTTTTGACCACTCCACAGTGCGTTTGATATGTAGAGCCGCCGATAACTTGGTTTTCGTGGGGTTTCCAGCTGAGATATGCATTTTCTGCGATAATCTTGGTGTTTCATCTATGAGAAGTATGCAGAATCATCGAGAACGCTCTTTTCGAGCTAGATAATGCGAGAAACACGTTTTCTGGTGTTTTGACAACTCCACAGAGCGTTTGATATGCAGAACCGGCGATATCTTGGTTTTCGTGGGGTTTCCAGCAGAAAATGCATATTCTGCGATAATATGGGTGAGACTTCTGTCCGAAGTATGCAGTATCATCGATATCGCTCTTTTCGAGCTACTTAATGCGAGAAACACGTTATCTGGTGTTTTGACCACTCCACAGTGCGTTTGATATGTAGAGCCGCCGATAACTTCGTTTTCGTGGGGTTTCCAGCTGAAATATGCATTTTCTGCGATTATCTTGGTGAGTCATCTGTCAGAAGTATGCAGAATCATCTAGATCGCTCGTTTCGAGCTATTTAATGCGAAAAAACAAGTGTTCTGGTGTTTTGACAACTCCACAGTGCGAATGATATGTAGAGCCGCCGATAACTTCGTTTTCGTGGGGTTTCCAGGTGAAATATGCATTTTCTTCGATAATCTTGGTGAGTCTTCTGTCAGAAGTATGCAGAGTCATCGAGATCGCTCTATTCGAGCTATTTAATGCGAGAAACACGTTATCTGGTGTTTTCATCACTTCACAGGGCGTTTGGTATGCAGAACCGGCGATATCTTGGTTTTCTTGGGGTTTCCAGCTGAGATATGCATTTTCTGCGATAATCTTTGTGCTTCATTTATGAGAAGTATGCAGAATCATCGAGAACGCTCTTTTCGAGCTAGATAATGCGAGAAACACGTTTTCTGGTGTTTTGACAACTCCACAGAGCGTTTGATATGCAGAACCGGCGATATCTTGGTTTTCGTGGGGTTTCCAGCAGAAAATGCATATTCTGCGATAATATGGGTGAGACTTCTGTCCGAAGTATGCAGTATCATCGATATCGCTCTTTTTGAGCTACTTAATGCGAGAAACACGTTATCTGGTGTTTTGACCACTCCACAGTGCGTTTGATATGTAGAGCCGCCGATAACTTCGTTTTCGTGGGGTTTCCAGCTGAAATATGCATTTTCTGCGATTATCTTGGTGAGTCTTCTGTCAGAAGTATGCAGAGTCATCGAGATCGCTCTATTCGAGCTATTTAATGCGAGAAACACGTTATCTGGTGTTTTCATCACTTCACAGGGCGTTTGGTATGCAGAACCGGCGATATCTTGGTTTTCGTGGGGTTTCCAGCTGAGATATGCATTTTCTGCGATAATCTTGGTGAGTGTTCTGTCAGAAGTATGTAGAATCACCGAGCTCGCTCTATTCGAGCTATTTAATGCGAGAAACACGTTATCTGGTTGTATTCACCACTCCACAGTGCGTTTGGTATGCAGAACCGGCGACATCTTGATTTTCGTGAGGTTTCTAGCTGAGATATGCATTTTCTGCGATAATATTGGTGAGACTTCAGTCAGAAGTATGCAGAATCACCTAGATCGCTCGTTTCGAGCTATTTATTGCGAAAAAACAAGTTGTCTGGTGTTTTGACCACTCCACAGAGCGTTTGATATGTAGAGCCGCCGATAGCTTGGTTTTCGTGTGGTTTCCAGCTGAAATATGCATTTTCTGCGATAATCTTTGTGTTTCATCTATGACAAGCATGCAGAATCATCCAGAACGCTCTTTTCGAGCTAGTTAATGCGAGTAACACGTTTTCTGGTGTTTTCACCACCCCACAGTGCGTTTGATATGCAGAACCGGCGACATCGTGGTTTTCGTCGGGTTTCAAGCTGAAATATGCATTTTCTGCGATAATCTTGGTGAGTCTTCTGTCAGAAGTATGCAGAATCATCGAGATCGCTCTATTCGAGCTATTTAATGCGAGAAACACGTTATCTGGTGTTTTCATCACTTCACAGGGCGTTTGGTATGCAGAACCGGCGATATCTTGGTTTTCTTGGGGTTTCCAGCTGAGATATGCATTTTCTGCGATAATCTTTGTGCTTCATCTATGAGAAGTATGCAGAATCATCGAGAACGCTCTTTTCGAGCTAGATAATGCGAGTAACACGTTTTCTGGTGTTTTCACCACTCCACAGTGCGTCTGATATGCAGAACAGGCGATATCTTGGTTTTCGTGGGGTTTCCAGCTGAGATATGCATTTTCTGCGATAATCTTGGTGAGTCTTCTGTCAGATGTATGCAGAATCATCGAGATCGCTCTATTCGAGCTATTTAATGCGAGAAACACGTTATCTGGTGTTTTCATCACTCCACAGTGCGTTTGATATGTAGAGCCGCCGATAACTTGGTTTTCGCGGGGTTTCCAGCTGAGATATGCATTTTCTGCGATAATCTTGGTGAGTCTTCTGTCAGAAGTATGCAGAATCATCGAGATCGCTCTATTCGAGCTATTTAATGCGAGAAACACGTTATCTGGTGTTTTGACCACTCCACAGTGCGTTTGATATGTAGAGCCGCCGATAACTTGGTTTTCGTGGGGTTTCCAGCTGAAATATGCATTTTCTGCGATAATCTTGGTGTTTCATCTATGAGAAGTATGCAGAATCATCCAGAACGCTTTTTTCGAGCTAGTTAATGCGAGAAACACGTTATCTGGTTGTTTTCACCACTCCACAGTGCGTTTGATATGCAGAACCGGCGACATCTTGATTTTCGTGAGGTTTCTAGCTGAGATATGCATTTTCTGCGATAATATTGGTGAGCCTTCAGTCAGAAGTATGCAGAATCATCTAGATCGCTCGTTGCGAGCTATTTAATGCGAAAAAACAAGTTTTCTGGTGTTTTGACCACTCCACAGTGCGTTTGATATGTAGAGCCGCCGATAACTTGGTTTTCGTGGGGTTTCCAGCTGAGATATGCATTTTCTGCGATAATCTTGGTGAGTCTTCTGTCAGAAGTATGCAGAATCATCGAGATCGCTCTATTCGAGCTATTTAATGCGAGAAACACGTTATCTGGTATTTTCATCACTCCACAGGGCGTTTGGTATGCAGAACCGGCGATATCTTGGTTTTCGTGGGGTTTCCAGCTGAGATATGCATTTTCTGCGATAATCTTGGTGTTTCATCTATGAGAAGTATGCAGAATCATCCAGAACGCTCTTTTCGAGCTAGATAATGCGAGAAACACGTTTTCTGGTGTTCTCACCACTCCACAGTGCGTCTGATATGCAGAACCGGCGATATCTTGGTTTTCGTGGGGTTTCCAGCTGAGATATGCATTTTCTGCGATAATCTTGGTGAGTGTTCTGTCAGAAGTATGTAGAATCACCGAGCTCGCTCTATTCGAGCTATTTAATGCGAGAAACACGTTATCTGGTTGTTTTCACCACTCCACAGTGCGTTTGGTATGCAGAACCTGCGACATCTTGATTTTCGTGAGGTTTCTAGCTGAGATATGCATTTTCCGCGATAATATTGGTGAGACTTCAGTCAGAAGTATGCAGAATCACCTAGATTGCTCGTTTCGAGCTATTTAATGCGAAAAAACAAGTTTTCTGGTGTTTTGACCACTCCACAGAGCGTATGATATGTAGAGCCGCCGATAACTTGGTTTTCGTGTGGTTTCCAGCTGAAATATGCATTTTCTGCGATAATCTTTGTGTTTCATCTATGACAAGTATGCAGAATCATCCAGAACGCTCCTTTCGAGTTAGTTAATGCGAGTAACACGTTTTCTGGTGTTTTCACCACCCCACAGTGCGTTTGATATGAAGAACCGGCGACATCGTGGTTTTCGTCGGGTTTCAAGCTGAAATATGCATTTTCTTCGATAATCTTGGTGAGTCTTCTGTCAGAAGTATGCAGAATCATCGAGATCGCTCTATTCGAGCTATTTAATGCGAGAAACACGTTATCTGGTGTTTTCATCACTTCACAGGGCGTTTGGTATGCAGAACCGGCGATATCTTGGTTTTCTTGAGGTTTCCAGCTGAGATATGCATTTTCTGCGATAATCTTTGTGCTTCATCTATGAGAAGTATGCAGAATCATCGAGAACGCTCTTTTCGAGCTAGATAAAGCGAGAAACACGTTTTCTGGTGTTTTCACCACCCAACAGTGCGTTTGATATGCAGAACCGGCGACATCGTGGTTTTCGTCGGGTTTCCGGCTGAGATATGCATTTTCTGCGATAATCTTGGTGAGTCTTCTGTCAGAAGTATGCAGACTCATCGAGATCGCTCTATTCGAGCTATTTAATGCGAGAAACACGTTATCTGGTGTTTTCATCACTCCACAGGGCGTTTGGTATGCAGAACCGGAGATATCTTGGTTTTCGTGGGGTTTCCAGCTGAGATATGCATTTTCTGCGATAATCTTGGTGAGTCTTCTGTCAGAAGAATGCAGAATCATTGAGAACGCTCTGTTCGGGCGAGATAATGCGAGAAACACGTTTTCTGGTGTTTTCCCCACTCCACAGTGCATCTGATATGCAGAACCGGCGATATCTTGGTTCTCGTGGGGTTTCTAGCTGAGATATGCATTTTCTGCGATAATATTGGTGAGACTTCAGTCAGAAGTATGCAGAATCATCTAGATCGCTCGTTTCGAGCTATTTAATGCGAAAAAACAAGTTTTCTGGTGTTTTGACCACTCCACAGTGCGTTTGATATGTAGAGCCGCCGATAACTTCGTTTTCGTGGGGTTTCCAGCTGAAATATGCATTTTCTTCGATAATCTTGGTGAGTCTTCTGTCAGAAGTATGTAGAATCATCGAGATCGCTCTATTCGAGCTATTTAATGCGAGAAACAAGTTTTCTGGTGTTTTGACCACTCCACAGAGCGTTTGATATGTAGAGCCGCCGATAACTTGGTTTTCGTGTGGTTTCCAGCTCAAATATGTATTTTCTGCGATAATCTTTGTGTTTCATCTATGACAAGTATGCAGAATCATCCAGAACGCTCTTTTCGAGCTAGTTAGTGCGAGTAACACGTTTTCTGGTGTTTTCACCACCCCACAGTGCGTTTGATATGCAGAACCGGCGACATCGTGGTTTTCGTCGGGTTTCAAGCTGAGATATGCATTTTCTGCGATAATATTGGTGAGACTTCAGTCAGAAGTATGCAGAATCATCTAGATCGTTCGTTTCGAGCTATTTAATGCGAAAAAACAAGTTTTCTGGTGTTTTGACCACTCCACAGAGCGTTCGATATGCAGAACCGGCGATATCTTGGTTTTCGTGGGGTTTCCAGCAGAAAATGCATATTCTGCGATAATATTGGCGAGACTTCTGTCCGAAGTATGCAGTATCATCGACATCGCTCTTTTCGAGCTATTTAATGCGAGAAACACGTTATGTGGTGTTTTCATCACTCCACAGTGCGTCTGATATGCAGAACCGGCGACATCGTGGTTTTGTTGTGGTTTCCAGCTGAAATATGCATTTTCTGCGATAATCTTTGTGTTTCATCTATGACAAGCATGCAGAATCACCCAGAACGCTCTTTTCGAGCTAGTTAATGCGAGTAACACGTTTTCTGGTGTTTTCACCACCCCACAGTGCGTTTGATATGCAGAACCGGCGACATCGTGGTTTTCGTCGGGTTTCAAGCTGCAATATGCATTATCTGCGATAATCTTGGTGTTTCATCTATGACAAGTATGCAGAATCATCCAGAACGCTCTTTTCGAGCTAGTTAATGCGAGTAACACGTTTTCTGGTGTTTTCACCACCCCACAGTGCGTTTGATATGCAGAACCGGCGACATCGTGGTTTTCGTCGGGTTTCAAGCTGAGATATGCATTTTCTGCGATAATATTGGTGACACTTCAGTCAGAAGTATGCAAAAACATCTAGATCGCTCGTTTCGAGATATTTAATACGAGAAACACGTTATCTGGTGTTTTCATCACTTCACAGGGCGTCTGGTATGCAGAACCGGCGATATCTTGGTTTTCTTGGGGTTTCCAGCTGAGATATGCATTTTCTGCGATAATCTTTGTGCTACATCTATGAGAAGTATGCAGAATCATCGAGATCGCTCTATTCGAGCTATTTAATGCGAGAAACACGTTATCTGGTGTTTTCACCACTCCACAGTGCGTTATATATGCAGAACAGGCGATATCTTGGTTTTCGTGGGGTTTCCAGCTGAGATATGCATTTTCTGCGATAATCTTGGTGAGTTTTCTGTCAGAAGTATGCAGAATCAACGAGATCGCTCTATTCGAGCTATTTAATGCGAGAAACACGTTATCTGGTGTTTTCATCACTCCACAGTGCGTCTTATATGCAGAACCAGCGACATCGTGGTTTTGTTGTGGTTTCCAGCTGAAATATGCATTTTCTGCGATAATCTTTGTGTTTCATCTATGACAAGCATGCAGAATCATCCAGAACGCTCTTTTCCGGCTAGATAATGCGAGAAACACGTTTTCTGGTGTTTTCACCACTCCACAGTGCGTCTGATATGCAGAACCGGCGATATCTTGGTTTTCGTGGGGTTTCCAGCTGAGATATGCATTTTCTGCGATAATCTTGGTGAGTCTTCTGTCAGAAGTATGCAGAATCATCGAGATCGCTCTATTGGAGCTATGTAATGCGCGAAACACGTTATCTGGTATTTTCATCACTCCACAGGGCGTTTGGTATGCAGAACCGGCGATATCTTGGTTTTCGTGGGGTTTCCAGCTGAGATATGCATTTTCTGCGATAATCTTTGTGTTTCATCTATGACAAGCATGCAGAATCATCCAGAACGCTCCTTTCCGGCTAGATAATGCGAGAAGCAAGTTTTCTGGTGTTTTGACCACTCCACAGTGCGTCTGATAGGTAGAGCCGCCGATAACATCGTTTTCGTGGGGTTTCCAGCTGAGATATGCATTTTCTTCGATAATTTTGGTGAGTCTTCTGTCAGAAGTATGCAGAATCATCGAGATCGCTATATTCGAGCTATTTAATGCGAGAAACACGTTATCTGGTGTTTTCATCACTCCACAGGGTGTTTGGTATGCAGAACCTGCGATATCTTGGTTTTCGTGGGGTTTCCAGCTGAGATATGCATTTTCTGCGATAATCTTGGTGTTTCATCTATGAGAAGTATGCAGAATCATCGAGAACTATCTTTTCGGGCTGGATAATGCGAGAAACACGTTTTCTGGTGTTTTCACCACTCCACAGTGCGTCTGATATGCAGAACCGGCGATATCTTGGTTTTCGTGTGGTTTCCAGCTGAGATATGCATTTTCTGCGATAATCTTGGTGAGTGTTCTGTCAGAAGTATGTAGAATCATCGAGCTCGCTCTATTCGAGCTATTCAATGCGAGAAACACGTTATCTGGTGTTTTGACCACTCCACAGTGCGTTTGATATGTAGAGCCGCCGATAACTTCGTTTTCGTGGGGTTTCCAGCAGAGATATGCATTTTCGCCGATAATCTTGGTGAGTCTTCTGTCAGAAGTATGCAGAATCATCGAGATCGCTTAATTCGAGCTATTTAATGCGAGAAACACGTTATCTGGTGTTTTCACCACTCCACAGTGCGTCTGATATGCAGAACCGGCGATATCTTGGTTTTCGTCGGGTTTCCGGCTGAGATATGCATTTTCTGCGATAATCTTGGTGAGTCTTCTGTCAGAAGTATGCAGACTCATCGAGATCGCTCTATTCGAGCTATTTAATGCGAGAAACACGTTATCTGGTGTTTTCATCACTCCACAGGGCGTTTGGTATGCAGAACCGGCGATATCTTGGTTTTCGTGGGGTTTCCAGCTGAGATATGCATTTTCTGCGATAATCTTGGAGTTTCATCTATGAGAAGTATGCAGAATCATCGAGAACGCTCTTTTCCGGCTAGATAATGCGAGAAACACGTTTTCTGGTGTTTTCACCACTCCACAGTGCGTCTGATATGCAGAACCGGCGATATCTTGGTTTTCGTGCGGTTTCCAGATGAGATATGCATTTTCTGCGATAATCTTGGTGAGTGTTCTGTCAGAAGTATGTAGAATCACCGAGCTCGCTCTATTCGAGCTATTTAATGCGAGAAACACGTTATCTGGTTGTTTTCACCACTCCACAGTGCGTTTGGTATGCAGAACCGTCGACATCTTGATTTTCGTGAGGTTTCTAGCTGAGATATGCATTTTCTGCGACAATATCGGTGAGACTTCAGTCAGAAGTATGCAGAATCACCTAGATCGCTCGTTTCGAGCTATTTAATGCGAGAAACAAGTTTTCTGGTGTTTTGACTACTCCACAGAGCGTTTGATATGTAGATCCGCCGATAACTTGGTTTTCGTGTGGTTTCCAGCTCAAATATGCATTTTCTGCGATAATCTTTGTGTTTCATCTATGACAAGTATGCAGAATCATCCAGAACGCTCTTTTCGAGCTAGTTAGTGCGAGTAACACGTTTTCTGGTGTTTTCACCACCCCACAGTGCGTTTGATATGCAGAACCGGCGACATCGTGGTTTTCGTCGGGTTTCAAGCTGAGATATGCATTTTCTGCGATAATATTTGTGAGACTTCAGTCAGAAGTATGCAGAATCATCTAGATCGCTCTTTTCGAGCTACTTAATGCGAAAAAACAAGTTTTCTGGTTGTTTTCACCACTCGACAGTGCGTTTGATATGCAGAACCGGCGACATCTTGATTTTCGTGAGGTTTCTAGCTGAGATATGAATTTTCTGCGATAATATTGGTGAGACTTCAGTCAGAAGTATGCAGAATCATCTAGATCGCTCGTTTCGAGCTATTTAATGCGAAAAAACAAGTTTTCTGGTGTTTTGACCACTCCACAGTGCGTTTGATATGTAGAGCCGCCGATAACTTCGTTTTCGTGGGGTTTCCAGCTGAAATATGCATTTTCTGCGATAATCTTGGTGAGTCTTCCGTCAGAAGTATGCAGAATCATCGAGATCGCTCTATTCGAGCTATTTAATGCGAGAAACACGTTATGTGGTGTTTTCATCACTCCACAGTGCGTCTGATATGCAGAACCGGCGACATCGTGGTTTTGTTGTGGTTTCCAGCTAAAATATGCATTTTCTGCGATAATCTTTGTGTTTCATCTATGACAAGCATGCAGAATCATCCAGAACGCTCTTTTCGAGCTAGTTAATGCGAGTAACACGTTTTCTGGTGTTTTCACCACCCCACAGTGCGTTTGATATGCAGAACCGACGACATCGTGGTTTTCGTGGGGTTTCCTGCTGAGATATGCATTTTCTGCGATAATCTTGGTGTTTCATCTATGAGAAGTATGCAGAATCATTGAGAACGCTCTGTTCGGGTTAGATAATGCGAGAAACACGTTTTCTGGTGTTTTCACCACTCCACAGTGCGTCTGATATGCAGAACCGGCGATATCTTGGTTCTCGTGGGGTTTCTAGCTGAGATATGCATTTTCTGCGATAATATTGGTGAGACTTCAGTCAGAAGTATGCAGAATCATCTAGATCGCTCGTTTCGAGCTATTTAATGCGAAAAAACAAGTTTTCTGGTGTTTTGACCACTCCACAGTGCGTTTGATATGTAGAGCCGCCGATAACTTCGTTTTCGTGGGGTTTCCAGCTGAAATATGCATTTTCTTCGATAATCTTGGTGAGTCTTCTGTCAGAAGTATGTAGAATCATCGAGATCGCTCTATTCGAGCTATTTAATGCGAGGAACAAGTTTTCTGGTGTTTTGACCACTCCACAGAGCGTTTGATATGTAGAGCCGCCGATAACTTGGTTTTCGTGTGGTTTCCAGCACAAATATGTATTTTCTGCGATAATCTTTGTGTTTCATCTATGACAAGTATGCAGAATCATCCAGAACGCTCTTTTCGAGCTAGTTAGTGCGAGTAACACGTTTTCTGGTGTTTTCACCACCCCACAGTGCGTTTGATATGCAGAACCGGCGACATCGTGGTTTTCGTCGGGTTTCAAGCTGAGATATGCATTTTCTGCGTTAATATTGGTGAGACTTCAGTCAGAAGTATGCAGAATCATCTAGATCGTTCGTTTCGAGCTATTTAATGCGAAAAAACAAGTTTTCTGGTGTTTTGACCACTCCACAGAGCGTTTGATATGCAGAACCGGCGATATCTTGGTTTTCGTGGGGTTTCCAGCAGAAAATGCATATTCTGCGATAATATTGGCGAGACTTCTGTCCGAAGTATGCAGTATCATCGACATCGCTCTTTTCGAGCTATTTAATGCGAGAAACACGTTATGTGGTGTTTTCATCACTCCACAGTGCGTCTGATATGCTGAACCGGCGACATCGTGGTTTTGTTGTGGTTTCCAGCTGAAATATGCATTTTCTGCGATAATCTTTGTGTTTCATCTATGACAAGCATGCAGAATCACCCAGAACGCTCTTTTCGAGCTAGTTAATGCGAGTAACACGTTTTCTGGTGTTTTCACCACCCCACAGTGCGTTTGATATGCAGAACCGGCGACATCGTGGTTTTCGTCGGGTTTCAAGCTGCAATATGCATTATCTGCGATAATCTTGGTGTTTCATCTATGACAAGTATGCAGAATCATCCAGAACGCTCTTTTCGAGCTAGTTAATGCGAGTAACACGTTTTCTGGTGTTTTCACCACCCCACAGTGCGTTTGATATGCAGAACCGGCGACATCGTGGTTTTCGTCGGGTTTCAAGCTGAGATATGCATTTTCTGCGATAATATTGGTGACACTTCAGTCAGAAGTATGCAAAAACATCTAGATCGCTCGTTTCGAGATATTTAATGCGAGAAACACGTTATCTGGTGTTTTCATCACTTCACAGGGCGTCTGGTATGCAGAACCGGCGATATCTTGGTTTTCTTGGGGTTTCCAGCTGAGATATGCATTTTCTGCGATAATCTTTGTGCTTCATCTATGAGAAGTATGCAGAATCATCGAGATCGCTCTATTCGAGCTATTTAATGCGAGAAACACGTTATCTGGTGTTTTCACCACTCCACAGTGCGTTATATATGCAGAACAGGCGATATCTTGGTTTTCGTGGGGTTTCCAGCTGAGATATGCATTTTCTGCGATAATCTTGGTGAGTTTTCTGTCAGAAGTATGCAGAATCAACGAGATCGCTCTATTCGAGCTATTTAATGCGAGAAACACGTTATCTGGTGTTTTCATCACTCCACAGTGCGTCTGATATGCAGAACCAGCGACATCGTGGTTTTGTTGTGGTTTCCAGCTGAAATATGCATTTTCTGCGATAATCTTTGTGTTTCATCTATGACAAGCATGCAGAATCATCCAGAACGCTCTTTTCCGGCTAGATAATGCGAGAAACATGTTTTCTGGTGTTTTCACCACTCCACAGTGCGTCTGATATGCAGAACCGGCGATATCTTGGTTTTCGTGGGGTTTCCAGCTGAGATATGCATTTTCTGCGATAATCTTGGTGAGTCTTCTGTCAGAAGTATGCAGAATCATCGAGATCGCTCTATTGGAGCTATTTAATGCGCGAAACACGTTATCTGGTGTTTTCATCACTCCACAGGGTGTTTGGTATGCAGAACCGGCGATATCTTGGTTTTCGTGGGGTTTCCAGCTGAGATATGCATTTTCTGCGATAATCTTGGTGAGTCTTCTGTCAGAAGTATGCAGAATCATCGAGATCGCTCTATTCGAGCTATTTAATGCGAGTAACACGATTTCTGGTGTTTTCACCACCCCACAGTGCGTTTGATATGCAGAACCGGCGACATCGTGGTTTTCGTGGGGTTTCCTGCTGAGATATGCATTTTCTGCGATAATCTTGGTGTTTCATCTATAAGAAGTATGCAGAATCATTGAGAACGCTCTTTTCGGGCTACATAATGCGAGAAACACGTTTTCTGGTGTTTTCACCACTCCACAGTGCGTCTGATATGCAGAACCGGCGATATCTTGGTTCTCGTGGGGTTTCTAGCTGAGATATGCATTTTCTGCGATAATATTGGTGAGACTTCAGTCAGAAGTATGCAGAATCATCTAGATCGCTCGTTTCGAGCTATTCAATGCGAAAAAACAAGTTTTCTGGTGTTTTGACCACTCCACAGAGCGTTTGGTATGCAGAACCGGCGATATCTTGGTTTTCTTGAGGTTTCCAGCTGAGATATGCATTTTCTGCGATAATCTTTGTGCTTCATCTATGAGAAGTATGCAGAATCATCGAGAACGCTCTTTTCGAGCTAGATAAAGCGAGAAACACGTTTTCTGGTGTTTTCACCACCCAACAGTGCGTTTGATATGAAGAACCGGCGACATCGTGGTTTTCGTCGGGTTTCCGGCTGAGATATGCATTTTCTTCGATAATCTTGGTGAGTCTTCTGTCAGAAGTATGCAGAATCATCGAGATCGCTCTATTCGAGCTATTTAATGCGAGAAACACGTTATCTGGTGTTTTCATCACTTCACAGGGCGTTTGGTATGCAGAACCGGCGATATCTTGGTTTTCTTGAGGTTTCCAGCTGAGATATGCATTTTCTGCGATAATCTTTGTGCTTCATCTATGAGAAGTATGCAGAATCATCGAGAACGCTCTTTTCGAGCTAGATAAAGCGAGAAACACGTTTTCTGGTGTTTTCACCACCCAACAGTGCGTTTGATATGCAGAACCGGCGACATCGTGGTTTTCGTCGGGTTTCCGGCTGAGATATGCATTTTCTGCGATAATCTTGGTGAGTCTTCTGTCAGAAGTATGCAGACTCATCGAGATCGCACTATTCGAGCTATTTAATGCGAGAAACACGTTATCTGGTGTTTTCATCACTCCACAGGGCGTTTGGTATGCAGAACCGGCGATATCTTGGTTTTCGTGGGGTTTCCAGCTGAGATATTTATTTTCTGCGATAATCTTGGAGTTTCATCTATGACAAGTATGCAGAATCATCCAGAACGCTCTTTTCGAGCTAGTTAGTGCGAGTAACACGTTTTCTGGTGTTTTCACCACCCCACAGTGCGTTTGATATGCAGAACCGGCGACATCGTGGTTTTCGTCGGGTTTCAAGCTGAGATATGCATTTTCTGCGATAATATTTGTGAGACTTCAGTCAGAAGTATGCAGAATCATCTAGATCGCTCGTTTCGAGCTATTTAATGCGAGAAAACAAGTTTTCTGGTTGTTTTCACCACTCGACAGTGCGTTTGATATGCAGAACCGGCGACATCTTGATTTTCGTGAGGTTTCTAGCTGAGATATGAATTTTCTGCGATAATATTGGTGAGACTTCAGTCAGAAGTATGCAGAATCATCTAGATCGCTCGTTTCGAGCTATTTAATGCGAAAAAACAAGTTTTCTGGTGTTTTGACCACTCCACAGTGCGTTTGATATGTAGAGCCGCCGATAACTTCGTTTTCGTGGGGTTTCCAGCTGAAATATGCATTTTCTGCGATAATCTTGGTGAGTCTTCCGTCAGAAGTATGCAGAATCATCGAGATCGCTCTATTCGAGCTATTTAATGCGAGAAACACGTTATGTGGTGTTTTCATCACTCCACAGTGCGTCTGATATGCAGAACCGGCGACATCGTGGTTTTGTTGTGGTTTCCAGCTAAAATATGCATTTTCTGCGATAATCTTTGTGTTTCATCTATGACAAGCATGCAGAATCATCCAGAACGCTCTTTTCGAGCTAGTTAATGCGAGTAACACGTTTTCTGGTGTTTTCACCACCCCACAGTGCGTTTGATATGCAGAACCGACGACATCGTGGTTTTCGTGGGGTTTCCTGCTGAGATATGCATTTTCTGCGATAATCTTGGTGTTTCATCTATGAGAAGTATGCAGAATCATTGAGAACGCTCTGTTCGGGCTAGATAATGCGAGAAACACGTTTTCTGGTGTTTTCACCACTCCACAGTGCGTCTGATATGCAGAACCGGCGATATCTTGGTTCTCGTGGGGTTTCTAGCTGAGATATGCATTTTCTGCGATAATATTGGTGAGTCTTCTGTCAGAAGTATGCAGACTCATCGAGATCGCTCTATTCGAGCTATTTAATGCGAGAAACACGTTATCTGGTGTTTTCATCACTCCACAGGGCGTTTGGTATGCAGAACCGGCGATATCTTGGTTTTCGTGGGGTTTCCAGCTGAGATATGCATTTTCTGCGATAATCTTGGAGTTTCATCTATGAGAAGTATGCAGAATCATCGAGAACGCTCTTTTCCGGCTAGATAATGCGAGAAACACGTTTTCTGGTGTTTTCACCACTTCACAGTGCGTCTGATATGCAGAACCGGCGATATCTTGGTTTTCGTGCGGTTTCCAGATGAGATATGCATTTTCTGCGATAATCTTGGTGAGTGTTCTGTCAGAAGTATGTAGAATCACCGAGCTCGCTCTATTCGAGCTATTTAATGCGCGAAACACGTTATCTGGTTGTTTTCACCACTCCACAGTGCGTTTGGTATGCAGAACCGTCGACATCTTGATTTTCGTGAGGTTTCTAGCTGAGATATGCATTTTCTGCGACAATATCGGTGAGACTTCAGTCAGAAGTATGCAGAATCACCTAGATCGCTCGTTTCGAGCTATTTAATGCGAGAAACAAGTTTTCTGGTGTTTTGACTACTCCACAGAGCGTTTGATATGTAGAGCCGCCGATAACTTGGTTTTCGTGTGGTTTCCAGCTCAAATATGCATTTTCTGCGATAATCTTTGTGTTTCATCTATGACAAGTATGCAGAATCATCCAGAACGCTCTTTTCGAGCTAGTTAGTGCGAGTAACACGTTTTCTGGTGTTTTCACCACCCCACAGTGCGTTTGATATGCAGAACCGGCGACATCGTGGTTTTCGTCGGGTTTCAAGCTGAGATATGCATTTTCTGCGATAATATTTGTGAGACTTCAGTCAGAAGTATGCAGAATCATCTAGATCGCTCGTTTCGAGCTATTTAATGCGAAAAAACAAGTTTTCTGGTTGTTTTCACCACTCGACAGTGCGTTTGATATGCAGAACCGGCGACATCTTGATTTTCGTGAGGTTTCTAGCTGAGATATGAATTTTCTGCGATAATATTGGTGAGACTTCAGTCAGAAGTATGCAGAATCATCTAGATCGCTCGTTTCGAGCTATTTAATGCGAAAAAACAAGTTTTCTGGTGTTTTGACCACTCCACAGTGCGTTTGATATGTAGAGCCGCCGATAACTTCGTTTTCGTGGGGTTTCCAGCTGAAATATGCATTTTCTGCGATAATCTTGGTGAGTCTTCCGTCAGAAGTATGCAGAATCATCGAGATCGCTCTATTCGAGCTATTTAATGCGAGAAACACGTTATGTGGTGTTTTCATCACTCCACAGTGCGTCTGATATGCAGAACCGGCGACATCGTGGTTTTCGTGGGGTTTCCAGCTAAAATATGCATTTTCTGCGATAATCTTTGTGTTTCATCTATGACAAGCATGCAGAATCATCCAGAACGCTCTTTTCGAGCTAGTTAATGCGAGTAACACGTTTTCTGGTGTTTTCACCACCCCACAGTGCGTTTGATATGCAGAACCGACGACATCGTGGTTTTCGTGGGGTTTCCTGCTGAGATATGCATTTTCTGCGATAATCTTGGTGTTTCATCTATGAGAAGTATGCAGAATCATCTAGATCGCTCGTTTCGAGCTATTTAATGCGAAAAAACAAGTTTTCTGGTGTTTTGACCACTCCACAGTGCGTTTGATATGTAGAGCCGCCGATAACTTCGTTTTCGTGGGGTTTCCAGCTGAAATATGCATTTTCTTCGATAATCTTGGTGAGTCTTCTGTCAGAAGTATGTAGAATCATCGAGATCGCTCTATTCGAGCTATTTAATGCGAGAAACAAGTTTTCTGGTGTTTTGACCACTCCACAGAGCGTTTGATATGTAGAGCCGCCGATAACTTGGTTTTCGTGTGGTTTCCAGCTCAAATATGTATTTTCTGCGATAATCTTTGTGTTTCATCTATGACAAGTATGCAGAATCATCCAGAACGCTCTTTTCGAGCTAGTTAGTGCGAGTAACACGTTTTCTGGTGTTTTCACCACCCCACAGTGCGTTTGATATGCAGAACCGGCGACATCGTGGTTTTCGTCGGGTTTCAAGCTGAGATATGCATTTTCTGCGATAATATTGGTGAGACTTCAGTCAGAAGTATGCAGAATCATCTAGATCGTTCGTTTCGAACTATTTAATGCGAAAAAACAAGTTTTCTGGTGTTTTGACCACTCCACAGAGCGTTTGATATGCAGAACCGGCGATATCTTGGTTTTCGTGGGGTTTCCAGCAGAAAATGCATATTCTGCGATAATATTGGCGAGACTTCTGTCCGAAGTATGCAGTATCATCGACATCGCTCTTTTCGAGCTATTTAATGCGAGAAACACGTTATGTGGTGTTTTCATCACTCCACAGTGCGTCTGATATGCAGAACCGGCGACATCGTGGTTTTGTTGTGGTTTCCAGCTGAAATATGCATTTTCTGCGATAATCTTTGTGTTTCATCTATGACAAGCATGCAGAATCACCCAGAACGCTCTTTTCGAGCTAGTTAATGCGAGTAACACGTTTTCTGGTGTTTTCACCACCCCACAGTGCGTTTGATATGCAGAACCGGCGACATCGTGGTTTTCGTCGGGTTTCAAGCTGCAAT
This sequence comes from Anthophora plumipes, assembly GCA_951804975.1. Classification (NCBI taxonomy): domain Eukaryota; kingdom Metazoa; phylum Arthropoda; class Insecta; order Hymenoptera; family Apidae; genus Anthophora; species Anthophora plumipes. The sequence continues at coordinate 1,011,086 of CATORF010000581.1, read as the reverse complement.
ATGCATTATCTGCGATAATCTTGGTGTTTCATCTATGACAAGTATGCAGAATCATCCAGAACGCTCTTTTCGAGCTAGTTAATGCGAGTAACACGTTTTCTGGTGTTTTCACCACCCCACAGTGCGTTTGATATGCAGAACCGGCGACATCGTGGTTTTCGTCGGGTTTCAAGCTGAGATATGCATTTTCTGCGATAATATTGGTGACACTTCAGTCAGAAGTATGCAAAAACATCTAGATCGCTCGTTTCGAGATATTTAATGCGAGAAACACGTTATCTGGTGTTTTCATCACTTCACAGGGCGTCTGGTATGCAGAACCGGCGATATCTTGGTTTTCTTGGGGTTTCCAGCTGAGATATGCATTTTCTGCGATAATCTTTGTGCTTCATCTATGAGAAGTATGCAGAATCATCGAGAACGCTCTGTTCGGGCTAGATAATGCGAGAAACACGTTTTCTGGTGTTTTCACCACTCCACAGTGCGTCTGATATGCAGAACCGGCGATATCTTGGTTCTCGTGGGGTTTCTAGCTGAGATATGCATTTTCTGCGATAATATTGGTGAGACTTCAGTCAGAAGTATGCAGAATCATCTAGATCGCTCGTTTCGAGCTATTTAATGCGAAAAAACAAGTTTTCTGGTGTTTTGACCACTCCACAGTGCGTTTGATATGTAGAGCCGCCGATAACTTCGTTTTCGTGGGGTTTCCAGCTGAAATATGCATTTTCTTCGATAATCTTGGTGAGTCTTCTGTCAGAAGTATGTAGAATCATCGAGATCGCTCTATTCGAGCTATTTAATGCGAGAAACAAGTTTTCTGGTGTTTTGACCACTCCACAGAGCGTTTGATATGTAGAGCCGCCGATAACTTGGTTTTCGTGTGGTTTCCAGCTCAAATATGTATTTTCTGCGATAATCTTTGTGTTTCATCTATGACAAGTATGCAGAATCATCCAGAACGCTCTTTTCGAGCTAGTTAGTGCGAGTAACACGTTTTCTGGTGTTTTCACCACCCCACAGTGCGTTTGATATGCAGAACCGGCGACATCGTGGTTTTCGTCGGGTTTCAAGCTGAGATATGCATTTTCTGCGATAATATTGGTGAGACTTCAGTCAGAAGTATGCAGAATCATCTAGATCGTTCGTTTCGAACTATTTAATGCGAAAAAACAAGTTTTCTGGTGTTTTGACCACTCCACAGAGCGTTTGATATGCAGAACCGGCGATATCTTGGTTTTCGTGGGGTTTCCAGCAGAAAATGCATATTCTGCGATAATATTGGCGAGACTTCTGTCCGAAGTATGCAGTATCATCGACATCGCTCTTTTCGAGCTATTTAATGCGAGAAACACGTTATGTGGTGTTTTCATCACTCCACAGTGCGTCTGATATGCAGAACCGGCGACATCGTGGTTTTGTTCTGGTTTCCAGCTGAAATATGCATTTTCTGCGATAATCTTTGTGTTTCATCTATGACAAGCATGCAGAATCACCCAGAACGCTCTTTTCGAGCTAGTTAATGCGAGTAACACGTTTTCTGGTGTTTTCACCACCCCACAGTGCGTTTGATATGCAGAACCGGCGACATCGTGGTTTTCGTCGGGTTTCAAGCTGCAATATGCATTATCTGCGATAATCTTGGTGTTTCATCTATGACAAGTATGCAGAATCATCCAGAACGCTCTTTTCGAGCTAGTTAATGCGAGTAACACGTTTTCTGGTGTTTTCACCACCCCACAGTGCGTTTGATATGCAGAACCGGCGACATCGTGGTTTTCGTCGGGTTTCAAGCTGAGATATGCATTTTCTGCGATAATATTGGTGACACTTCAGTCAGAAGTATGCAAAAACATCTAGATCGCTCGTTTCGAGATATTTAATGCGAGAAACACGTTATCTGGTGTTTTCATCACTTCACAGGGCGTCTGGTATGCAGAACCGGCGATATCTTGGTTTTCTTGGGGTTTCCAGCTGAGATATGCATTTTCTGCGATAATCTTTGTGCTTCATCTATGAGAAGTATGCAGAATCATCGAGAACGCTCTGTTCGGGCTAGATAATGCGAGAAACACGTTTTCTGGTGTTTTCACCACTCCACAGTGCGTCTGATATGCAGAACCGGCGATATCTTGGTTCTCGTGGGGTTTCTAGCTGAGATATGCATTTTCTGCGATAATATTGGTGAGACTTCAGTCAGAAGTATGCAGAATCATCTAGATCGCTCGTTTCGAGCTATTTAATGCGAAAAAACAAGTTTTCTGGTGTTTTGACCACTCCACAGTGCGTTTGATATGTAGAGCCGCCGATAACTTCGTTTTCGTGGGGTTTCCAGCTGAAATATGCATTTTCTTCGATAATCTTGGTGAGTCTTCTGTCAGAAGTATGTAGAATCATCGAGATCGCTCTATTCGAGCTATTTAATGCGAGAAACAAGTTTTCTGGTGTTTTGACCACTCCACAGAGCGTTTGATATGTAGTGCCGCCGATAACTTGGTTTTCGTGTGGTTTCCAGCTCAAATATGTATTTTCTGCGATAATCTTTGTGTTTCATCTATGACAAGTATGCAGAATCATCCAGAACGCTCTTTTCGAGCTAGTTAGTGCGAGTAACACGTTTTCTGGTGTTTTCACCACCCCACAGTGCGTTTGATATGCAGAACCGGCGACATCGTGGTTTTCGTCGGGTTTCAAGCTGAGATATGCATTTTCTGCGATAATATTGGTGAGACTTCAGTCAGAAGTATGCAGAATCATCTAGATCGTTCGTTTCGAACTATTTAATGCGAAAAAACAAGTTTTCTGGTGTTTTGACCACTCCACAGAGCGTTTGATATGCAGAACCGGCGATATCTTGGTTTTCGTGGGGTTTCCAGCAGAAAATGCATATTCTGCGATAATATTGGCGAGACTTCTGTCCGAAGTATGCAGTATCATCGACATCGCTCTTTTCGAGCTATTTAATGCGAGAAACACGTTATGTGGTGTTTTCATCACTCCACAGTGCGTCTGATATGCAGAACCGGCGACATCGTGGTTTTGTTGTGGTTTCCAGCTGAAATATGCATTTTCTGCGATAATCTTTGTGTTTCATCTATGACAAGCATGCAGAATCACCCAGAACGCTCTTTTCGAGCTAGTTAATGCGAGTAACACGTTTTCTGGTGTTTTCACCACCCCACAGTGCGTTTGATATGCAGAACCGGCGACATCGTGGTTTTCGTCGGGTTTCAAGCTGCAATATGCATTATCTGCGATAATCTTGGAGTTTCATCTATGACAAGTATGCAGAATCATCCAGAACGCTCTTTTCGAGCTAGTTAATGCGAGTAACACGTTTTCTGGTGTTTTCACCACCCCACAGTGCGTTTGATATGCAGAACCGGCGACATCGTGGTTTTCGTCGGGTTTCAAGCTGAGATATGCATTTTCTGCGATAATATTGGTGACACTTCAGTCAGAAGTATGCAAAAACATCTAGATCGCTCGTTTCGAGATATTTAATGCGAGAAACACGTTATCTGGTGTTTTCATCACTTCACAGGGCGTCTGGTATGCAGAACCGGCGATATCTTGGTTTTCTTGGGGTTTCCAGCTGAGATATGCATTTTCTGCGATAATCTTTGTGCTTCATCTATGAGAAGTATGCAGAATCATCGAGATCGCTCTATTCGAGCTATTTAATGCGAGAAACACGTTATCTGGTGTTTTCACCACTCCACAGTGCGTTATATATGCAGAACAGGCGATATCTTGGTTTTCGTGGGGTTTCCAGCTGAGATATGCATTTTCTGCGATAATCTTGGTGAGTTTTCTGTCAGAAGTATGCAGAATCAACGAGATCGCTCTATTCGAGCTATTTAATGCGAGAAACACGTTATCTGGTGTTTTCATCACTCCACAGTGCGTCTGATATGCAGAACCAGCGACATCGTGGTTTTGTTGTGGTTTCCAGCTGAAATATGCATTTTCTGCGATAATCTTTGTGTTTCATCTATGACAAGCATGCAGAATCATCCAGAACGCTCTTTTCCGGCTAGATAATGCGAGAAACACGTTTTCTGGTGTTTTCACCACTCCACAGTGCGTCTGATATGCAGAACCGGCGATATCTTGGTTTTCGTGGGGTTTCCAGCTGAGATATGCATTTTCTGCGATAATCTTGGTGAGTGTTCTGTCAGAAGTATGTAGAATCATCGAGCTCGCTCTATTCGAGCTATTTAATGCGAGAAACACGTTATCTGGTGTTTTGACCACTCCACAGTGCGTTTGATATGTAGAGCCGCCGATAACTTCGTTTTCGTGGGGTTTCCAGGTGAAATATGCTATTTCTGCGATAATATTGGTGAGACTTCAGTCAGAAGTATGCAGAATCATCTAGATCGCTCGTTTCGAGCTATTTAATGCGAAAAAACAAGTTGTCTGGTGTTTTGACCACTCCACAGAGCGTTTGATATGCCGAACCGGCGATATCTTGGTTTTCGTGGGGTTTCCAGAAGAGATATGCATTTTCGCCGATAATCTTGGTGAGTCTTCTGTCAGAAGTATGCAGAATCATCTAGATCGTTCTTTTCGAGCTATGTAATGCGAGAAACACGTTTTCTGGTGTTTTCACCACACCACAGTGCGTTTGATATGCAGAACCGGCGACATCGTGGTTTTCGTCGGGTTTCAAGCTGAGATATGCATTTTCTGCGATAATATTGGTGACACTTCAGTCAGAAGTATGCAAAAACATCTAGATCGCTCGTGTCGTGCTATTTAATGCGAAAAAACAAGTTATCTGGTGTTTTGACAACTCCACAGAGCGTTTGATATGCGGAACCGGCGATATCTTGGTTTTCGTGGGGTTTCCAGCTGAGATATGCATTTTCTGCGATAATCTTGGTGAGTGTTCTGTCAGAAGTATGTAGAATCATCGAGCTCGCTCTATTCGAGCTATTTAATGCGAGAAACACGTTATCTGGTTGTTTTCACCACTCCACAGTGCGTTTGATATGCAGAACCGGCGACATCTTGATTTTCGTGAGGTTTCTAGCTGAGATATGCATTTTCTGCGATAATATTGGTGAGACTTCAGTCAGAAGTATGCAGAATCATCTAGATCGCTCGTTGCGAGCTATTTAATGAGAAAAAACAAGTTTTCTGGTGTTTTGACCACTCCACAGTGCGTTTGATATGTAGAGCCGCCGATAACTTGGTTTTCGTGGGGTTTCCAGCTGAGATATGCATTTTCTGCGATAATCTTGGTGAGACTTTAGTCAGAAGTATGCAGAATCATCTAGATCGCTCGTTTCGAGCTATTTAATGCGAAAAAACAAGTTTTCTGGTGTTTTGACCACTCCACAGAGCGTTTGATATGTAGAGCCGCCGATAACTTGGTTTTCGTGTGGTTTCCAGCTCAAATATGCATTTTCTGCGATAATCTTTGTGTTTCATCTATGACAAGTATGCAGAATCATCCAGAACGCTCTTTTCGAGCTAGTTAATGCGAGTAACACGTTTTCTGGTGTTTTCACCACCCCACAGTGCGTTTGATATGCAGAACCGGCGACATCGTGGTTTTCGTCGGGTTTCAAGCTGAGATATGCATTTTCTGCGATAATATTGGTGAGACTTCAGTCAGAAGTATGCAGAATCATCTAGATCGCTCGTTTCGAGCTATTTAATGCGAAAAAACAAGTTTTCTGGTGTTTTGACCACTCCACAGAGCGTTTGATATGCCGAACCGGCGATATCTTGGTTTCCGTGGGGTTTCCAGCAGAGATATGCATTTTCTGCGATAATCTTGGTGAGTCTTCTGTCAGAAGTATGCAGAATCATCTAGATCGTTCTTTTCGAGCTATTTAATGCGAGAAACACGTTTTCTGGTGTTTTCACCACACCACAGTGCGTTCGATATGCAGAACCGGCGACATCGTGGTTTCGTCGGGTTTCAAGCTGAGATATGCATTTTCTGCGATAATATTGGTGACACTTCAGTCAGAAGTATGCAAAAACATCTAGATCGCTCGTTTCAAGATATTTACTGCGAAAAAACAAGTTTTCTGGTGTTTTGACAACTCCACAGAGCGTTTGATATGCAGAACCGGCGATATCTTGGTTTTCGTGGGGTTTCCAGCAGAAAATGCATATTCTGCGATAATATTGGCGAGACTTCTGTCCGAAGTATGCAGTATCATCGACATCGCTCTTTTCGCGCTATTTAATGCGAGAAACACGTTATCTGGTGTTTTGACCACTCCACAGTGCGTTTGATATGTAGAGCCGCCGATAACTTCGTTTTCGCGGGGTTTCCAGCTGAAATATGCATTTTCTGCGATAATCTTGGTGAGTCTTCTGTCGGAAGTAGCAGAATCATCGAGATCGCTCTATTCGAGCTATTTAATGCGAGAAACACGTTATCTGGTGTTTTCACCACTCCACAGTGCGTCTGATATGCAGAACCGGCGATATCTTGGTTTTCGTGGGGTTTCCAGCTGAGATATGCATTTTCTGCGATAATCTTGGTGAGTCTTCAGTCAGAAGTATGCAGAATCATCTAGATCGCTCGTTTCGCGCTGTTTATTGCGAAAAAACAAGTTTTCTGGTGTTTTCATCACTTCACAGGGCGTTTGGTATGCAGAACCGGCGATATCTTGGTTTTCTTGGGGTTTCCAGCTGAGATATGCATTTTCTGCGATAATCTTGGTGTTTCATCTATGAGAAGTATGCAGAATCATCGAGAACGCTCTTTTCGAGCTAGATAATGCGAGAAACACGTTTTCTGGTGTTTTCACCACTGCACAGTGCGTCTGATATGCAGAACCGGCGATATCTTGGTTTTCGTGGGGTTTCCAGCTGAGATATGCATTTTCTGCGATAATCTTGGTGAGTGTTCTGTCAGAAGTATGTAGAATCATCGAGCTCGCTCTATTCGAGCTATTTAATGCGAGAAACACGTTATCTGGTGTTTTGACCACTCCACAGTGCGTTTGATATATAGAGCCGCCGATAACTTCGTTTTCGTGGGGTTTCCAGGTGAAATATGCATTTTCTGCGATAATATTGGTGAGACTTCAGTCAGAAGTATGCAGAATCATCTAGATCGCTCGTTTCGATCTATTTAATGCGAAAAAACAAGTTGTCTGGTGTTTTGACCACTACACAGAGCGTTTGATATGCCGAACCGGCGATATCTTGGTTTTCGTGGGGTTTCCAGCAGAGATATGCATTTTCGCCGATAATCTTGGTGAGTCTTCTGTCAGAAGTATGCAGAATCATCTAGATCGTTCTTTTCGAGCTATTTAATGCGAGAAACACGTTTTCTGGTGTTTTCACCACACCACAGTGCGTTTGATATGCAGAACCGGCGACATCGTGGTTTTCTTGGGGTTTCCAGCTGAGATATGCATTTTCTGCGATAATCTTTGTGCTTCATCTATGAGAAGTACGCAGAATCATCGAGATCGCTCTATTCGAGCTATTTAATGCGAGAAACACGTTATCTGGTGTTTTGACCACTCCACAGTGCGTTTGATATGTAGAGCCGCCGATAACTTCGTTTTCGTGGGGTTTCCAGGTGAAATATGCATTTTCTGCGATAATATTGGTGAGACTTCTGTCAGAAGTATGCAGAATCATCGAGATCGCTCTATTCGAGCTATTTAATGCGAGAAACACGTTATCTGGTGTTTTCACCACTCCACAGTGCGTCTGATATGCAGAACCGGCGATATCTTGGTTTTCGTGGGGTTTCCAGCTGAGATATGCATTTTCTGCGATAATCTTGGTGAGTCTTCTGTCAGAAGTATGCAGAATCATCGAGATCGCTCTATTCGAGCTATTTAATGCGAGAAACACGTTATCTGGTGTTTTCATCACTTCACAGGGCGTTTGGTATGCAGAACCGGCGATATCTTGGTTTTCTTGGGGTTTCCAGCTGAGATATGCATTTTCTGCGATAATCTTTGTGCTTCATCTATGAGAAGTATGCAGAATCATCGAGAACGCTCTTTTCGAGCTAGATAATGCGAGAAACACGTTTTCTGGTGTTTTCACCACTCCACAGTGCGTCTGATATGCAGAACAGGCGATATCTTGGTTTTCGTGGGGTTTCCAGCTGAGATATGCATTTTCTGCGATAATCTTGGTGAGTCTTCTGTCAGAAGTATGCAGAATCATCGAGATCGCTCTATTCGAGCTATTTAATGCGAGAAACACGTTATCTGGTGTTTTGACCACTCCACAGTGCGTTTGATATGTAGAGCCGCCGATAACTTGGTTTTCGTGGGGTTTCCAGCTGAAATATGCATTTTCTGCGATAATCTTTGTGTTTCATCTATGACAAGCATGCAGAATCATCCAGAACGCTCTTTTCGAGCTAGTTAATGCGAGTAACACGTTTTCTGGTGTTTTCACCACCCCACAGTGCGTTTGATATGCAGAACCGGCGACATCGTGGTTTTCGTCGGGTTTCAAGCTGAAATATGCATTTTCTGCGATAATCTTGGTGAGTCTTCTGTCAGAAGTATGCAGAATCATTGAGATCGCTCTATTCGAGCTATTTAATGCGAGAAACACGTTATCTGGTGTTTTGACCACTCCACAGTGCGTTTGATATGTAGAGCCGCCGATAACTTGGTTTTCGTGGGGTTTCCAGCTAAGATATGCATTTTCTGCGATAATCTTGGTGAGACTTTAGTCAGAAGTATGCAGAATCATCTAGATCGCTCGTTTCGAGCTATTTAATGCGAAAAAACAAGTTTTCTGGTGTTTTGACCACACCACAGAGCGTTTGATATGTAGAGCCGCCGATAACTTGGTTTTCGTGTGGTTTCCAGCTCAAATATGCATTTTCTGCGATAATCTTTGTGTTTCATCTATGACAAGTATGCAGAATCATCCAGAACGCTCTTTTCGAGCTAGATAATGCGAGAAACACGTTATCTGGTTGTTTTCACCACTCCACAGTGCGTTTGATATGCAGAACCGGCGACATCTTGATTTTCGTGAGGTTTCTAGCTGAGATATGCATTTTCTGCGATAATATTGGTGAGACTTCAGTCAGAAGTATGCAGAATCATCTAGATCGCTCGCTGCGAGCTATTTAATGCGAAAAAACAAGTTTTCTGGTGTTTTGACCACTCCACAGTGCGTTTGATATGTAGAGCCGCCGAAAACTTGGTTTTCGTGGGGTTTCCAGCTAAGATATGCATTTTCTGCGATAATCTTGGTGAGACTTTAGTCAGAAGTATGCAGAATCATCGAGATCGCTCTATTCGAGCTATTTAATGCGAGAAACACGTTATCTGGTGTTTTGACCACTCCACAGTGCGTTTGATATGTAGAGCCGCCGATAACTTGGTTTTCGTGGGGTTTCCAGCTGAAATATGCATTTTCTGCGATAATCTTTGTGTTTCATCTATGACAAGCATGCAGAATCATCCAGAACGCTCTTTTCGAGCTAGTTAATGCGACTAACACGTTTTCTGGTGTTTTCACCACCCCACAGTGCGTTTGATATGCAGAACCGGCGACATCGTGGTTTTCGTCGGGTTTCAAGCTGAAATATGCATTTTCTGCGATAATCTTGGTGAGTCTTCTGTCAGAAGTATGCAGAATCATCTAGATCGTTCTTTTCGAGCTATTTAATGCGAGAAACACGTTTTCTGGTGTTTTCACCACACCACAGTGCGTTTGATATGCAGAACCGGCGACATCGTGGTTTTCGTCGGGTTTCAAGCTGAGATATGCATTTTCTGCGATAATATTGGTGACACTTCAGTCAGAAGTATGCAAAAACATCTAGATCGCTCGTTTCGAGATATTTAATGCGAAAAAACAAGTTTTCTGGTGTTTTGACAACACCACAGAGCGTTTGATGTAGAGAACCGGCGATATCTTGGTTTTCGTGGGGTTTCCAGCAGAAAATGCATATTCTGCGATAATATTGGTGAGTCTTCTGTCAGAAGTATGCAGAATCATCGAGATCGCTCTATTCGAGCTATTTAATGCGAGAAACATGTTATCTGGTGTTTTCATCACTTCACAGGGCGTCTGGTATGCAGAACCGGCGATATCTTGGTTTTCTTGGGGTTTCCAGCTGAGATATGCATTTTCTGCGATAATCTTTGTGCTTCATCTATGAGAAGTACGCAGAATCATCGAGATCGCTCTATTCGAGCTATTTAATGCGAGAAACACGTTATCTGGTGTTTTGACCACTCCACAGTGCGTTTGATATGTAGAGCCGCCGATAACTTCGTTTTCGTGGGGTTTCCAGGTGAAATATGCATTTTCTGCGATAATATTGGTGAGACTTCAGTCAGAAGTATGCAGAATCATCTAGATCGCTCGTTTCGATCTATTTAATGCGAAAAAACAAGTTGTCTGGTGTTTTGACCACTACACAGAGCGTTTGATATGCCGAACCGGCGATATCTTGGTTTTCGTGGGGTTTCCAGCAGAGATATGCATTTTCGCCGATAATCTTGGTGAGTCTTCTGTCAGAAGTATGCAGAATCATCGAGATCGCTCTATTCGAGCTATTTAATGCGAGAAACACGTTATCTGGTGTTTTCACCACTCCACAGTGCGTCTGATATGCAGAACCGGCGATATCTTGGTTTTCGTGGGGTTTCCAGCTGAGATATGCATTTTCTGCGATAATCTTGGTGAGTCTTCTGTCAGAAGTATGCAGAATCATCGAGATCGCTCTATTCGAGCTATTTAATGCGAGAAACACGTTATCTGGTGTTTTCATCACTTCACAGGGCGTTTGGTATGCAGAACCGGCGATATCTTGGTTTTCTTGGGGTTTCCAGCTGAGATATGCATTTTCTGCGATAATCTTTGTGCTTCATCTATGAGAAGTATGCAGAATCATCGAGAACGCTCTTTTCGAGCTAGATAATGCGAGAAACACGTTTTCTGGTGTTTTCACCACTCCACAGTGCGTCTGATATGCAGAACAGGCGATATCTTGGTTTTCGTGGGGTTTCCAGCTGAGATATGCATTTTCTGCGATAATCTTGGTGAGTCTTCTGTCAGAAGTATGCAGAATCATCGAGATCGCTCTATTCGAGCTATTTAATGCGAGAAACACGTTATCTGGTGTTTTGACCACTCCACAGTGCGTTTGATATGTAGAGCCGCCGATAACTTGGTTTTCGTGGGGTTTCCAGCTGAAATATGCATTTTCTGCGATAATCTTTGTGTTTCATCTATGACAAGCATGCAGAATCATCCAGAACGCTCTTTTCGAGCTAGTTAATGCGAGTAACACGTTTTCTGGTGTTTTCACCACCCCACAGTGCGTTTGATATGCAGAACCGGCGACATCGTGGTTTTCGTCGGGTTTCAAGCTGAAATATGCATTTTCTGCGATAATCTTGGTGAGTCTTCTGTCAGAAGTATGCAGAATCATTGAGATCGCTCTATTCGAGCTATTTAATGCGAGAAACACGTTATCTGGTGTTTTGACCACTCCACAGTGCGTTTGATATGTAGAGCCGCCGATAACTTGGTTTTCGTGGGGTTTCCAGCTAAGATATGCATTTTCTGCGATAATCTTGGTGAGACTTTAGTCAGAAGTATGCAGAATCATCTAGATCGCTCGTTTCGAGCTATTTAATGCGAAAAAACAAGTTTTCTGGTGTTTTGACCACACCACAGAGCGTTTGATATGTAGAGCCGCCGATAACTTGGTTTTCGTGTGGTTTCCAGCTCAAATATGCATTTTCTGCGATAATCTTTGTGTTTCATCTATGACAAGTATGCAGAATCATCCAGAACGCTCTTTTCGAGCTAGATAATGCGAGAAACACGTTATCTGGTTGTTTTCACCACTCCACAGTGCGTTTGATATGCAGAACCGGCGACATCTTGATTTTCGTGAGGTTTCTAGCTGAGATATGCATTTTCTGCGATAATATTGGTGAGACTTCAGTCAGAAGTATGCAGAATCATCTAGATCGCTCGTTGCGAGCTATTTAATGCGAAAAAACAAGTTTTCTGGTGTTTTGACCACTCCACAGTGCGTTTGATATGTAGAGCCGCCGATAACTTGGTTTTCGTGGGGTTTCCAGCTAAGATATGCATTTTCTGCGATAATCTTGGTGAGACTTTAGTCAGAAGTATGCAGAATCATCGAGACCGCTCTATTCGAGCTATTTAATGCGAGAAACACGTTATCTGGTGTTTTGACCACTCCACAGTGCGTTTGATATGTAGAGCCGCCGATAACTTGGTTTTCGTGGGGTTTCCAGCTGAAATATGCATTTTCTGCGATAATCTTTGTGTTTCATCTATGACAAGCATGCAGAATCATCCAGAACGCTCTTTTCGAGCTAGTTAATGCGAGTAACACGTTTTCTGGTGTTTTCACCACCCCACAGTGCGTTTGATATGCAGAACCGGCGACATCGTGGTTTTCGTCGGGTTTCAAGCTGAAATATGCATTTTCTGCGATAATCTTGGTGAGTCTTCTGTCAGAAGTATGCAGAATCATCTAGATCGTTCTTTTCGAGCTATTTAATGCGAGAAACACGTTTTCTGGTGTTTTCACCACACCACAGTGCGTTTGATATGCAGAACCGGCGACATCGTGGTTTTCGTCGGGTTTCAAGCTGAGATATGCATTTTCTGCGATAATATTGGTGACACTTCAGTCAGAAGTATGCAAAAACATCTAGATCGCTCGTTTCGAGATATTTAATGCGAAAAAACAAGTTTTCTGGTGTTTTGACAACACCACAGAGCGTTTGATGTAGAGAACCGGCGATATCTTGGTTTTCGTGGGGTTTCCAGCAGAAAATGCATATTCTGCGATAATATTGGTGAGTCTTCTGTCAGAAGTATGCAGAATCATCGAGATCGCTCTATTCGAGCTATTTAATGCGAGAAACATGTTATCTGGTGTTTTCATCACTTCACAGGGCGTCTGGTATGCAGAACCGGCGATATCTTGGTTTTCTTGGGGTTTCCAGCTGAGATATGCATTTTCTGCGATAATCTTTGTGCTTCATCTATGAGAAGTACGCAGAATCATCGAGATCGCTCTATTCGAGCTATTTAATGCGAGAAACACGTTATCTGGTGTTTTCACCACTCCACAATGCGTCTGATATGCAGAACAGGCGATATCTTGGTTTTCGTGGGGTTTCCAGCTGAGATATGCATTTTCTGCGATAATCTTGGTGAGTTTTCTGTCAGAAGTATGCAGAATCATCGAGATCGCTCTATTCGAGCTATTTAATGCGAGAAACACGTTATCTGGTGTTTTCATCACTCCACAGTGCGTCTGATATGCAGAACCAGCGACATCGTGGTTTTGTTGTGGTTTCCAGCTGAAATATGCATTTTCTGCGATAATCTTTGTGTTTCATCTATGACAAGCATGCAGAATCATCCAGAACGCTCTTTTCCGGCTAGATAATGCGAGAAACACGTTTTCTGGTGTTTTCATCACTCCACAGTGCGTCTGATATGCAGAACCGGCGATATCTTGGTTTTCGTGGGGTTTCCAGCTGAGATATGCATTTTCTGCGATAATCTTGGTGAGTCTTCTGTCAGAAGTACGCAGAATCATCGAGATCGCTCTATTGGAGCTATTTAATGCGCGAAACACGTTATCTGGTATTTTCATCACTCCACAGGGCGTTTGGTATGCAGAACCGGCGATATCTTGGTTTTCGTGGGGTTTCCAGCTGAGATATGCATTTTCTGCGATAATCTTTGTGCTTCATCTATGAGAAGTATGCAGAATCATCGAGAACGCTCTTTTCGAGCTAGATAATGCGAGAAACACGTTTTCTGGTGTTTTCACCACTCCACAGTGCGTTTGATATGCAGAACCGGCGACATCGTGGTTTTCGTCGGGTTTCAAGCTGAAATATGCATTTTCTGCAATAATCTTGGTGAGTCTTCTGTCAGAAGTATGCAGAATCATCGAGATCGCTCTATTCGAGCTATTTAATGCGAGAAACACGTTATCTGGTATTTTCATCACTCCACAGGGCGTTTGGTATGCAGAACCGGCGATATCTTGGTTTTCGTGGGGTTTCCAGCTGAGATATGCATTTTCTGCGATAATCTTGGTGGTTCATCTATGAGAAGTATGCAGAATCATCCAGAACGCTCTTTTCGAGCTAGATAATGCGAGAAACACGTTTTCTGGTGTTTTCACCACTCCACAGTGCGTCTGATATGCAGAACCGGCGATATCTTGGTTTTCGTGGGGTTTCCAGCTGAGATATGCATTTTCTGCGATAATCCTGGTGAGTCTTCTGTCAGAAGTATGCAGAATCATCGAGTTCGCTCTATTCGAGCTAATTAATGCGAGAAACACGTTATCTGGTGTTTTCATCACTTCACAGGGCGTTTGGTATGCAGAACCGGCGATATCTTGGTTTTCTTGGGGTTTCCAGCTGAGATATGCATTTTCTGCGATAATCATTGTGCTTCATCTATGAGAAGTATGCAGAATCATCGAGAACGCTCTTTTCGAGCTAGATAATGCGAGAAACACGTTTTCTGGTGTTTTCACCACTCCACAGTGCGTCTGATATGCAGAACAGGCGATATCTTGGTTTTCGTGGGGTTTCCAGCTGAGATATGCATTTTCTGCGATAATCTTGGTGAGTCTTCTGTCAGAAGTATGCAGAATCATCGAGATCGCTCTATTCGAGCTATTTAATGCGAGAAACACGTTATCTGGTGTTTTCATCACTCCACAGTGTGTCTGATATGCAGAACCAGCGACATCGTGGTTTTGTTGTGGTTTCCAGCTGAAATATGCATTTTCTGCGATAATCTTTGTGTTTCATCTATGACAAGCATGCAGAATCATCCAGAACGCTCTTTTCGAGCTAGTTAATGCGAGTAACACGTTTTCTGGTGTTTTCACCACCCCACAGTGCGTTTGATATGCAGAACCGGCGTCATCGTGGTTTTCGTCGGGTTTCAAGCTGAAATATGCATTTTCTGCGATAATCTTGGTGAGTCTTCTGTCAGAAGTATGCAGAATCATTGAGATCGCTCTATTCGAGCTATTTAATGCGAGAAACACGTTATCTGGTGTTTTGACCACTCCACAGTGCGTTTGATATGTTGAGCCGCCGATAACTTGGTATTCGTGGGGTTTCCAGCTGAAATATGCATTTTCTGCGATAATCTTGGTGTTTCATCTATGAGAAGTATGCAGAATCATCCAGAACGCTCTTTTCGAGCTAGTTAATGCGAGAAACACGTTATCTGGTTGTTTTCACCACTCCACAGTGCGTTTGATATGCAGAACCGGCGACATCTTTATTTTCGTGAGGTTTCTAGCTGAGATATGCATTTTCTGCGATAATATTGGTGAGACTTCAGTCAGAAGTATGCAGAATCATCTAGATCGCTCGTTGCGAGATATTTAATGCGAAAAAACAAGTTTTCTGGTGTTTTGACCACTCCACAGTGCGTTTGATATGTAGAGCCGCCGATAACTTGGTTTTCGTGGGGTTTCCAGCTAAGATATGCATTTTCTGCGATAATCTTGGTGAGACTTTAGTCAGAAGTATGCAGAATCATCTAGATCGCCCGTTGCGAGCTATTTAATGAGAAAAAACAAGTTTTCTGGTGTTTTGACCACTCCACAGTGCGTTTGATATGTAGAGCCGCCGATAACTTCCTTTTCGTGGGGTTTCCAGCTGAAATATGCATTTTCTTCGATAATCTTGGTGAGTCTTCTGTCAGAAGTATGCAGAATCATCGAGATCGCTCTATTCGAGCTATTTAATGCGAGAAACACGTTATCTGGTGTTTTCATCACTACACAGTGCGTCTGATATGTAGAGCCGCCGATAACTTGGTTTTCGTGTGGTTTCCAGCTCAAATATGCATTTTCTGCGATAATCTTTGTGTTTCATCTATGACAAGTATGCAGAATCATCCAGAACGCTCTTTTCGAGCTAGTTAATGCGAGTAACACGTTTTCTGGTGTTTTCACCACCCCACAGTGCGTTTGATATGCAGAACCGGCGACATCGTGGTTTTCGTCTGGTTTCAAGCTGAGATATGCATTTTCTGCGATAATATTGGTGAGACTTCAGTCAGAAGTATGCAGAATCATCTAGATCGCTCGTGTCGAGCTATTTAATGCGAAAAAACAAGTTTTCTGGTGTTTTCACCACTCCACAGTGCGTCTGATATGCAGAACCGGCGATATCTTGGTTTTCGTGGGGTTTCCAGCTGAGATATGCATTTTCTGCGATAATCTTGGTGAGTGTTCTGTCAGAAGTATGTAGAATCATCGAGCTCGCTCTATTCGAGCTATTTAATGCGAGAAACACGTTATCTGGTTGTTTTCACCACTCCACAGTGCGTTTGATATGCAGAACCGGCGACATCTTGATTTTCGTGAGGTTTCTAGCTGAGATATGCATTTTCTGCGATAATATTGGTGAGACTTCAGTCAGAAGTATGCAGAATCATCTAGATCGCCCGTTGCGAGCTATTTAATGAGAAAAAACAAGTTTTCTGGTGTTTTGACCACTCCACAGTGCGTTTGATATGTAGAGCCGCCGATAACTTCCTTTTCGTGGGGTTTCCAGCTGAAATATGCATTTTCTTCGATAATCTTGGTGAGTCTTCTGTCAGAAGTATGCAGAATCATCGAGATCGCTCTATTCGAGCTATTTAATGCGAGAAACACGTTATCTGGTGTTTTCATCACTACACAGTGCGTCTGATATGCAGAACCAGCGACATCGTGGTTTTGTTGTGGTTTCCAGCTGAAATATGCATTTTCTGCGATAATCTTTGTGTTTCATCTATGACAAGCATGCAGAATCATCCAGAACGCTCTTTTCCGGCTAGATAATGCGAGAAACACGTTTTCTGGTGTTTTCACCACTCCACAGTGCGTCTGATTTGCAGAACCGGCGATATCTTGGTTTTCGTGGGGTTTCCAGCTGAGATATGCATTTTCTGCGATAATCTTGGTGAGTCTTCTGTCAGAAGTATGCAGAATCATCGAGAACGCTCTTTTCGAGCTAGATAATGCGAGAAACACGTTTTCTGGTGTTTTCACCACTCCACAGTGCGTTTGATATGCAGAACCGGCGACATCGTGGTTTTCGTCGGGTTTCAAGCTGAAATATGCATTTTCTGCAATAATCTTGGTGAGTCTTCTGTCAGAAGTATGCAGAATCATCGAGATCGCTCTATTCGAGCTATTTAATGCGAGAAACACGTTATCTGGTATTTTCATCACTCCACAGGGCGTTTGGTATGCAGAACCGGCGATATCTTGGTTTTCGTGGGGTTTCCAGCTGAGATATGCATTTTCTGCGATAATCTTGGTGCTTCATCTATGAGAAGTATGCAGAATCATCGAGAACGCTCTTTTCGAGCTAGATAATGCGAGAAACACGTTTTCTGGTGTTTTCACCACTCCACAGTGCGTCTGATATGCAGAACAGGCGATATCTTGGTTTTCGTGGGGTTTCCAGCTGAGATATGCATTTTCTGCGATAATCTTGGTGAGTCTTCTGTCAGAAGTATGCAGAATCATCGAGATCGCTCTATTCGAGCTATTTAATGCGAGAAACACGTTATCTGGTGTTTTCATCACTCCACAGTGCGTCTGATATGCAGAACCAGCGACATCGTGGTTTTGTTGTGGTTTCCAGCTGAAATATGCATTTTCTGCGATAATCTTTGTGTTTCATCTATGACAAGCATGCAGAATCATCCAGAACGCTCTTTTCGAGCTAGTTAATGCGAGTAACACGGTTTCTGGTGTTTTCACCACCCCACAGTGCGTTTGATATGCAGAACCGGCGACATCGTGGTTTTCGTCGGGTTTCAAGCTGAAATATGCATTTTCTGCGATAATCTTGGTGAGTCTTCTGTCAGAAGTATGCAAAATCATTGAGATCGCTCTATTCGAGCTATTTAATGCGAGAAACACGTTATCTGGTGTTTTGACCACTTCACAGTGCGTTTGATATGTAGAGCCGCCGATAACTTGGTTTTCGTGGGGTTTCCAGCTGAAATATGCATTTTCTGCGATAATCTTGGTGTTTCATCTATGAGAAGTATGCAGAATCATCCAGAACGCTCTTTTCGAGCTAGTTAATGCGAGAAACACGTTATCTGGTTGTTTTCACCACTCCACAGTGCGTTTGATATGCAGAACCGGCGACATCTTGATTTTCGTGAGGTTTCTAGCTGAGATATGCATTTTCTGCGATAATATTGGTGAGACTTCAGTCAGAAGTATGCAGAATCATCTAGATCGCTCGTTGCGAGCTATTTAATGCGAAAAAACAAGTTTTCTGGAGTTTTGACCACTCCACAGTGCGTTTGATATGTAGAGCCGCCGATAACTTGGTTTTCGTGGGGTTTCCAGCTAAGATATGCATTTTCTGCGATAATCTTGGTGAGACTTTAGTCAGAAGTATGCAGAATCATCTAGATCGCTCGTTTCGAGCTATTTAATGCGAAAAAACAAGTTTTCTGGTGTTTTGACAACTCCACAGAGCGTTTGATGTGCAGAACCGGCGATATCTTGGTTTTCGTGGGGTTTCCAGCAGAAAATGCATATTCTGCGATAATATTGGTGAGACTTCTGTCCGAAGTATGCAGTATCATCGAGATCGCTCTTTTCGAGCTATTTAATGCGCGAAACACGTTATCTGGTGTTTTGACCACTCCACAGTGCGTTTGATATGTAGAGCCGCCGATAACTTCGTTTTCGTGGGGTTTCCAGCTGAAATATGCATTTTCTGCGATAATCTTGATGAGTCTTCTGTCAGAAGTATGCAGAATCATCGAGATCGCTCTATTCGAGCTATTTAATGCGAGAAACACGTTATCTGGTGTTTTCACCACTCCACAGAGCGTCTGATATGCAGAACCGGCGATATCTTGGTTTTCGTGGGGTTTCCAGCTGAGATATGCATTTTCTGCGATAATCTTTGTGCTTCATCTATGAGAAGTACGCAGAATCATCGAGATCGCTCTATTCGAGCTATTTAATGCGAGAAACACGTTATCTGGTGTTTTCACCACTCCACAGTGCGTCTGATATGCAGAACAGGCGATATCTTGGTTTTCGTGGGGTTTCCAGCTGAGATATGCATTTTCTGCGATAATCTTGGTGAGTTTTCTGTCAGAAGTATGCAGAATCACCGAGATCGCTCTATTCGAGCTATTTCATGCGAGAAACACGTTATCTGGTGTTTTCATCACTCCACAGTGCGTCTGATATGCAGAACCAGCGATATCGTGGTTTTGTTTTGGTTTCCAGCTGAAATATGCATATTCTGCGATAATCTTTGTGTTTCATCTATGACAAGCATGCAGAATCATCCAGAACGCTCTTTTCCGGCTAGATAATGCGAGAAACACGTTTTCTGGTGTTTTCACCACTCCACACGGCGTCTGATATGCAGAAGCGGCGATATCTTGGTTTTCGTGGGGTTTCCAGCTGAGATATGCATTTTCTGCGATAATCTTGGTGAGTCTTCTGTCAGAAGTATGCAGAATCATCGAGATCGCTCTATTGGAGCTATTTAATGCGCGAAACACGTTATCTGGTATTTTCATCACTCCACAGGGCGTTTGGTATGCAGAACCGGCGATATCTTGGTTTTCGTGGGGTTTCCAGCTGAGATATGCATTTTCTGCGATAATCTTTGTGCTTCATCTATGAGAAGTATGCAGAATCATCGAGAACGCTCTTTTCGAGCTAGATAATGCGAGAAACACGTTTTCTGGTGTTGTCACCACTCCACAGTGCGTTTGATATGCAGAACCGGCGACATCGTGGTTTTCGTCGGGTTTCAAGCTGAAATATGCATTTTCTGCAATAATCTTGGTGAGTCTTCTGTCAGAAGTATGCAGAATCATCGAGATCGCTCTATTCGAGCTATTTAATGCGAGAAACACGTTATCTGGTATTTTCATCACTCCACAGGGCGTTTGGTATGCAGAACCGGCGATATCTTGGTTTTCGTGGGGTTTCCAGCTGAGATATGCAGTTTCTGCGATAATCTTGGTGGTTCATCTATGAGAAGTATGCAGAATCATCCAGAACGCTCTTTTCGAGCTAGATAATTCGAGAAACACGTTTTCTGGTGTTTTCACCACTCCACAGTGCGTCTGATATGCAGAACCGGCGATATCTTGGTTTTCGTGGGGTTTCCAGCTGAGATATGCATTTTCTGCGATAATCTTGGTGAGTGTTCTGTCAGAAGTATGCAGAATCATCGAGATCGCTCTATTCGAGCTATTTAATGCGAGAAACACGTTATCTGGTGTTTTCACCACTCCACAGTGCGTCTGATATGCAGAACCGGCGATATCTTGGTTTTCGTGGGGTTTCCAGCTGAGATATGCATTTTCTGCGATAATCTTGGTGAGTGTTCTGTCAGAAGTATGCAGAATCATCGAGATCGCTCTATTCGAGCTATTTAAGGCGAGAAACACGTTATCTGGTGTTTTCACCACTCCACAGTGCGTTTGATATGTAGAGCCGCCGATAACTTCGTTTTTGTGGGGTTTCCAGCTGAAATATGCATTTTCTTCGATAATCTTGGTGAGTCTTCTGTCAGAAGTATGCAGAATCATCGAGATCGCTCTATTCGAGCTATTTAATGCGAGAAACACGTTATCTGGTGTTTTCATCACTTCACAGGGCGTCTGGTATGCAGAACCGGCGATATCTTGGTTTTCTTGGGGTTTCCAGCTGATATATGCATTTTCTGCGATAATCTTTGCGCTTCATCTATGAGAAGTATGCAGAATCATCGAGAACGCTCTTTTCGAGCTAGATAATGCGAGAAACACGTTTTCTGGTGTTTTCACCACTCCACAGTGCGTCTGATATGCAGAACCGGCGATATCTTGGTTTTCGTGGGGTTTCCAGGTGAGATATGCATTTTCTGCGATAATCTTGGTGAGTGTTCTGTCAGAAGTATGCAGAATCATCGAGATCGCTCTATTCGAGCTATTTAATGCGCGAAACACGTTATCTGGTATTTTCATCACTCCACAGGGCGTTTGGTATGCAGAACTGGCGATATCTTGGTTTTCGTGGGGTTTCCAGCTGAGATATGCATTTTCTGCGATAATCTTTGTGCTTCATCTATGAGAAGTATGCAGAATCATCGAGAACGCTCTTTTCGAGCTAGATAATGCGAGAAACACGTTTTCTGGTGTTTTCACCACTCCACAGTGCGTTTGATATGCAGAACAGGCGACATCGTGATTTTCGTCGGGTTTCAAGCTGAGATATGCATTTTCTGCGATAATCTTGGTGAGTCTTCTGTCAGAAGTATGCAGAATCATCGAGATCGCTATATTCGAGCTATTTAATGCGAGAAACACGTTATCTGGTGTTTTCATAACTCCACAGGGTGTTTGGTATGCAGAACCGGCGATATCTTGGTTTTGTTGTGGTTTCCAGCTGAGATATGCATTTTCTGCGATAATCTTGGTGTTTCATCTATGAGAAGTATGCAGAATCATCGAGAACGCTCTTTTCGGGCTAGATAATGCGAGAAACACGTTTTCTGGTGTTTTCACCACTCCACAGTGCGTCCGATATGCAGAACCGGCGATATCTTGGTTTTCGTGGGGTTTCCAGCTGAGATATGCATTTTCTGCGATAATCTTGGTGAGTGTTCTGTCAGAAGTATGTAGAATCATCGAGCTCGCTCTATTCGAGCTATTTAATGCGAGAAACACGTTATCTGGTGTTTTGACCACTCCACTGTGCGTTTGATATGTAGAGCCGCCGATAACTTCGTTTTCGTGGGGTTTCCAGGTGAAATATGCATTTTCTGCGATAATCTTGGTGAGTCTTCTGTCAGAAGTATGCAGAATCATCGAGATCGCTCTATTCGAGCTATTTAATGCGAGAAACACTTTATCTGGTGTTTTCATCACTTCACAGGGCGTTTGATATGTTGAGCCGCCGATAACTTGGTTTTCGTGGGGTTTCCAGCTGAAATCTGCATTTTCTGCGATAATCTTGGTGTTTCATCTATGAGAAGTATGCAGAATCATCGAGAACGCTCTTTTCGCGCTAGATAATGCGAGAAACACGTTTTCTGGTGTTTTCACCACTCCACAGTGCGTCTGATATGCAGAACAGGCGATATCTTGGTTTTCGTGGGGTTTCCAGCTGAGATATGCATTTTCTGCGATAATCTTGGTGACTGTTCTGTCAGAAGTATGTAGAATCATCGAGCTCGCTCTATTCGAGCTATTTAATGCGAGAAACACGTTACCTGGTTGGTTTCACCACTCCACAGTGCGTTTGATATCCAGAACCGGCGACATCTTGATTTTCGTGAGATTTCAAGCTGAGATATGCATTTTCTGCGATAATATTGGTGAGACTTCAGTCAGAAGTATGCAAAAACATCTAGATCTCTCGTTTCGAGATATTTAATGCGAAAAAACAAGTTTTCTGGTGTTTTGACAACTCCACAGAGCGTTTGATATGCAGAACCGGCGATAACTTCGTTTTCGTGGGGTTTCCAGCTGCGATATGCATTTTCTGCGATAATCTTGGTGTGTCATCTATGAGAAGTATGCAGAATCATCGAGAACGCTCTTTTCGGGCTAGATAATGCGAGAAACACGTTTTCTGGTGTTTTCACCACTCCACAGTGCGTCTGATATGCAGAACCGGCGATATCTTGGTTTTCGTGTGGTTTCCAGCTGAGATATGCATTTTCTGCGATAATCTTGGAGAGTGTTCTGTCAGAAGTATGTAGAATCATCGAGCTCGCTCTATTCGAGCTATTTAATGCGAGAAACACGTTATCTGGCGTTTTGACCACTCCACAGTGCGTTTGATATGCAGAAACGGCGACATCGTGGTTTTCGCCGGGTTTCAAGCTGAGATATGCATTTTCTGCGATAATCTTGGTGAGACTTCAGTCAGAAGTATGCAAAAACATCTAGATCTCTCGTTTCGAGATATTTAATGCGAAAAAACAAGTTTTCTGGTGTTTTGACAACTCCACAGAGCGTTTGATATGCAGAACCGGCGATAACTTCGTTTTCGTGGGGTTTCCAGCTGCGATATGCATTTTCTGCGATAATCTTGGTGTGTCATCTATGAGAAGTATGCAGAATCATCGAGATCGCTCTATTCGAGCTATTTAATGCGAGAAACACGTTTTCTGGTGTTTTCACCTCTCCACAGTGCGTCTGGTATGAAGAACCGGCGATATCTTTGTTTTCGTGGGGTTTCCGCTGAGATATGCATTTTCTGCGATAATATTGGTGAGTCTTCTGTCAGAAGTATGTAGAATCATCGATATCGCTCTATTCGAGCTATTTAATGCGAGAAACACGTTTTCTGGTGTTTTGACCACTCCACAGTGCGTTTGATATGTTGAGCCGCCGATAACTTGGTTTTCGTGGGGTTTCCAGCTGAAATATGCATTTTCTGCGATAATCTTGGTGTTTCATCTATGAGAAGTATGCAGAATCATCGAGAACGGTCCTTTCGAGCTATTTAATGCGAGAAACACGTTATCTGGTGTTTTGACGCCTCCACAGTGCGTTTGATATGTAGCGCCGCCGATAACTTCCTTTTCGTGGGGTTTCCAGCTGAAATATGCATTTTCTTCGATAATCTTGGTGAGTCTTCTGTCAGAAGTATGCAGAATCATCGAGATCGCTCTATTCGAGCTATTTAATGCGAGAATCACGTTATCTGGTGTTTTCATCACTTCACAGGGCGTTTGGTATGCAGAACCGGCGATATCTTGGGTTTCTTGGGGTTTCCAGCTGAGATATGCATTTTCTGCGATAATATTGGTGAGACTTCAGTCAGAAGTATGCAGAATCATCTAGGTCGTTCTTTTCGAGCTATATAATGCGAGAAACACGTTTTCTGGTGTTTTCACCACACCACAGTGCGTTTGATATGCAGAACCGGCGACATCGTGGTTTTCGTCGGGTTTCAAGCTGAGATATGCCATATCTGCGATAATATTGGTGAGACTTCAGTCAGAAGTATGCAAAAACATCTAGATCGCTCGTTTCGAGATATTTAATGCGAAAAAACAAGTTTTCTGGTGTTTTGACAACTCCACAGAGCGTTTGATATGCAGAACCGGCGATAACTTCGTTTTCGTGGGGTTTCCAGCTGAGATATGCATTTTCTGCGACAATCTTTGTGTTTCATCTATGAGAAGTATGTAGAATCATCGAGGTCGCTCTATTCGAGCTATTTAATGCGAGAAACACGTTATCTGGTGTTTTGACCACTCCACAGTGCGTTTGATATGTAGAGCCGCCGATAACTTCGTTTTCGTGGGGTTTCCAGGTCAAATATGCATTTTCTGCGATAATCTTGGTGAGTCTTCTGTCAGAAGTATGCAGAATCATCGAGATCGCTCTATTCGAGCTATTTAATGCGAGAAACACGTTATCTGGTGTTTTCATCACTTCACAGGGCGTTAGGTATGCAGAACCGGCGATATCTTGGTTTTCGTGGGGTTTCCAGCTGAGATATGCATTTTCTGCGATAATCTTGGTGAGTGTTCTGTCAGAAGTATGTAGAATCATCTAGCTCGCTCTATTCGAGCTATTTAATGCGAGAAACACGTTATCTGGATGGTTGCACCACTCCACAGTGCGTTTGATATCCAGAACCGGCGATATCTTGATTTTCGTGTGGTTTCCAGCTGAGATATGCATTTTCTGCGATAATCTTGGTGAGTGTTCTGTCAGAAGTATGTAGAATCATCGCGCTCGCTCTATTCGAGCTATTTAATGCGAGAAACACGTTATCTGGTTGGTTTCACCACTCCACAGTGCGTTTGATATCCAGAACCGGCGACATCTTGATTTTCGTGAGGTTTCAAGCTGAGATATGCATTTTCTGCGATAATATTGGTGAGACTTCAGTCAGAAGTATGCAAAAACATCTAGATCGCTCGTTTCGAGATATTTAATGCGAAAAAACAAGTTTTCTGGTGTTTTGACAACTCCACAGAGCGTTTGATATGCAGAACCGGCGATAACTTCGTTTTCGTGGGGTTTCCAGCTGCGATATGCATTTTCTGCGATAATCTTGGTGTTTCATCTATGAGAAGTATGCAGAATCATCGAGAACGCTCTTTTCGGGCTAGATAATGCGAGAAACACGTTTTCTGGTGTATTCACCACTCCACAGTGCGTCTGACATGCAGAACAGGCGATATCTTGGTTTTCGTGTGGTTTCCAGCTGAGATATGCATTTTCTGCGATAAGCTTGGTGAGTGTTCTGTCAGAAGTATGTAGAATCATCGAGCTCGCTCTATTCGAGCTATTTAATGCGAGAAACACGTTTTCTGGTGTTTTCACCACACCACAGTGCGTTTGATATGCAGAACCGGCGACATCGTGGTTTTCGTCGGGTTTCAAGCTGAGATATGCATTTTCTGCGATAATCTTGGTGTTTCATCTATGAGAAGTATGCAGAATCATCGAGAACGCTCTTTTCGAGCTATTTAATGCGAGAAACACGTTCTCTGGTGTTTTGACCCCTCCACAGTGCGTTTGATATGTACAGCCGCCGATAACTTGGTTTTCGTGGGGTTTCCAGCTGAAATATGCATTTTCTGCGATAATCTTGGTGTTTCATCTATGAGAAGTATGCGGAATCATCGAGAACGCTCTTTTCGAGCTAATTAATGCGAGTAACACGTTTTCTGGTGTTTTCACCACCCCACAGTGCGTTTGATATGCAGAACCGGCGACATCGTGGTTTTCGTCGGGTTTCCAGCTGAAACATACATTTTCTTCGATAATCTTGGTGAGTCTTCTGTCAGAAGTATGCAAAAACATCTAGATCGCTCGTTTCGAGATATTTAATGCGAAAAAACAAGTTTTCTGGTGTTTTGACAACTCCACTGAGCGTTTGATATGCAGAACCGGCGATAACTTCGTTTTCGTGGGGTTTCCAGCTGCGATATGCATTTTCTGCGATAATCTTGGTGTTTCATCTATGAGAAGTATGCAGAATCATCGAGAACGCTCTTTTCGGGCTAGATAATGCAAGAAACACGTTTTCTGGTGTTTTCACCACTCCACAGTGCGTCTGATATGCAGAACCGGCGATATCTTGGTTTTCGTGTGGTTTCCAGCTGAGATATGCATTTTCTGCGATAATCTTGGTGAGTGTTCTGTCAGAAGTATGTAGAATCATCGAGCTCGCTCTATTCGAGCTATTTAATGCGAGAAACACGTTTTCTCGTGTTTTCACCACACCACAGTGCGTTTGATATGCAGAACCGGCGACATCGTGGTTTTCGTCGGGTTTCAAGCTGAGATATGCATTTTCTGCGATAATCTTGGTGTTTCATCTATGAGAAGTATGCAGAATCATCGAGAACGCTCTTTTCGAGCTATTTAATGCGAGAAACACGTTCTCTGGTGTTTTGACCCCTCCACAGTGCGTTTGATATGTACAGCCGCCGATAACTTGGTTTTCGTGGGGTTTCCAGCTGAAATATGCATTTTCTGCGATAATCTTGGTGTTTCATCTATGAGAAGTATGCAGAATCATCGAGAACGCTCTTTTCGAGCTAATTAATGCGAGTAACACGTTTTCTGGTGTTTTCACCACCCCACAGTGCGTTTGATATGCAGAACCGGCGACATCGTGGTTTTCGTCGGGTTTCCAGCTGAAACATACATTTTCTTCGATAATCTTGGTGAGTCTTCTGTCAGAAGTATGCAAAAACATCTAGATCGCTCGTTTCGAGATATTTAATGCGAAAAAACAAGTTTTCTGGTGTTTTGACAACTCCACTGAGCGTTTGATATGCAGAACCGGCGATAACTTCGTTTTCGTGGGGTTTCCAGCTGCGATATGCATTTTCTGCGATAATCTTGGTGTTTCATCTATGAGAAGTATGCAGAATCATCGAGAACGCTCTTTTCGGGCTAGATAATGCAAGAAACACGTTTTCTGGTGTTTTCACCACTCCACAGTGCGTCTGATATGCAGAACCGGCGATATCTTGGTTTTCGTGTGGTTTCCAGCTGAGATATGCATTTTCTGCGATAATCTTGGTGAGTGTTCTGTCAGAAGTATGTAGAATCATCGAGCTCGCTCTATTCGAGCTATTTAATGCGAGAAACACGTTTTCTCGTGTTTTCACCACACCACAGTGCGTTTGATATGCAGAACCGGCGACATCGTGGTTTTCGTCGGGTTTCAAGCTGAGATATGCATTTTCTGCGATAATCTTGGTGTTTCATCTATGAGAAGTATGCAGAATCATCGAGAACGCTCTTTTCGAGCTATTTAATGCGAGAAACACGTTCTCTGGTGTTTTGACCCCTCCACAGTGCGTTTGATATGTACAGCCGCCGATAACTTGGTTTTCGTGGGGTTTCCAGCTGAAATATGCATTTTCTGCGATAATCTTGGTGTTTCATCTATGAGAAGTATGCAGAATCATCGAGAACGCTCTTTTCGAGCTAATTAATGCGAGTAACACGTTTTCTGGTGTTTTCACCACCCCACAGTGCGTTTGATATGCAGAACCGGCGACATCGTGGTTTTCGTCGGGTTTCCAGCTGAAACATACATTTTCTTCGATAATCTTGGTGAGTCTTCTGTCAGAAGTATGCAAAAACATCTAGATCGCTCGTTTCGAGATATTTAATGCGAAAAAACAAGTTTTCTGGTGTTTTGACAACTCCACTGAGCGTTTGATATGCAGAACCGGCGATAACTTCGTTTTCGTGGGGTTTCCAGCTGCGATATGCATTTTCTGCGATAATCTTGGTGTTTCATCTATGAGAAGTATGCAGAATCATCGAGAACGCTCTTTTCGGGCTAGATAATGCAAGAAACACGTTTTCTGGTGTTTTCACCACTCCACAGTGCGTCTGATATGCAGAACCGGCGATATCTTGGTTTTCGTGTGGTTTCCAGCTGAGATATGCATTTTCTGCGATAATCTTGGTGAGTGTTCTGTCAGAAGTATGTAGAATCATCGAGCTCGCTCTATTCGAGCTATTTAATGCGAGAAACACGTTTTCTCGTGTTTTCACCACACCACAGTGCGTTTGATATGCAGAACCGGCGACATCGTGGTTTTCGTCGGGTTTCAAGCTGAGATATGCATTTTCTGCGATAATCTTGGTGTTTCATCTATGAGAAGTATGCAGAATCATCGAGAACGCTCTTTTCGAGCTATTTAATGCGAGAAACACGTTCTCTGGTGTTTTGACCCCTCCACAGTGCGTTTGATATGTACAGCCGCCGATAACTTGGTTTTCGTGGGGTTTCCAGCTGAAATATGCATTTTCTGCGATAATCTTGGTGTTTCATCTATGAGAAGTATGCAGAATCATCGAGAACGCTCTTTTCGAGCTAATTAATGCGAGTAACACGTTTTCTGGTGTTTTCACCACCCCACAGTGCGTTTGATATGCAGAACCGGCGACATCGTGGTTTTCGTCGGGTTTCCAGCTGAAACATACATTTTCTTCGATAATCTTGGTGAGTCTTCTGTCAGAAGTATGCAAAAACATCTAGATCGCTCGTTTCGAGATATTTAATGCGAAAAAACAAGTTTTCTGGTGTTTTGACAACTCCACTGAGCGTTTGATATGCAGAACCGGCGATAACTTCGTTTTCGTGGGGTTTCCAGCTGCGATATGCATTTTCTGCGATAATCTTGGTGTTTCATCTATGAGAAGTATGCAGAATCATCGAGAACGCTCTTTTCGGGCTAGATAATGCAAGAAACACGTTTTCTGGTGTTTTCACCACTCCACAGTGCGTCTGATATGCAGAACCGGCGATATCTTGGTTTTCGTGTGGTTTCCAGCTGAGATATGCATTTTCTGCGATAATCTTGGTGAGTGTTCTGTCAGAAGTATGTAGAATCATCGAGCTCGCTCTATTCGAGCTATTTAATGCGAGAAACACGTTTTCTCGTGTTTTCACCACACCACAGTGCGTTTGATATGCAGAACCGGCGACATCGTGGTTTTCGTCGGGTTTCAAGCTGAGATATGCATTTTCTGCGATAATCTTGGTGTTTCATCTATGAGAAGTATGCAGAATCATCGAGAACGCTCTTTTCGAGCTATTTAATGCGAGAAACACGTTATCTGGTGTTTTGACCCCTCCACAGTGCGTTTGATATGTACAGCCGCCGATAACTTGGTTTTCGTGGGGTTTCCAGCTGAAATCTGCATTATCTGCGATAATCTTGGTGTTTCATCTATGAGAAGTATGCAGAACCATCGAGAACGCTCTTTTCGAGCTAATTAATGCGAGTAACACGTTTTCTGGTGTTTTCACCACCCCACAGTGCGTTTGATATGCAGAACCGGCGACATCGTGGTTTTCGTCGGGTTTCCAGCTGAAACATACATTTTCTTCGATAATCTTGGTGAGTCTTCTGTCAGAAGTATGCAGAATCATCGTGATCGCTCTATTCGAGCTATTTAATGCGAGAAACACGTTATCTGGTGTTTTCATCACTTCACAGGGCGTTTGGTATGCAGAACCGGCGATATCTTGGTTTTCGTGGGGATTCCAGCTGAGATATGCATTTTCTGCGATAATCTTGGTGTTTCATCTATGAGAAGTAAGCAGAATCATCGAGATCGCTCTATTCGAGCTATTTAATGCGAGAAACACGTTTTCTGGTGTTTTCACCACTCCACAGTGCGTCTGATATGAAGAACCGGCGATATCTTTGTTTTCGTGGGGTTTCCGCTGAGATATGCATTTTCTGCGATAATATTGGTGAGTCTTCTGTCAGAAGTATGTAGAATCATCGATATCGCTCTATTCGAGCTATTTAATGCGAGAAACACGTTTTCTGGTGTTTTGACCACTCCACAGTGCGTTTGATATGTTGAGCCGCCGATAACTTGGTTTTCGTGGGGTTTCCAGCTGAAATATGCATTTTCTGCGATAATCTTGGTGTTTCATCTATGAGAAGTATGCAGAATCATCGAGAACGCTCTTTTCGAGCTATTTAATGCGAGAAACACGTTATCTGGTGTTTTGACCCCTCCACAGTGCGTTTGATATGTAGAGCCGCCGATAACTTCGTTTTCGTGGGGTTTCCACCTGAAATATGCATTTTCTTCGATAATCTTGGTGAGTCTTCTGTCAGAAGTATGCAGAATCATCGAGATCGCTCTATTCGAGCTATTTAATGCGAGAAACACGTTATCTGGTGTTTTCATCACTTCACAGGGCGTTTGGTATGCAGAACCGGCGATATCTTGGTTTTCTTGGGGTTTCCAGCTGAGATATGCATTTTCTGCGATAATATTGGTGAGACTTCAGTCAGAAGTATGCAGAATCATCTAGATCGCTCGTTTCGAGCTATTTTATGAGAAAAAACATGTTTTCTGGTGTTTTGACCACTCCACAGAGCTTTTGATATGCAGAACCGGCGATATCGTGGTTTTCGTCGGGTTTCGAGCTGAGATATGCCATATCTGAGATAAGATTGGTGAGACTTCAGTCAGAAGTATGCAAAAACATCTAGATCGCTCGTTTCGAGATATTTAATGCGAAAAAACAAGTTTTCTGGTGTTTTGACAACTCCACAGAGCGTTTGATATGCAGAACCGGCGATAACTTCGTTTTCGTGGGGTTTCCAGCTGAGATATGCATTTTCTGCGATAATCTTTTTGTTTCATCTATGAGAAGTATGCAGAATCATCGAGAACGCTCTTTTCGAGCTAGATAATGCGAGAAACACGTTTTCTGG
Source organism: Anthophora plumipes (assembly GCA_951804975.1). Classification (NCBI taxonomy): domain Eukaryota; kingdom Metazoa; phylum Arthropoda; class Insecta; order Hymenoptera; family Apidae; genus Anthophora; species Anthophora plumipes. Next base: position 980,349 of record CATORF010000581.1, on the reverse strand, counting down.
TGTTTTCACCACTCCACAGTGCGTCTGATATGCAGAACAGGCGATATCTTGGTTTTCGTGGGGTTTCCAGCTGAGATATGCATTTTCTGCGATAATCTTGGTGAGTGTTCTGTCTGAAGTATGTAGAATCATCGAGCTCGCTCTATTCGAGCTATTTAATGCGAGAAACACGTTATCTGGTTGGTTTCACCACTCCACAGTGCGTTTGATATCCAGAACCGGCGACATCTTGATTTTCGTGAGGTTTCAAGCTGAGATATGCATTTTCTGCGATAATATTGGTGAGACTTCTGTCCGAAGTATGCAGAATCATCTAGATCGCTCGTTTCGAGCTATTTAATGCGAAAAAACAAGTTTTCTGGTGTTTTGACCACTGCACAGTGCGTTTGATATGCAGAACCGGCGACATCTTGATTTTCGTGAGGTTTCAAGCTGATATATGCATTTTCTGCGATAATATTATGAGACTTCTGTCCGAAGTATGCAGTATCATCGATATTGCCCTTTTCGAGCTATTTAATGCGAGAAACACGTTATCTGGTGTTTTCATCACTCCACAGGGCGTTTGGTATGCAGAACCGGCGATATCTTGGTTTTCGTAGGGTTTCCAGCTGAGATATGCATTTTCTGCGATCATCTTGGTGTTTCATCTATGAGAAGTATGCAGAATCATCGAGAACGCTCTTTTCGGGCTAGATAATGCGAGAAACACGTTTTCTGGTGTTTTCACCACTCCACAGTGCGTTTGATATGTAGAGCCGCCGATAACTTCGTTTTCGTGGGGTTTCCAGCTGAGATATGCATTTTCTGCGATAATCTTGGTGAGTCTTCTGTCAAAAGTATGTAGAATCATCGAGATCGCTCTATTCGAGCTATTTAATGCGAGAAACACGTTTTCTGGTGTTTTCACCACTCCACAGTGCGTCTGATATGAAGAACCGGCGATATCTTTGTTTTCGTGGGGTTTCCGCTGAGATATGCATTTTCTGCGATAATCTTGGTGAGTCTTCAGTCAGAAGTATGTAGAATCATCGATATCGCTCTATTCGAGCTATTTAATGCGAGAAACACGTTTTCTGGTGTTTTCACCACACCACAGTGCGTTTGATATGCAGAACCGGCGACATCGTGGTTTTCGTCGGGTTTCAAGCTGAGATATGCATTTTCTGCGATAATCTTGGTATTTCATCTATGAGAAGTATGCAGAATCATCGAGAACGCTCTTTTCGAGCTAATTAATGCGTGTAACACGTTTTCTGGTGTTTTCACCACCCCACAGTGCGTTTGATATGCAGAACCGGCGACATCGTGTTTTTCGTCGGGTTTCCAGCTGAAATATACATTTTCTTCGATAATCTTGGTGAGTCTTCTGTCAGAAGTATGCAGAATCATCGAGATCGCTCTATTCGAGCTATTTAATGCGAGAAACACGTTATCTGGTGTTTTGACCACTCCACAGTGCGTTTGATATGTAGAGCCGCCGATAACTTCGTTTTCGTGGGGTTTCCAGCTGAGATATGCATTTTCTTCGATAATCTTGGTGAGTCTTCTGTCAGAAGTATGCAGAATCATTGACATCGCTATATTCGAGCTATTTAATGCGAGAAACACGTTATCTGGTGTTTTCATCACTCCACAGGGCGTTTGGTATGCAGAACCGGCGATATCTTGGTTTTCGTGGAGTTTCCAGCTGAGATATGCATTTTCTGCGATAATCTTGGTGAGTCTTGTGTCAGAAGTATGTAGAATCATCGAGATCGCTCTATTCGAGCTATTTAATGCGAGAAACACGTTTTATGGTGTTTTCATCACTCCACAGGGCGTTTGGTATGCAGAACCGGCGATATCTTGGTTTTCTTGGGGTTTCCAGCTGAGATATGCATTTTCTGCGATAATCTTTGTGTTTCATCTATGAGAAGTATGCAGAATCATCGAGAACGCTCTTTCCGAGCTAGGTATTGCGAGAAACACGTTTTCTGGTGTTTTCACCACTCCACAGTGCGTCTGATATGCAGAACAGGCGATATCTTGGTTTTCGTGGGGTTTCCAGCTGAGATATGCATTTTCTGCGATAATCTTGGTGAGTCTTCTGTCAGAAGTATGCAGAATCATCGAGATCGCTCTATTCGAGCTATTTAATGCGAGAAACACGTTATCTGGTGTTTTCATCACTCCACAGGGCGTTTGGTATGCAGAACCGGCGATATCTTGGTTTTCGTGGGGTTTCCAGCTGAGATATGCATTTTCTGCGATAATCTTGGTGAGTCTTCTGTCAGAAGTATGCAGAATCATTGAGATCGCTATATTCGAGCTATTTAATGCGAGAAACACGTTATCTGGTGTTTTCATCACTCCACAGGGCGTTTGGTATGCAGAACCGGCGATATCTTGGTTTTCTTGGGGTTTCCAGCTGAGATATGCATTTTCTGCGATAATCTTTGTGTTTCATCTATGAGAAGTATGCAGAATCATCGAGAACGCTCTTTCCGAGCTAGATATTGCGAGAAACACGTTTTCTGGTGTTTTCACCACTCCACAGTGCGTCTGATATGCAGAACAGGCGATATCTTGGTTTTCGTGGGGTTTCCAGCTGAGATATGCATTTTCTGCGATAATCTTGGTGAGTCTTCTGTCAGAAGTATGCAGAATCATCGAGATCGCTCTATTCGAGCTATTTAATGCGAGAAACACGTTATCTGGTGTTTTCATCACTCCACAGGGCGTTTGGTATGCAGAACCGGCGATATCTTGGTTTTCGTGGGGTTTCCAGCTGAGATATGCATTTTCTGCGATAATCTTGGTGTTTCATCTATGAGAAGTATGCAGAATCATCGAGAACGCTCTATTCGAGCTATTTAATGCGAGAAACACGTTTTCTGGTGTTTTCACCACACCACAGTGCGTTTGATATGCAGAACCGGCGACATCGTGGTTTTCGTCGGGTTTCAAGCTGAGATATGCATTTTCTGCGATAATCTTGGTGTTTCATCTATGAGAAGTATGCAGAATCATCGAGAACGCTCTTTTCGAGCTAATTAATGCGAGTAACACGTTTTCTGGTGTTTTCACCACACCACAGTGCGTTTGATATGTACAGCCGCCGATAACTTGGTTTTCGTGGGGTTTCCAGCTGAAATATGCATTTTCTGCGATAATCTTGGTGTTTCATCTATGAGAAGTATGCAGAATCATCGAGAACGCTCTTTTCGAGATAATTAATGTGAGTAACACCGTTTTCTGGTGTTTTCACCACCCCACAGTGCGTTTGATATGCAGAACCGGCGACATCGTGGTTTTCGTCGGGTTTCCAGCTGAAATATACATTTTCATCGATAATCTTGGTGAGTCTTCTGTCAGAAGTATGCAGAATCATCGAGATCGCTCTATTCGAGCTATTTAATGCGAGAAACACGTTATCTGGTGTTTTCATCACTTCACGGTGCGTTTGGTATGCAGAACCGGCGATATCTTGGTTTTCGTGGGGTTTCCAGCTGAGATATGCATTTTCTGCGATAATCTTGGTGAGTCTTCTGTCAGAAGTATGCAGAATCATCGAGATCTCTCTATTCGAGCTATTTAATGCGAGAAACACGTTATCTGGTGTTTTCATCACTCCACAGGGCGTTTGGTATGCAGAACCGGCGATATCTTGGTTTTCGTGGGGATTCCAGCTGAGATATGCATTTTCTGCGATAATCTTGGTGAGTCTTCTGTCAGAAGTATGCAGAATCATTGAGATCGCTATATTCGAGCTATTTAATGCGAGAAACACGTTATCTGGTGTTTTCATCACTCCACAGGGCGTTTGGTATGCAGAACCGGCGATATCTTGGTTTTCTTGGGGTTTCCAGCTGAGATATGCATTTTCTGCGATAATCTTTGTGTTTCATCTATGAGAAGTATGCAGAATCATCGAGAACGCTCTTTCCGAGCTAGATATTGCGAGAAACACGTTTTCTGGTGTTTTCACCACTCCACAGTGCGTCTGATATGCAGAACAGGCGATATCTTGGTTTTCGTGGGGTTTCCAGCTGAGATATGCATTTTCTGCGATAATCTTGGTGAGTCTTCTGTCAGAAGTATGCAGAATCATCGAGATCGCTCTATTCGAGCTATTTAATGCGAGAAACACGTTATCTGGTGTTTTCATCACTCCACAGGGCGTTTGGTATGCAGAACCGGCGATATCTTGGTTTTCGTGGGGTTTCCAGCTGAGATATGCATTTTCTGCGATAATCTTGGTGTTTCATCTATGAGAAGTATGCAGAATCATCGAGAACGCTTTTTTCGGGCTAGATAATGCGAGAAACACGTTATCTGGTGTTTTCATCACTTCACGGTGCGTTTGGTATGCAGAACCGGCGATATCTTGGTTTTCGTGGGGTTTCCAGCTGAGATATGCATTTTCTGCGATAATCTTGGTGAGTCTTCTGTCAGAAGTATGCAGAATCATCGAGATCTCTCTATTCGAGCTATTTAATGCGAGAAACATGTTATCTGGTGTTTTCATCACTCCACAGGGCGTTTGGTATGCAGAACCGGCGATATCTTGGTTTTCGTGGGGATTCCAGCTGAGATATGCATTTTCTGCGATAATCTTGGTGAGTCTTCTGTCAGAAGTATGCAGAATCATTGAGATCGCTATATTCGAGCTATTTAATGCGAGAAACACGTTATCTGGTGTTTTCATCACTCCACAGGGCGTTTGGTATGCAGAACCGGCGATATCTTGGTTTTCTTGGGGTTTCCAGCTGAGATATGCATTTTCTGCGATAATCTTTGTGTTTCATCTATGAGAAGTATGCAGAATCATCGAGAACGCTCTTTCCGAGCTAGATATTGCGAAAAACACGTTTTCTGGTGTTTTCACCACTCCACAGTGCGTCTGATATGCAGAACAGGCGATATCTTGGTTTTCGTGGGGTTTCCAGCTGAGATATGCATTTTCTGCGATAATCTTGGTGAGTCTTCTGTCAGAAGTATGCAGAATCATCGAGATCGCTCTATTCGAGCTATTTAATGCGAGAAACACGTTATCTGGTGTTTTCATCACTCCACAGGGCGTTTGGTATGCAGAACCGGCGATATCTTGGTTTTCGTGGGGTTTCCAGCTGAGATATGCATTTTCTGCGATAATCTTGGTGTTTCATCTATGAGAAGTATGCAGAATCATCGAGAACGCTCTTTTGGGGCTAGATAATGCGAGAAACACGTTTTCTGGTGTTTTCACCACTCCACAGTGCGTCTGATATGCAGAACCGGCGATATCTTGGTTTTCGTGGGGTTTCCAGCTGAGATATGCATTTTCTGCGATAATCTTGGTGAGTGTTCTGTCAGAAGTATGTAGAATCATCCAGCTCGCTCTATTCGAGCTATTTAATGCGAGAAACACGTTATCTGGTGTTTTGACCCCTCCACAGTGCGTTTGATATGTACAGCCGCCGATAACTTGGTTTTCGTGGGGTTTCCAGCTGAAATATGCATTTTCTGCGATAATCTTGGTGTTTCATCTATGAGAAGTATGCAGAATCATCGAGAACGCTCTTTTCGAGCTAATTAATGCGAGAAACACGTTATCTGGTGTTTTCATCACTCCACAGGGCGTTTGGTATGCAGAACCGGCGATATCTTGGTTTTCGTGGAGTTTCCAGCTGAGATATGCATTCTCTGCGATAATCTTGGTGAGTGTTCTGTCAGAAGTATGTAGAATCATCGAGCCTGCTCTATTCGAGCTATTTAATGCGAGAAACACGTTATCTGGTGTTTTGACCACTCCACAGTGCGTTTGATATGTAGAGCCGCCGATAACTTCGTTTTCGTGGGGCTTCCAGCTGAAATATGCATTTTCTGCGATAATCTTGATGAGTCTTCTGTCAGAAGTATGCAGAATCATCGAGATCGCTCTATTCGAGCTATTTAATGCGAGAAACACGTTATCTGGTGTTTTCATCACTTCACAGGGCGTTTGATATGTTGAGCCGCCGATAACTTGGTTTTCGTGGGGTTTCCAGCTGAAATCTGCATTTTCTGCGATAATCTTGGTGTTTCATCTATGAGAAGTAGGCAGAATCATCGAGAACGCTCTTTTCGAGCTATTTAATGCGAGAAACACGTTATCTGGTGTTTTCATCACTCCACAGGGCGTTTGGTATGCAGAACCGTCGATATCTTGGTTTTCGTGGGGTTTCCAGCTGAGATATGCATTTTCTTCGATAATCTTGGTGTTTCATCTATGAGAAGTAAGCAGAATCATCTAGATCGCTCGTTTCGAGCTATTTAATGCGAAAAAACAAGTTTTCTGGTGTTTTGACCACTGCACAGTGCGTTTGATATGCAGAACCGGCGACATCTTGATTTTCGTGAGGTTTCAAGCTGATATATGCATTTTCTGCGATAATATTATGAGACTTCTGTCCGAAGTATGCAGTATCATCGATATTGCCCTTTTCGAGCTATTTGATGCGAGAAACACGTTATCTGGTGTTTTCATCACTCCACAGGGCGTTTGGTATGCAGAACCGGCGATATCTTGGTTTTCGTAGGGTTTCCAGCTGAGATATGCATTTTCTGCGATCATCTTGGTGTTTCATCTATGAGAAGTATGCAGAATCATCGAGAACGCTCTTTTCGGGCTAGATAATGCGAGAAACACGTTTTCTGGTGTTTTCACCACTCCACAGTGCGTTTGATATGTAGAGCCGCCGATAACTTCGTTTTCGTGGGGTTTCCAGCTGAGATATGCATTTTCTGCGATAATCTTGGTGAGTCTTCTGTCAGAAGTATGTAGAATCATCGAGATCGCTCTATTCGAGCTATTTAATGCGAGAAACACGTTTTCTGGTGTTTTCACCACTCCACAGTGCGTCTGATATGAAGAACCGGCGATATCTTTGTTTTCGTGGGGTTTCCGCTGAGATATGCATTTTCTGCGATAATCTTGGTGAGTCTTCAGTCAGAAGTATGTAGAATCATCGATATCGCTCTATTCGAGCTATTTAATGCGAGAAACACGTTTTCTGGTGTTTTCACCACACCACAGTGCGTTTGATATGCAGAACCGGCGACATCGTGGTTTTCGTCGGGTTTCAAGCTGAGATATGCATTTTCTGCGATAATCTTGGTATTTCATCTATGAGAAGTATGCAGAATCATCGAGAACGCTCTTTTCGAGCTAATTAATGCGTGTAACACGTTTTCTGGTGTTTTCACCACCCCACAGTGCGTTTGATATGCAGAACCGGCGACATCGTGGTTTTCGTCGGGTTTCCAGCTGAAATATACATTTTCTTCGATAATCTTGGTGAGTCTTCTGTCAGAAGTATGCAGAATCATCGAGATCGCTCTATTCGAGCTATTTAATGCGAGAAACACGTTATCTGGTGTTTTGACCACTCCACAGTGCGTTTGAAATGTAGAGCCGCCGATAACTTCGTTTTCGTGGGGTTTCCAGCTGAGATATGCATTTTCTTCGATAATCTTGGTGAGTCTTCTGTCAGAAGTATGCAGAATCATTGACATCGCTATATTCGAGCTATTTAATGCGAGAAACACGTTATCTGGTGTTTTCATCACTCCACAGGGCGTTTGGTATGCAGAACCGGCGATATCTTGGTTTTCGTGGAGTTTCCAGCTGAGATATGCATTTTCTGCGATAATCTTGGTGAGTCTTGTGTCAGAAGTATGTAGAATCATCGAGATCGCTCTATTCGAGCTATTTAATGCGAGAAACACGTTTTATGGTGTTTTCATCACTCCACAGGGCGTTTGGTATGCAGAACCGGCGATATCTTGGTTTTCTTGGGGTTTCCAGCTGAGATATGCATTTTCTGCGATAATCTTTGTGTTTCATCTATGAGAAGTATGCAGAATCATCGAGAACGCTCTTTCCGAGCTAGGTATTGCGAGAAACACGTTTTCTGGTGTTTTCACCACTCCACAGTGCGTCTGATATGCAGAACAGGCGATATCTTGGTTTTCGTGGGGTTTCCAGCTGAGATATGCATTTTCTGCGATAATCTTGGTGAGTCTTCTGTCAGAAGTATGCAGAATCATCGAGATCGCTCTATTCGAGCTATTTAATGCGAGAAACACGTTATCTGGTGTTTTCATCACTCCACAGGGCGTTTGGTATGCAGAACCGGCGATATCTTGGTTTTCGTGGGGTTTCCAGCTGAGATGTGCATTTTCTGCGATAATCTTGGTGAGTCTTCTGTCAGAAGTATGCAGAATCATTGAGATCGCTATATTCGAGCTATTTAATGCGAGAAACACGTTATGTGGTGTTTTCATCACTCCACAGGGCGTTTGGTATGCAGAACCGGCGATATCTTGGTTTTCTTGGGGTTTCCAGCTGAGATATGCATTTTCTGCGATAATCTTTGTGTTTCATCTATGAGAAGTATGCAGAATCATCGAGAACGCTCTTTCCGAGCTAGATATTGCGAGAAACACGTTTTCTGGTGTTTTCACCACTCCACAGTGCGTCTGATATGCAGAACAGGCGATATCTTGGTTTTCGTGGGGTTTCCAGCTGAGATATGCATTTTCTGCGATAATCTTGGTGAGTCTTCTGTCAGAAGTATGCAGAATCATCGAGATCGCTCTATTCGAGCTATTTAATGCGAGAAACACGTTATCTGGTGTTTTCATCACTCCACAGGGCGTTTGGTATGCAGAACCGGCGATATCTTGGTTTTCGTGGGGTTTCCAGCTGAGATATGCATTTTCTGCGATAATCTTGGTGTTTCATCTATGAGAAGTATGCAGAATCATCGAGAACGCTCTATTCGAGCTATTTAATGCGAGAAACACGTTTTCTGGTGTTTTCACCACACCACAGTGCGTTTGATATGCAGAACCGGCGACATCGTGGTTTTCGTCGGGTTTCAAGCTGAGATATGCATTTTCTGCGATAATCTTGGTGTTTCATCTATGAGAAGTATGCAGAATCATCGAGAACGCTCTTTTCGAGCTAATTAATGCGAGTAACACGTTTTCTGGTGTTTTCACCACACCACAGTGCGTTTGATATGTACAGCCGCCGATAACTTGGTTTTCGTGGGGTTTCCAGCTGAAATATGCATTTTCTGCGATAATCTTGGTGTTTCATCTATGAGAAGTATGCAGAATCATCGAGAACGCTCTTTTCGAGATAATTAATGTGAGTAACACCGTTTTCTGGTGTTTTCACCACCCCACAGTGCGTTTGATATGCAGAACCGGCGACATCGTGGTTTTCGTCGGGTTTCCAGCTGAAATATACATTTTCATCGATAATCTTGGTGAGTCTTCTGTCAGAAGTATGCAGAATCATCGAGATCGCTCTATTCGAGCTATTTAATGCGAGAAACACGTTATCTGGTGTTTTCATCACTTCACGGTGCGTTTGGTATGCAGAACCGGCGATATCTTGGTTTTCGTGGGGTTTCCAGCTGAGATATGCATTTTCTGCGATAATCTTGGTGAGTCTTCTGTCAGAAGTATGCAGAATCATCGAGATCGCTCTATTCGAGCTATTTAATGCGAGAAACACGTTATCTGGTGTTTTCATCACTCCACAGGGCGTTTGGTATGCAGAACCGGCGATATCTTGGTTTTCGTGGGGATTCCAGCTGAGATATGCATTTTCTGCGATAATCTTGGTGAGTCTTCTGTCAGAAGTATGCAGAATCATTGAGATCGCTATATTCGAGCTATTTAATGCGAGAAACACGTTATCTGGTGTTTTCATCACTCCACAGGGCGTTTGGTATGCAGAACCGGCGATATCTTGGTTTTCTTGGGGTTTCCAGCTGAGATATGCATTTTCTGCGATAATCTTTGTGTTTCATCTATGAGAAGTATGCAGAATCATCGAGAACGCTCTTTCCGAGCTAGATATTGCGAGAAACACGTTTTCTGGTGTTTTCACCACTCCACAGTGCGTCTGATATGCAGAACAGGCGATATCTTGGTTTTCGTGGGGTTTCCAGCTGAGATATGCATTTTCTGCGATAATCTTGGTGAGTCTTCTGTCAGAAGTATGCAGAATCATCGAGATCGCTCTATTCGAGCTATTTAATGCGAGAAACACGTTATCTGGTGTTTTCATCACTCCACAGGGCGTTTGGTATGCAGAACCGGCGATATCTTGGTTTTCGTGGGGTTTCCAGCTGAGATATGCATTTTCTGCGATAATCTTGGTGTTTCATCTATGAGAAGTATGCAGAATCATCGAGAACGCTTTTTTCGGGCTAGATAACGCGAGAAACACGTTATCTGGTGTTTTCATCACATCACGGTGCGTTTGGTATGCAGAACCGGCGATATCTTGGTTTTCGTGGGGTTTCCAGCTGAGATATGCATTTTCTGCGATAATCTTGGTGAGTCTTCTGTCAGAAGTATGCAGAATCATCGAGATCTCTCTATTCGAGCTATTTAATGCGAGAAACACGTTATCTGGTGTTTTCATCACTCCACAGGGCGTTTGGTATGCAGAACCGGCGATATCTTGGTTTTCGTGGGGATTCCAGCTGAGATATGCATTTTCTGCGATAATCTTGGTGAGTCTTCTGTCAGAAGTATGCAGAATCATTGAGATCGCTATATTCGAGCTATTTAATGCGAGAAACACGTTATCTGGTGTTTTCATCACTCCACAGGGCGTTTGGTATGCAGAACCGGCGATATCTTGGTTTTCTTGGGGTTTCCAGCTGAGATATGCATTTTCTGCGATAATCTTTGTGTTTCATCTATGAGAAGTATGCAGAATCATCGAGAACGCTCTTTCCGAGCTAGATATTGCGAGAAACACGTTTTCTGGTGTTTTCACCACTCCACAGTGCGTCTGATATGCAGAACAGGCGATATCTTGGTTTTCGTGGGGTTTCCAGCTGAGATATGCATTTTCTGCGATAATCTTGGTGAGTCTTCTGTCAGAAGTATGCAGAATCATCGAGATCGCTCTATTCGAGCTATTTAATGCGAGAAACACGTTATCTGGTGTTTTCATCACTCCACAGGGCGTTTGGTATGCAGAACCGGCGATATCTTGGTTTTCGTGGGGTTTCCAGCTGAGATATGCATTTTCTGCGATAATCTTGGTGTTTCATCTATGAGAAGTATGCAGAATCATCGAGAACGCTCTATTCGAGCTATTTAATGCGAGAAACACGTTTTCTGGTGTTTTCACCACACCACAGTGCGTTTGATATGCAGAACCGGCGACATCGTGGTTTTCGTCGGGTTTCAAGCTGAGATATGCATTTTCTGCGATAATCTTGGTGTTTCATCTATGAGAAGTATGCAGAATCATCGAGAACGCTCTTTTCGAGCTAATTAATGCGAGTAACACGTTTTCTGGTGTTTTCACCACACCACAGTGCGTTTGATATGTACAGCCGCCGATAACTTGGTTTTCGTGGGGTTTCCAGCTGAAATATGCATTTTCTGCGATAATCTTGGTGTTTCATCTATGAGAAGTATGCAGAATCATCGAGAACGCTCTTTTCGAGATAATTAATGTGAGTAACACCGTTTTCTGGTGTTTTCACCACCCCACAGTGCGTTTGATATGCAGAACCGGCGACATCGTGGTTTTCGTCGGGTTTCCAGCTGAAATATACATTTTCATCGATAATCTTGGTGAGTCTTCTGTCAGAAGTATGCAGAATCATCGAGATCGCTCTATTCGAGCTATTTAATGCGAGAAACACGTTATCTGGTGTTTTCATCACTTCACGGTGCGTTTGGTATGCAGAACCGGCGATATCTTGGTTTTCGTGGGGTTTCCAGCTGAGATATGCATTTTCTGCGATAATCTTGGTGAGTCTTCTGTCAGAAGTATGCAGAATCATCGAGATCGCTCTATTCGAGCTATTTAATGCGAGAAACACGTTATCTGGTGTTTTCATCACTCCACAGGGCGTTTGGTATGCAGAACCGGCGATATCTTGGTTTTCGTGGGGATTCCAGCTGAGATATGCATTTTCTGCGATAATCTTGGTGAGTCTTCTGTCAGAAGTATGCAGAATCATTGAGATCGCTATATTCGAGCTATTTAATGCGAGAAACACGTTATCTGGTGTTTTCATCACTCCACAGGGCGTTTGGTATGCAGAACCGGCGATATCTTGGTTTTCTTGGGGTTTCCAGCTGAGATATGCATTTTCTGCGATAATCTTTGTGTTTCATCTATGAGAAGTATGCAGAATCATCGAGAACGCTCTTTCCGAGCTAGATATTGCGAGAAACACGTTATCTGGTGTTTTCATCACTCCACAGGGCGTTTGGTATGCAGAACCGGCGATATCTTGGTTTTCGTGGGGATTCCAGCTGAGATATGCATTTTCTGCGATAATCTTGGTGAGTCTTCTGTCAGAAGTATGCAGAATCATTGAGATCGCTATATTCGAGCTATTTAATGCGAGAAACACGTTATCTGGTGTTTTCATCACTCCACAGGGCGTTTGGTATGCAGAACCGGCGATATCTTGGTTTTCTTGGGGTTTCCAGCTGAGATATGCATTTTCTGCGATAATCTTTGTGTTTCATCTATGAGAAGTATGCAGAATCATCGAGAACGCTCTTTCCGAGCTAGATATTGCGAGAAACACGTTTTCTGGTGTTTTCACCACTCCACAGTGCGTCTGATATGCAGAACAGGCGATATCTTGGTTTTCGTGGGGTTTCCAGCTGAGATATGCATTTTCTGCGATAATCTTGGTGAGTCTTCTGTCAGAAGTATGCAGAATCATCGAGATCGCTCTATTCGAGCTATTTAATGCGAGAAACACGTTATCTGGTGTTTTCATCACTCCACAGGGCGTTTGGTATGCAGAACCGGCGATATCTTGGTTTTCGTGGGGTTTCCAGCTGAGATATGCATTTTCTGCGATAATCTTGGTGTTTCATCTATGAGAAGTATGCAGAATCATCGAGAACGCTCTTTTGGGGCTAGATAATGCGAGAAACACGTTTTCTGGTGTTTTCACCACTCCACAGTGCGTCTGATATGCAGAACCGGCGATATCTTGGTTTTCGTGGGGTTTCCAGCTGAGATATGCATTTTCTGCGATAATCTTGGTGAGTGTTCTGTCAGAAGTATGTAGAATCATCCAGCTCGCTCTATTCGAGCTATTTAATGCGAGAAACACGTTATCTGGTGTTTTGACCCCTCCACAGTGCGTTTGATATGTACAGCCGCCGATAACTTGGTTTTCGTGGGGTTTCCAGCTGAAATATGCATTTTCTGCGATAATCTTGGTGTTTCATCTATGAGAAGTATGCAGAATCATCGAGAACGCTCTTTTCGAGCTAATTAATGCGAGAAACACGTTATCTGGTGTTTTCATCACTCCACAGGGCGTTTGGTATGCAGAACCGGCGATATCTTGGTTTTCGTGGAGTTTCCAGCTGAGATATGCATTCTCTGCGATAATCTTGGTGAGTGTTCTGTCAGAAGTATGTAGAATCATCGAGCTCGCTCTATTCGAGCTATTTAATGCGAGAAACACGTTATCTGGTGTTTTGACCACTCCACAGTGCGTTTGATATGTTGAGCCGCCGATAACTTCGTTTTCGTGGGGCTTCCAGCTGAAATATGCATTTTCTGCGATAATCTTGATGAGTCTTCTGTCAGAAGTATGCAGAATCATCGAGATCGCTCTATTCGAGCTATTTAATGCGAGAAACACGTTATCTGGTGTTTTCATCACTTCACAGGGCGTTTGATATGTTGAGCCGCCGATAACTTGGTTTTCGTGGGGTTTCCAGCTGAAATCTGCATTTTCTGCGATAATCTTGGTGTTTCATCTATGAGAAGTAGGCAGAATCATCGAGAACGCTCTTTTCGAGCTATTTAATGCGAGAAACACGTTATCTGGTGTTTTCATCACTCCACAGGGCGTTTGGTATGCAGAACCGTCGATATCTTGGTTTTCGTGGGGTTTCCAGCTGAGATATGCATTTTCTTCGATAATCTTGGTGTTTCATCTATGAGAAGTAAGCAGAATCATCGAGGACGCTCTTTTCGAGCTAGATAATGTGAAAAACACGTTTTCTGGTATTTTCACCACTCCACAGTGCGTCTGATATGCAGAACCGGCGATATCTTGGTTTTCGTGGGGTTTCCAGCTGAAATATGCATTTTCTGCGATAATCTTGGTGTTTCATCTATGAGAAGTATGCAGAATCATCGAGAACGCTCTTTTCGGGCTAGATAATGCGAGAAACACGTTTTCTGGTGTTTTCACCACTCCACAGTGCGTCTGATATGCAGAACCGGCGATATCTTGGTTTTCGTGGGGTTTCCAGCTGAGATATGCATTTTCTGCGATAATCTAGGTGAGTGTTCTGTCAGAAGTATGTAGAATCATCCAGCTCGCTCTATTCGAGCTATTTAATGCGAGAAACACGTTATCTGGTGTTTTGACCCCTCCACAGTGCGTTTGATATGTACAGCCGCCGATAACTTGGTTTTCGTGGGGTTTCCAGCTGAAATATGCATTTTCTGCGATAATCTTGGTGTTTCATCTATGAGAAGTATGCAGAATCATCGAGAACGCTCTTTTCGAGCTAATTAATGCGAGAAACACGTTATCTGGTGTTTTCATCACTCCACAGGGCGTTTGGTATGCAGAACCGGCGATATCTTGGTTTTCGTGGAGTTTCCAGCTGAGATATGCATTCTCTGCGATAATCTTGGTGAGTGTTCTGTCAGAAGTATGTAGAATCATCGAGCTCGCTCTATTCGAGCTATTTAATGCGAGAAACACGTTATCTGGTGTTTTGACCACTCCACAGTGCGTTTGATATGTAGAGCCGCCGATAACTTCGTTTTCGTGGGGCTTCCAGCTGAAATATGCATTTTCTGCGATAATCTTGATGAGTCTTCTGTCAGAAGTATGCAGAATCATCGAGATCGCTCTATTCGAGCTATTTAATGCGAGAAACACGTTATCTGGTGTTTTCATCACTTCACAGGGCGTTTGATATGTTGAGCCGCCGATAACTTGGTTTTCGTGGGGTTTCCAGCTGAAATCTGCATTTTCTGCGATAATCTTGGTGTTTCATCTATGAGAAGTAGGCAGAATCATCGAGAACGCTCTTTTCGAGCTAGATAATGCGAGAAACACGTTATCTGGTGTTTTCATCACTTCACGGTGCGTTTGGTATGCAGAACCGGCGATATCTTGGTTTTCGTGGGGTTTCCAGCTGAGATATGCATTTTCTGCGATAATCTTGGTGAGTCTTCTGTCAGAAGTATGCAGAATCATCGAGATCTCTCTATTCGAGCTATTTAATGCGAGAAACACGTTATCTGGTGTTTTCATCACTCCACAGGGCGTTTGGTATGCAGAACCGGCGATATCTTGGTTTTCGTGGGGATTCCAGCTGAGATATGCATTTTCTGCGATAATCTTGGTGAGTCTTCTGTCAGAAGTATGCAGAATCATCGAGATCGCTCTATTCGAGCTATTTAATGCGAGAAACACGTTATCTGGTGTTTTCATCACTCCACAGGGCGTTTGGTATGCAGAACCGGCGATATCTTGGTTTTCGTGGGGTTTCCAGCTGAGATATGCATTTTCTGCGATAATCTTGGTGTTTCATCTATGAGAAGTATGCAGAATCATCGAGAACGCTCTTTTGGGGCTAGATAATGCGAGAAACACGTTTTCTGGTGTTTTCACCACTCCACAGTGCGTCTGATATGCAGAACCGGCGATATCTTGGTTTTCGTGGGGTTTCCAGCTGAGATATGCATTTTCTGCGATAATCTTGGTGAGTGTTCTGTCAGAAGTATGTAGAATCATCCAGCTCGCTCTATTCGAGCTATTTAATGCGAGAAACACGTTATCTGGTGTTTTGACCCCTCCACAGTGCGTTTGATATGTACAGCCGCCGATAACTTGGTTTTCGTGGGGTTTCCAGCTGAAATATGCATTTTCTGCGATAATCTTGGTGTTTCATCTATGAGAAGTATGCAGAATCATCGAGAACGCTCTTTTCGAGCTAATTAATGCGAGAAACACGTTATCTGGTGTTTTCATCACTCCACAGGGCGTTTGGTATGCAGAACCGGCGATATCTTGGTTTTCGTGGAGTTTCCAGCTGAGATATGCATTCTCTGCGATAATCTTGGTGAGTGTTCTGTCAGAAGTATGTAGAATCATCGAGCTCGCTCTATTCGAGCTATTTAATGCGAGAAACACGTTATCTGGTGTTTTGACCACTCCACAGTGCGTTTGATATGTAGAGCCGCCGATAACTTCGTTTTCGTGGGGCTTCCAGCTGAAATATGCATTTTCTGCGATAATCTTGATGAGTCTTCTGTCAGAAGTATGCAGAATCATCGAGATCGCTCTATTCGAGCTATTTAATGCGAGAAACACGTTATCTGGTGTTTTCATCACTTCACAGGGCGTTTGATATGTTGAGCCGCCGATAACTTGGTTTTCGTGGGGTTTCCAGCTGAAATCTGCATTTTCTGCGATAATCTTGGTGTTTCATCTATGAGAAGTAGGCAGAATCATCGAGAACGCTCTTTTCGAGCTATTTAATGCGAGAAACACGTTATCTGGTGTTTTCATCACTCCACAGGGCGTTTGGTATGCAGAACCGTCGATATCTTGGTTTTCGTGGGGTTTCCAGCTGAGATATGCATTTTCTTCGATAATCTTGGTGTTTCATCTATGAGAAGTAAGCAGAATCATCGAGGACGCTCTTTTCGAGCTAGATAATGTGAAAAACACGTTTTCTGGTATTTTCACCACTCCACAGTGCGTCTGATATGCAGAACCGGCGATATCTTGGTTTTCGTGGGGTTTCCAGCTGAAATATGCATTTTCTGCGATAATCTTGGTGTTTCATCTATGAGAAGTATGCAGAATCATCGAGAACGCTCTTTTCGGGCTAGATAATGCGAGAAACACGTTTTCTGGTGTTTTCACCACTCCACAGTGCGTCTGATATGCAGAACCGGCGATATCTTGGTTTTCGTGGGGTTTCCAGCTGAGATATGCATTTTCTGCGATAATCTAGGTGAGTGTTCTGTCAGAAGTATGTAGAATCATCCAGCTCGCTCTATTCGAGCTATTTAATGCGAGAAACACGTTATCTGGTGTTTTGACCCCTCCACAGTGCGTTTGATATGTACAGCCGCCGATAACTTGGTTTTCGTGGGGTTTCCAGCTGAAATATGCATTTTCTGCGATAATCTTGGTGTTTCATCTATGAGAAGTATGCAGAATCATCGAGAACGCTCTTTTCGAGCTAATTAATGCGAGAAACACGTTATCTGGTGTTTTCATCACTCCACAGGGCGTTTGGTATGCAGAACCGGCGATATCTTGGTTTTCGTGGAGTTTCCAGCTGAGATATGCATTCTCTGCGATAATCTTGGTGAGTGTTCTGTCAGAAGTATGTGGAATCATCGAGCTCGCTCTATTCGAGCTATTTAATGCGAGAAACACGTTATCTGGTGTTTTGACCACTCCACAGTGCGTTTGATATGTAGAGCCGCCGATAACTTCGTTTTCGTGGGGCTTCCAGCTGAAATATGCATTTTCTGCGATAATCTTGATGAGTCTTCTGTCAGAAGTATGCAGAATCATCGAGATCGCTCTATTCGAGCTATTTAATGCGAGAAACACGTTATCTGGTGTTTTCATCACTTCACAGGGCGTTTGATATGTTGAGCCGCCGATAACTTGGTTTTCGTGGGGTTTCCAGCTGAAATCTGCATTTTCTGCGATAATCTTGGTGTTTCATCTATGAGAAGTAGGCAGAATCATCGAGAACGCTCTTTTCGAGCTATTTAATGCGAGAAACACGTTATCTGGTGTTTTCATCACTCCACAGGGCGTTTGGTATGCAGAACCGTCCATATCTTGGTTTTCGTGGGGTTTCCAGCTGAGATATGCATTTTCTTCGATAATCTTGGTGTTTCATCTATGAGAAGTAAGCAGAATCATCGAGGACGCTCTTTTCGAGCTAGATAATGCGAAAAACACGTTTTCTGGAATTTTCACCACTCCACAGTGCGTCTGATATGCAGAACCGGCGATATCTTGGTTTTCGTGGGGTTTCCAGCTGAAATATGCATTTTCTGCGATAATCTTGGTGTTTCATCTATGAGAAGAATGCAGAATCATCGAGAACGCTCTTTTCGAGCTATTTAATGCGAGAAACACGTTATCTGGTGTTTTGACCACTCCACAGTGCGTTTGATATGTAGAGCCGCCGATAACTTCGTTTTCGTGGGGTTTCCAGCTGAGATATGCATTTTCTGCGATAATCTTGGTTAGTCTTCTGTCAGAAGTATGCAGAATCATCGAGATCGCTCTATTCGAGCTATTTAATGCGAGAAACACGTTATCAGGTGTTTTCATCACTTCACAGGGCGTTTGGTATGCAGAACCGGCGATATCTTGGTTTTCGTGGCGTTTCCAGCTGAGATATGCATTTTCTGCGATAATCTTGGTGTTTCATCTATGAGACGTATGCAGAATCGTCGAGATCGCTCTTTTCGAGCTAGATAATGCGAGAAACACGTTTTCTGGTGTTTTGACCACTCCACAGAGCGTTTGATATGCAGAACCGGCGATATCTTGGTTTTCGTGGGGTTTCCAGCAGAGATATGCATTTTCTGCGATAATCTTGGTGAGTCTTCTGTCAGAAGTATGCAGAATCATCTAGATCGTTCTTGTCGAGCTATTTAATGCGAGAAACACGTTATCTGGTTGTTTTCACAACTCCACAGTGCGTTTGATATGCAGAACCGGCGACATCTTGATTTTCGTGAGGTTTCCAGCTGAGATATGCATTTCCTGCGATAATCTTGGTGAGTGTTCTGTCAGAAGTATGTAGAATCATCGAGATCGCTCTATTCGAGCTATTTAATGCGAGAAACTTGTTTACTGGTGTTTTCACCACCCCACAGTGCGTTTGATATGCAGAACCGGCGACATCGTGGTTTTCGTCGGGTTTCAAGCTGAGATATGCATTTTCTGCGATAATATTGGTGAGACTTCAGTCAGAAGTATGCAGAATCACCTAGATCGCTCGTTTCGAGCTAGTTAATGCGAGAAACACGTTTTCTGGTGTTTTCACCATTCCACAGTGCGTTTGATATGTAGTGCCGGCGATATCTTGGTTTTCGTCGGGTTTCAAGCGGAGATATGCATTCTCTGCGATAATCTTGGTGAGTCTTCTGTCAGAAGTATGCAGAATCATCTAGATCGCTCTTTTCGATCTATTTAATGCGAGAAACACGTTTTCTGGTGTATTCACCACTCTACAGTACGTTTGACATGCAGTAACGGAGATATCTTGGTTTCGGTCGGGTTTCAAGCTGAGATATGCATTTTCTGCGATAATCATGGTGAGACTTTAGTCAGAAGTATGCAGAATCATCTAGATCGCTCGTTTCGAGCTATTTAATGCTAAAAAACAAGTTTTCTGGTGTTTTGACCACTCCACAGAGCGTTTGATATGCCGAACCGGCGATATCTTGGTTTTCGTCGGGTTTCAAGCTGAGATATGCATTTTCTGCGATAATATTGGTGAGACTTCAGTCAGAAGTATGCAGAATCATCTAGATCGCTCGTTGCGAGCAATTTAATGCGAGAAACACGTTATCTGGTTGTTTTCACCACTCCACAGTGCGTTTGATATGCAGAACCGGCGACATCTTGATTTTCGTGAGGTTTCAAGCTGAGATATGCATTTTCTGCGATAATCTTGGTGAGTCTTCTGTCAGAAGTGTGCAGAATCATCTAGATCGCTCTTTTCGATCTATTTAATGCGAGAAACACGTTTTCTGGTGTATTCACCACTCCACAGTACGTTTGACATGCAGTAACGGAGATATCTTGATTTCGGACGGGTTTCAAGCTGAGATATGCATTTTCTGCGATAATCTTGGTGAGACTTTAGTCAGAAGTATGCAGAATCATCTAGATCGCTCGTTTCGAGCTATTTAATGCTAAAAAACAAGTTTTCTGGTGTTTTGACCACTCCACAGAGCGTTTGATATGCCGAACCGGCGATATCTTGGTTTTCGTCGGGTTTCAAGCTGAAATATGCATTTTCTGCGATAATATTGGTGAGACTTCAGTCAGAAGTATGCAGAATCATCTAGATCGCTCGTTGCGAGCAATTTAATGCGAGAAACACGTTATCTGGTTGTTTTCACCACTCCACAGTGCGTTTGATATGCAGAACCGGCGACATCTTGATTTTCGTGAGGTTTCAAGCTGAGATATGCATTTTCTGCGATAATCTTGGTGAGTCTTCTGTCAGAAGTATGCAGAATCATCTAGATCGCTCTTTTCGATCTATTTAATGCGAGAAACACGTTTTCTGGTGTATTCACCACTCCACAGTACGTTTGACATGCAGTAACGGAGATATCTTGATTTCGGACGGGTTTCAAGCTGAGATATGCATTTTCTGCGATAATCTTGGTGAGACTTTAGTTAGAAGTATGCAGAATCATCTAGATCGCTCGTTTCGAGCTAGTTAATGCGAGAAACACGTTTTCTGGTGTTTTCACCACCCCACAGTGCTTTTGATATGCAGAACCGGAGATATCCTGGTTTCGGTCGGGTTTCAAGCTGAGATATGCATTTTCTGCGTTAATCTTGGTGAGACTTGAGTCAGAAGTATGCAGAATCATCGAGATCGCTCTTTTCGAGCTAGTTAATGCGAGAAACACGTTTTCTGGTGATTTCACCACCCCACAGTGCGTTTGATATGCAGAACCGGCGACATCTTGGTTTTCGTCGGGTTTCAAGCTGAGATTTTTATTTTCTGCGAGAATATTGGTGAGTCTTTTGTCAGAAGTATGCAGAATCATCTAGATCGCTCTTTTCGAGCTATTTAATGCGAGAAACACGTTTTCTGGTGTATTCACCACTCCACAGTGCGTCTGATATGCAGAACCGGCGATATCTTGATTTTAGTGAGGTTTCAAGCTGAGATATGCATTTTCTGCAATAATCTTAGTGAGACTTCAGTCAGAAGTATGCAGAATCATCTAGATCGCTCGTTTCGAGCTATTTAATGCTAAAAAACAAGTTTTATGTTGTTTTGACCACTCCACAGAGCGTTTGATATGTAGAGCTGCTGATAAATTGGTTTTCGTTGGGTTTCCAGCTGAAATATGCATTTTCTGCGATAATCTTTGTGTTTCATCTATGAGAAGTATGCAGAATCATCCAGAACGCTCTTTTCGAGCTAGTTAATGCGAGTAACACGTTTTCTGGTGTTTTCACCACTCCACGGTGCGTCTGATATGCAGAACCGGCGATATCTTGGTTTTCGTGGGGTTTCCAGCAGAGATATGCATTTTCTGCGATAATCTTGGTGTTTCGTCTATGAGAAGTATGCAGAATCATCGAGAACGCTCTTTTCGAGCAAGTTAATGCGAGAAACACGTTTTCTGGTGTTTTCACCAATCCACAGTGCGTCTGATATGCAGAACCGGCGATATCTTGATTTTCGTGGTGTTTCCAGCTGAGATATGCATTTTCTGCGATAATCTTGATGAGACTTCAGTCAGAAGTATGCAGAATCATCTAGCTCGCTCGTTTCGAGCTATTTAATGCGAAATAACAAGTTTTCTGGTGTTTTCACCACCCCACAGTGCTTTTGATATGCAGAACCGGCGATATCTTGATTTTAGTGAGGTTTCAAGCTGAGATATGCATTTTCTGCAATAATCTTAGTGAGACTTCAGTCAGAAGTATGCAGAATCATCTAGATCGCTCGTTTCGGGCTACTTAATGCGAGGAACACGTTATCTGGTGTTTTCACCACTCCACAGTGCGTTTCATATGCAGAACCGGAGATATCTTGGTTTCGGTCGGGTTTCAAGCTGAGATATGCATTTTCTGCGATAATATTTGTGAGACTTCAGTCAGAAGTATGCAGAATCATCTAGATCGCTCTTTTCGATCTATTTAATGCGAGAAACACGTTTTCTGGTGTATTCATCACTCCACAGTACGTTTGACATGCAGTAACGGAGATATCTTGGTTTCGGTCGGGTTTCAAGCTGAGATATGCATTTTCTGCGATAATCTTGGTGAGACTTTAGTCAGAAGTATGCACAATCATCTAGATCGCTCGTTTCGAGCTATTTAATGCGGAAAAACAAGTTTTCTGGAGTTTTGACCACTCCACAGTGCGTTTGATATGTAAAGCTGCCGTTAACTTGGTTTTCGTGGGGTTTCCAGCTGAGATATGCATTTTCTGCGATAATCTTGGTGAGTCTTCTGTCAGAAGTATGCAGAATCATCGAGATCGCTGTATTCGAGCTATCTAATGCGAGAAACACGTTATCTGGTTGTTTTCATCGCTTCACAGGGCGTTTGGTATGCAGAACCGGCGATATCTTGGTTTTCGTGGGGTTTCCAGCTGAGATATGCATTTTCTGCGATAATCTTGGTGTTTCATCTATGAGAAGTATGCAGAATCATCGAGAACGCTCTTTTCGTGCTAGTTAATGCGAGAAACACGTTTTCTGGTGTTTTCACCACTCCACAGTGCGTTTGATATGCAGAACCGGCGACATCTTGATTTTCGAGAGGTTTCTAGCTGAGATATGCATTTTCTGCGATAATATTTGTGAGACTTCAGTCAGAAGTATGCAGAATCATCTCGATCGCTCTTTTCGAGCTATTTAATGCGAGAAACACGTTTTCTGGTGTATTCACCACTGCACAGTACGTTTGACATGCAGAACCGGAGATATCTTGGTTTCGGTCGGGTTTCAAGCTGAGATATGTATTTTCGACGATAATCTTGGTGAGACTTCGGTCAGAAGTATGCAGAAACTTCGAGATCGCTCTTTTCGAGCTACTTAATGCGAGGAACACGTTATCTGGTGTTTTCACAACTCCACAGTGCGTTTCATATGCAGAACCGGAGATATCTTGGTTTCGGTCGGGTTTCAAGCTGAGATATGCATTTTCTACGATAATCTTGGTGAGACGTCTGTCAGAAGCATGCAGAATCATCGGGATCGCTCTTTTCGTGCCATTTAATGCGAGAAACATGTTATCTGGTGTTTTCACCACTCCACAGTGCGTTTGACATGCAGAACCGGAGATATCTTGGTTTCGGTCGGGTTTCAAGCTGAGATATGCATTTTCTGCGATAATCTTGGTGTTTCATCTATGAGAAGTATGCAGAATCATCGAGAACGCTCTTTTCGAGCTAGTTAATGCGAGAAACACGTTTTCTGGTGTTTTCACCACTCCACAGTGCGTCTGATATGCAGAACCGGCGATATCTTGGTTTTCGTGGGGTTTCCAGCTGAGATATGGATTTTCTGCGATAATCTTGGTGAGTCTTCTGTCAGAAGTATGTAGAATCATCGAGAACGCTCTTTTCGAGCTAGTTAATGCGAGAAACACGTTTTCTGGTGTTTTCACAACTCCACAGTGCGTCTGATATGCAGAACCTGCGACATCTTGATTTTAGTGAGGTTTCAAGCTGAATTATGCATTTTCTGCAATAATCCTAGTGAGACTTCAGTCAGAAGTATGCAGAATCATCTAGATCGCTCGTTTCGTGCTATTTAATGCGAAAAAACAAGTTTTCTGGTGTTTTCACCACTCCACAGTGCGTTTGATATGCAGAACCGGCGACATCTTGGATTTCGGCGGGGTTCAAGCTGAGATATGCACTTTCTACGATAATCTTGGTGAGACTTCTGTCAGAAGTATGCAAAATCATCGGGATCGCCCTTTTCGAGCTATTTCATGCGAGAAACACGTTATCTGTTTGTTTTCACCACTCCATTGTCCGTTTGATATGCAGAACCGGCGACATCTTGATTTTAGTGAGGTTTCAATCTGAGATATGCATTTTCTGCAATTATCTTGGTGAGACTTCAGTCAGAAGTATGCAGAATCATCTAGATCGCTCTTTTCGAGCTATTTAGTGCGAGAAACACGTTTTCTGGTGTATTCACCACTCCACAGTACGTTTGACATGCAGAACCGGAGATATCTTGGTTTCGGTCGGGTTTCAAGCTGAGATATGCATTTTCTACGATAATCTTGGTGAGACGTCTGTCACAAGTATGCAGAATCATCGGGATCGCTCGTTTCGAGCTATTTAATGCGAGAAACACGTTATCTGGTGTTTTCACCACTCCACAGTGCGTTTGATATGCAGAACCGGCGACATCTTGGCTTTCTTCGATTATCAAGCTGAGATATCCATTTTCTGCGATAATCTTTGTGAGTCTTCTGTCAGAAGTATGCAGGAACATGGAGATCCCTCTCTTCGTGCTATTTAATTTGAGAAACACGTTATCTGGTGTTTTCACCACTCCACAGTGCGTTTGATATGCAGAACCGGCGACATCTTGGATTTCGGCGGGGTTCAAGCTGAGATATGCACTTTCTACGATAATCTTGGTGAGACTTCTGTCAGAAGTATGCAAAATCATCGGGATCGCCCTTTTCGAGCTATTTCATGCGAGAAACACGTTATCTGTTTGTTTTCACCACTCCACTGTCCGTTTGATATGCAGAACCGGCGACATCTTGATTTTAGTGAGGTTTCAATCTGAGATATGCATTTTCTGCAATAATCTTGGTGAGACTTCAGTCAGAAGTATGCAGAATCATCTAGATCGCTCTTTTCGAGCTATTTAGTGCGAGAAACACGTTTTCTGGTGTATTCACCACTCCACAGTACGTTTGACATGCAGAACCGGAGATATCTTGGTTTCGGTCGGGTTTCAAGCTGAGATATGCATTTTCAACGATAATCTTGGTGAGACTTCTGTCAGAAGTATGCAGAATCTTCGAGATCGCTCTTTTCGAGCTACTTAATGCGAGAAACACGTTATCTGGTGTTTTCACCACTCCACAGTGCGTTTGATATACAGAACCGGCGACATGTTGGATTTCGTCGGGGTTCAAGCTGAGATATGCATTTTCAGCGATAATCTTGGTGAGACTTCAGTCAGAAGTATGCAGAATCTTCGAGATCGCTCTTTTCGAGCTACTTAATGCGAGAAACACGATATCTGGTGTTTTCACCACTCCACAGTGCGTTTGATTTGCAGAACCGGCGAAATCTTGATTTTGGTGAGGTTTCAAGCTGAAATATGCATTTTCTGCGATAATCTTGGTGAGTCTTCTGTCAGAAGTATGCAGAAACATCGAGATCCCTCTCTTCGAGCTATTTAATTTGAGAAACACGTTATCTGGTGTTTTCACCACTCCACAGTGCGTTTGATTTGCAGAACCGGCGACATCTTGGATTTCGTCAGTGTTCAAGCTGAGATATGCATTTTCTACGATAATCTTGGAGAGACTTCAGTCAGAAGTATGCAGAATCATCGGGATCGCTCTTTTCGAGCAATTTAATCTGAGAAACACGTTTTCTGGTGTATTCACCACTCCACAGTACGTTTGACATGCAGAACTGGAGATATCTTGGATTTCGTCGGGTTTCAAGCTGAGATATGCATTTTCTACGATAATCTTGGAGAGACTTCTGTCAGAAGTATGCAGAATCATCGAGATCGCTCTTTTCGAGCTACTTAATGCGAGAAACACGCTATCTGGTGTTTTCTCCTCTCCACAGTGCGTTTGATATGCAGATCCGGCGACATCTTGGATTTCGTCGGGGATCAAGCTGAGATATGCATTTTCTACGATAATCTTGGTGAGACTTCTGTCAGAAGTATGCAGAATCATCTAGATCGCTCTTTTCGAACTATTTAATGCGAGAAACACGTTTTCTGGTGTATTCACCACTCCACAGTACGTTTGACATGCAGAACCGGAGATATCTTGATTTCGGTCGGGTTTCAAGCTGAGATATGCATTTTCTGCGATAATCTTGGTGAGTCTTCTGTCAGAAGTATGCAGAATCTTCGAGATCGCTCTTTTCGAGCTACTTAATGCGAGAAACACGTTTTCTGGTGTTTTCACCACTCCACAGTGCGTTTGATATGCAGATCGGCGATATCTTGGTTTTCGTGGGGTTTCAAGCTGAAATATGCATATTCTGCGATAATCTTGGTGTATCTTCTGTGTGAAGTATGCAGAAACATCGAAATCGCTCTTTTGGAGCTATTTAATGCGAGAAACACGCTATCTGGTGTTTTCACCACTCCACAATGCGTTTGATATGCAGAACCAGCGATTTCTTGGTTTTCGTCGGGTTTCAAGCTGAGAAAATGCATATTCTGCATTAATTTTGGTGTTTCTTCTGTGTGAAGTATGCAGAATCATCGAAATCGCTCTTTTGGAGCTATTTAATGCGGAAAATCACGTTTTCTGGTGTTTTCACCACTCCACAATGCGTTTGATATGCAGAACCGGCGATATCTTGGTTTTCGTGGGGTTTCAAGCTGAAAATATGCATTATCTGCGATAATCTTGGTGTTTCTTCTGTGTGAAGTATGCAGAATCATCGAAATCGCTCCTTTGGAGTTATTTAATGCGAGAAACACGTTATCTGGTGTTTTCACCACTCCACAATGCGTTTGATATGCAGAACCGGCGATATCTTGGTTTTCGTGGGGTTTCAAGCTGAGAATATGCATATTCTGCGATAATCTTGGTGTTTCATCTGTGAGAAGGATGCAGGATCATCGGAATCGTTCTCTTGGAGCTATTTAATGCGATGAACCAGTTATCTGGTGTTTTCACCACTCCACAATGCGTTTGATATGGAGATCGTCGATATCTTGGTTTTCGTGGGGTTTCAAGCTGAAAATATGCATATTCTGCGATAATCATGGTGTTTCTTCTGTGTGAAGTATGCAGAATCATCGAAATCGCTCCTTTGGAGTTATTTAATGCGAGAAACACGTTATCTGGTGTTTTCACCACTCCACAATGCGTTTGATATGCAGAACCGGCGATATATTGGTTTTCGTGGGGTTTCAAGCTGAGAATATGCATATTCTGCGATAATCTTGGTGTTTCTTCTGTGTGAAGTATGCAGAATCATCGAAATCGCTCTTTTGGAGCTATTTAATGCGAGAAACACGCTATCTGGTGTTTTCACCACTCCACAATGCGTTTGATATGCAGAACCAGCGATTTCTTGGTTTTCGTCGGGTTTCAAGCTGAGAAAATGCATATTCTGCATTAATCTTGGTGTCTCTTCTGTGAGAAGTATGCAGGATCATCGAAATCGCTCTTTTCGAGCTATTTAATGCGGCAAATCACGTTTTCTGGTGTTTTCACCACTCCACAGTGCGTTTGATATGCAGAACCAGCGATATCTTGGTTTTCGTGGGGTTTCCAGCTGAGATATGCATTTTCAGCGATAATCGTGGTGTCTCATCTGTGAGAAGGATGCAGGATCATCAGAATTGTTCTCTTGGAGCTATTTAATGCGGCAAATCACATTTTCTGGTGTTTTCACCACTCCACAGTGCGTTTGATATGCAGATCCAGCGATATCTTGGTTTTCGTGGGGTTTCCAGCTGAGATATGCATTTTCACCGATAATCTTGGTGTCTCATCTGTGAGAAGGATGCAGGATCATCAGAATTGTTCTCTTGGAGCTATTTAATGCGAGAAACTAGTTATCTGGTGTTTTCACCACTCCACAGTGCGTTTGATATGCAGAAACTGCGATATCTTGGTGTTCGTCGGGTTTCAAGCTGAGAATATGCATATTCTGCATTAATCTTGGTGTTTCTTCTGTGTGAAGTATGCAGAATCATCGAAATCGCTCTTTTGGAGCTATCTAATGCGAGAAACACGTTATCTGGTATTTTCACCACTCCACAATGTGTTTGATATGCAGAAACATCGATATCCTGATTTTCGTTGGGGTTTCAAGCTGAGAATATGCATATTCTGCATTAATCTTGGTGTTTCTTCTGTGTGAAGTATGCAGAATCATCGAAATCGCTCTTTTGGAGCTATTTAATGCGAGAAACCAGTTATCTGGTGTTTTCACCACTCCACAGTGCGTTTGATATGCAGAAACTGCGATATCTTGGTTTTCGTCGGGTTTCAAGCAGAGAATATGCATATTGTGCATCAATCTTGGTGTTTCTTCTGTGTGAAGTATGCAGAATCATCGAAATCGCTCTTTTGGAGCTATTTAATGCGAGAAACACGCTATCTGGTGTTTTCACCACTCCACAATGCGTTTGATATGCAGAACCAGCGATTTCTTGGTTTTCGTCTGGTTTCAAGCTGAGAAAATGCATATTCTGCATTAATCTTGGTGTTTCTTCTGTGTGAAGTATGCAGAATCAACGAAATCGCTGTTTTGGAGCTATTTAATGCGAGAAACACGCTATCTGGTGTTTTCACCACTGCACAATGCGTTTGATATGCAGAACCAGCGATATCTTGGTTTTCGTGGGGTGTCCAGCTGAGATATGCATTTTCAGCGATAATATTGGTGTTTCATCTGTGAGAAGGATGCAGGATCATCGGAATCGTTCTCTTGGAGCTATTTAATGCGATGAACCAGTTATCTGGTGTTTTCACCACTCCACAATGCGTTTGATATGGAGATCGTCGATATCTTGGTTTTCGTGGGGTTTCAAGCTGAAAATATGCATATTCTGCGATAATCATGGTGTTTCTTCTGTGTGAAGTATGCAGAATCATCGAAATCGCTCCTTTGGAGTTATTTAATGCGAGAAACACGTTATCTGGTGTTTTCACCACTCCACAATGCGTTTGATATGCAGAACCGGCGATATATTGGTTTTCGTGGGGTTTCAAGCTGAGAATATGCATATTCTGCGATAATCTTGGTGTTTCTTCTGTGTGAAGTATGCAGAATCATCGAAATCGCTCTTTTGGAGCTATTTAATGCGAGAAACACGCTATCTGGTGTTTTCACCACTCCACAATGCGTTTGATATGCAGAACCAGCGATTTCTTGGTTTTCGTCGGGTTTCAAGCTGAGAAAATGCATATTCTGCATTAATCTTGGTGTCTCTTCTGTGAGAAGTATGCAGGATCATCGAAATCGCTCTTTTCGAGCTATTTAATGCGGCAAATCACGTTTTCTGGTGTTTTCACCACTCCACAGTGCGTTTGATATGCAGAACCAGCGATATCTTGGTTTTCGTGGGGTTTCCAGCTGAGATATGCATTTTCAGCGATAATCGTGGTGTCTCATCTGTGAGAAGGATGCAGGATCATCAGAATTGTTCTCTTGGAGCTATTTAATGCGGCAAATCACATTTTCTGGTGTTTTCACCACTCCACAGTGCGTTTGATATGCAGATCCAGCGATATCTTGGTTTTCGTGGGGTTTCCAGCTGAGATATGCATTTTCACCGATAATCTTGGTGTCTCATCTGTGAGAAGGATGCAGGATCATCAGAATTGTTCTCTTGGAGCTATTTAATGCGAGAAACCAGTTATCTGGTGTTTTCACCACTCCACAGTGCGTTTGATATGCAGAAACTGCGATATCTTGGTGTTCGTCGGGTTTCAAGCTGAGAATATGCATATTCTGCATTAATCTTGGTGTTTCTTCTGTGTGAAGTATGCAGAATCATCGAAATCGCTCTTTTGGAGCTATCTAATGCGAGAAACACGTTATCTGGTATTTTCACCACTCCACAATGTGTTTGATATGCAGAAACATCGATATCCTGATTTTCGTTGGGGTTTCAAGCTGAGAATATGCATATTCTGCATTAATCTTGGTGTTTCTTCTGTGTGAAGTATGCAGAATCATCGAAATCGCTCTTTTGGAGCTATTTAATGCGAGAAACCAGTTATCTGGTGTTTTCACCACTCCACAGTGCGTTTGATATGCAGAAACTGCGATATCTTGGTTTTCGTCGGGTTTCAAGCAGAGAATATGCATATTGTGCATCAATCTTGGTGTTTCTTCTGTGTGAAGTATGCAGAATCATCGAAATCGCTCTTTTGGAGCTATTTAATGCGAGAAACACGCTATCTGGTGTTTTCACCACTCCACAATGCGTTTGATATGCAGAACCAGCGATTTCTTGGTTTTCGTCTGGTTTCAAGCTGAGAAAATGCATATTCTGCATTAATCTTGGTGTTTCTTCTGTGTGAAGTATGCAGAATCAACGAAATCGCTGTTTTGGAGCTATTTAATGCGAGAAACACGCTATCTGGTGTTTTCACCACTGCACAATGCGTTTGATATGCAGAACCAGCGATATCTTGGTTTTCGTGGGGTGTCCAGCTGAGATATGCATTTTCAGCGATAATATTGGTGTTTCATCTGTGAGAAGGATGCAGGATCATCGGAATCGTTCTCTTGGAGCTATTTAATGCGAGGAACCAGTTATCTGGTGTTTTCACCACTCTACAATGCGTTTGATATGGAGATCGGCGATATCTTGGTTTTCGTGGGGTTTCAAGCTAAAAATATGCATATTCTGCGATAATCTTGGTGTTTCTTCTGTGTGAAGTATGCAGAATCATCGAAATCGCTCCTTTGGAGTTATTTAATGCGAGAAACACGTTATCTGGTGTTTTCACCACTCCACAATGCGTTTGATATGCAGAACCGGCGATATCTTGGTTTTCGTGGGGTTTCAAGCTGAGAATATGCATATTCTGCGATAATCTTGGTCTTTCTTCTGTGTGAAGTATGCAGAATCATCGAAATCGCTCTTTTGGAGCTATTTAATGCGAGAAACACGCTATCTGGTGTTTTCACCACTCCACAATGCGTTTGATATGCAGAACCAGCGATTTCTTGGTTTTCGTCGGGTTTCAAGCTGAGAAAATGCATATTCTGCATTAATCTTGGTGTTTCTTCTGTGTGAAGTATGCAGAATCATCGAAATCGCTGTTTTGGAGCTATTTAATGCGAGAAACCAGTTATCTGGTGTTTTCACCATTCCACAGTGCGTTTGATATCCAGATCGGCGATATCTAGGTTTTCGTGGGGTGTCCAGCTGAGATATGCATTTTCAGCGATAATATTGGTGTTTCATCTGTGAGAAGGATGCAGGATCATCGGAATCGTTCTCTTGGAGCTATTTAATGCGAGGAACCAGTTATCTGGTGTTTTCACCACTCTACAATGCGTTTGATATGGAGATCGGCGATATCTTGGTTTTCGTGGGGTTTCAAGCTAAAAATATGCATATTCTGCGATAATCTTGGTGTTTCTTCTGTGTGAAGTATGCAGAATCATCGAAATCGCTCCTTTGGAGTTATTTAATGCGAGAAACACGTTATCTGGTGTTTTCACCACTCTACAATGCGTTTGATATGGAGATCGGCGATATCTTGGTTTTCGTGGGGTTTCAAGCTAAAAATATGCATATTCTGCGATAATCTTGGTGTTTCTTCTGTGTGAAGTATGCAGAATCATCGAAATCGCTCCTTTGGAGTTATTTAATGCGAGAAACACGTTATCTGGTGTTTTCACCACTCCACAATGCGTTTGATATGCAGAACCGGCGATATCTTGGTTTTCGTGGGGTTTCAAGCTGAGAATATGCATATTCTGCGATAATCTTGGTGTTTCTTCTGTGTGAAGTATGCAGAATCATCGAAATCGCTCTTTTGGAGCTATTTAATGCGAGAAACACCCTATCTGGTGTTTTCACCACTCCACAATGCGTTTGATATGCAGAACCAGCGATTTCTTGGTTTTCGTCGGGTTTCAAGCTGAGAAAATGCATATTCTGCATCAATCTTGGTGTTTCTTCTGTGTGAAGTATGCAGAATCATCGAAATCGCTCTTTTGGAGCTATTTAATGCGAGAAACACGTTATCTGGTGTTTTCAATACTCCACAATGCGTTTGATATGCAGAAACATCGATATCCTGATTTTCGTTGGGGTTTCAAGCTGAGAAAATGCATATTCTGCATTAATCTTGGTGTTTCTTCTGTGTGAAGTATGCAGAATCATCGAAATCGCTCTTTTGGAGCTATTTAATGCGAGAAACCAGTTATCTGGTGTTTTCACCACTCCACAGTGCGTTTGATATGCAGAAACTGCGATATCTTGGTTTTCGTCGGGTTTCAGGCAGAGAATATGCATATTCTGCATCAATCTTGGTGTTTCTTCTGTGTGAAGTATGCAGAATCATCGAAATCGCTCTTTTGGAGCTATTTAATGCGAGAAACACGTTATCTGGTGTTTTCAATACTCCACAATGCGTTTGATATGCAGAAACATCGATATCCTGATTTTCGTTGGGGTTTCAAGCTGAGAAAATGCATATTCTGCATTAATCTTGGTGTTTCTTCTGTGTGAAGTATGCAGAATCATCGAAATCGCTCTTTTGGAGCTATTTAATGCGAGAAACCAGTTATCTGGTGTTTTCACCAATCCACAGTGCGTTTGATATGCAGATCGGCGATATCTAGGTTTTCGTGGGGTTTCAAGATGAGATATGCATTTTCTGCGATTATCTTGGTGTTTCTTCTGTGAGAAGTATGCACAATCATCGAAATCGCTCTTTTGAAGCTATTTAATTCGAGAAACCCGTTATCTGGTGTTTTCACCACTCCACAGTGCGTTTGATAAGAAGAACCGGCGATATCTTGCTTTTCGTGGAGTTTTCAGCTGGATATGCATTTTCTACCATAATCTTGATGAGCCTGCTGTGAGAAGTATGTAGGATCATCGAATTCGCCCTTTTGGAGATATTCAATGTGAGAAAAACGCTATCAGGTGTTTTCACCACTCCACACTGCGTTTGATATGCAGATCCGGCGATATCATGGTTTTCGTGGGGTTTCAAGCTGAGAATATGCATATTCTGCGATAATCTTGGTGTATCTTCTGTGTGAAGTATGCAGAATCATCGAAATCGCTCTTTTGGAGCTATTTAATGCGAGAAACACGCTATCTGGTGTTTTCACCACTCCACAATGCGTTTGATATGCAGAACCAGCGATATCTTGGTTTTCGTGGGGTGTCCAGCTGAGATATGCATTTTCAGCGATAATCTTGGTGTTTCATCTGTGAGAAGGATGCAGGATCATCGGAATCGTTCTCTTGGAGCTATTTAATGCGAGGAACCAGTTATCAGGGGGTTTTCACCACTCTACAATGCGTTTGATATGGAGATCGGCGATATCTTGGTTTTCGTGGGGTTTCAAGCTGAAAATATGCATATTCTGCGATAATCTTGGTGTTTCTTCTGTGTGAAGTATGCAGAATCATCGAAATCGCTCCTTTGGAGCTATTTAATGCGAGAAACCAGTTATCTGGTGTTTTCACCACTCCACAATGCGTTTGATATGCAGAACCAGCGATTTCTTGGTTTTCGTCGGGTTTCAAGCTGAGAAAATGCATATTCTGCATTAATCTTGGTGTTTCTTCTGTGTGAAGTATGCAGAATCATCGAAATCGCTCTTTTGGAGCTCTTTAATGCGAGAAACCAGTTATCTGGTGTTTTCACCAATCCACAGTGCGTTTGATATGCAGATCGGCGATATCTTGGTTTTCGTGGGGTGTCCAGCTGAGATATGCATTTTCAGCGATAATCTTGGTGTTTCATCTGTGAGAAGGATGCAGGATCATCGGAATCGTTCTCTTGGAGCTATTTAATGCGAGGAACCAGTTATCTGGTGTTTTCACCACTCCACAATGCGTTTGGTATGGAGATCGGCGATATCTTGGTTTTCGTGGGGTTTCAAGCTGAAAATATGCATATTCTGCGATAATCATGGTGTTTCTTCTGTGTGAAGTATGCAGAATCATCGAAATCGCTCCTTTGGAGTTATTTAATGCGAGAAACACGTTATCTGGTGTTTTCACCATTCCACAATGCGTTTGATATGCAGAACCGGCGATATCTTGGTTTTCGTGGGGTTTCAAGCTGAGAATATGCATATTCTGCGATAATCTTGGTGTTTCTTCTGTGTGAAGTATGCAGAATCATCGAAATCGCTCTTTTGGAGCTATTTAATGCGAGAAACACGCTATCTGGTGTTTTCACCACTCCACAATGCGTTTGATATGCAGAACCAGCGATTTCTTGGTTTTCGTCGGGTTTCAAGCTGAGAAAATGCATATTCTGCATTAATCTTGGTGTTTCTTCTGTGTGAAGTATGCAGAATCATCGAAATCGCTGTTTAGGAGCTATTTAATGCGAGAAACCCGTTATCTGGTGTTTTCACCATTCCACAGTGCGTTTGATATCCAGATCGGCGATATCTAGGTTTTCGTGGGGTTTCCAGCTGGATATGCATTTTCTGCGATAATCTTGGTGTTTCTTCTGTGAGAAGTATGCAGGATCATCGAAATCGCTCTTTCCGAGCTATTTAATGCGGCAAATCACGTTTTCTGGTGTTTTCACCACTCCACAGTGCGTTTGATATGCAGAACCAGCGATATCTTGGTTTTCGTGGGGTTTCCAGCTGAGATATGCATTTTCAGCGATAATCTTGGTGTCTCATCTGTGAGAAGGATGCAGGATCATCAGAATTGTTCTCTTAGAGCTATTTAATGCGAGAAACCAGTTATCTGGTGTTTTCACCACTCCACAGTGCGTTTGATATGCAGAAACTGCGATATCTT
Source organism: Anthophora plumipes (assembly GCA_951804975.1). Classification (NCBI taxonomy): domain Eukaryota; kingdom Metazoa; phylum Arthropoda; class Insecta; order Hymenoptera; family Apidae; genus Anthophora; species Anthophora plumipes. The sequence goes on along the minus strand of CATORF010000581.1, from coordinate 945,875 downwards.
GGTGTTCGTCGGGTTTCAAGCTGAGAATATGCATATTCTGCATTAATCTTGGTGTTTCTTCTGTGTGAAGTATGCAGAATCATCGAAATCGCTCTTTTGGAGCTATCTAATGCGAAAAACACGTTACCTGGTGTTTTCACCACTCCACAATGTGTTTGATATGCAGAAACATCGATATCCTGATTTTCGTTGGGGTTTCAAGCTGAGAATATGCATATTCTGCATTAATCTTGGTGTTTCTTCTGTGTGAAGTATGCAGAATCATCGAAATCGCTCTTTTGGAGCTATTTAATGCGAGAAACCAGTTATCTGGTGTTTTCACCACTCCACAGTGCGTTTGATATGCAGAAACTGCGATATCTTGGTTTTCGTCGGGTTTCAAGCAGAGAATATGCATATTCTGCATCAATCTTGGTGTTTCTTCTGTGTGAAGTATGCAGAATCATCGAAATCGCTCTTTTGGAGCTATTTAATGCGAGAAACACGTTATCTGGTGTTTTCACCACTCCACAATGTGTTTGATATGCAGAAACATCGATATCCTGATTTTCGTTGGGGTTTCAAGCTGAGAATATGCATATTCTGCATTAATCTTGGTGTTTCTTCTGTGTGAAGTATGCAGAATCATCGAAATCGCTCTTTTGGAGCTATTTAATGCGAGAAACCAGTTATCTGGTGTTTTCACCACACCACAGTGCGTTTGATATGCAGAAACTGCGATATCTTGGTTTTCGTCGGGTTTCAAGCAGAGAATATGCATATTCTGCATCATTCTTGGTGTTTCTTCTGTGTGAAGTATGCAGAATCATCGAAATCGCTCTTTTGGAGCTATCTAATGCGAAAAACACGTTATCTGGTGTTTTCACCACTCCACAATGTGTTTGATATGCAGAAACATCGATATCCTGATTTTCGTTGGGGTTTCAAGCTGAAAATATGCATTTTCAGCGATAATCTTGGTGTTTCATCTGTGAGAAGGATGCAGGATCATCGAAATCGCTCTTTTGGAGCTATTTAATGCGAGAAACACGCTATCTGGTGTTTTCACCACTCCACAATGCGTTTGATATGCAGAACCAGCGATTTCTTGGTTTTCGTCGGGTTTCATGCTGAGAAAATGCATATTCTGCATTAATCTTGGTGTTTCTTCTGTGTGAAGAATGCAGAATCATCGAAATCGCTCTTTTGGAGCTATTTAATGCGAGAAACCAGTTATCTGGTGTTTTCACCAATCCACAGTGCGTTTGATATCCAGATCGGCGATATCTAGGTTTTCGTGGGGTTTCCAGCTGGATATGCATTTTCTGCGATAATCTTGGTGTTTCTTCTGTGAGAAGTATGCAGGATCATCGAAATCGCTCTTTTCGAGCTATTTAATGCGGCAAATCACGTTTTCTGGTGTTTTCACCACTCCACAGTGCGTTTGATATACAGAACCAGCGATATCTTGGTTTTCGTCGGGTTTCCAGCTGAGATATGCATTTTCAGCGATAATCTTGGTGTCTCATCTGTGAGAAGGATGCAGGATCATCGGAATTGTTCTCTTGGAGCTATTTAATGCGAGAAACCAGTTATCTGGTGTTTTCACCACTCCACAGTGCGTTTGATATGCAGAAACTGCGATCTCTTGGTGTTCGTCGGGTTTCAAGCAGAGAATATGCATATTCTGCATCAATCTTGGTGTTTCTTCTGTGTGAAGTAGGCAGAATCATCGAAATCGCTCTTTTGGAGCTATTTAATGCGAGAAACCAGTTATCTGGTGTTTTCACCAATCCACAGTGCGTTTGATATGCAGATCGGCGATATCTAGGTTTTCGTGGGGTTTCAAGATGAGATATGCATTTTCTGCGATTATCTTGGTGTTTCTTCTGTGAGAAGTATGCACAATCATCGAAATCGCTCTTTTGAAGCTATTTAATTCGAGAAACCCGTTATCTGGTGTTTTCACCACTCCACAGTGCGTTTGATAAGAAGAACCGGCGACATCTTGCTTTTCGTGGAATTTCCAGCTGGATATGCATTTTCTACCATAATCTTGGTGAGCCTGCTGTGAGAAGTATGTAGGATCATCGAATTCGCCCTTTTGGAGATATTCAATGTGAGAAAAACGCTATCAGGTATTTTCACCACTCCACACTGCGTTTGATATGCAGATCCGGCGATATCTTGGTTTTCGTGGGGTTTCAAGCTGAGAATATGCATGTTCTGCGATAATCTTGGTGTATCTTCTGTGTGAAGTATGCAGAATCATCGAAATCGCTCTTTTGGAGCTATTTAATGCGATAAATACGCTATCTGGTGTTTTCACCACTCCACAATGCGTTTGATATGCAGAACCAGCGATATCTTGGTTTTCGTGGGGTGTCCAGCTGAGATATGCATTTTCAGCGATAATCTTGGTGTTTCATCTGTGAGAAGGATGCAGGATCATCGAAATCGCTCTTTTGGAGCTATTTAATGCGAGAAACACGCTATCTGGTGTTTTCACCACTCCACAATGCGTTTGATATGCAGAACCAGCGATTTCTTGGTTTTCGTCGGGTTTCATGCTGAGAAAATGAATATTCTGCATTAATCTTGGTGTTTCTTCTGTGTGAAGAATGCAGAATCATCGAAATCGCTCTTTTGGAGCTATTTAATGCGAGAAACCAGTTATCTGGTGTTTTCACCAATCCACAGTGCGTTTGATATGCAGATCGGCGATATCTTGGTTTTCGTGGGGTGTCCAGCTGAGATATGCATTTTCAGCGATAATCTTGGTGTTTCATCTGTGAGAAGGATGCAGGATCATCGGAATCGTTCTCTTGGAGCTATTTAATACGAGGAACCAGTTATCTGGTGTTTTCACCACTCCACAATGCGTTTGATATGGAGATCGGCGATATCTTGGTTTTCGTGGGGTTTCAAGCTGAAAATATGCATATTCTGCGATAATCTTGGTGTTTCTTCTGTGTGAAGTATGCAGAATCATCGAAATCGCTCCTTTGGAGTAATTTAATGCGAGAAACACGTTATCTGGTGTTTTCACCACTCCACAATGCGTTTGATATGCAGAACCGGCGATATCTTGGTTTTCGTGGGGTTTCAAGCTGAGAATATGCATATTCTGCGATAATCTTGGTGTTTCTTCTGTGTGAAAGTATGCAGAATCATCGAAATCGCTCTTTTGGAGCTATTTAATGCGAGAAACACGCTATCTGGTGTTTTCACCACTCCACAATGCGTTTGATATGCAGAACCAGCGATTTCTTGGTTTTCGTCGGGTTTCAAGCTGAGAAAATGCATATTCTGCATTAATCTTGGTGTTTCTTCTGTGTGAAGTATGCAGAATCATCGAAATCGCTCTTTTGGAGCTATTTAATGCGAGAAACCAGTTATCTGGTGTTTTCACCAATCCACAGTGCGTTTGATATCCAGATCGGCGATATCTAGGTTTTCGTGGGGTTTCCAGCTGGATATGCATTTTCTGCGATAATCTTGGTGTTTCTTCTGTGAGAAGTATGCAGGATCATCGAAATCGCTCTTTTCGAGCTATTTAATGCGGCAAATCACGTTTTCTGGTGTTTTCACCACTCCACAGTGCGTTTGATATACAGAACCAGCGATATCTTGGTTTTCGTCGGGTTTCCAGCTGAGATATGCATTTTCAGCGATAATCTTGGTGTCTCATCTGTGAGAAGGATGCAGGATCATCAGAATTGTTCTCTTGGAGCTATTTAATGCGAGAAACCAGTTATCTGGTGTTTTCACCACTCCACAGTGCGTTTGATATGCAGAAACTGCGATCTCTTGGTGTTCGTCGGGTTTCAAGCAGAGAATATGCATATTCTGCATCAATCTTGGTGTTTCTTCTGTGTGAAGTAGGCAGAATCATCGAAATCGCTCTTTTGGAGCTATTTAATGCGAGAAACACGTTATCTGGTGTTTTCACCACTCCACAATGCGTTTGATATGCAGAAACATCGATATCCTGATTTTCGTTGGGGTTTCAAGCTGAGAAAATGCATATTCTGCATTAATCTTGGTGTTTCTTCTGTGTGAAGTATGCAGAATCATCGAAATCGCTCTTTTGGAGCTATTTAATGCGAGAAACCAGTTATCTGGTGTTTTCACCAATCCACAGTGCGTTTGATATGCAGATCGGCGATATCTAGGTTTTCGTGGGGTCTCCAGCTGGATATGCATTTTCTGCGATAATCTTGGTGTTTCTTCTGTGAGAAGTATGCAGGATCATCGAAATCGCTCTTTTCGAGCTATTTAATGCGGCAAATCACGTTTTCTGGTGTTTTCACCACTCCACAGTGCGTTTGATATGCAGAACCAGCGATATCTTGGTTTTCGTGGGGTTTCCAGCTGAAATATGCATTTTCAGCGATAATCTTGGTGCCTCATCTGTGAGAAGGATGCAGGATCATCGAAATCGCTCTTTTGGAGCTATTTAATGCGAGAAACCTGTTATCTGGTGTTTTCACCACTCCACAGTGCGTTTGATATGCAGAAACTGCGATATCTTGGTTTTCGTCGGGTTTCAAGCTGAGAATATGCATATTCTGCATCAATCTTGGTGTTTCTTCTGTGTGAAGTATGCAAAATCATCGAAATCGCTCTTTTGGAGCTATTTAATGCGAGAAACACGTTATCTGGTGTTTTCACCACTCCACAATACGTTTGATATGCAGAATCTGCGATATCTTGGTTTTCGTCGGGTTTCAAGCTGAGAATATGCATATTCTGCATTAATCCTGGTGTTTCTTCTGTGAGAAGTATGCAGGATCATCAAAATCGCTCTTTTCGAGCTATTTAATGCGGAAAATCACGTTTTCTGGTGTTTTCACAACTCCACAGTGCGTTTGATATGCAGAACCAGCGATATCTTGGTTTTCGTGGGGTTTCCAGCTGAGATATGAATTTTCTGCGATAATCTTGGTGTTTCTTCTGTGAGAAGTATGCAGGATCATCGAAATCGCTCTTTTGGAGCTATTTAATGCGGAAAATCACGTTTTCTGGTGTTTTCACCAATCCACAGTGCGTTTGATATGCAGAACCAGCGATATCTTGGTTTTCGTGGGGTTTCCAGCTGGATATGCATTTTCTCCGATAATCTTGGTGTTTCTACTGTGAGAAGTATGCAGGATCATCGAAATCGCTCTTTTCGAGCTATTTAATGCGGCAAATCACGTTTTCTGGTGTTTTCACCACTCCACAGTGCGTTTGATATGCAGAACCAGCGATATCTTGGTTTTCATGGGGTTTCCAGCTGGATATGCATTTTCTGCGATAATCTTGGTGTTTCTACTGTGAGAAGTATGCAGGATCATCAAAATCGCTCTTTTCGAGCTATTTAATGCGGAAAATCACGTTTTCTGGTGTTTTCACCACTCCACAGTGCGTTTGATATGCAGAACCAGCGATATCTTGGTTTTCGTGGGGTTTCCAGCTGAGATATGCATTTTCAGCGATAATCTAGGTGTTTCATCTGTGAGAAGGATGCAGGATCATCGGAATCGTTCTCTTGGAGCTATTTAATGCGAGAAACCAGTTATCTGGTGTTTTCACCAATCCACAGTGCGTTTGATATGCAGAAACTGCGATATCTTGGTTTTCGTCGGGTTTCAAGCTGAGAATATGCATATTCTGCATTAATCTTGGTGTTTCTTCTGTGTGAAGTATGCAGAATCATCGAAATCGCTCTTTTGGAGCTATTTAATGCGGAAAATCACGTTTTCTGGTGTTTTTACCACTCCACAGTGCGTTTGATATGCAGAACCAGCGATATCTTGGTTTTCGTGGGGTTTCCAGCTGAGATATGCATTTTCAGCGATAATCTTGGTGTTTCATCTGTGAGAAGGATGCAGGATCATCGGAATCGTTCTCTTGGAGCTATTTAATGCGAGAAACCAGTTATCTGGTGTTTTCACCACTCCAAAGTGCGTATGATATGCAGATCGGCGATATCTAGGTTTTCGTGGGGTTTCCAGCTGGATAAGCATTTTCTGCGATAATCTTGGTGTTTCTTCTGTGAGAAGTATGCAGGATCATCGAAATCGCTCTTTTCGAGCTATTTAATGCGGAAAATCACGTTTTCTGGTGTTTTTACCACTCCACACTGCGTTTGATATGCAGAACCAGCGATATCTTGGTTTTCGTGGGGTTTCCAGCTGAGATATGCATTTTCAGCGATAATCTTGGTGTTTCATCTGTGAGAAGGATGCAGGATCATCGGAATCGTGCTCTTGGAGCTATTTAATGCGAGGAACCAGTTATCTGGTGTTTTCACCACTCTACAATGCGTTTGATATGGAGATCGGCGATATCTTGGTTTTCGTGGGGTTTCAAGCTGAAAATATGCATATTCTGCGATAATCTTGGTGTTTCTTCTGTGTGAAGTATGCAGAATCATCGAAATCGCTCCTTTGGAGTTATTTAATGCGAGAAACACGTTATCTTTTTTTTGCACCACTCCACAATGCGTTTGATATGCAGAACCGGCGATATCTTGGTTTTCGTGGGGTTTCAAGCTGAGAATATGCATATTCTGCGATAATCTTGGTGTTTCTTCTGTGTGAAGTATGCAGAATCATCGAAATCGCTCTTTTGGAGCTATTTAATGCGAGAAACACGCTATCTGGTGTTTTCACCACTCCACAATGCGTTTGATATGCAGAACCAGCGATTTCTTGGTTTTCGTCGGGTTTCAAGCCGAGAAAATGCATATTCTGCATTAATCTTGGTGTTTCTTCTGTGTGAAGTATGCAGAATCATCGAAATCGCTCTTTTGGAGCTCTTTAATGCGAGAAACCAGTTATCTGGTGTTTTCACCAATCCACAGTGCGTTTGATATGCAGATCGGCGATATCTTGGTTTTCGTGGGGTGTCCAGCTGAGATATGCATTTTCAGCGATAATCTTGGTGTTTCATCTGTGAGAAGGATGCAGGATCATCGGAATCGTTCTCTTGGAGCTATTTAATGCGAGGAACCAGTTATCTGGTGTTTTCACCACTCCACAATGCGTTTGGTATGGAGATCGGCGATATCTTGGTTTTCGTGGGGTTTCAAGCTGAAAATATGCATATTCTGCGATAATCATGGTGTTTCTTCTGTGTGAAGTATGCAGAATCATCGAAATCGCGCCTTTGGAGTTATTTAATGCGAGAAACACGTTATCTGGTGTTTTCACCACTCCACAATGCGTTTGATATGCAGAACCGGCGATATCTTGGTTTTCGTGGGGTTTCAAGCTGAGAATATGCATATTCTGCGATAATCTTGGTGTTTCTTCTGTGTGAAGTATGCAGAATCATCGAAATCGCTCTTTTGGAGCTATTTAATGCGAGAAACACGCTATCTGGTGTTTTCACCACTCCACAATGCGTTTGATATGCAGAACCAGCGATTTCTTGGTTTTCGTCGGGTTTCAAGCTGAGAAAATGCATATTCTGCATTAATCTTGGTGTTTCTTCTGTGTGAAGTATGCAGAATCATCGAAATCGCTGTTTTGGAGCTATTTAATGCGAGAAACCCGTTATCTGGTGTTTTCACCATTCCACAGTGCGTTTGATATCCAGATCGGCGATATCTATGTTTTCGTGGGGTTTCCAGCTGGATATGCATTTTCTGCGATAATCTTGGTGTTTCTTCTGTGAGAAGTATGCAGGATCATCGAAATCGCTCTTTTCGAGCTATTTAATGCGGCAAATCACGTTTTCTGGTGTTTTCACCACTCCACAGTGCGTTTGATATGCAGAACCAGCGATATCTTGGTTTTCGTGGGGTTTCCAGCTGAGATATGCATTTTCAGCGATAATCTTGGTGTCTCATCTGTGAGAAGGATGCAGGATCATCAGAATTGTTCTCTTAGAGCTATTTAATGCGAGCAACCAGTTATCTGGTGTTTTCACCACTCCACAGTGCGTTTGATATGCAGAAACTGCGATATCTTGGTGTTCGTCGGGTTTCAAGCTGAGAATATGCATATTCTGCATTAATCTTGGTGTTTCTTCTGTGTGAAGTATGCAGAATCATCGAAATCGCTCTTTTGGAGCTATCTAATGCGAGAAACACGTTATCTGGTGTTTTCACCACTCCACAATGTGTTTGATATGCAGAAACATCGATATCCTGATTTTCGTTGGGGTTTCAAGCTGAGAATATGCATATTCTGCATTAATCTTGGTGTTTCTTCTGTGTGAAGTATGCAGAATCATCGAAATCGCTCTTTTGGAGCTATCTAATGCGAGAAACCAGTTATCTGGTGTTTTCACCACTCCACAGTGCGTTTGATATGCAGAAACTGCGATATCTTGGTTTTCGTCGGGTTTCAAGCAGAGAATATGCATATTCTGCATCAATCTTGGTGTTTCTTCTGTGTGAAGTATGCAGAATCATCGAAATCGCTCTTTTGGAGCTATTTAATGCGAGAAACACGTTATCTGGTGTTTTCAATACTCCACAATGCGTTTGATATGCAGAAACATCGATATCCTGATTTTCGTTGGGGTTTCAAGCTGAGAAAATGCATATTCTGCATTAATCTTGGTGTTTCCTCTGTGTGAAGTATGCAGAATCATCGAAATCGCTCTTTTGGAGCTATTTAATGCGAGAAACCTGTTATCTGGTGTTTTCACCAATCCACAGTGCGTTTGATATGCAGATCGGCGATATCTAGGTTTTCGTGGGGTTTCAAGATGAGATATGCATTTTCTGCGATTATCTTGGTGTTTCTTCTGTGAGAAGTATGCACAATCATCGAAATCGCTCTTTTGAAGCTATTTAATTCGAGAAACCCGTTATCTGGTGTTTTCACCACTCCACAGTGCGTTTGATAAGAAGAACCGGCGATATCTTGCTTTTCGTGGAATTTCCAGCTGGATATGCATTTTCTACCATAATCTTGGTGAGCCTGCTGTGAGAAGTATGTAGGATCATCGAATTCGCCATTTTGGAGATATTCAATGTGAGAAAAACGCTATCAGGTGTTTTCACCACTCCACACTGCGTTTGATATGCAGATCCGGCGATATCTTGGTTTTCGTGGGGTTTCAAGCTGAGAATATGCATGTTCTGCGATAATCTTGGTGTATCTTCTGTGTGAAGTATGCAGAATCATCGAAATCGCTCTTTTGGAGCTATTTAATGCGAGAAATACGCTATCTGGTGTTTTCACCACTCCACAATGCGTTTGATATGCAGAACCAGCGATATCTTGGTTTTCGTGGGGTGTCCAGCTGAGATATGCATTTTCAGCGATAATCTTGGTGTTTCATCTGTGAGAAGGATGCAGGATCATCGAAATCGCTCTTTTGGAGCTATTTAATGCGAGAAACACGCTATCTGGTGTTTTCACCACTCCACAATGCGTTTGATATGCAGAACCAGCGATTTCTTGGTTTTCGTCGGGTTTCAAGCTGAGAAAATGCATATTCTGCATTAATCTTGGTGTTTCTTCTGTGTGAAGAATGCAGAATCATCGAAATCGCTCTTTTGGAGCTATTTAATGCGAGAAACCAGTTATCTGGTGTTTTCACCACTCCACAGTGCGTTTGATATGGAGATCGGCGATATGTTGGTTTTCGTGGGGTTTCCAGCTGGATATGCATTTTCTGCGATAATCTTGGTGTTTCTTCTGTGAGAAGTATGCAGGATCATCGAAATCGCTCTTTTCGAGCTATTTAATGCGAGAAACACGTTATCTGGTGTTTTCACCACTCCAAAGTGCGTATGATATGCAGATCGGCGATATCTTGGTTTTCGTGGGGTTTCCAGCTGGATAAGCATTTTCTGCGATAATCTTGGTGTTTCTTCTGTGAGAAGTATGCAGGATCATCGAAATCGCTCTTTTCGAGCTATTTAATGCGGAAAATCACGTTTTCTGGTGTTTTTACCACTCCACAGTGCGTTTGATATGCAGAACCAGCGATATCTTGGTTTTCGTGGGGTTTCCAGCTGAGATATGCATTTTCAGCGATAATCTTGGTGTTTCATCTGTGAGAAGGATGCAGGATCATCGGAATCGTTCTCTTGGAGCTATTTAATGCGAGAAACCAGTTATCTGGTGTTTTCACCACTCCAAAGTGCGTATGATATGCAGATCGGCGATATCTAGGTTTTCGTGGGGTTTCCAGCTGGATAAGCATTTTCTGCGATAATCTTGGTGTTTCTTCTGTGAGAAGTATGCAGGATCATCGAAATCGCTCTTTTCGAGCTATTTAATGCGGAAAATCACGTTTTCTGGTGTTTTTACCACTCCACAGTGCGTTTGATATGCAGAACCAGCGATATCTTGGTTTTCGTGGGGTTTCCAGCTGAGATATGCATTTTCAGCGATAATCTTGGTGTTTCATCTGTGAGAAGGATGCAGGATCATCGGAATCGTTCTCTTGGAGCTATTTAATGCGAGAAACCAGTTATCTGGTGTTTTCACCACTCCACAATGCGTTTGATATGCAGAACCGGCGATATCTTGGTTTTCGTGGGGTTTCAAACTGAGATATGCATTGTCAGCGATAATCTTGGTGTTTCATCTGTGAGAAGGATGCAGGATCATCGAGATCGCTCTATTCGAGCGATTTAATGCGAGAAACACGCTATCTGGTGTTTTCACCACTCCACAGTGCGTTTGATAGCTGAACCGGCGATACCTTGGGTTTCGTGAGGTTTCAAGCTGAGATATGCATTTTCTACCATAATCCTGGTGGTTCTTCTGTGAGAAATATGTAGAATCGTTGGTTTCGCTCTTTTGGAGCTATTTAATGCGGAAAATCACGTTTTCTGGTGTTCTCACCACTCCAAAGTGCGTTTGATATGCAGATCGGCGATATCTAGGTTTTCTTGGGGTTTCCAGCTGGATATGCATTTTCTGCGATAATCTTGGTGTTTCTTCTGTGCGAAGTATGCAGGATCATCGAAATCGCTCTTTTCGAGCTATTTAATGCGGAAAATCACGTTTTCTGGTGTTTTTACCACTCCACAGTGCGTTTGATATGCAGAAACTGCGATATCTTGGTTTTCGTCGGGTTTCAGCTGAGAATATGCATATTCTGCATTAATCTTGGTGTTTCTTCTGTGTGAAGTATGCAGAATCATAGAAATCGCTCTTTTGGAGCTATCTAATGCGAGAAACACCTGATCTGGTGTTTTCACCACTCCACAATGCGTTTGATATGCAGAAACATCGATATCCTGATTTTCGTCGGGTTTCAAGCTGAGAAGAATGCATATTCTGCATTAATCTTGGTGTTTCTTCTGTGTGAAGTATGCAGAATCATCGAAATCGCTCTTTTAGAGCTATTTAATGCGAGAAACCAGTTATCTGGTGTTTTCACCACTCCACAGTGCGTTTGATATGCAGAAACTGCGATATCTTGGTTTTCGTCGGGTTTCAAGCTGAGAATATGCATATTCTGCATTAATCTTGGTGTTTCATCTGTGTGAAGGATGCAGGATCATCGAGATCGCTATTTCCGAGCTACTTAATGCGGACAATCACGTTTTCTGGTGTTTTCACCACTCCACAGTGCGTTTGATATGGAGATCGGCGATATCTTGGTTTTCGTGGGGTTTCCAGCTGGATATGCATTTTCTGCGATAATCTTGGTGTTTCTTCTGTGAGAAGTATGCAGGATCATCGAAATCGCTCTTTTCGAGCTATTTAATGCGAGAAACACGTTATCTGGTGTTATCACCACTCCACAATGCGTTTGATATGCAGAACCGGCGATATCTTGGTTTTCGTGGGGTTTCAAGCTGAGAATATGCATATTCTGCGATAATCTTGGTGTTTCTTCTGTGTGAAGTATGCAGAATCATCGAAATCGCTCTTTTGGAGCTATTTAATGCGAGAAACACGCTATCTGGTGTTTTCACCACTCCACAATGCGTTTGATATACAGAACCATCGATATCTTGGTTTTCGTGGGGTGTCCAGCTGAGATATGCATTTTCAGCGATTATCTTGGTGTTTCATCTGTGAGAAGGATGCAGTATCATCGGAATCGTTCTCTTGGAGCTATTTAATGCGAGAAACCAGTTATCTGGTGTTTTCACCACTCCACAGTGCGTTTGATATGCAGAAACTGCGATATCTTGGTTTTCGTCGGGTTTCAAGCTGAGAATATGCATATTCTGCATCAATCTTGGTGTTTCTTCTGTGTGAAGTATGCAGAATCATCGAAATCGCTCTCTTGGAGCTATTTAATGCGAGAAACACGTTATCTGGTGTTTTCACCACTCCACAATGCGTTTGATATGCAGAACTGGCGATATCTTGGTTTTCGTGGGGTTTCAAACTGAGATATGCATTGTCAGCGATAATCTTGGTGTTTCATCTGTGAGAAGGGTGCAGGATCATCGAGATCGCTCTATTCGAGCGATTTAATGCGGAAAATCACGTTTTCTGGTGTTTTCACCACTCCACAGTGCGTTTGATATGCAGAAACTGCGATATCTTGGTTTTCCTCGGGTTTCAAGCTGAGAATATGCATATTCTGCACCAATCTTGGTGTTTCTTCTGTGTGAAGTATGCAGAATCATCGAAATCGCTCTTTTGGAGCTATTTAATGCGAGAAACACGTTATCTGGTGTTCTCACCACTCCAAAGTGCGTTTGATATGCAGATCGGCGATATCTAGGTTTTCGTGGGGTTTCCAGCTGGATAAGCATTTTCTGCGATAATCTTGGTGTTTCTTCTGTGAGAAGTATGCAGGATCATCGAAATCGCTCTTTTCGAGCTATTTAATGCGGAAAATCACGTTTTCTGGTGTTTTTACCACTCCACAGTGCGTTTGATATGCAGAACCAGCGATATCTTGGTTTTCGTGGGGTTTCCTGCTGAGATATGCATTTTCTGTGATAATCTTGGTGTTTCATCTGTGAGAAGGATGCAGGATCATCGGAATCGTTCTCTTGGAGCTATTTAATGCGAGAAACCAGTTATCTGGTGTTTTCACCACTCCACAGTGCGTTTGATATGCAGAAACTGCGATATCTTGGTTTTCGTCGGGTTTCAAGCTGAGAATATGCATATTCTGCATTAATCTTGGTGTTTCTTCTGTGTGAGGTATGCAGAATCATCGAAATCGCTCTTTTGGAGCTATTTAATGCGAGAAACCAGTTATCTGGTGTTTTCACCACTCCACAGTGCGTCTGATATGCAGAAACTGCGATATCTTGGTTTTCGTCGGGGTTCAAGCTGAGAATATGCATATTCTGCATTAATCTTGGTGTTTCATCTGTGAGAAGGATGCAGGATCATCGAGATCGCTCTTTACGAGCTACTTAATGCGGAAAATCACGTTTTCTGGTGTTTTCACCACTCCACAGTGCGTTTGATATGGAGATCGGCGATATCTTGGTTTTCGTGGGGTTTCCAGCTGGATTTGCATTTTCTGCGATAATCTTGGTGTTTCTTCTGTGAGAAGTATGCAGGATCATCGAAATCGCTCTTTTGGAGCTATTTAATGCGAGAAACACGCTATCTGGTGTATTCATCACTCCACAGAGCGTTTGATTTGCAGAACCGGCGATATCTTGGTTTTCGTGGGGTTTCAAGCTGAGACATGCATTTTCTACGATAATCTTGGTGAGACTTCTGTCAGAAGTATGCAGAATCATAGAGATCGTTCTTTTCCAGCTATTTAATGCCAGAAACGCCGTATCTGGTGTATTCACCACTCCACAGTGCGTTTGATATGCAGATCGGCGATATCTTGGTTTTCGTGGGGTTTCCAGCTGGGTAAACATTTTCTACCATAATCTTGGTGAGTCTTCTGTGACAAGTATGCAGGATCATCGAATTCGCCCTTTTAGAGATATTTAATGCGAGAAAAACGTTATCAGGTGTTTTCACCACTCCACAATGCGTTTGATATGCAGAAACTGCGATATCTTGGTTTTCGTCGGGGTTCAAGCTGAGAATATGCATATTCTGCATTAATCTTGGTGTTTCATCTGTGAGAAGGATGCAGGATCATCGAGATCGCTCTTTACGAGCTACTTAATGCGGAAAATCACGTTTTCTGGTGTTTTCACCACTCCACAGTGCGTTTGATATGGAGATCGGCGATATCTTGGTTTTCGTGGGGTTTCCAGCTGGATTTGCATTTTCTGCGATAATCTTGGTGTTTCTTCTGTGAGAAGTATGCAGGATCATCGAAATCGCTCTTTTGGAGCTATTTAATGCGAGAAACACGCTATCTGGTGTATTCATCACTCCACAGAGCGTTTGATTTGCAGAACCGGCGATATCTTGGTTTTCGTGGGGTTTCCAGCTGGGTAAACATTTTCTACCATAATCTTGGTGAGTCTTCTGTGACAAGTATGCAGGATCATCGAATTCGCCCTTTTGGAGATATTCAAAGTGAGAAAAACGCTATCAGGTGTTTTCACCACTCCACACTGCGTTTGATATGCAGATCCGGCGATATCTTGGTTTTCGTGGGGTTTCAAGCTGAGAATATGCATATTCTGCGATAATCTTGGTGTTTCTTCTGTGTGAAGTATGCAGAATCATCGAAATCGCTCTTTTGGAGCTATTTAATGCGAGAAACACGTTATCTGGTGTTTTCACCACTCCACAATGCGTTTGATATGCAGAACCAGCGATATCTTGGTTTTCGTGGGGTGTCCAGCTGAGATATGCATTTTCAGCGATAATCTTGGTGTTTCATCTGTGAGAAGGATGCAGGATCATCGAGATCGCTCGTTTCGAGCTAGTTAATGCGAGAAACACGTTTTCTGGTGTTTTCACCATTCCACAGTGCGTTTGATATGTAGTGCCGGCGATATCTTGGTTTTCGTCGGGTTTCAAGCGGAGATATGCATTCTCTGCGATAATCTTGGTGAGTCTTCTGTCAGAAGTATGCAGAATCATCTAGATCGCTCTTTTCGATCTATTTAATGCGAGAAACACGTTTTCTGGTGTATTCACCACTCTACAGTACGTTTGACATGCAGTAACGGAGATATCTTGGTTTCGGTCGGGTTTCAAGCTGAGATATGCATTTTCTGCGATAATCATGGTGAGACTTTAGTCAGAAGTATGCAGAATCATCTAGATCGCTCGTTTCGAGCTATTTAATGCTAAAAAACAAGTTTTCTGGTGTTTTGACCACTCCACAGAGCGTTTGATATGCCGAACCGGCGATATCTTGGTTTTCGTCGGGTTTCAAGCTGAGATATGCATTTTCTGCGATAATATTGGTGAGACTTCAGTCAGAAGTATGCAGAATCATCTAGATCGCTCGTTGCGAGCAATTTAATGCGAGAAACACGTTATCTGGTTGTTTTCACCACTCCACAGTGCGTTTGATATGCAGAACCGGCGACATCTTGATTTTCGTGAGGTTTCAAGCTGAGATATGCATTTTCTGCGGTAATCTTGGTGAGTCTTCTGTCAGAAGTATGCAGAATCATCTAGATCGCTCTTTTCGATCTATTTAATGCGAGAAACACGTTTTCTGGTGTATTCACCACTCCACAGTACGTTTGACATGCAGTAACGGAGATATCTTGATTTCGGACGGGTTTCAAGCTGAGATATGCATTTTCTGCGATAATCTTGGTGAGACTTTAGTCAGAAGTATGCAGAATCATCTAGATCGCTGGTTGCGAGCAATTTAATGCGAGAAACACGTTTTCTGGTGTTTTGACCACTCCACAGAGCGTTTGATATGTAGAGCCGCCGATAACTTGGTTTTCGTGGGGTTTCCAGCTGAAATATGCATTTTCTGCGATAATCTTTGTGTTTCATCTATGAGAAGTATGCAGAATCATCCAGAATGCTCGTGTCGAGCTATTTAATGCGAAAAAACAAGTTTTCTGTTGTTTTGACCACTCCACAGAGCGTTTGATATGTAGAGCTGCTGATAAATTGGTTTTCGTGGGGTTTCCAGCTGAAATATGCATTTTCTGCGATAATCTTTGTGTTTCATCTATGAGAAGTATGCAGAATCATCCAGAACGCTCGTTTCGAGCTATTTAATGCGGAAAATCACGTTTTCTGGTGTTTTCACCACTCCACAGTGCGTTTGATATGGATATCGGCGATATCTGGTTTTCGTGGGGTTTCCAGCCGGATATGCATTTTCTGCTATAATCTTGGTGTTTCTTCTGTGAGAAGTATGCAGGATCATCGAAATCGCTCTTTTCGAGCTATTTAATGCGGAAAATCACGTTTTCTGGTGTTTTCACCACTCCACAGTGCGTTTGATATGGAGATCTGCGATATCTTGGTTTTCGTGTGGTTTCCAGCTGGATATGCATTTTCTGCGATAATCTTGGTGTTTCATCTGTGAGAAGTATGCAGGATCATCGAAATCGCTCTTTTCGAGCTATTTAATCCGGAAAATCACGTTTTCTGGTGTTTTCACCACTCCACAATGCGTTTGATATGCAGAACCAGCGATATCTTGGTTTTCGTGGGGTGTCCAGCTGAGATATGCATTTTCAGCGATAATCTTGGTGTTTCATCTGTGAGAAGGATGCAGGATCATCGAGATCGCTCGTTTCGAGCTATTTAATGCGGAAAATCACGTTTTCTGGTGTTTTCACGACTCCACAGTGCGTTTGATATGGATATCGGCGATATCTTGGTTTTCGTGGTGTTTCCAGCCGGATATGCATTTTCTGCTATAATCTTGGTGTTTCTTCTGTGAGAAGTATGCAGGATCATCGAAATCGCTCTTTTCGAGCTATTTAATGCGGAAAATCACGTTTTCTGGTGTTTTCACCACTCCTCAGTGCGTTTGATATGGTGCTCGGCGATATCTTGGTTTTCGTCGGGTTTCAAGCTGAGAATATGCATATTCTGCATTAATCTTGGTGTTTCTTCTGTGTGAAGTATGCAGAATCATCGAAATCGCTCTTTTGGAGCTATTTAATGCGAGAAACACGTTATCTGGTGTTTTCACCACTCCACAATGCGTTTGATATGCAGAACCGGCGATATCTTGGTTTTCGTGGGGTTTCAAACTGAGATATGCATTGTCAGCGATAATCTTGGTGTTTCATCTGTGAGAAGGATGCAGGATCGTCGAGATCGCTCTATTCGAGCGATTTAATGCGAGAAACACGCTATCTGGTGTTTTCACCACTCCACAGTGCGTTTGATAGCTGAACCGGCGATACCTTGGGTTTCGTGAGGTTTCAAGCTGAGATATGCATTTTCTACCATAATCTTGGTGAGCCTTCTGTGAGAAGTATGCAGGATCATCGAATTCGCCCTTTTGGAGATATTCAATGTGAGAAAAACGCTATCAGGTGTTTTCACCACTCCACACTGCGTTTGATATGCAGATCCGGCGATATCTTGGTTTTCGTGGGGTTTCAAGCTGAGAATATGCATATTCTGCGATAATCTTGGTGTTTCTTCTGTGTGAAGTATGCAGAATCATCGAAATCGCTCTTTTGGAGCTATTTAATGCGAGAAACACGCTATCTGGTGTTTTCACCACTCCACAATGCGTTTGATATGCAGAACCAGCGATATCTTGGTTTTCGTGGGGTGTCCAGCTGAGATATGCATTTTCAGCGATAATCTTGGTGTTTCATCTGTGAGAAGGATGCAGGATCATCGAGATCGCTCGTTTCGAGCTATTTAATGCGGAAAATCACGTTTTCTGGTGTTTTCACCACTCCACAGTGCGTTTGATATGGATATCGGCGATATCTTGGTTTTCGTGGGGTTTCCAGCCGGATATGCATTTTCTGCTATAATCTTGGTGTTTCTTCTGTGAGAAGTATGCAGGATCATCGAAATCGCTCTTTTCGAGCTATTTAATGCGGAAAATCACGTTTTCTGGTGTTTTCACCACTCCACAGTGCTTTTGATATGGAGATCGGCGATATCTTGGTTTTCGTGTGGTTTCCAGCTGGATATGCATTTTCTGCGATAATCTTGGTGTTTCATCTGTGAGAAGTATGCAGGATCATCGAAATCGCTCTTTTCGAGCTATTTAATGCGGAAAATCACGTTTTCTGGTGTTTTCACCACTCCACAGTGCGTTTGATATGGAGATCGGCGATATCTTGGTTTTCGTGGGGTTTCCAGCTGGATATGCATTTTCTGCGATTATCTTGGTGTTTCTTCTGTGAGAAGTATGCACAATCATCGAAATCGCTCTTTTGAAGCTATTTAATGCGAGAAATACGTTATCTGCTGTTTTCACCACTCCACAGTGCGTTTGATATGCAGAACCGGCGATATCTTGGTTTTCGTGTGGTTTCCCGCTGGATATGCATTTTCTTCCATAATCTTGGTGTTTCTTCTGTGAGAAGAATGCAGGATGATCGAAATCGCTCGTTTGAAGCTATTTAATGCGCGTGACACGTTTTCTGGAGTTTTCACCACTCCACGGAGCGTTTGATTTGCAGAACCGTCGATGTCTTGGTTTTCGTGGGGTTTCAAGCTGAGATATGCATTTTCTGCGATGATCATGGTGTTTCTTCTGTGAGAAGTACGCAGAATCATCGAAATCCCTCTCTTGGAGCTATTTAATGCGAGAAACCCGTTATCTGGTGTTTTCACCACTCCACAGTGCGTTTGATAAGAAGAACCGGCGATATCTTGCTTTTCGTGGAGTTTCCAGCTGGATATGCATTTTCTACCATAATCTTGGTGAGCCTTCTGTGAGAAGTATGCAGGATCATCGAATTCGCCCTTTTGGAGATATTCAATGTGAGAAAAACGCTATCAGGTGTTTTCACCACTCCACACTGCGTTTGATATGCAGATCCGGCGATATCTCGGTTTTCGTGGGGTTTCAAGCTGAGAATATGCATATTCTGCGATAATCTTGGTGTTTCTTCTGTGTGAAGTATGCAGAATCATCGAATTCGCTCTTTTGGAGCTATTTAATGCGGAAAATCACATTTCTGGTGTTTTCACCAATCCACAGTGCGTCTGATATGCAGAACCAGCGATATCTTGGTTGTCGTGGGGTTTCCAGCCGGATATGCATTTTCTGCGATAATCTTGGTGTTTCTTCTGTGAGAAGTATGCAGGATCATCGAAATCGCTCTTTTCGAGCTATTTAATGCGGAAAATCACGTTTTCTGGTGTTTTCACCACTCCACAGTGCGTTTGATATGGAGATCGGCGATATCTTGGTTTTCGTGGGGTTTCCAGCTGGATATGCATTTTCTGCGATAATCTTGGTGTTTCTTCTGTGAGAAGTATGCAGGATCATCGAAATCGCTCTTTTCGAGCTATTTAATGCGGAAAATCACGTTTTCTGGTGTTTTCACCACTCCACAGTGCGTTTGATATGGAGATCGGCGATATCTTGGTTTTCGTGGGGTTTCCAGCTGGATATGCATTTTCTGCGATTATCTTGGTGTTTCTTCTGTGAGAAGTATGCAGGATCATCGAAATCGCTCTTTTCGAGCTATTTAATGCGGAAAATCACGTTTTCTGGTGTTTTCTCCACTCCACAGTGCGTTTGATATGCAGAACCGGCGATATCTTGGTTTTCGTGGGGTTTCAAGCTGAGAATATGCATATTCTGCGATAATCTTGGTGTTTCTTCTGTGTGAAGTATGCAGAATCATCGAAATCGCTCTTGTGGAGCTATTTAATGCGAGAAACCAGTTATCTGGTGTTTTCACGACTCCACAGTGCGTTTGATATGCAGAAACTGCGATATCTTGGTTTTCGTCGGGTTTGAAGCTGAGAATATGCATATTCTGCATTAATCTTGGTGTTTCTTCTGTGTGAAGTATGCAGAATCATCGAAATCGCTCTTTTGGAGCTATTTAATGCGAGAAACACGTTATCTGGTGTTTTCACCACTCCACAATGCGATTGATATGCAGAACCGGCGATATCTTGGTTTTCGTGTGGTTTCCCGCTGGATATGCATTTTCTTTCATAATCTTGGTGTTTCTTCGGTGAGAAGTATGCAGGATGATCGAAATCGCTCGTTTGAAGCTATTTAATGCGCGTGACACGTTTTCTGGAGTTTTCACCACTCCACGGAGCGTTTGATTTGCAGAACCGTCGATATCTTGGTTTTCGTGGGGTGTCCAGCTGAGATATGCATTTTCAGCGATAATCTTGGTGTTTCATCTGTGAGAAGGATGCAGGATCATCGAGATCGCTCTTTTCGAGCTATTTAATGCGGAAACTCACGTTTTCTGGTGTTTTCACCAGTCCACAGTGCGTTTGATATGGAGATCGGCGATATCTTGGTATTCGTGGGGTTTCCAGCCGGATATGCATTTTCTGCGATAATCTTGGTGTTTCTTCTGTGAGAAGTATGCAGGATCAAAGAAATCGCTCTTTTCGAGCTATTTAATGCGGAAAATCACGTTTTCTGGTGTTTTCACCACTCCACAGAGCGTTTGATATGTAGATCGGCGATATCTTGGTTTTCGTGGGGTTTCCAACTGGATATGCATTTTCTGCGATAATCTTGGTGTTTCTTCTGTGAGAAGTATGCAGGATCATCGAAATCGCTCTTTTCGAGCTATTGAATGCGGAAAATCACGTTTTCTGGTGTTTTCACCACTCCACAGTGCGTTTGATATGCAGAACCGGCGATATCTTGGTTTTCGTGGGTTTCAAACTGAGATATGCATTGTCAGCGATAATCTTGGTATTTCATCTGTGAGAAGGATGCAGGATCATCGAGATCGCTGTATTTGAGCGATTTAATGCGGAAAATCACGTTTTCTGGTGTTTTCACCAGTCCACAGTGCGTTTGATATGGAGATCGGCGATATCTTGGTATTCGTGGGGTTTCCAGCCGGATATGCATTTTCTGCGATAATCTTGGTGTTTCTTCTGTGAGAAGTATGCAGGATCATCGAAATCGCTCTTTTCGAGCTATTTAATGCGGAAAATCACGTTTTCTGGTGTTTTCACCAGTCCACAGTGCGTTTGATATGGCGATCGGCGATATCTTGGTATTCGTAGGGTTTCCAGCCGGATATGCATTTTCTGCGATAATCTTGGTGTTTCTTCTGTGAGAAGTATGCAGGATCATCGAAATCGCTCTTTTCGAGCTATTTAATGCGAAAAATCACGTTTTCTGGTGTTTTCACCACTCCACAGTGCGTTTGATATGTAGATCGGCGATATCTTGGTTTTAGTGGGGTTTCCAGCTGGATATGCATTTTCTGCGATAATCTTGGTGTTTCTTCTGTGAGAAGTATGCAGGATCATCGAAATCGCTCTTTTCGAGCTATTTAATGCGGAAAATCACGTTTTCTGGTGTTTTCACCACTCCACAGTGCGTTTGATATGGAGATCGGCGATATCTTGGTTTTCGTGGGGTTTCAAGCTGAAAATATGCATATTCTGCGATAATCTTGGTGTTTCTTCTGTGTGAAGTATGCAGAATCATCGGAATCGTTCTCTTGGAGCTATTTAATGCGAGAAACCAGTTATCTGGTGTTTTCACCACTCCACAGTGCGTTTGATATGCAGAAACTGCGATATCTTGGTTTTGGTCGGGTTTCAAGCTGAGAATATGCATATTGTGCATTAATCTTGGTGTTTCTTCTGTGTGAAGGATGCAGAATCATCGAAATCGCTCTTTTGGAGCTATTTAATGCGAGAAACACGTTATCTGGTGTTTTCACCACTCCACAATGCGTTTGACATGCAGAACCGGCGATATCTTGGTTTTCGTGGGGTTTCAAACTGAGATATGCATTTTCTGCGATAATCTTGGTGTTTCTTCTGTGAGAAGTATGCAGGATCATCGAAATCGCTCTTTTCGAGCTATTTAATGCGGAAAATCACGTTTTCTGGTGTTTTCACCAGTCCACAGTGCGTTTGATATGGCGATCGGCGATATCTTGGTATTCGTAGGGTTTCCAGCCGGATATGCATTTTCTTCGATAATCTTGGTGTTTCTTCTGTGAGAAGTATGCAGGATCATCGAAATCGCTCTTTTCGAGCGATTTAATGCGGAAAATCACGTTTTCTGGTGTTTTCACCAATCCACAGTGCGTTTGATATGCAGAACCAGCGATATCTTGGTTTTCGTGGGGTTTCAAGCTGAGATATGCATTTTCTACGATAATCTTGGTGAGACTTCTGTCAGAAGTATACAGAGTCATCGAGATCGCCCTATTCGAGCGATTTAATGCGAGAAACACGCTATCTGGTGTTTTCACCACTCCACAGTGCGTTTGATGGCAGAATCGGCGATACCTTGGTTTTCGAGGGGTTTCCAGCTGAGATATGCATTTTCTACGATAATCTTGGTGAGACTTCTGTCAGAAGTATGCAGAGTCATCGAGATCGCCCTATTCGAGCGATTTAATGCGAGAAACACGCTATCTGGTGTTTTCACCACTCCACAGTGCGTTTGATGGCAGAATCGGCGATACCTTGGTTTTCGTGAGGTTTGAAGCTGTGATATACATTTTCTGTGATAATGTGGTGTTTCTTCTGTGAGAGGTATGCAGCATTCCCGAGGTCCCCGGTTTAGTGCCATTTAATGCGGAAAAAATCGTTTTCTGGTGTTCTCGCCACTCCACAGTACGTTTGATATTCACAACCGGCGATATCTTGGTTTAGGGGGGGTTTCCAGCTGGATATGATTTTTCTACGATAATTTTGGTTAGTCTTCAGTGATAAGTATGCAGGATCATCGAATACGCCCTTTTGGAGATATTTAATGCGAGAAAAACGTTATCAGGTGTTTTCACCACTCCACAATGCGTTTGATATGCAGAACCGGCGATATCTTGGTTTTCATTGGGGTTTCAAGATGAGAATATGCATATTCTGCGATAACCTTGGTGTTTGTTCGGTGAGATGAATGCAGAATCATCGAATTCGCTCTATTGGAACTATTTAATGCGAGAAACACGTTATCTGGTGTTTTCATCACTCCACAATGCGTTTGATATGCAGAACCGGCGATATCTTGGTTTTCATTGGGGTTTCAAGACGAGAATATGCATATTCTGCGATAATCTTGGTGTTTCTTCTGTGTGAAATATGCAGAATCATCGAAATCGCTCTTTTGGAGCTATTTAATGCGAGAAACACGTTATCTGGTGTTTTCACCACTCCACAATGCGTTTGATATGCTGAACCGGCGATATCTTGGTTTTCATTGGGGTTTCAAACTGAGAATATGCATATTCTGCGATAAACTTGGTGTTTCTTCTGTGTGAAGTATGCAGAATCATCGAGATCGCTCTTTTCGAGCTATTTAATGCGGAAAATCACGTTTTCTGGTGTTTTCACCACTCCACAGTGCGTTTGATATGCAGAACCAGCGATATCTTGGTTTTCGTGGGTAGTCCAGCTGGATATGCATTTTCTACCATAATCTTGGTTGTTCTTCTGTGAGAAGTATGTAGAATCGTTGATTTCGCTCTTTCGGAGCTATTTAATGCAGGAAACACGTTATCTGGTGTTTTCACCACTCCACAGTGCTTTTGACATGCAGAGCCGGCGATATCTTGGTTTTCGGCGGGTTTCAAGCTGAGATATGCATTTTCTACGATAATCTTGGTGAGACTTCTGTCAGAAGTATGCAAAAACATCGAGATCGCACTTTTCGAGCTATTTAATGCGGATAATCACGTTTTCTGGTGTTTTCACCACTCCACAGTGCGATTGATATGCAGAACCAGCGATATCTTGGTTTTCGTGGGGTTTACAGCTGAGATATGCATTTTCAGCGATAATCTTGGTGTTTCATCTGTGAGAAGGATGCAGGATCATCGAGATCGCTCTTTTCGAGCTATTTAATGCGAGAAATACGTTATCTGGTGTTTTCACCACTCCACAGTGCGTTTCATATGCAGAACCGGCGATATCTTGGTTTTCGTGTGGTTTCCAGCTGGATATGCATTTTCTACCATAATCTTGGTGTTTCTTCTGTGAGAAGTATGCAGGATCATCGAAATCGCGCTTTTGAAGCTATTTAATGCGAGAAATACGTTTTCTGGTGTTTTCACCACTCCACAGTGCGTTTGATATGGAGATCGGCGATATCTTGGTTTTCGTGGGGTTTCCAGCTGGATATGCATTTTCTGCGATTATCTTGGTGTTTCTTCTGTGAGAAGTATGCACAATCATCGAAATCACTCTTTTGAAGCTATTTAATGCGAGAAATACGTTATCTGCTGTTTTCACCACTCCACAGTGCATTTGATATGCAGAACCGGCGATATCTTGGTTTTCGTGTGGTTTCCCGCTGGATATGTATTTTCTTCCATAATCTTGGTGTTTCTTCTGTGAGAAGTATGCAGGATGATCGAAATCGCTCGTTTGAAGCTATTTAATGCGCGTGACACGTTTTCTGGAGTTTTCACCACTCCACGGAGCGTTTGATTTGCAGAACCGTCGATATCTTGGTTTTCGTGGGGTTTCAAGCTGAGATATGCATTTTCTGCGATGATCATGGTGTTTCTTCTGTGAGAAGTACGCAGAATCATCGAAGTCCCTCTCTTGGAGCTATTTAATGCGAGAAACCCGTTATCTGGTGTTTTCACCACTCCACAGTGCGTTTGATAAGAAGAACCGGCGATATCTTGCTTTTCGTGGAGTTTCCAGCTGGATATGCATTTCCTGCGATAATCTTGGTGTTTCTTCTGTGAGAAGTATGCAGGATCATCGAATTCGCCCTTTTGGAGATATTCAATGTGAGAAAAACGCTATCAGGTGTGTTCACCACTCCACACTGCGTTTGATATGCAGATCCGGCGATATCTTGGTTTTCGTGGGGTTTCAAGCTGAGAATATGCATATTCTGCGATAATCTTGGTGTTTCTTCTGTGTGAAGTATGCAGAATCATCGAAATCGCTCTTTTGGAGCTATTTAATGCGAGAAACACGCTATCTGGTGTTTTCACCACTCCACAATGCGTTTGATATGCAGAACCGGCGATATCTTGGTTTTCGTGGGGTTTCAAACTGAGATATGCATTGTCAGCGATAATCTTGGTGTTTCATCTGTGAGAAGGATGCAGGATCATCGAGATCGCTCTTTTCGAGCTATTTAATGCGGAAAATCACGTTTTCTGGTGTTTTCACCAGTCCACAGTGCGTTTGATATGGAGATCGGCGATATCTTGGTATTCGTGGGGTTTCCAGCCGGATATGCATTTTCTGCGATAATCTTGGTGTTTCTTCTGTGAGAAGTATGCAGGATCATCGAAATCGCTCTTTTCGAGCTATTTAATGCGGAAAATCACGTTTTCTGGTGTTTTCACCACTCCACAGTGCGTTTGATATGCAGAACCGGCGATATCTTGGTTTTCGTGGGGTTTCAAGCTGAGAATATGCATATTCTGCGATAATCTTGGTGTTTCTTCTGTGTGAAGTATGCAGAATCATCGAAATCGCTCTTTTGGAGCTAATTAATGCGAGAAACACGCTATCTGGTTTTTCACCACTCCACAATGCGTTTGATATGCAGAACCAGCGATATATTGGTTTTCGTGGGGTGTCCAGCTGAGATATACATTTCCAGCGATAATCTTGGTGTTTCATCTGTGAGAAGGATGCAGGATCATCGGAATCGTTCTCTTGGAGCTATTTAATGCGAGAAACCAGTTATCTGGTGTTTTCACGACTCCACAGTGCGTTTGATATGCAGAAACTGCGATATCTTGGTTTTCGTCGGGTTTCAAGCTGAGAATATGCATATTCTGCATTAATCTTGGTGTTTCTTCTGTGTGAAGTATGCAGAATCATCGAAATCGCTCTTTTGGAGCTATTTAATGCGAGAAACACGTTATCTGGTGTTTTCACCACTCCACAATGCGATTGATATGCAGAACCGGCGATATCTTGGTTTTCGTGGGGTTTCAAACTGAGATATGCATTGTCAGCGATAATCTTGGTGTTTCATCTGTGAGAAGGATGCAGGATCATCGAGATCGCTCTTTTCGAGCTATTTAATGCGGAAAATCACGTTTTCTGGTGTTTTCACCAGTCCACAGTGCGTTTGATATGGAGATCGGCGATATCTTGGTATTCGTGGGGTTTCCAGCCGGATATGCATTTTCTGCGATAATCTTGGTGTTTCTTCTGTGAGAAGTATGCAGGATCATCGAAATCGCTCTTTTCGAGCTATTTAATGCGGAAAATCACGTTTTCTGGTGTTTTCACCACTCCACAGTGCGTTTGATATGCAGAACCGGCGATATCTTGGTTTTCGTGGGGTTTCAAGCTGAGTATATGCATATTCTGCGATAATCTTGGTGTTTCTTCTGTGTGAAGTATGCAGAATCATCGAAATCGCTCTTTTGGAGCTAATTAATGCGAGAAACACGCTATCTGGTTTTTCACCACTCCACAATGCGTTTGATATGCAGAACCAGCGATATATTGGTTTTCGTGGGGTGTCCAGCTGAGATATACATTTCCAGCGATAATCTTGGTGTTTCATCTGTGAGAAGGATGCAGGATCATCGGAATCGTTCTCTTGGAGCTATTTAATGCGAGAAACCAGTTATCTGGTGTTTTCACGACTCCACAGTGCGTTTGATATGCAGAAACTGCGATATCTTGGTTTTCGTCGGGTTTGAAGCTGAGAATATGCATATTCTGCATTAATCTTGGTGTTTCTTCTGTGTGAAGTATGCAGAATCATCGAAATCGCTCTTCTGGAGCTATTTAATGCGAGAAACACGTTATCTGGTGTTTTCACCACTCCACAATGCGATTGATATGCAGAACCGGCGATATCTTGGTTTTCGTGTGGTTTCCCGCTGGATATGCATTTTCTTCCATAATCTTGGTGTTTCTTCGGTGAGAAGTATGCAGGATGATCGAAATCGCTCGTTTGAAGCTATTTAATGCGCGTGACACGTTTTCTGGAGTTTTCACCACTCCACGGAGCGTTTGATTTGCAGAACCGTCGATATCTTGGTTTTCGTGGGGTTTCCAGCCGGATATGCATTTTCAGCGATAATCTTGGTGTTTCATCTGTGAGAAGGATGCAGGATCATCGAAATCGCTCTTTTCGAGCTATTTAATGCGGAAAATCACGTTTTCTGGTGTTTTCACCACTCCACAGTGCGTTTGATATGCAGAACCGGCGATATCTTGGTTTTCGTGGGGTTTCAAACTGAGATATGCATTGTCAGCGATAATCTTGGTGTTTCATCTGTGAGAAGGATGCAGGATCATCGAGATCGCTGTATTCGAGCGATTTAATGCGGAAAATCACGTTTTCTGGTGTTTTCACCAGTCCACAGTGCGTTTGATATGGAGATCGGCGATATCTTGGTATTCGTGGGGTTTCCAGCCGGATATGCATTTTCTGCGATAATCTTGGTGTTTCTTCTGTGAGAAGTATGCAGGATCATCGAAATCGCACTTTTCGAGCTATTTAATGCGGAAAATCACGTTTTCTGGTGTTTTCACCAGTCCACAGTGCGTTTGATATGGCGATCGGCGATATCTTGGTATTCGTAGGGTTTCCAGCCGGATATGCATTTTCTGCGATAATCTTGGTGTTTCTTCTGTGAGAAGTATGCAGGATCATCGAAATCGCTCTTTTCGAGCTATTTAATGCGAAAAAGCACGTTTTCTGGTGTTTTCACCACTCCACAGTGCGTTTGATATGTAGATCGGCGATATCTTGGTTTTAGTGGGGTTTCCAGCTGGATATGCATTTTCTGCGATAATCTTGGTGTTTCTTCTGTGAGAAGTATGCAGGATCATCGAAATCGCTCTTTTCGAGCTATTTAATGCGGAAAATCACGTTTTCTGGTGTTTTCACCACTCCACAGTGCGTTTGATATGGAGATCGGCGATATCTTGGTTTTCGTGGGGTTTCAAGGTGAAAATATGCATATTCTGCGATAATCTTGGTGTTTCTTCTGTGTGAAGTATGCAGAATCATCGGAATCGTTCTCTTGGAGCTATTTAATGCGAGAAACCAGTTATCAGGTGTTTTCACCACTCCACAGTGCGTTTGATATGCAGAAACTGCGATATCTTGGTTTTCGTCGGGTTTCAAGCTGAGAATATGCATATTCTGCATTAATCTTGGTGTTTCTTCTGTGTGAAGGATGCAGAATCATCGAAATCGCTCTTTTGGAGCTATTTAATGCGAGAAACACGTTATCTGGTGTTTTCACCAGTCCACAGTGCGTTTGATATGGCGATCGGCGATATCTTGGTATTCGTAGGGTTTCCAGCCGGATATGCATTTTCTGCGATAATCTTGGTGTTTCTTCTGTGAGAAGTATGCAGGATCATCGAAATCGCTCTTTTCGAGCGATTTAATGCGGAAAATCACGTTTTCTGGTGTTTTCACCAATCCACAGTGCGTTTGATATGCAGAACCAGCGATATCTTGGTTTTCGTGGGGTTTCAAGCTGAGATATGCATTTTCTACGATAATCTTGGTGAGACTTCTGTCAGAAGTATACAGAGTCATCGAGATCGCCCTATTCGAGCGATTTAATGCGAGAAACACGCTATCTGGTGTTTTCACCACTCCACAGTGCGTTTGATGGCAGAATCGGCGATACCTTGGTTTTCGAGGGGTTTCCAGCTGAGATATGCATTTTCTACGATAATCTTGGTGAGACTTCTGTCAGAAGTATGCAGAGTCATCGAGATCGCCCTATTCGAGCGATTTAATGCGAGAAACACGCTATCTGGTGTTTTCACCACTCCACAGTGCGTTTGATGGCAGAATCGGCGATACCTTGGTTTTCGTGAGGTTTGAAGCTGTGATATACATTTTCTGTGATAATGTGGTGTTTCTTCTGTGAGAGGTATGCAGCATTCCCGAGGTCCCCGGTTTAGTGCCATTTAATGCGGAAAAAATCGTTTTCTGGTGTTCTCGCCACTCCACAGTACGTTTGATATTCACAACCGGCGATATCTTGGTTTAGGGGGGGTTTCCAGCTGGATATGATTTTTCTACGATAATTTTGGTTAGTCTTCAGTGATAAGTATGCAGGATCATCGAATACGCCCTTTTGGAGATATTTAATGCGAGAAAAACGTTATCAGGTGTTTTCACCACTCCACAATGCGTTTGATATGCAGAACCGGCGATATCTTGGTTTTCATTGGGGTTTCAAGATGAGAATATGCATATTCTGCGATAACCTTGGTGTTTGTTCGGTGAGATGAATGCAGAATCATCGAATTCGCTCTATTGGAACTATTTAATGCGAGAAACACGTTATCTGGTGTTTTCATCACTCCACAATGCGTTTGATATGCAGAACCGGCGATATCTTGGTTTTCATTGGGGTTTCAAGACGAGAATATGCATATTCTGCGATAATCTTGGTGTTTCTTCTGTGTGAAATATGCAGAATCATCGAAATCGCTCTTTTGGAGCTATTTAATGCGAGAAACACGTTATCTGGTGTTTTCACCACTCCACAATGCGTTTGATATGCTGAACCGGCGATATCTTGGTTTTCATTGGGGTTTCAAACTGAGAATATGCATATTCTGCGATAAACTTGGTGTTTCTTCTGTGTGAAGTATGCAGAATCATCGAGATCGCTCTTTTCGAGCTATTTAATGCGGAAAATCACGTTTTCTGGTGTTTTCACCACTCCACAGTGCGTTTGATATGCAGAACCAGCGATATCTTGGTTTTCGTGGGTAGTCCAGCTGGATATGCATTTTCTACCATAATCTTGGTTGTTCTTCTGTGAGAAGTATGTAGAATCGTTGATTTCGCTCTTTCGGAGCTATTTAATGCAGGAAACACGTCATCTGGTGTTTTCACCACTCCACAGTGCTTTTGACATGCAGAGCCGGCGATATCTTGGTTTTCGGCGGGTTTCAAGCTGAGATATGCATTTTCTACGATAATCTTGGTGAGACTTCTGTCAGAAGTATGCAAAAACATCGAGATCGCACTTTTCGAGCTATTTAATGCGGATAATCACGTTTTCTGGTGTTTTCACCACTCCACAGTGCGATTGATATGCAGAACCAGCGATATCTTGGTTTTCGTGGGGTTTACAGCTGAGATATGCATTTTCAGCGATAATCTTGGTGTTTCATCTGTGAGAAGGATGCAGGATCATCGAGATCGCTTTTTTCGAGCTATTTAATGCGAGAAATACGTTATCTGGTGTTTTCACCACTCCACAGTGCGTTTCATATGCAGAACCGGCGATATCTTGGTTTTCGTGTGGTTTCCAGCTGGATATGCATTTTCTACCATAATCTTGGTGAGTCTTCTGTGACAAGTATGCAGGATCATCGAATTCGCCCTTTTGGAGATATTCAAAGTGAGAAAAACGCTATCAGGTGTTTTCACCACTCCACACTGCGTTTGATATGCAGATCCGGCGATATCTTGGTTTTCGTGGGGTTTCAAGCTGAGAATATGCATATTCTGCGATAATCTTGGTGTTTCTTCTGTGTGAAGTATGCAGAATCATCGAAATCGCTCTTTTGGAGCTATTTAATGCGAGAAACACGTTATCTGGTGTTTTCACCACTCCACAATGCGTTTGATATGCAGAACCAGCGATATCTTGGTTTTCGTGGGGTGTCCAGCTGAGATATGCATTTTCAGCGATAATCTTGGTGTTTCATCTGTGAGAAGGATGCAGGATCATCGAGATCGCTCGTTTCGAGCTAGTTAATGCGAGAAACACGTTTTCTGGTGTTTTCACCATTCCACAGTGCGTTTGATATGTAGATCGGCGATATCTTGGTTTTCGTGTGGTTTCCAGCTGGATATGCATTTTCTGCGATAATCTTGGTGTTTCGTCTGTGAGAAGTATGCAGGATCATCGAAATCGCTCTTTTCGAGCTATTTAATCCGGAAAATCACGTTTTCTGGTGTTTTCACCACTCCACAATGCGTTTGATATGCAGAACCAGCGATATCTTGGTTTTCGTGGGGTGTCCAGCTGAGATATGCATTTTCAGCGATAATCTTGGTGTTTCATCTGTGAGAAGGATGCAGGATCATCGAGATCGCTCGTTTCGAGCTATTTAATGCGGAAAATCACGTTTTCTGGTGTTTTCACCACTCCACAGTGCGTTTGATATGGATATCGGCGATATCTTGGTTTTCGTGGGGTTTCCAGCCGGATATGCATTTTCTGCTATAATCTTGGTGTTTCTTCTGTGAGAAGTATGCAGGATCATCGAAATCGCTCTTTTCGAGCTATTTAATGCGGAAAATCACGTTTTCTGGTGTTTTCACCACTCCTCAGTGCGTTTGATATGGTGCTCGGCGATATCTTGGTTTTCGTCGGGTTTCAAGCTGAGAATATGCATATTCTGCGATAATCTTGGTGTTTCTTCTGTGTGAAGTATGCAGAATCATCGAAATCGCTCTTTTGGAGCTATTTAATGCGAGAAACACGCTATCTGGTGTTTTCACCACTCCACAATGCGTTTGATATGCAGAACCAGCGATATCTTGGTTTTCGTGGGGTGTCCAGCTGAGATATGCATTTTCAGCGATAATCTTGGTGTTTCATCTGTGAGAAGGATGCAGGATCATCGAGATCGCTCGTTTCGAGCTATTTAATGCGGAAAATCACGTTTTCTGGTGTTTTCACCACTCCACAGTGCGTTTGATATGGATATCGGCGATATCTTGGTTTTCGTGGGGTTTCCAGCTGGATATGCATTTTCTGCGATAATCTTGGTGTTTCTTCTGTGAGAAGAATGCAGGATGATCGAAATCGCTCGTTTGAAGCTATTTAATGCGCGTGACACGTTTTCTGGAGTTTTCACCACTCCACGGAGCGTTTGATTTGCAGAACCGTCGATGTCTTGGTTTTCGTGGGGTTTCAAGCTGAGATATGCATTTTCTGCGATGATCATGGTGTTTCTTCTGTGAGAAGTACACAGAATCATCGAAATCCCTCTCTTGGAGCTATTTAATGCGAGAAACCCGTTATCTGGTGTTTTCACCACTCCACAGTGCGTTTGATAAGAAGAACCGGCGATATCTTGCTTTTCGTGGAGTTTCCAGCTGGATATGCATTTTCTACCATAATCTTGGTGAGCCTTCTGTGAGAAGTATGCAGGATCATCGAATTCGCCCTTTTGGAGATATTCAATGTGAGAAAAACGCTATCAGGTGTTTTCACCACTCCACACTGCGTTTGATATGCAGATCCGGCGATATCTCGGTTTTCGTGGGGTTTCAAGCTGAGAATATGCATATTCTGCGATAATCTTGGTGTTTCTTCTGTGTGAAGTATGCAGAATCATCGAATTCGCTCTTTTGGAGCTATTTAATGCGGAAAATCACATTTCTGGTGTTTTCACCAATCCACAGTGCGTCTGATATGCAGAACCAGCGATATCTTGGTTGTCGTGGGGTTTCCAGCCGGATATGCATTTTCTGCGATAATCTTGGTGTTTCTTCTGTGAGAAGTATGCAGGATCATCGAAATCGCTCTTTTCGAGCTATTTAATGCGGAAAATCACGTT
The DNA here is from genome assembly GCA_951804975.1 of Anthophora plumipes. Taxonomy (NCBI): domain Eukaryota; kingdom Metazoa; phylum Arthropoda; class Insecta; order Hymenoptera; family Apidae; genus Anthophora; species Anthophora plumipes. The sequence goes on along the minus strand of CATORF010000581.1, from coordinate 913,512 downwards.
TTCTGGTGTTTTCACCACTCCACAGTGCGTTTGATATGGAGATCGGCGATATCTTGGTTTTCGTGGGGTTTCCAGCTGGATATGCATTTTCTGCGATAATCTTGGTGTTTCTTCTGTGAGAAGTATGCAGGATCATCGAAATCGCTCTTTTCGAGCTATTTAATGCGGAAAATCACGTTTTCTGGTGTTTTCACCACTCCACAGTGCGTTTGATATGGAGATCGGCGATACCTTGGTTTTCGAGGGGTTTCCAGCTGAGATATGCATTTTCTACGATAATCTTGGTGAGACTTCTGTCAGAAGTATGCAGAGTCATCGAGATCGCCCTATTCGAGCGATTTAATGCGAGAAACACGCTATCTGGTGTTTTCACCACTCCACAGTGCGTTTGATGGCAGAATCGGCGATACCTTGGTTTTCGTGAGGTTTGAAGCTGTGATATACATTTTCTGTGATAATGTGGTGTTTCTTCTGTGAGAGGTATGCAGCATTCCCGAGGTCCCCGGTTTAGTGCCATTTAATGCGGAAAAAATCGTTTTCTGGTGTTCTCGCCACTCCACAGTACGTTTGATATTCACAACCGGCGATATCTTGGTTTAGGGGGGGTTTCCAGCTGGATATGATTTTTCTACGATAATTTTGGTTAGTCTTCAGTGATAAGTATGCAGGATCATCGAATACGCCCTTTTGGAGATATTTAATGCGAGAAAAACGTTATCAGGTGTTTTCACCACTCCACAATGCGTTTGATATGCAGAACCGGCGATATCTTGGTTTTCATTGGGGTTTCAAGATGAGAATATGCATATTCTGCGATAACCTTGGTGTTTGTTCGGTGAGATGAATGCAGAATCATCGAATTCGCTCTATTGGAACTATTTAATGCGAGAAACACGTTATCTGGTGTTTTCATCACTCCACAATGCGTTTGATATGCAGAACCGGCGATATCTTGGTTTTCATTAGGGTTTCAAGACGAGAATATGCATATTCTGCGATAATCTTGGTGTTTCTTCTGTGTGAAATATGCAGAATCATCGAAATCGCTCTTTTGGAGCTATTTAATGCGAGAAACACGTTATCTGGTGTTTTCACCACTCCACAATGCGTTTGATATGCTGAACCGGCGATATCTTGGTTTTCATTGGGGTTTCAAACTGAGAATATGCATATTCTGCGATAAACTTGGTGTTTCTTCTGTGTGAAGTATGCAGAATCATCGAGATCGCTCTTTTCGAGCTATTTAATGCGGAAAATCACGTTTTCTGGTGTTTTCACCACTCCACAGTGCGTTTGATATGCAGAACCAGCGATATCTTGGTTTTCGTGGGTAGTCCAGCTGGATATGCATTTTCTACCATAATCTTGGTTGTTCTTCTGTGAGAAGTATGTAGAATCGTTGATTTCGCTCTTTCGGAGCTATTTAATGCAGGAAACACGTTATCTGGTGTTTTCACCACTCCACAGTGCTTTTGACATGCAGAGCCGGCGATATCTTGGTTTTCGGCGGGTTTCAAGCTGAGATATGCATTTTCTACGATAATCTTGGTGAGACTTCTGTCAGAAGTATGCAAAAACATCGAGATCGCACTTTTCGAGCTATTTAATGCGGATAATCACGTTTTCTGGTGTTTTCACCACTCCACAGTGCGATTGATATGCAGAACCAGCGATGTCTTGGTTTTCGTGGGGTTTACAGCTGAGATATGCATTTTCAGCGATAATCTTGGTGTTTCATCTGTGAGAAGGATGCAGGATCATCGAGATCGCTCTTTTCGAGCTATTTAATGCGAGAAATACGTTATCTGGTGTTTTCACCACTCCACAGTGCGTTTCATATGCAGAACCGGCGATATCTTGGTTTTCGTGTGGTTTCCAGCTGGATATGCATTTTCTACCATAATCTTGGTGTTTCTTCTGTGAGAAGTATGCAGGATCATCGAAATCGCGCTTTTGAAGCTATTTAATGCGAGAAATACGTTTTCTGGTGTTTTCACCACTCCACAGTGCGTTTGATATGGAGATCGGCGATATCTTGGTTTTCGTGGGGTTTCCAGCTGGATATGCATTTTCTGCGATTATCTTGGTGTTTCTTCTGTGAGAAGTATGCACAATCATCGAAATCACTCTTTTGAAGCTATTTAATGCGAGAAATACGTTATCTGCTGTTTTCACCACTCCACAGTGCATTTGATATGCAGAACCGGCGATATCTTGGTTTTCGTGTGGTTTCCCGCTGGATATGTATTTTCTTCCATAATCTTGGTGTTTCTTCTGTGAGAAGTATGCAGGATGATCGAAATCGCTCGTTTGAAGCTATTTAATGCGCGTGACACGTTTTCTGGAGTTTTCACCACTCCACGGAGCGTTTGATTTGCAGAACCGTCGATATCTTGGTTTTCGTGGGGTTTCAAGCTGAGATATGCATTTTCTGCGATGATCATGGTGTTTCTTCTGTGAGAAGTACGCAGAATCATCGAAGTCCCTCTCTTGGAGCTATTTAATGCGAGAAACCCGTTATCTGGTGTTTTCACCACTCCACAGTGCGTTTGATAAGAAGAACCGGCGATATCTTGCTTTTCGTGGAGTTTCCAGCTGGATATGCATTTCCTGCGATAATCTTGGTGTTTCTTCTGTGAGAAGTATGCAGGATCATCGAATTCGCCCTTTTGGAGATATTCAATGTGAGAAAAACGCTATCAGGTGTTTTCACCACTCCACACTGCGTTTGATATGCAGATCCGGCGATATCTTGGTTTTCGTGGGGTTTCAAGCTGAGAATATGCATATTCTGCGATAATCTTGGTGTTTCTTCTGTGTGAAGTATGCAGAATCATCGAAATCGCTCTTTTGGAGCTATTTAATGCGAGAAACACGCTATCTGGTGTTTTCACCACTCCACAATGCGTTTGATATGCAGAACCGGCGATATCTTGGTTTTCGTGGGGTTTCAAACTGAGATATGCATTGTCAGCGATAATCTTGGTGTTTCATCTGTGAGAAGGATGCAGGATCATCGAGATCGCTCTTTTCGAGCTATTTAATGCGGAAAATCACGTTTTCTGGTGTTTTCACCAGTCCACAGTGCGTTTGATATGGAGATCGGCGATATCTTGGTATTCGTGGGGTTTCCAGCCGGATATGCATTTTCTGCGATAATCTTGGTGTTTCTTCTGTGAGAAGTATGCAGGATCATCGAAATCGCTCTTTTCGAGCTATTTAATGCGGAAAATCACGTTTTCTGGTGTTTTCACCACTCCACAGTGCGTTTGATATGCAGAACCGGCGATATCTTGGTTTTCGTGGGGTTTCAAGCTGAGAATATGCATATTCTGCGATAATCTTGGTGTTTCTTCTGTGTGAAGTATGCAGAATCATCGAAATCGCTCTTTTGGAGCTAATTAATGCGAGAAACACGCTATCTGGTTTTTCACCACTCCACAATGCGTTTGATATGCAGAACCAGCGATATATTGGTTTTCGTGGGGTGTCCAGCTGAGATATACATTTCCAGCGATAATCTTGGTGTTTCATCTGTGAGAAGGATGCAGGATCATCGGAATCGTTCTCTTGGAGCTATTTAATGCGAGAAACCAGTTATCTGGTGTTTTCACGACTCCACAGTGCGTTTGATATGCAGAAACTGCGATATCTTGGTTTTCGTGGGGTTTCAAGCTGAGTATATGCATATTCTGCGATAATCTTGGTGTTTCTTCTGTGTGAAGTATGCAGAATCATCGAAATCGCTCTTTTGGAGCTAATTAATGCGAGAAACACGCTATCTGGTTTTTCACCACTCCACAATGCGTTTGATATGCAGAACCAGCGATATATTGGTTTTCGTGGGGTGTCCAGCTGAGATATACATTTCCAGCGATAATCTTGGTGTTTCATCTGTGAGAAGGATGCAGGATCATCGGAATCGTTCTCTTGGAGCTATTTAATGCGAGAAACCAGTTATCTGGTGTTTTCACGACTCCACAGTGCGTTTGATATGCAGAAACTGCGATATCTTGGTTTTCGTCGGGTTTGAAGCTGAGAATATGCATATTCTGCATTAATCTTGGTGTTTCTTCTGTGTGAAGTATGCAGAATCATCGAAATCGCTCTTCTGGAGCTATTTAATGCGAGAAACACGTTATCTGGTGTTTTCACCACTCCACAATGCGATTGATATGCAGAACCGGCGATATCTTGGTTTTCGTGTGGTTTCCCGCTGGATATGCATTTTCTTCCATAATCTTGGTGTTTCTTCGGTGAGAAGTATGCAGGATGATCGAAATCGCTCGTTTGAAGCTATTTAATGCGCGTGACACGTTTTCTGGAGTTTTCACCACTCCACGGAGCGTTTGATTTGCAGAACCGTCGATATCTTGGTTTTCGTGGGGTTTCCAGCCGGATATGCATTTTCAGCGATAATCTTGGTGTTTCATCTGTGAGAAGGATGCAGGATCATCGAAATCGCTCTTTTCGAGCTATTTAATGCGGAAAATCACGTTTTCTGGTGTTTTCACCACTCCACAGTGCGTTTGATATGCATAACCGGCGATATCTTGGTTTTCGTGGGGTTTCAAACTGAGATATGCATTGTCAGCGATAATCTTGGTGTTTCATCTGTGAGAAGGATGCAGGATCATCGAGATCGCTGTATTCGAGCGATTTAATGCGGAAAATCACGTTTTCTGGTGTTTTCACCAGTCCACAGTGCGTTTGATATGGAGATCGGCGATATCTTGGTATTCGTGGGGTTTCCAGCCGGATATGCATTTTCTGCGATAATCTTGGTGTTTCTTCTGTGAGAAGTATGCAGGATCATCGAAATCGCACTTTTCGAGCTATTTAATGCGGAAAATCACGTTTTCTGGTGTTTTCACCAGTCCACAGTGCGTTTGATATGGCGATCGGCGATATCTTGGTATTCGTAGGGTTTCCAGCCGGATATGCATTTTCTGCGATAATCTTGGTGTTTCTTCTGTGAGAAGTATGCAGGATCATCGAAATCGCTCTTTTCGAGCTATTTAATGCGAAAAAGCACGTTTTCTGGTGTTTTCACCACTCCACAGTGCGTTTGATATGTAGATCGGCGATATCTTGGTTTTAGTGGGGTTTCCAGCTGGATATGCATTTTCTGCGATAATCTTGGTGTTTCTTCTGTGAGAAGTATGCAGGATCATCGAAATCGCTCTTTTCGAGCTATTTAATGCGGAAAATCACGTTTTCTGGTGTTTTCACCACTCCACAGTGCGTTTGATATGGAGATCGGCGATATCTTGGTTTTCGTGGGGTTTCAAGGTGAAAATATGCATATTCTGCGATAATCTTGGTGTTTCTTCTGTGTGAAGTATGCAGAATCATCGGAATCGTTCTCTTGGAGCTATTTAATGCGAGAAACCAGTTATCAGGTGTTTTCACCACTCCACAGTGCGTTTGATATGCAGAAACTGCGATATCTTGGTTTTCGTCGGGTTTCAAGCTGAGAATATGCATATTCTGCATTAATCTTGGTGTTTCTTCTGTGTGAAGGATGCAGAATCATCGAAATCGCTCTTTTGGAGCTATTTAATGCGAGAAACACGTTATCTGGTGTTTTCACCAGTCCACAGTGCGTTTGATATGGCGATCGGCGATATCTTGGTATTCGTAGGGTTTCCAGCCGGATATGCATTTTCTGCGATAATCTTGGTGTTTCTTCTGTGAGAAGTATGCAGGATCATCGAAATCGCTCTTTTCGAGCGATTTAATGCGGAAAATCACGTTTTCTGGTGTTTTCACCAATCCACAGTGCGTTTGATATGCAGAACCAGCGATATCTTGGTTTTCGTGGGGTTTCAAGCTGAGATATGCATTTTCTACGATAATCTTGGTGAGACTTCTGTCAGAAGTATACAGAGTCATCGAGATCGCCCTATTCGAGCGATTTAATGCGAGAAACACGCTATCTGGTGTTTTCACCACTCCACAGTGCGTTTGATGGCAGAATCGGCGATACCTTGGTTTTCGAGGGGTTTCCAGCTGAGATATGCATTTTCTACGATAATCTTGGTGAGACTTCTGTCAGAAGTATGCAGAGTCATCGAGATCGCCCTATTCGAGCGATTTAATGCGAGAAACACGCTATCTGGTGTTTTCACCACTCCACAGTGCGTTTGATGGCAGAATCGGCGATACCTTGGTTTTCGTGAGGTTTGAAGCTGTGATATACATTTTCTGTGATAATGTGGTGTTTCTTCTGTGAGAGGTATGCAGCATTCCCGAGGTCCCCGGTTTAGTGCCATTTAATGCGGAAAAAATCGTTTTCTGGTGTTCTCGCCACTCCACAGTACGTTTGATATTCACAACCGGCGATATCTTGGTTTAGGGGGGGTTTCCAGCTGGATATGATTTTTCTACGATAATTTTGGTTAGTCTTCAGTGATAAGTATGCAGGATCATCGAATACGCCCTTTTGGAGATATTTAATGCGAGAAAAACGTTATCAGGTGTTTTCACCACTCCACAATGCGTTTGATATGCAGAACCGGCGATATCTTGGTTTTCATTGGGGTTTCAAGATGAGAATATGCATATTCTGCGATAACCTTGGTGTTTGTTCGGTGAGATGAATGCAGAATCATCGAATTCGCTCTATTGGAACTATTTAATGCGAGAAACACGTTATCTGGTGTTTTCATCACTCCACAATGCGTTCGATATGCAGAACCGGCGATATCTTGGTTTTCATTGGGGTTTCAAGACGAGAATATGCATATTCTGCGATAATCTTGGTGTTTCTTGTGTGTGAAATATGCAGAATCATCGAAATCGCTCTTTTGGAGCTATTTAATGCGAGAAACACGTTATCTGGTGTTTTCACCACTCCACAATGCGTTTGATATGCTGAACCGGCGATATCTTGGTTTTCATTGGGGTTTCAAACTGAGAATATGCATATTCTGCGATAAACTTGGTGTTTCTTCTGTGTGAAGTATGCAGAATCATCGAGATCGCTCTTTTCGAGCTATTTAATGCGGAAAATCACGTTTTCTGGTGTTTTCACCACTCCACAGTGCGTTTGATATGCAGAACCAGCGATATCTTGGTTTTCGTGGGTAGTCCAGCTGGATATGCATTTTCTACCATAATCTTGGTTGTTCTTCTGTGAGAAGTATGTAGAATCGTTGATTTCGCTCTTTCGGAGCTATTTAATGCAGGAAACACGTTATCTGGTGTTTTCACCACTCCACAGTGCTTTTGACATGCAGAGCCGGCGATATCTTGGTTTTCGGCGGGTTTCAAGCTGAGATATGCATTTTCTACGATAATCTTGGTGAGACTTCTGTCAGAAGTATGCAAAAACATCGAGATCGCACTTTTCGAGCTATTTAATGCGGATAATCACGTTTTCTGGTGTTTTCACCACTCCACAGTGCGATTGATATGCAGAACCAGCGATATCTTGGTTTTCGTGGGGTTTACAGCTGAGATATGCATTTTCAGCGATAATCTTGGTGTTTCATCTGTGAGAAGGATGCAGGATCATCGAGATCGCTCTTTTCGAGCTATTTAATGCGAGAAATACGTTATCTGGTGTTTTCACCACTCCACAGTGCGTTTCATATGCAGAACCGGCGATATCTTGGTTTTCGTGTGGTTTCCAGCTGGATATGCATTTTCTACCATAATCTTGGTGTTTCTTCTGTGAGAAGTATGCAGGATCATCGAAATCGCGCTTTTGAAGCTATTTAATGCGAGAAATACGTTTTCTGGTGTTTTCACCACTCCACAGTGCGTTTGATATGGAGATCGGCGATATCTTGGTTTTCGTGGGGTTTCCAGCTGGATATGCATTTTCTGCGATTATCTTGGTGTTTCTTCTGTGAGAAGTATGCACAATCATCGAAATCACTCTTTTGAAGCTATTTAATGCGAGAAATACGTTATCTGCTGTTTTCACCACTCCACAGTGCATTTGATATGCAGAACCGGCGATATCTTGGTTTTCGTGTGGTTTCCCGCTGGATATGTATTTTCTTCCATAATCTTGGTGTTTCTTCTGTGAGAAGTATGCAGGATGATCGAAATCGCTCGTTTGAAGCTATTTAATGCGCGTGACACGTTTTCTGGAGTTTTCACCACTCCACGGAGCGTTTGATTTGCAGAACCGTCGATATCTTGGTTTTCGTGGGGTTTCAAGCTGAGATATGCATTTTCTGCGATGATCATGGTGTTTCTTCTGTGAGAAGTACGCAGAATCATCGAAGTCCCTCTCTTGGAGCTATTTAATGCGAGAAACCCGTTATCTGGTGTTTTCACCACTCCACAGTGCGTTTGATAAGAAGAACCGGCGATATCTTGCTTTTCGTGGAGTTTCCAGCTGGATATGCATTTCCTGCGATAATCTTGGTGTTTCTTCTGTGAGAAGTATGCAGGATCATCGAATTCGCCCTTTTGGAGATATTCAATGTGAGAAAAACGCTATCAGGTGTTTTCACCACTCCACACTGCGTTTGATATGCAGATCCGGCGATATCTTGGTTTTCGTGGGGTTTCAAGCTGAGAATATGCATATTCTGCGATAATCTTGGTGTTTCTTCTGTGTGAAGTATGCAGAATCATCGAAATCGCTCTTTTGGAGCTATTTAATGCGAGAAACACGCTATCTGGTGTTTTCACCACTCCACAATGCGTTTGATATGCAGAACCGGCGATATCTTGGTTTTCGTGGGGTTTCAAACTGAGATATGCATTGTCAGCGATAATCTTGGTGTTTCATCTGTGAGAAGGATGCAGGATCATCGAGATCGCTCTTTTCGAGCTATTTAATGCGGAAAATCACGTTTTCTGGTGTTTTCACCAGTCCACAGTGCGTTTGATATGGAGATCGGCGATATCTTGGTATTCGTGGGGTTTCCAGCCGGATATGCATTTTCTGCGATAATCTTGGTGTTTCTTCTGTGAGAAGTATGCAGGATCATCGAAATCGCTCTTTTCGAGCTATTTAATGCGGAAAATCACGTTTTCTGGTGTTTTCACCACTCCACAGTGCGTTTGATATGCAGAACCGGCGATATCTTGGTTTTCGTGGGGTTTCAAGCTGAGTATATGCATATTCTGCGATAATCTTGGTGTTTCTTCTGTGTGAAGTATGCAGAATCATCGAAATCGCTCTTTTGGAGCTAATTAATGCGAGAAACACGCTATCTGGTTTTTCACCACTCCACAATGCGTTTGATATGCAGAACCAGCGATATATTGGTTTTCGTGGGGTGTCCAGCTGAGATATACATTTCCAGCGATAATCTTGGTGTTTCATCTGTGAGAAGGATGCAGGATCATCGGAATCGTTCTCTTGGAGCTATTTAATGCGAGAAACCAGTTATCTGGTGTTTTCACGACTCCACAGTGCGTTTGATATGCAGAAACTGCGATATCTTGGTTTTCGTCGGGTTTGAAGCTGAGAATATGCATATTCTGCATTAATCTTGGTGTTTCTTCTGTGTGAAGTATGCAGAATCATCGAAATCGCTCTTCTGGAGCTATTTAATGCGAGAAACACGTTATCTGGTGTTTTCACCACTCCACAATGCGATTGATATGCAGAACCGGCGATATCTTGGTTTTCGTGTGGTTTCCCGCTGGATATGCATTTTCTTCCATAATCTTGGTGTTTCTTCGGTGAGAAGTATGCAGGATGATCGAAATCGCTCGTTTGAAGCTATTTAATGCGCGTGACACGTTTTCTGGAGTTTTCACCACTCCACGGAGCGTTTGATTTGCAGAACCGTCGATATCTTGGTTTTCGTGGGGTTTCCAGCCGGATATGCATTTTCAGCGATAATCTTGGTGTTTCATCTGTGAGAAGGATGCAGGATCATCGAAATCGCTCTTTTCGAGCTATTTAATGCGGAAAATCACGTTTTCTGGTGTTTTCACCACTCCACAGTGCGTTTGATATGCAGAACCGGCGATATCTTGGTTTTCGTGGGGTTTCAAACTGAGATATGCATTGTCAGCGATAATCTTGGTGTTTCATCTGTGAGAAGGATGCAGGATCATCGAGATCGCTGTATTCGAGCGATTTAATGCGGAAAATCACGTTTTCTGGTGTTTTCACCAGTCCACAGTGCGTTTGATATGGAGATCGGCGATATCTTGGTATTCGTGGGGTTTCCAGCCGGATATGCATTTTCTGCGATAATCTTGGTGTTTCTTCTGTGAGAAGTATGCAGGATCATCGAAATCGCACTTTTCGAGCTATTTAATGCGGAAAATCACGTTTTCTGGTGTTTTCACCAGTCCACAGTGCGTTTGATATGGCGATCGGCGATATCTTGGTATTCGTAGGGTTTCCAGCCGGATATGCATTTTCTGCGATAATCTTGGTGTTTCTTCTGTGAGAAGTATGCAGGATCATCGAAATCGCTCTTTTCGAGCTATTTAATGCGAAAAAGCACGTTTTCTGGTGTTTTCACCACTCCACAGTGCGTTTGATATGTAGATCGGCGATATCTTGGTTTTAGTGGGGTTTCCAGCTGGATATGCATTTTCTGCGATAATCTTGGTGTTTCTTCTGTGAGAAGTATGCAGGATCATCGAAATCGCTCTTTTCGAGCTATTTAATGCGGAAAATCACGTTTTCTGGTGTTTTCACCACTCCACAGTGCGTTTGATATGGAGATCGGCGATATCTTGGTTTTCGTGGGGTTTCAAGGTGAAAATATGCATATTCTGCGATAATCTTGGTGTTTTTTCTGTGTGAAGTATGCAGAATCATCGGAATCGTTCTCTTGGAGCTATTTAATGCGAGAAACCAGTTATCAGGTGTTTTCACCACTCCACAGTGCGTTTGATATGCAGAAACTGCGATATCTTGGTTTTCGTCGGGTTTCAAGCTGAGAATATGCATATTCTGCATTAATCTTGGTGTTTCTTCTGTGTGAAGGATGCAGAATCATCGAAATCGCTCGTTTCGAGCTATTTAATGCGGAAAATCACGTTTTCTGGTGTTTTCACCACTCCACAGTGCGTTTGATATGGATATCGGCGATATCTTGGTTTTCGTGGGGTTTCCAGCTGGATATGCATTTTCTGCGATAATCTTGGTGTTTCTTCTGTGAGAAGAATGCAGGATGATCGAAATCGCTCGTTTGAAGCTATTTAATGCGCGTGACACGTTTTCTGGAGTTTTCACCACTCCACGGAGCGTTTGATTTGCAGAACCGTCGATGTCTTGGTTTTCGTGGGGTTTCAAGCTGAGATATGCATTTTCTGCGATGATCATGGTGTTTCTTCTGTGAGAAGTACACAGAATCATCGAAATCCCTCTCTTGGAGCTATTTAATGCGAGAAACCCGTTATCTGGTGTTTTCACCACTCCACAGTGCGTTTGATAAGAAGAACCGGCGATATCTTGCTTTTCGTGGAGTTTCCAGCTGGATATGCATTTTCTACCATAATCTTGGTGAGCCTTCTGTGAGAAGTATGCAGGATCATCGAATTCGCCCTTTTGGAGATATTCAATGTGAGAAAAACGCTATCAGGTGTTTTCACCACTCCACACTGCGTTTGATATGCAGATCCGGCGATATCTCGGTTTTCGTGGGGTTTCAAGCTGAGAATATGCATATTCTGCGATAATCTTGGTGTTTCTTCTGTGTGAAGTATGCAGAATCATCGAATTCGCTCTTTTGGAGCTATTTAATGCGGAAAATCACATTTCTGGTGTTTTCACCAATCCACAGTGCGTCTGATATGCAGAACCAGCGATATCTTGGTTGTCGTGGGGTTTCCAGCCGGATATGCATTTTCTGCGATAATCTTGGTGTTTCTTCTGTGAGAAGTATGCAGGATCATCGAAATCGCTCTTTTCGAGCTATTTAATGCGGAAAATCACGTTTTCTGGTGTTTTCACCACTCCACAGTGCGTTTGATATGGAGATCGGCGATATCTTGGTTTTCGTGGGGTTTCCAGCTGGATATGCATTTTCTGCGATAATCTTGGTGTTTCTTCTGTGAGAAGTATGCAGGATCATCGAAATCGCTCTTTTCGAGCTATTTAATGCGGAAAATCACGTTTTCTGGTGTTTTCACCACTCCACAGTGCGTTTGATATGGAGATCGGCGATATCTTGGTTTTCGTGGGGTTTCCAGCTGGATATGCATTTTCTGCGATTATCTTGGTGTTTCTTCTGTGAGAAGTATGCAGGATCATCGAAATCGCTCTTTTCGAGCTATTTAATGCGGAAAATCACGTTTTCTGGTGTTTTCTCCACTCCACAGTGCGTTTGATATGCAGAACCGGCGATATCTTGGTTTTCGTGGGGTTTCAAGCTGAGAATATGCATATTCTGCGATAATCTTGGTGTTTCTTCTGTGTGAAGTATGCAGAATCATCGAAATCGCTCTTGTGGAGCTATTTAATGCGAGAAACCAGTTATCTGGTGTTTTCACGACTCCACAGTGCGTTTGATATGCAGAAACTGCGATATCTTGGTTTTCGTCGGGTTTGAAGCTGAGAATATGCATATTCTGCATTAATCTTGGTGTTTCTTCTGTGTGAAGTATGCAGAATCATCGAAATCGCTCTTTTGGAGCTATTTAATGCGAGAAACACGTTATCTGGTGTTTTCACCACTCCACAATGCGATTGATATGCAGAACCGGCGATATCTTGGTTTTCGTGTGGTTTCCCGCTGGATATGCATTTTCTTTCATAATCTTGGTGTTTCTTCGGTGAGAAGTATGCAGGATGATCGAAATCGCTCGTTTGAAGCTATTTAATGCGCGTGACACGTTTTCTGGAGTTTTCACCACTCCACGGAGCGTTTGATTTGCAGAACCGTCGATATCTTGGTTTTCGTGGGGTGTCCAGCTGAGATATGCATTTTCAGCGATAATCTTGGTGTTTCATCTGTGAGAAGGATGCAGGATCATCGAGATCGCTCTTTTCGAGCTATTTAATGCGGAAACTCACGTTTTCTGGTGTTTTCACCAGTCCACAGTGCGTTTGATATGGAGATCGGCGATATCTTGGTATTCGTGGGGTTTCCAGCCGGATATGCATTTTCTGCGATAATCTTGGTGTTTCTTCTGTGAGAAGTATGCACAATCATCGAAATCGCTCTTTTGAAGCTATTTAATGCGAGAAATACGTTATCTGCTGTTTTCACCACTCCACAGTGCGTTTGACATGCAGAACCGGCGATATCTTGGTTTTCGTGGGGTTTCAAACTGAGATATGCATTTTCTGCGATAATCTTGGTGTTTCTTCTGTGAGAAGTATGCAGGATCATCGAAATCGCTCTTTTCGAGCTATTTAATGCGGAAAATCACGTTTTCTGGTGTTTTCACCAGTCCACAGTGCGTTTGATATGGCGATCGGCGATATCTTGGTATTCGTAGGGTTTCCAGCCGGATATGCATTTTCTTCGATAATCTTGGTGTTTCTTCTGTGAGAAGTATGCAGGATCATCGAAATCGCTCTTTTCGAGCGATTTAATGCGGAAAATCACGTTTTCTGGTGTTTTCACCAATCCACAGTGCGTTTGATATGCAGAACCAGCGATATCTTGGTTTTCGTGGGGTTTCAAGCTGAGATATGCATTTTCTACGATAATCTTGGTGAGACTTCTGTCAGAAGTATACAGAGTCATCGAGATCGCCCTATTCGAGCGATTTAATGCGAGAAACACGCTATCTGGTGTTTTCACCACTCCACAGTGCGTTTGATGGCAGAATCGGCGATACCTTGGTTTTCGAGGGGTTTCCAGCTGAGATATGCATTTTCTACGATAATCTTGGTGAGACTTCTGTCAGAAGTATGCAGAGTCATCGAGATCGCCCTATTCGAGCGATTTAATGCGAGAAACACGCTATCTGGTGTTTTCACCACTCCACAGTGCGTTTGATGGCAGAATCGGCGATACCTTGGTTTTCGTGAGGTTTGAAGCTGTGATATACATTTTCTGTGATAATGTGGTGTTTCTTCTGTGAGAGGTATGCAGCATTCCCGAGGTCCCCGGTTTAGTGCCATTTAATGCGGAAAAAATCGTTTTCTGGTGTTCTCGCCACTCCACAGTACGTTTGATATTCACAACCGGCGATATCTTGGTTTAGGGGGGGTTTCCAGCTGGATATGATTTTTCTACGATAATTTTGGTTAGTCTTCAGTGATAAGTATGCAGGATCATCGAATACGCCCTTTTGGAGATATTTAATGCGAGAAAAACGTTATCAGGTGTTTTCACCACTCCACAATGCGTTTGATATGCAGAACCGGCGATATCTTGGTTTTCATTGGGGTTTCAAGATGAGAATATGCATATTCTGCGATAACCTTGGTGTTTGTTCGGTGAGATGAATGCAGAATCATCGAATTCGCTCTATTGGAACTATTTAATGCGAGAAACACGTTATCTGGTGTTTTCATCACTCCACAATGCGTTTGATATGCAGAACCGGCGATATCTTGGTTTTCATTGGGGTTTCAAGACGAGAATATGCATATTCTGCGATAATCTTGGTGTTTCTTCTGTGTGAAATATGCAGAATCATCGAAATCGCTCTTTTGGAGCTATTTAATGCGAGAAACACGTTATCTGGTGTTTTCACCACTCCACAATGCGTTTGATATGCTGAACCGGCGATATCTTGGTTTTCATTGGGGTTTCAAACTGAGAATATGCATATTCTGCGATAAACTTGGTGTTTCTTCTGTGTGAAGTATGCAGAATCATCGAGATCGCTCTTTTCGAGCTATTTAATGCGGAAAATCACGTTTTCTGGTGTTTTCACCACTCCACAGTGCGTTTGATATGCAGAACCAGCGATATCTTGGTTTTCGTGGGTAGTCCAGCTGGATATGCATTTTCTACCATAATCTTGGTTGTTCTTCTGTGAGAAGTATGTAGAATCGTTGATTTCGCTCTTTCGGAGCTATTTAATGCAGGAAACACGTTATCTGGTGTTTTCACCACTCCACAGTGCTTTTGACATGCAGAGCCGGCGATATCTTGGTTTTCGGCGGGTTTCAAGCTGAGATATGCATTTTCTACGATAATCTTGGTGAGACTTCTGTCAGAAGTATGCAAAAACATCGAGATCGCACTTTTCGAGCTATTTAATGCGGATAATCACGTTTTCTGGTGTTTTCACCACTCCACAGTGCGATTGATATGCAGAACCAGCGATATCTTGGTTTTCGTGGGGTTTACAGCTGAGATATGCATTTTCAGCGATAATCTTGGTGTTTCATCTGTGAGAAGGATGCAGGATCATCGAGATCGCTCTTTTCGAGCTATTTAATGCGAGAAATACGTTATCTGGTGTTTTCACCACTCCACAGTGCGTTTCATATGCAGAACCGGCGATATCTTGGTTTTCGTGTGGTTTCCAGCTGGATATGCATTTTCTACCATAATCTTGGTGTTTCTTCTGTGAGAAGTATGCAGGATCATCGAAATCGCGCTTTTGAAGCTATTTAATGCGAGAAATACGTTTTCTGGTGTTTTCACCACTCCACAGTGCGTTTGATATGGAGATCGGCGATATCTTGGTTTTCGTGGGGTTTCCAGCTGGATATGCATTTTCTGCGATTATCTTGGTGTTTCTTCTGTGAGAAGTATGCACAATCATCGAAATCACTCTTTTGAAGCTATTTAATGCGAGAAATACGTTATCTGCTGTTTTCACCACTCCACAGTGCATTTGATATGCAGAACCGGCGATATCTTGGTTTTCGTGTGGTTTCCCGCTGGATATGTATTTTCTTCCATAATCTTGGTGTTTCTTCTGTGAGAAGTATGCAGGATGATCGAAATCGCTCGTTTGAAGCTATTTAATGCGCGTGACACGTTTTCTGGAGTTTTCACCACTCCACGGAGCGTTTGATTTGCAGAACCGTCGATATCTTGGTTTTCGTGGGGTTTCCAGCCGGATATGCATTTTCAGCGATAATCTTGGTGTTTCATCTGTGAGAAGGATGCAGGATCATCGAAATCGCTCTTTTCGAGCTATTTAATGCGGAAAATCACGTTTTCTGGTGTTTTCACCACTCCACAGTGCGTTTGATATGCATAACCGGCGATATCTTGGTTTTCGTGGGGTTTCAAACTGAGATATGCATTGTCAGCGATAATCTTGGTGTTTCATCTGTGAGAAGGATGCAGGATCATCGAGATCGCTGTATTCGAGCGATTTAATGCGGAAAATCACGTTTTCTGGTGTTTTCACCAGTCCACAGTGCGTTTGATATGGAGATCGGCGATATCTTGGTATTCGTGGGGTTTCCAGCCGGATATGCATTTTCTGCGATAATCTTGGTGTTTCTTCTGTGAGAAGTATGCAGGATCATCGAAATCGCACTTTTCGAGCTATTTAATGCGGAAAATCACGTTTTCTGGTGTTTTCACCAGTCCACAGTGCGTTTGATATGGCGATCGGCGATATCTTGATATTCGTAGGGTTTCCAGCCGGATATGCATTTTCTGCGATAATCTTGGTGTTTCTTCTGTGAGAAGTATGCAGGATCATCGAAATCGCTCTTTTCGAGCTATTTAATGCGAAAAAGCACGTTTTCTGGTGTTTTCACCACTCCACAGTGCGTTTGATATGTAGATCGGCGATATCTTGGTTTTAGTGGGGTTTCCAGCTGGATATGCATTTTCTGCGATAATCTTGGTGTTTCTTCTGTGAGAAGTATGCAGGATCATCGAAATCGCTCTTTTCGAGCTATTTAATGCGGAAAATCACGTTTTCTGGTGTTTTCACCACTCCACAGTGCGTTTGATATGGAGATCGGCGATATCTTGGTTTTCGTGGGGTTTCAAGGTGAAAATATGCATATTCTGCGATAATCTTGGTGTTTCTTCTGTGTGAAGTATGCAGAATCATCGGAATCGTTCTCTTGGAGCTATTTAATGCGAGAAACCAGTTATCAGGTGTTTTCACCACTCCACAGTGCGTTTGATATGCAGAAACTGCGATATCTTGGTTTTCGTCGGGTTTCAAGCTGAGAATATGCATATTCTGCATTAATCTTGGTGTTTCTTCTGTGTGAAGGATGCAGAATCATCGAAATCGCTCTTTTGGAGCTATTTAATGCGAGAAACACGTTATCTGGTGTTTTCACCAGTCCACAGTGCGTTTGATATGGCGATCGGCGATATCTTGGTATTCGTAGGGTTTCCAGCCGGATATGCATTTTCTGCGATAATCTTGGTGTTTCTTCTGTGAGAAGTATGCAGGATCATCGAAATCGCTCTTTTCGAGCGATTTAATGCGGAAAATCACGTTTTCTGGTGTTTTCACCAATCCACAGTGCGTTTGATATGCAGAACCAGCGATATCTTGGTTTTCATTGGGGTTTCAAGATGAGAATATGCATATTCTGCGATAACCTTGGTGTTTGTTCGGTGAGATGAATGCAGAATCATCGAATTCGCTCTATTGGAACTATTTAATGCGAGAAACACGTTATCTGGTGTTTTCATCACTCCACAATGCGTTCGATATGCAGAACCGGCGATATCTTGGTTTTCATTGGGGTTTCAAGACGAGAATATGCATATTCTGCGATAATCTTGGTGTTTCTTCTGTGTGAAATATGCAGAATCATCGAAATCGCTCTTTTGGAGCTATTTAATGCGAGAAACACGTTATCTGGTGTTTTCACCACTCCACAATGCGTTTGATATGCTGAACCGGCGATATCTTGGTTTTCATTGGGGTTTCAAACTGAGAATATGCATATTCTGCGATAAACTTGGTGTTTCTTCTGTGTGAAGTATGCAGAATCATCGAGATCGCTCTTTTCGAGCTATTTAATGCGGAAAATCACGTTTTCTGGTGTTTTCACCACTCCACAGTGCGTTTGATATGCAGAACCAGCGATATCTTGGTTTTCGTGGGTAGTCCAGCTGGATATGCATTTTCTACCATAATCTTGGTTGTTCTTCTGTGAGAAGTATGTAGAATCGTTGATTTCGCTCTTTCGGAGCTATTTAATGCAGGAAACACGTTATCTGGTGTTTTCACCACTCCACAGTGCTTTTGACATGCAGAGCCGGCGATATCTTGGTTTTCGGCGGGTTTCAAGCTGAGATATGCATTTTCTACGATAATCTTGGTGAGACTTCTGTCAGAAGTATGCAAAAACATCGAGATCGCACTTTTCGAGCTATTTAATGCGGATAATCACGTTTTCTGGTGTTTTCACCACTCCACAGTGCGATTGATATGCAGAACCAGCGATATCTTGGTTTTCGTGGGGTTTACAGCTGAGATATGCATTTTCAGCGATAATCTTGGTGTTTCATCTGTGAGAAGGATGCAGGATCATCGAGATCGCTCTTTTCGAGCTATTTAATGCGAGAAATACGTTATCTGGTGTTTTCACCACTCCACAGTGCGTTTCATATGCAGAACCGGCGATATCTTGGTTTTCGTGTGGTTTCCAGCTGGATATGCATTTTCTACCATAATCTTGGTGTTTCTTCTGTGAGAAGTATGCAGGATCATCGAAATCGCGCTTTTGAAGCTATTTAATGCGAGAAATACGTTTTCTGGTGTTTTCACCACTCCACAGTGCGTTTGATATGGAGATCGGCGATATCTTGGTTTTCGTGGGGTTTCCAGCTGGATATGCATTTTCTGCGATTATCTTGGTGTTTCTTCTGTGAGAAGTATGCACAATCATCGAAATCACTCTTTTGAAGCTATTTAATGCGAGAAATACGTTATCTGCTGTTTTCACCACTCCACAGTGCATTTGATATGCAGAACCGGCGATATCTTGGTTTTCGTGTGGTTTCCCGCTGGATATGTATTTTCTTCCATAATCTTGGTGTTTCTTCTGTGAGAAGTATGCAGGATGATCGAAATCGCTCGTTTGAAGCTATTTAATGCGCGTGACACGTTTTCTGGAGTTTTCACCACTCCACGGAGCGTTTGATTTGCAGAACCGTCGATATCTTGGTTTTCGTGGGGTTTCAAGCTGAGATATGCATTTTCTGCGATGATCATGGTGTTTCTTCTGTGAGAAGTACGCAGAATCATCGAAGTCCCTCTCTTGGAGCTATTTAATGCGAGAAACCCGTTATCTGGTGTTTTCACCACTCCACAGTGCGTTTGATAAGAAGAACCGGCGATATCTTGCTTTTCGTGGAGTTTCCAGCTGGATATGCATTTCCTGCGATAATCTTGGTGTTTCTTCTGTGAGAAGTATGCAGGATCATCGAATTCGCCCTTTTGGAGATATTCAATGTGAGAAAAACGCTATCAGGTGTTTTCACCACTCCACACTGCGTTTGATATGCAGATCCGGCGATATCTTGGTTTTCGTGGGGTTTCAAGCTGAGAATATGCATATTCTGCGATAATCTTGGTGTTTCTTCTGTGTGAAGTATGCAGAATCATCGAAATCGCTCTTTTGGAGCTATTTAATGCGAGAAACACGCTATCTGGTGTTTTCACCACTCCACAATGCGTTTGATATGCAGAACCGGCGATATCTTGGTTTTCGTGGGGTTTCAAACTGAGATATGCATTGTCAGCGATAATCTTGGTGTTTCATCTGTGAGAAGGATGCAGGATCATCGAGATCGCTCTTTTCGAGCTATTTAATGCGGAAAATCACGTTTTCTGGTGTTTTCACCAGTCCACAGTGCGTTTGATATGGAGATCGGCGATATCTTGGTATTCGTGGGGTTTCCAGCCGGATATGCATTTTCTGCGATAATCTTGGTGTTTCTTCTGTGAGAAGTATGCAGGATCATCGAAATCGCTCTTTTCGAGCTATTTAATGCGGAAAATCACGTTTTCTGGTGTTTTCACCACTCCACAGTGCGTTTGATATGCAGAACCGGCGATATCTTGGTTTTCGTGGGGTTTCAAGCTGAGAATATGCATATTCTGCGATAATCTTGGTGTTTCTTCTGTGTGAAGTATGCAGAATCATCGAAATCGCTCTTTTGGAGCTAATTAATGCGAGAAACACGCTATCTGGTTTTTCACCACTCCACAATGCGTTTGATATGCAGAACCAGCGATATATTGGTTTTCGTGGGGTGTCCAGCTGAGATATACATTTCCAGCGATAATCTTGGTGTTTCATCTGTGAGAAGGATGCAGGATCATCGGAATCGTTCTCTTGGAGCTATTTAATGCGAGAAACCAGTTATCTGGTGTTTTCACGACTCCACAGTGCGTTTGATATGCAGAAACTGCGATATCTTGGTTTTCGTCGGGTTTCAAGCTGAGAATATGCATATTCTGCATTAATCTTGGTGTTTCTTCTGTGTGAAGTATGCAGAATCATCGAAATCGATCTTTTGGTGCTATTTAATGCGA
Organism: Anthophora plumipes; assembly: GCA_951804975.1. Classification (NCBI taxonomy): domain Eukaryota; kingdom Metazoa; phylum Arthropoda; class Insecta; order Hymenoptera; family Apidae; genus Anthophora; species Anthophora plumipes. The sequence goes on along the minus strand of CATORF010000581.1, from coordinate 893,187 downwards.
GAAACACGTTATCTGGTGTTTTCACCACTCCACAATGCGATTGATATGCAGAACCGGCGATATCTTGGTTTTCGTGGGGTTTCAAACTGAGATATGCATTGTCAGCGATAATCTTGGTGTTTCAACTGTGAGAAGGATGCAGGATCATCGAGATCGCTCTTTTCGAGCTATTTAATGCGGAAAATCACGTTTTCTGGTGTTTTCACCAGTCCACAGTGCGTTTGATATGGAGATCGGCGATATCTTGGTATTCGTGGGGTTTCCAGCCGGATATGCATTTTCTGCGATAATCTTGGTGTTTCTTCTGTGAGAAGTATGCAGGATCATCGAAATCGCTCTTTTCGAGCTATTTAATGCGGAAAATCACGTTTTCTGGTGTTTTCACCACTCCACAGTGCGTTTGATATGCAGAACCGGCGATATCTTGGTTTTCGTGGGGTTTCAAGCTGAGTATATGCATATTCTGCGATAATCTTGGTGTTTCTTCTGTGTGAAGTATGCAGAATCATCGAAATCGCTCTTTTGGAGCTAATTAATGCGAGAAACACGCTATCTGGTTTTTCACCACTCCACAATGCGTTTGATATGCAGAACCAGCGATATATTGGTTTTCGTGGGGTGTCCAGCTGAGATATACATTTCCAGCGATAATCTTGGTGTTTCATCTGTGAGAAGGATGCAGGATCATCGGAATCGTTCTCTTGGAGCTATTTAATGCGAGAAACCAGTTATCTGGTGTTTTCACGACTCCACAGTGCGTTTGATATGCAGAAACTGCGATATCTTGGTTTTCGTCGGGTTTGAAGCTGAGAATATGCATATTCTGCATTAATCTTGGTGTTTCTTCTGTGTGAAGTATGCAGAATCATCGAAATCGCTCTTCTGGAGCTATTTAATGCGAGAAACACGTTATCTGGTGTTTTCACCACTCCACAATGCGATTGATATGCAGAACCGGCGATATCTTGGTTTTCGTGTGGTTTCCCGCTGGATATGCATTTTCTTCCATAATCTTGGTGTTTCTTCGGTGAGAAGTATGCAGGATGATCGAAATCGCTCGTTTGAAGCTATTTAATGCGCGTGACACGTTTTCTGGAGTTTTCACCACTCCACGGAGCGTTTGATTTGCAGAACCGTCGATATCTTGGTTTTCGTGGGGTTTCCAGCCGGATATGCATTTTCAGCGATAATCTTGGTGTTTCATCTGTGAGAAGGATGCAGGATCATCGAAATCGCTCTTTTCGAGCTATTTAATGCGGAAAATCACGTTTTCTGGTGTTTTCACCACTCCACAGTGCGTTTGATATGCAGAACCGGCGATATCTTGGTTTTCGTGGGGTTTCAAACTGAGATATGCATTGTCAGCGATAATCTTGGTGTTTCATCTGTGAGAAGGATGCAGGATCATCGAGATCGCTGTATTCGAGCGATTTAATGCGGAAAATCACGTTTTCTGGTGTTTTCACCAGTCCACAGTGCGTTTGATATGGAGATCGGCGATATCTTGGTATTCGTGGGGTTTCCAGCCGGATATGCATTTTCTGCGATAATCTTGGTGTTTCTTCTGTGAGAAGTATGCAGGATCATCGAAATCGCTCTTTTCGAGCTATTTAATGCGGAAAATCACGTTTTCTGGTGTTTTCACCACTCCACAGTGCGTTTGATATGCAGAACCGGCGATATCTTGGTTTTCGTGGGGTTTCAAGCTGAGTATATGCATATTCTGCGATAATCTTGGTGTTTCTTCTGTGTGAAGTATGCAGAATCATCGAAATCGCTCTTTTGGAGCTAATTAATGCGAGAAACACGCTATCTGGTTTTTCACCACTCCACAATGCGTTTGATATGCAGAACCAGCGATATATTGGTTTTCGTGGGGTGTCCAGCTGAGATATACATTTCCAGCGATAATCTTGGTGTTTCATCTGTGAGAAGGATGCAGGATCATCGGAATCGTTCTCTTGGAGCTATTTAATGCGAGAAACCAGTTATCTGGTGTTTTCACGACTCCACAGTGCGTTTGATATGCAGAAACTGCGATATCTTGGTTTTCGTCGGGTTTGAAGCTGAGAATATGCATATTCTGCATTAATCTTGGTGTTTCTTCTGTGTGAAGTATGCAGAATCATCGAAATCGCTCTTCTGGAGCTATTTAATGCGAGAAACACGTTATCTGGTGTTTTCACCACTCCACAATGCGATTGATATGCAGAACCGGCGATATCTTGGTTTTCGTGTGGTTTCCCGCTGGATATGCATTTTCTTCCATAATCTTGGTGTTTCTTCGGTGAGAAGTATGCAGGATGATCGAAATCGCTCGTTTGAAGCTATTTAATGCGCGTGACACGTTTTCTGGAGTTTTCACCACTCCACGGAGCGTTTGATTTGCAGAACCGTCGATATCTTGGTTTTCGTGGGGTTTCCAGCCGGATATGCATTTTCAGCGATAATCTTGGTGTTTCATCTGTGAGAAGGATGCAGGATCATCGAAATCGCTCTTTTCGAGCTATTTAATGCGGAAAATCACGTTTTCTGGTGTTTTCACCACTCCACAGTGCGTTTGATATGCAGAACCGGCGATATCTTGGTTTTCGTGGGGTTTCAAACTGAGATATGCATTGTCAGCGATAATCTTGGTGTTTCATCTGTGAGAAGGATGCAGGATCATCGAGATCGCTGTATTCGAGCGATTTAATGCGGAAAATCACGTTTTCTGGTGTTTTCACCAGTCCACAGTGCGTTTGATATGGAGATCGGCGATATCTTGGTATTCGTGGGGTTTCCAGCCGGATATGCATTTTCTGCGATAATCTTGGTGTTTCTTCTGTGAGAAGTATGCAGGATCATCGAAATCGCACTTTTCGAGCTATTTAATGCGGAAAATCACGTTTTCTGGTGTTTTCACCAGTCCACAGTGCGTTTGATATGGCGATCGGCGATATCTTGGTATTCGTAGGGTTTCCAGCCGGATATGCATTTTCTGCGATAATCTTGGTGTTTCTTCTGTGAGAAGTATGCAGGATCATCGAAATCGCTCTTTTCGAGCTATTTAATGCGAAAAAGCACGTTTTCTGGTGTTTTCACCACTCCACAGTGCGTTTGATATGTAGATCGGCGATATCTTGGTTTTAGTGGGGTTTCCAGCTGGATATGCATTTTCTGCGATAATCTTGGTGTTTCTTCTGTGAGAAGTATGCAGGATCATCGAAATCGCTCTTTTCGAGCTATTTAATGCGGAAAATCACGTTTTCTGGTGTTTTCACCACTCCACAGTGCGTTTGATATGGAGATCGGCGATATCTTGGTTTTCGTGGGGTTTCAAGGTGAAAATATGCATATTCTGCGATAATCTTGGTGTTTTTTCTGTGTGAAGTATGCAGAATCATCGGAATCGTTCTCTTGGAGCTATTTAATGCGAGAAACCAGTTATCAGGTGTTTTCACCACTCCACAGTGCGTTTGATATGCAGAAACTGCGATATCTTGGTTTTCGTCGGGTTTCAAGCTGAGAATATGCATATTCTGCATTAATCTTGGTGTTTCTTCTGTGTGAAGGATGCAGAATCATCGAAATCGCTCTTTTGGAGCTATTTAATGCGAGAAACACGTTATCTGGTGTTTTCACCAATCCACAGTGCGTTTGATATGCAGAACCAGCGATATCTTGGTTTTCGTGGGGTTTCAAGCTGAGATATGCATTTTATACGATAATCTTGGTGAGACTTCTGTCAGAAGTATACAGAGTCATCGAGATCGCCCTATTCGAGCGATATAATGCGAGAAACACGCTATCTGGTGTTTTCACCACTCCACAGTGCCTTTGACGGCAGAATCGGCGATACCTTGGTTTTCGAGGGGTTTCCAGCTGAATATGCATTTTCTGCGATAATCTTGGTGTTTCTTCTGTGAGAAGTATGCAGGATCAAAGAAATCGCTCTTTTCGAGCTATTTAATGCGGAAAATCACGTTTTCTGGTGTTTTCACCACTCCACAGAGCGTTTGATATGTAGATCGGCGATATCTTGGTTTTCGTGGGGTTTCCAACTGGATATGCATTTTCTGCGATAATCTTGGTGTTTCTTCTGTGAGAAGGATGCAGGATCATCGAAATCGCTCTTTTGAAGCTATTTAATGCGAGAAATACGTTATCTGGTGTTTTCACCACTCCACAATGCGTTTGATATGCAGAACCGGCGATATCTTGGTGTTCGTGGGGTTTCAAGATGAGATATGCATTTTCTGCGATGATGTTGGTGTTACTTCTGTGAGAAGTATGCACAATATTCGAAATCGCTCTTTTGGAGCTTTTTAATGCGAGTGACACGTTTTCTGGAGTTTTCACCACTCCACAGAGCGTTTGATTTGCAGAACCGGCGATATCTTGGTTTTCGTGGGGTTTCCACCTGGATATGCATTTTCTACCATAATCTTGGTGTTTCTTCTGTGAGAAGTATGCAGGATCATCGAAATCGCTCTTTTGAAGCTATTTAATGCGAGAAATACGTTATCTGGTGTTTTCACCACTCCACAGTGCGTTTGATATGCAGAACCGGCGATATCTTGGTTTTCGTGGTGTTTCAAGCTGAGAATATGCATATTCTGCGATAATCTTGGTGTTTCTTCTGTGAGAAGTATGCAGAATCATCGAAATCGCTCTTTTGGAGCTACATAATGCCAGATACAAGTTATCTGGTGTTTTCACCACTCCACAATGCGTTTGATATGCAGAACCGGCGATATCGTGGTTTTCGTGGGGTTTAAAGCTGAATATGCATTTTCTACCATAATCTTGGTGTTTCTTCTGTGAGAAGAATGCAGGATCATCGAAATCGCTCTTTTGAAGCTATTTAATGCGAGAAATACGTTATCTGGTGTTTTCACAACTCCACAGTGCGTTTCATATGCAGAACCGGCGATATCTTGGTTTTCGTGTGGTTTCCAGCTGGATATGCATTTTCTACCATAATCTTGGTGTTTCTTCCGTGAGAAGTATGCACAATCATCGAAATCGCTCTTTTGGAGCTATTTAATGCGAGTGACACGTTTTCTGGTGTTTTCACCACTCCACAGAGCGTTTGATATGCAGAACCGTCGATATCTTGGTTTTCATTGGGGTTTCAAGATGAGAATATGCATATTCTGCGATAACCTTGGTGTTTGTTCGGTGAGAAGAATGCAGAATCATCGAATTCGCTCTTTTGGAGCTATTTAATGCGGAAAATCACGTTTTCTGGTGTTTTCACCAATCCACAGTGCGTTTGATATGCAGAACCAGCGATATCTTGGTTTTCGTGGGGTTTCAAGCTGAGATATGCATTTTCTACGATAATCTTGGTGAGACTTCTGTCAGAAGTATGCAGAGTCATCGAGATCGCCCTATTCGAGCGATTTAATGCGAGAAACACGCTATCTGGTGTTTTCTCCACTCCACAGTGCGTTTGATGGCAGAATCGGCGATACCTTGGTTTTCGTGAGGTTTGAAGCTGTGATATACATTTTCTGTGATAATGTAGTGTTTCTTCTGTGAGAAGTATGCAGCATTCCCGAGGTCCCCGGTTTAGTGCCATTTAATGCGGAAAAAATCGTTTTCTGGTGTTCTCGCCACTCCACAGTACGTTTGATATTCACAACCGGCGATATCTTGGTTTAGGGGGGGTTTCCAGCTGGATATGATTTTTCTACGATAATTTTGGTTAGTCTTCAGTGATAAGTATGCAGGATCATCGAATACGCCCTTTTGGAGATATTTAATGCGAGAAAAACGTTATCAGGTGTTTTCACCACTCCACAATGCGTTTGATATGCAGAACCGGCGATATCTTGGTTTTCATTGGGGTTTCAAGATGAGAATATGCATATTCTGCGATAACCTTGGTGTTTGTTCGGTGAGATGAATGCAGAATCATCGAATTCGCTCTATTGGAACTATTTAATGCGAGAAACACGTTATCTGGTGTTTTCACCACTCCACAATGCGTTTGATATGCTGAACCGGCGATATCTTGGTTTTCATTGGGGTTTCAAACTGAGAATATGCATATTCTGCGATAATCTTGGTGTTTCTTCTGTGTGAAGTATGCAGAATCATCGAGATCGCTCTTTTCGAGCTATTTAATGCGGAAAATCACGTTTTCTGGTGTTTTCACCACTCCACAGTGCGTTTGATATGCAGAACCAGCGATATCTTGGTTTTCGTGGGTAGTCCAGCTGGATAGGCATTTTCTACCATAATCTTGGTTGTTCTTCTGTGAGAAGTATGTAGAATCGTTGATTTCGCTCTTTCGGAGCTATTTAATGCAGGAAACACGTTATCTGGTGTTTTCACCACTCCACAGTGCTTTTGACATGCAGAGCCGGCGATATCTTGGTTTTCGGCGGGTTTCAAGCTGAGATATGCATTTTCTACGATAATCTTGGTGAGACTTCTGTCAGAAGTATGCAAAAACATCGAGATCGCACTTTTCGAGCTATTTAATGCGGATAATCACGTTTTCTGGTGTTTTCACCACTCCACAGTGCGATTGATATGCAGAACCAGCGATATCTTGGTTTTCGTGGGGTTTACAGCTGAGATATGCATTTTCAGCGATAATCTTGGTGTTTCATCTGTGAGAAGGATGCAGGATCATCGAGATCGCTCTTTTCGAGCTATTTAATGCGAGAAATACGTTATCTGGTGTTTTCACCACTCCACAGTGCGTTTCATATGCAGAACCGGCGATATCTTGGTTTTCGTGTGGTTTCCAGCTGGATATGCATTTTCTACCATAATCTTGGTGTTTCTTCTGTGAGAAGTATGCAGGATCATCGAAATCGCGCTTTTGAAGCTATTTAATGCGAGAAATACGTTTTCTGGTGTTTTCACCACTCCACAGTGCGTTTGATATGGAGGTCGGCGATATCTTGGTTTTCGTGGGGTTTCCAGCTGGATATGCATTTTCTGCGATTATCTTGGTGTTTCTTCTGTGAGAAGTATGCACAATCATCGAAATCACTCTTTTGAAGCTATTTAATGCGAGAAATACGTTATCTGCTGTTTTCACCACTCCACAGTGCATTTGATATGCAGAACCGGCGATATCTTGGTTTTCGTGTGGTTTCCCGCTGGATATGTATTTTCTTCCATAATCTTGGTGTTTCTTGTGTGAGAAGTATGCAGGATGATCGAAATCGCTCGTTTGAAGCTATTTAATGCGCGTGACACGTTTTCTGGAGTTTTCACCACTCCACGGAGCGTTTGATTTGCAGAACCGTCGATATCTTGGTTTTCGTGGGGTTTCAAGCTGAGATATGCATTTTCTGCGATGATCATGGTGTTTCTTCTGTGAGAAGTACGCAGAATCATCGAAGTCCCTCTCTTGGAGCTATTTAATGCGAGAAACCCGTTATCTGGTGTTTTCACCACTCCACAGTGCGTTTGATAAGAAGAACCGGCGATATCTTGCTTTTCGTGGAGTTTCCAGCTGGATATGCATTTCCTGCGATAATCTTGGTGTTTCTTCTGTGAGAAGTATGCAGGATCATCGAATTCGCCCTTTTGGAGATATTCAATGTGAGAAAAACGCTATCAGGTGTTTTCACCACTCCACACTGCGTTTGATATGCAGATCCGGCGATATCTTGGTTTTCGTGGGGTTTCAAGCTGAGAATATGCATATTCTGCGATAATCTTGGTGTTTCTTCTGTGTGAAGTATGCAGAATCATCGAAATCGCTCTTTTGGAGCTATTTAATGCGAGAAACACACTATCTGGTGTTTTCACCACTCCACAATGCGTTTGATATGCAGAACCGGCGATATCTTGGTTTTCGTGGGGTTTCAAACTGAGATATGCATTGTCAGCGATAATCTTGGTGTTTCATCTGTGAGAAGGATGCAGGATCATCGAGATCGCTCTTTTCGAGCTATTTAATGCGGAAAATCACGTTTTCTGGTGTTTTCACCAGTCCACAGTGCGTTTGATATGGAGATCGGCGATATCTTGGTATTCGTGGGGTTTCCAGCCGGATATGCATTTTCTGCGATAATCTTGGTGTTTCTTCTGTGAGAAGTATGCAGGATCATCGAAATCGCTCTTTTCGAGCTATTTAATGCGAAAAAGCACGTTTTCTGGTGTTTTCACCACTCCACAGTGCGTTTGATATGTAGATCGGCGATATCTTGGTTTTAGTGGGGTTTCCAGCTGGATATGCATTTTCTGCGATAATCTTGGTGTTTCTTCTGTGAGAAGTATGCAGGATCATCGAAATCGCTCTTTTCGAGCTATTTAATGCGGAAAATCACGTTTTCTGGTGTTTTCACCACTCCACAGTGCGTTTGATATGGAGATCGGCGATATCTTGGTTTTCGTGGGGTTTCAAGGTGAAAATATGCATATTCTGCGATAATCTTGGTGTTTCTTCTGTGTGAAGTATGCAGAATCATCGGAATCGTTCTCTTGGAGCTATTTAATGCGAGAAACCAGTTATCAGGTGTTTTCACCACTCCACAGTGCGTTTGATATGCAGAAACTGCGATATCTTGGTTTTCGTCGGGTTTCAAGCTGAGAATATGCATATTCTGCATTAATCTTGGTGTTTCTTCTGTGTGAAGGATGCAGAATCATCGAAATCGCTCTTTTGGAGCTATTTAATGCGAGAAACACGTTATCTGGTGTTTTCACCAGTCCACAGTGCGTTTGATATGGCGATCGGCGATATCTTGGTATTCGTAGGGTTTCCAGCCGGATATGCATTTTCTGCGATAATCTTGGTGTTTCTTCTGTGAGAAGTATGCAGGATCATCGAAATCGCTCTTTTCGAGCTATTTAATGCGGAAAATCACGTTTTCTGGTGTTTTCACCAATCCACAGTGCGTTTGATATGCAGAACCAGCGATATCTTGGTTTTCGTGGGGTTTCAAGCTGAGATATGCATTTTATACGATAATCTTGGTGAGACTTCTGTCAGAAGTATACAGAGTCATCGAGATCGCCCTATTCGAGCGATATAATGCGAGAAACACGCTATCTGGTGTTTTCACCACTCCACAGTGCGTTTGACGGCAGAATCGGCGATACCTTGGTTTTCGAGGGGTTTCCAGCTGAATATGCATTTTCTGCGATAATCTTGGTGTTTCTTCTGTGAGAAGTATGCAGGATCAAAGAAATCGCTCTTTTCGAGCTATTTAATGCGGAAAATCACGTTTTCTGGTGTTTTCACCACTCCACAGAGCGTTTGATATGTAGATCGGCGATATATTGGTTTTCGTGGGGTTTCCAACTGGATATGCATTTTCTGCGATAATCTTGGTGTTTCTTCTGTGAGAAGGATGCAGGATCATCGAAATCGCTCTTTTGAAGCTATTTAATGCGAGTGACACGTTTTCTGGTGTTTTCACCACTCCACAGAGCGTTTGATATGCAGAACCGTCGATATCTTGGTTTTCATTGGGGTTTCAAGATGAGAATATGCATATTCTGCGATAATCTTGGTGTTTCTTCTGTGAGAAGTATGCACAATATTCGAAATCGCTCTTTTGGAGCTTTTTAATGCGAGTGACACGTTTTCTGGAGTTTTCACCACTCCACAGAGCGTTTGATTTGCAGAACCGGCGATATCTTGGTTTTCGTGGGGTTTCCACCTGGATATGCATTTTCTACCATAATCTTGGTGTTTCTTCTGTGAGAAGTATGCAGGATCATCGAAATCGCTCTTTTGAAGCTATTTAATGCGAGAAATACGTTATCTGGTGTTTTCACCACTCCACAGTGCGTTTGATATGCAGAACCGGCGATATCTTGGTTTTCGTGGTGTTTCAAGCTGAGAATATGCATATTCTGCGATAATCTTGGTGTTTCTTCTGTGAGAAGTATGCAGAATCATCGAAATCGCTCTTTTGGAGCTACATAATGCCAGATACAAGTTATCTGGTGTTTTCACCACTCCACAATGCGTTTGATATGCAGAACCGGCGATATCGTGGTTTTCGTGTGGTTTAAAGCTGAATATGCATTTTCTACCATAATCTTGGTGTTTCTTCTGTGAGAAGAATGCAGGATCATCGAAATCGCTCTTTTGAAGCTATTTAATGCGAGAAATACGTTATCTGGTGTTTTCACAACTCCACAGTGCGTTTCATATGCAGAACCGGCGATATCTTGGTTTTCGTGTGGTTTCCAGCTGGATATGCATTTTCTACCATAATCTTGGTGTTTCTTCCGTGAGAAGTATGCACAATCATCGAAATCGCTCTTTTGGAGCTATTTAATGCGAGTGACACGTTTTCTGGTGTTTTCACCACTCCACAGAGCGTTTGATATGCAGAACCGTCGATATCTTGGTTTTCATTGGGGTTTCAAGATGAGAATATGCATATTCTGCGATAACCTTGGTGTTTGTTCGGTGAGAAGAATGCAGAATCATCGAATTCGCTCTTTTGGAGCTATTTAATGCGGAAAATCACGTTTTCTGGTGTTTTCACCACTCCACAGTGCGTTTGATATGGAGATCGGCGATATCTTGGTTTTCGTGGGGTTTCCAGCTGGATATGCATTTTCTGCGATAACCTTGGTGTTTGTTCGGTGAGATGAATGCAGAATCATCGAATTCGCTCTATTGGAACTATTTAATGCGAGAAACACGTTATCTGGTGTTTTCACCACTCCACAATGCGTTTGATATGCAGAACCGGCGATATCTTGGTTTTCATTGGGGTTTCAAGATGAGAATATGCATATTCTGCGATAACCTTGGTGTTTGTTCGGTGAGATGAATGCAGAATCATCGAATTCGCTCTATTGGAACTATTTAATGCGCGTGACACGTTTTCTGGAGTTTTCACCACTCCACGGAGCGTTTGATTTGCAGAACCGTCGATATCTTGGTTTTCGTGGGGTTTCCAGCTGGATATGCATTTTCTGCGATTATCTTGGTGTTTCTTCTGTGAGAAGTATGCACAATCATCGAAATCACTCTTTTGAAGCTATTTAATGCGAGAAATACGTTATCTGCTGTTTTCACCACTCCACAGTGCGTTTGATGTGCAGAACCGGCGATATCTTGGTTTTCGTGTGGTTTCCCGCTGGATATGTATTTTCTTCCATAATCTTGGTGTTTCTTCTGTGAGAAGTATGCAGGATGATCGAAATCGCTCGTTTGAAGCTATTTAATGCGCGTGACACGTTTTCTGGAGTTTTCACCACTCCACGGAGCGTTTGATTTGCAGAACCGTCGATATCTTGGTTTTCGTGGGGTTTCAAGCTGAGATATGCATTTTCTGCGATGATCATGGTGTTTCTTCTGTGAGAAGTACGCAGAATCATCGAAGTCCCTCTCTTGGAGCTATTTAATGCGAGAAACCCGTTATCTGGTGTTTTCACCACTCCACAGTGCGTTTGATAAGAAGAACCGGCGATATCTTGCTTTTCGTGGAGTTTCCAGCTGGATATGCATTTCCTGCGATAATCTTGGTGTTTCTTCTGTGAGAAGTACGCAGGATCATCGAATTCGCCCTTTTGGAGATATTCAATGTGAGAAAAACGCTATCAGGTGTTTTCACCACTCCACACTGCGTTTGATATGCAGATCCGGCGATATCTTGGTTTTCGTGGGGTTTCAAGCTGAGAATATGCATATTCTGCGATAATCTTGGTGTTTCTTCTGTGTGAAGTATGCAGAATCATCGAAATCGCTCGTTTGAAGCTATTTAATGCGCGTGACACGTTTTCTGGAGTTTTCACCACTCCACAGTGCGTTTCATATGCAGAACCGGCGATATCTTGGTTTTCGTGGGGTTTCCAGCCGGATATGCATTTTCAGCGATAATCTTGGTGTTTCTTCTGTGAGAAGTATGCAGGATCATCGAAATCGCTCTTTTCGAGCTATTTAATGCGGAAAATCACGTTTTCTGGTGTTTTCACCACTCCACAGTGCGTGTGATATGCAGAACCGGCGATATCTTGGTTTTCGTGGGGTTTCAAGCTGAGAATATGCATATTCTGCGATAATCTTGGTGTTTCTTCTGTGTGAAGTATGCAGAATCATCGAAATCGCTCTTTTGGAGCTAATTAATGCGAGAAACACGCTATCTGGTTTTTCACCACTCCACAATGCGTTTGATATGCAGAACCAGCGATATATTGGTTTTCGTGGGGTGTCCAGCTGAGATATACATTTCCAGCGATAATCTTGGTGTTTCATCTGTGAGAAGGATGCAGGATCATCGGAATCGTTCTCTTGGAGCTATTTAATGCGAGAAACCAGTTATCTGGTGTTTTCACGACTCCACAGTGCGTTTGATATGCAGAAACTGCGATATCTTGGTTTTCGTCGGGTTTCAAGCTGAGAATATGCATATTCTGCATTAATCTTGGTGTTTCTTCTGTGTGAAGTATGCAGAATCATCGAAATCGCTCTTTTGGAGCTATTTAATGCGAGAAACACGTTATCTGGTGTTTTCACCACTCCACAATGCGATTGATACGCAGAACCGGCGATATCTTGGTTTTCGTGTGGTTTCCCGCTGGATATGCATTTTCTTCCATAATCTTGGTGTTTCTTCGGTGAGAAGGATGCAGGATGATCGAAATCGCTCGTTTGAAGCTATTTAATGCGCGTGACACGTTTTCTGGAGTTTTCACCACTCCACGGAGCGTTTGATTTGCAGAACCGTCGATATCTTGGTTTTCGTGGGGTTTCCAGCCGGATATGCATTTTCAGCGATAATCTTGGTGTTTCATCTGTGAGAAGGATGCAGGATCATCGAAATCGCTCTTTTCGAGCTATTTAATGCGGAAAATCACGTTTTCTGGTGTTTTCACCACTCCACAGTGCGTTTGATATGCAGAACCGGCGATATCTTGGTTTTCGTGGGGTTTCAAACTGAGATATGCATTGTCAGCGATAATCTTGGTGTTTCATCTGTGAGAAGGATGCAGGATCATCGAGATCGCTGTATTCGAGCGATTTAATGCGGAAAATCACGTTTTCTGGTGTTTTCACCAGTCCACAGTTCGTTTGATATGGAGATCGGCGATATCTTGGTATTCGTGGGGTTTCCAGCCGGATATGCATTTTCTGCGATAATCTTGGTGTTTCTTCTGTGAGAAGTATGCAGGATCATCGAAATCGCACTTTTCGAGCTATTTAATGCGGAAAATCACGTTTTCTGGTGTTTTCACCAGTCCACAGTGCGTTTGATATGGCGATCGGCGATATCTTGGTATTCGTAGGGTTTCCAGCCGGATATGCATTTTCTGCGATAATCTTGGTGTTTCTTCTGTGAGAAGTATGCAGGATCATCGAAATCGCTCTTTTCGAGCTATTTAATGCGAAAAATCACGTTTTCTGGTGTTTTCACCACTCCACAGTGCGTTTGATATGTAGATCGGCGATATCTTGGTTTTAGTGGGGTTTCCAGCTGGATATGCATTTTCTGCGATAATCTTGGTGTTTCTTCTGTGAGAAGTATGCAGGATCATCGAAATCGCTCTTTTCGAGCTATTTAATGCGGAAAATCACGTTTTCTGGTGTTTTCACCACTCCACAGTGCGTTTGATATGGAGATCGGCGATATCTTGGTTTTCGTGGGGTTTCAAGCTGAAAATATGCATATTCTGCGATAATCTTGGTGTTTCTTCTGTGTGAAGTATGCAGAATCATCGGAATCGTTCTCTTGGAGCTATTTAATGCGAGAAACCAGTTATCTGGTGTTTTCACCACTCCACAGTGCGTTTGATATGCAGAAACTGCGATATCTTGGTTTTCGTCGGGTTTCAAGCTGAGAATATGCATATTCTGCATTAATCTTGGTGTTTCTTCTGTGTGAAGGATGCAGAATCATCGAAATCGCTCTTTTGGAGCTATTTAATGCGAGAAACACGTTATCTGGTGTTTTCACCAGTCCACAGTGCGTTTGATATGGCGATCGGCGATATCTTGGTATTCGTAGGGTTTCCAGCCGGACATGCATTTTCTGCGATAATCTTGGTGTTTCTTCTGTGAGAAGTATGCAGGATCATCGAAATCGCTCTTTTCGAGCTATTTAATGCGGAAAATCTCGTTTTCTGGTGTTTTCACCAATCCACAGTGCGTTTGATATGCAGAACCAGCGATATCTTGGTTTTCGTGGGGTTTCAAGCTGAGATATGCATTTTCTACGATAATCTTGGTGAGACTTCTGTCAGAAGTATACAGAGTCATCGAGATCGCCCTATTCGAGCGATATAATGCGAGAAACACGCTATCTGGTGTTTTCACCACTCCACAGTGCGTTTGATGGCAGAATCGGCGATACCTTGGTTTTCGAGGGGTTTCCAGCTGAATATGCATTTTCTGCGATAATCTTGGTGTTTCTTCTGTGAGAAGTATGCAGGATCAAAGAAATCGCTCTTTTCGAGCTATTTAATGCGGAAAATCACGTTTTCTGGTGTTTTCACCACTCCACAGAGCGTTTGATATGTAGATCGGCGATATCTTGGTTTTCGTGGGGTTTCCAACTGGATATGCATTTTCTGCGATGATCTTGGTGTTTCTTCTTTGAGAGGTATGCAGGATCATCGAAATCGCTCTTTTCGAACTATTTAATGCGGAAAATCACGTTTTCTGGTGTTTTCACCAGTCCACAGTGCGTTTGATATGGCGATCGGCGATATCTTGGTATTCGTAATGTTTCCAGCCGGATATGCATTTTCTGCGATAATCTTGGTGTTTCTTCTGTGAGAAGTATGCAGGATCATCGAAATCGCTCTTTTCGAGCTATTTAATGCGGAAAATCACGTTTTCTGGTGTTTTCACCACACCACAGTGCGTTTGATCTGGAGATCGGCGATATCTTGATTTTCGTGGGGTGTCCAGCTGAGATATGCATTTTCAGCGATAATCTTGGTGTTTCATCTGTGAGAAGGATGCAGGATCATCGAAATCGCTCTTTTGAAGCTATTTAATGCGAGAAATACGTTATCTGGTGTTTTCACCACTCCACAATGCGTTTGATATGCAGAACCGGCGATATCTTGGTGTTCGTGGGGTTTCAAGATGAGATATGCATTTTCTGCGATGATGTTGGTGTTACTTCTGTGAGAAATATGCACAATATTCGAAATCGCTCTTTTGGAGCTTTTTAATGCGAGTGACACGTTTTCTGGAGTTTTCACCACTCCACAGAGCGTTTGATTTGCAGAACCGGCGATATCTTGGTTTTCGTGGGGTTTCCACCTGGATATGCATTTTCTACCATAATCTTGGTGTTTCTTCTGTGAGAAGTATGCAGGATCATCGAAATCGCTCTTTTGAAGCTATTTAATGCGAGAAATACGTTATCTGGTGTTTTCACCACTCCACAGTGCGTTTCATATGCAGAACCGGCGATATCTTGGTTTTCGTGTGGTTTCCAGCTGGATATGCATTTTCTACCATAATCTTGGTGTTTCTTCTGTGAGAAGTATGCAGGATCATCGAAATCGCTCTTTTGAAGCTATTTAATGCGAGAAATACGTTATCTGGTGTTTTCACCACTCCACAGTGCGTTTGATATGCAGAACCGGCGATATCTTGGTTTTCGTGGTGTTTCAAGCTGAGAATATGCATATTCTGCGATAATCTTGGTGTTTCTTCTGTGAGAAGTATGCAGAATCATCGAAATCGCTCTTTTGGAGCTACATAATGCCAGATACAAGTTATCTGGTGTTTTCACCACTCCACAATGCGTTTGATATGCAGAACCGGCGATATCGTGGTTTTCGTGGGGTTTAAAGCTGAATATGCATTTTCTACCATAATCTTGGTGTTTCTTCTGTGAGAAGAATGCAGGATCATCGAAATCGCTCTTTTGAAGCTATTTAATGCGAGAAATACGTTATCTGGTGTTTTCACAACTCCACAGTGCGTTTCATATGCAGAACCGGCGATATCTTGGTTTTCGTGTGGTTTCCAGCTGGATATGCATTTTCTACCATAATCTTGGTGTTTCTTCCGTGAGAAGTATGCACAATCATCGAAATCGCTCTTTTGGAGCTATTTAATGCGAGTGACACGTTTTCTGGTGTTTTCACCACTCCACAGAGCGTTTGATTTGCAGAACCGGCGATATCTTGGTTTTCGTGGGGTTTCCACCTGGATATGCATTTTCTACCATAATCTTGGTGTTTCTTCTGTGAGAAGTATGCAGGATCATCGAAATCGCGCTTTTGAAGCTATTTAAAACGAGAAATACGTTATCTGGTGTTTTCACCACTCCACAGTGCGTTTCATATGCAGAACCGGCGATATCTTGGTTTTCGTGGGGTTTCAAGATGAGATATGCATTTTCTGCGATGATCTTGGTGTTTCTTCTGTGAGAAATATGCACAATATTCGAAATCGCTCTTTTCGAGCTATTTAATGCGAAAAATCACGTTTTCTGGTGTTTTCACCACTCCACAGTGCGTTTGATATGTAGATCGGCGATATCTTGGTTTTAGTGGGGTTTCCAGCTGGATATGCATTTTCTGCGATAATCTTGGTGTTTCTTCTGTGAGAAGTATGCAGGATCATCGAAATCGCTCTTTTCGAGCTATTTAATGCGGAAAATCACGTTTTCTGGGGTTTTCACCACTCCACAGTGCGTTTGATATGGAGATCGGCGATATCTTGGTTTTCGTGGGGTTTCAAGCTGAAAATATGCATATTCTGCGATAATCTTGGTGTTTCTTCTGTGTGAAGTATGCAGAATCATCGGAATCGTTCTCTTGGAGCTATATAATGCGAGAAACCAGTTATCTGGTGTTTTCACCACTCCACAGTGCGTTTGATATGCAGAAACTGCGATATCTTGGTTTTCGTCGGGTTTCAAGCTGAGAATATGCATATTCTGCATTAAGCTTGGTGTTTCTTCTGTGTGAAGGATGCAGAATCATCGAAATCGCTCTTTTGGAGCTATTTAATGCGAGAAACACGTTATCTGGTGTTTTCACCAGTCCACAGTGCGTTTGATATGGCGATCGGCGATATCTTGGTATTCGTAGGGTTTCCAGCCGGATATGCATTTTCTGCGATAATCTTGGTGTTTCTTCTGTGAGAAGTATGCAGGATCATCGAAATCGCTCTTTTCGAGCTATTTAATGTGGAAAATCACGTTTTCTGGTGTTTTCACCAATCCACAGTGCGTTTGATATGCAGAACCAGCGATATCTTGGTTTTCGTGGGGTTTCAAGCTGAGATATGCATTTTCTACGATAATCTTGGTGAGACATCTGTCAGAAGTATACAGAGTCATCGAGATCGCCCTATTCGAGCGATATAATGCGAGAAACACGCTATCTGGTGTTTTCACCACTCCACAGTGCGTTTGATGGCAGAATCGGCGATACCTTGGTTTTCGAGGCGTTTCCAGCTGAATATGCATTTTCTGCGATAATCTTGGTGTTTCTTCTGTGAGAAGTATGCAGGATCAAAGAAATCGCTCTTTTCGAGCTATTTAATGCGGAAAATCACGTTTTCTGGTGTTTTCACCACTCCACAGAGCGTTTGATATGTAGATCGGCGATATCTTGGTTTTCGTGGGGTTTCCAACTGGATATGCAGATTCTGCGATAATCTTGGTGTTTCTTCTGTGAGAAGTATGCAGGATCATCGAAATCGCTCTTTTCGAGCTATTTAATGCGGAAAATCACGTTTTCTGGTGTTTTCACCACTCCACAGTGCGTTTGATATGGAGATCGGCGATATCTTGGTTTTCGTGGGGTTTCAAGCTGAAAATATGCATATTCTGCGATAATCTTGGTGTTTCTTCTGTGT
The DNA here is from genome assembly GCA_951804975.1 of Anthophora plumipes. Classification (NCBI taxonomy): domain Eukaryota; kingdom Metazoa; phylum Arthropoda; class Insecta; order Hymenoptera; family Apidae; genus Anthophora; species Anthophora plumipes. Next base: position 875,435 of record CATORF010000581.1, on the reverse strand, counting down.
GAAGTATGCAGAATCATCGGAATCGTTCTCTTGGAGCTATTTAATGCGAGAAACCAGTTATCTGGTGTTTTCACCACTCCACAGTGCGTTTGATATGCAGAAACTGCGATATCTTGGTTTTCGTCGGGTTTCAAGCTGAGAATATGCATATTCTGCATTAATCTTGGTGTTTCTTCTGTGTGAAGGATGCAGAATCATCGAAATCGCTCTTTTGGAGCTATTTAATGCGAGAAACACGTTATCTGGTGTTTTCACCAGTCCACAGTGCGTTTGATATGGCGATCGGCGATATCTTGGTATTCGTAGGGTTTCCAGCCGGACATGCATTTTCTGCGATAATCTTGGTGTTTCTTCTGTGAGAAGTATGCAGGATCATCGAAATCGCTCTTTTCGAGCTATTTAATGCGGAAAATCTCGTTTTCTGGTGTTTTCACCAATCCACAGTGCGTTTGATATGCAGAACCAGCGATATCTTGGTTTTCGTGGGGTTTCAAGCTGAGATATGCATTTTCTACGATAATCTTGGTGAGACTTCTGTCAGAAGTATACAGAGTCATCGAGATCGCCCTATTCGAGCGATATAATGCGAGAAACACGCTATCTGGTGTTTTCACCACTCCACAGTGCGTTTGATGGCAGAATCGGCGATACCTTGGTTTTCGAGGGGTTTCCAGCTGAATATGCATTTTCTGCGATAATCTTGGTGTTTCTTCTGTGAGAAGTATGCAGGATCAAAGAAATCGCTCTTTTCGAGCTATTTAATGCGGAAAATCACGTTTTCTGGTGTTTTCACCACTCCACAGAGCGTTTGATATGTAGATCGGCGATATCTTGGTTTTCGTGGGGTTTCCAACTGGATATGCATTTTCTGCGATGATCTTGGTGTTTCTTCTTTGAGAGGTATGCAGGATCATCGAAATCGCTCTTTTCGAACTATTTAATGCGGAAAATCACGTTTTCTGGTGTTTTCACCAGTCCACAGTGCGTTTGATATGGCGATCGGCGATATCTTGGTATTCGTAATGTTTCCAGCCGGATATGCATTTTCTGCGATAATCTTGGTGTTTCTTCTGTGAGAAGTATGCAGGATCATCGAAATCGCTCTTTTCGAGCTATTTAATGCGGAAAATCACGTTTTCTGGTGTTTTCACCACACCACAGTGCGTTTGATCTGGAGATCGGCGATATCTTGATTTTCGTGGGGTGTCCAGCTGAGATATGCATTTTCAGCGATAATCTTGGTGTTTCATCTGTGAGAAGGATGCAGGATCATCGAAATCGCTCTTTTGAAGCTATTTAATGCGAGAAATACGTTATCTGGTGTTTTCACCACTCCACAATGCGTTTGATATGCAGAACCGGCGATATCTTGGTGTTCGTGGGGTTTCAAGATGAGATATGCATTTTCTGCGATGATGTTGGTGTTACTTCTGTGAGAAATATGCACAATATTCGAAATCGCTCTTTTGGAGCTTTTTAATGCGAGTGACACGTTTTCTGGAGTTTTCACCACTCCACAGAGCGTTTGATTTGCAGAACCGGCGATATCTTGGTTTTCGTGGGGTTTCCACCTGGATATGCATTTTCTACCATAATCTTGGTGTTTCTTCTGTGAGAAGTATGCAGGATCATCGAAATCGCTCTTTTGAAGCTATTTAATGCGAGAAATACGTTATCTGGTGTTTTCACCACTCCACAGTGCGTTTCATATGCAGAACCGGCGATATCTTGGTTTTCGTGTGGTTTCCAGCTGGATATGCATTTTCTACCATAATCTTGGTGTTTCTTCTGTGAGAAGTATGCAGGATCATCGAAATCGCTCTTTTGAAGCTATTTAATGCGAGAAATACGTTATCTGGTGTTTTCACCACTCCACAGTGCGTTTGATATGCAGAACCGGCGATATCTTGGTTTTCGTGGTGTTTCAAGCTGAGAATATGCATATTCTGCGATAATCTTGGTGTTTCTTCTGTGAGAAGTATGCAGAATCATCGAAATCGCTCTTTTGGAGCTACATAATGCCAGATACAAGTTATCTGGTGTTTTCACCACTCCACAATGCGTTTGATATGCAGAACCGGCGATATCGTGGTTTTCGTGGGGTTTAAAGCTGAATATGCATTTTCTACCATAATCTTGGTGTTTCTTCTGTGAGAAGAATGCAGGATCATCGAAATCGCTCTTTTGAAGCTATTTAATGCGAGAAATACGTTATCTGGTGTTTTCACAACTCCACAGTGCGTTTCATATGCAGAACCGGCGATATCTTGGTTTTCGTGTGGTTTCCAGCTGGATATGCATTTTCTACCATAATCTTGGTGTTTCTTCCGTGAGAAGTATGCACAATCATCGAAATCGCTCTTTTGGAGCTATTTAATGCGAGTGACACGTTTTCTGGTGTTTTCACCACTCCACAGAGCGTTTGATTTGCAGAACCGGCGATATCTTGGTTTTCGTGGGGTTTCCACCTGGATATGCATTTTCTACCATAATCTTGGTGTTTCTTCTGTGAGAAGTATGCAGGATCATCGAAATCGCGCTTTTGAAGCTATTTAAAACGAGAAATACGTTATCTGGTGTTTTCACCACTCCACAGTGCGTTTCATATGCAGAACCGGCGATATCTTGGTTTTCGTGGGGTTTCAAGATGAGATATGCATTTTCTGCGATGATCTTGGTGTTTCTTCTGTGAGAAATATGCACAATATTCGAAATCGCTCTTTTCGAGCTATTTAATGCGAAAAATCACGTTTTCTGGTGTTTTCACCACTCCACAGTGCGTTTGATATGTAGATCGGCGATATCTTGGTTTTAGTGGGGTTTCCAGCTGGATATGCATTTTCTGCGATAATCTTGGTGTTTCTTCTGTGAGAAGTATGCAGGATCATCGAAATCGCTCTTTTCGAGCTATTTAATGCGGAAAATCACGTTTTCTGGGGTTTTCACCACTCCACAGTGCGTTTGATATGGAGATCGGCGATATCTTGGTTTTCGTGGGGTTTCAAGCTGAAAATATGCATATTCTGCGATAATCTTGGTGTTTCTTCTGTGTGAAGTATGCAGAATCATCGGAATCGTTCTCTTGGAGCTATATAATGCGAGAAACCAGTTATCTGGTGTTTTCACCACTCCACAGTGCGTTTGATATGCAGAAACTGCGATATCTTGGTTTTCGTCGGGTTTCAAGCTGAGAATATGCATATTCTGCATTAAGCTTGGTGTTTCTTCTGTGTGAAGGATGCAGAATCATCGAAATCGCTCTTTTGGAGCTATTTAATGCGAGAAACACGTTATCTGGTGTTTTCACCAGTCCACAGTGCGTTTGATATGGCGATCGGCGATATCTTGGTATTCGTAGGGTTTCCAGCCGGATATGCATTTTCTGCGATAATCTTGGTGTTTCTTCTGTGAGAAGTATGCAGGATCATCGAAATCGCTCTTTTCGAGCTATTTAATGTGGAAAATCACGTTTTCTGGTGTTTTCACCAATCCACAGTGCGTTTGATATGCAGAACCAGCGATATCTTGGTTTTCGTGGGGTTTCAAGCTGAGATATGCATTTTCTACGATAATCTTGGTGAGACATCTGTCAGAAGTATACAGAGTCATCGAGATCGCCCTATTCGAGCGATATAATGCGAGAAACACGCTATCTGGTGTTTTCACCACTCCACAGTGCGTTTGATGGCAGAATCGGCGATACCTTGGTTTTCGAGGCGTTTCCAGCTGAATATGCATTTTCTGCGATAATCTTGGTGTTTCTTCTGTGAGAAGTATGCAGGATCAAAGAAATCGCTCTTTTCGAGCTATTTAATGCGGAAAATCACGTTTTCTGGTGTTTTCACCACTCCACAGAGCGTTTGATATGTAGATCGGCGATATCTTGGTTTTCGTGGGGTTTCCAACTGGATATGCAGATTCTGCGATAATCTTGGTGTTTCTTCTGTGAGAAGTATGCAGGATCATCGAAATCGCTCTTTTCGAGCTATTTAATGCGGAAAATCACGTTTTCTGGTGTTTTCACAAGTCCACAGTGCGTTTGATATGGCGATCGGCGATATCTTGGTATTCGTAGGGTTTCCAGCCGGATATGCATTTTCTGCGATAATCTTGGTGTTTCTTCTGTGAGAAGTATGCAGGATCATCGAAATCGCTCTTTTCGAGCTATTTAATGCGGAAAATCACGTTTTCTGGTGTTTTCACCACACCACAGTGCGTTTGATCTGGAGATCGGCGATATCTTGGTTTTCGTGGGGTGTCCAGCTGAGATATGCATTTTCAGCGATAATCTTTGTGTTTCATCTGTGAGAAGGATGCAGGATCATCGAAATCGCTCTTTTGAAGCTATTTAATGCGAGAAATACGTTATCTGGTGTTTTCACCACTCCACAATGCGTTTGATATGCAGAACCGGCGATATCTTGGTGTTCGTGGGGTTTCAAGATGAGATATGCATTTTCTGCGATGATGTTGGTGTTACTTCTGTGAGAAGTATGCACAATATTCGAAATCGCTCTTTTGGAGCTTTTTAATGCGAGTGACACGTTTTCTGGAGTTTTCACCACTCCACAGAGCGTTTGATTTGCAGAACCGGCGATATCTTGGTTTTCGTGGGGTTTCCACCTGGATATGCATTTTCTACCATAATCTTGGTGTTTCTTCTGTGAGAAGTATGCAGGATCATCCAAATCGCTCTTTTGAAGCTATTTAATGCGAGAAATACGTTATCTGGTGTTTTCACCACTCCACAGTGCGTTTCATATGCAGAACCGGCGATATCTTGGTTTTCGTGTGGTTTCCAGCTGGATATGCATTTTCTACCATAATCTTGGTGTTTCTTCTGTGAGAAGTATGCAGGATCATCGAAATCGCTCTTTTGAAGCTATTTAATGCGAGAAATACGTTATCTGGTGTTTTCACCACTCCACAGTGCGTTTGATATGCAGAACCGGCGATATCTTGGTTTTCGTGGTGTTTCAAGCTGAGAATATGCATATTCTGCGATAATCTTGGTGTTTCTTCTGTGAGAAGTATGCAGAATCATCGAAATCGCTCTTTTGGAGCTACATAATGCCAGATACAAGTTATCTGGTGTTTTCACCACTCCACAGTGCGTTTCATATGCAGAACCGGCGATATCTTGGTTTTCGTGTGGTTTCCAGCTGGATATGCATTTTCTACCATAATCTTGGTGTTTCTTCTGTGAGAAGTATGCAGGATCATCGAAATCGCTCTTTTGAAGCTATTTAATGCGAGAAATACGTTATCTGGTGTTTCCACCGCTCCACAGTGCGTTTGATATGCAGAACCGGCGATATCTTGGTTTTCGTGGGGTTTCCAGCTGGATATGCATTTTCTACGATAATCTTGGTGAGTGTTCTGTGAGAAGTATGCAGAATCATCGAAATCGCTCTTTTGAAGCTATTTAATGCGAGAAATACGTTATCTGGTGTTTTCACCACTCCACAGTGCGTTTGTTATGCAGAACCGGCGATATCTTGGTTTTCGTGTGGTTTCCAGCTGGATATGCATTTTCTACCATAATCTTGGTGAGTCTTCTGTGTGAAGTATGCAGAATCATCGAAATCGCTCTTTTGAAACTATTTAATGCGAGAAATACGTTATCTGGTGTTTTCACCACTCCACAGTGCGTTTGATATGCGGAACTGGCGATATCTTGGTTTTCATGTGGTTTCCAGCTGGATATGCATTTTCTACCATAATCTTGGTGTTTCTTCGGTGAGAAGTACGCAGAATCATCGAAATCGCTCTCTTGGAGCTATTTAATGCGAGTGACACGTTTTCTGGAGTTTTCACCACTCCACAGTGCGTTTGATTTGCAGAACCGTCGATATCTTGGTTTTCGTGGGGGTTCAAGCTGAGATATGCATTTTCTGCGATGATCTTGGTGTTTCTTCTGTGAGAAGTATGCAGAATCATCGAAATCGCTCTCTTGGAGCAACTTAATGCGAGACACCGGTTATCTGGTGTTTTCACCACTCCACAGTGCGTTTGATATGCAGAACCGGCGATATCTTGGTTTTCGTGTGGTTTCCAGCTGGATATGCATTTTCTACCATAATCTTGGTGAGTCTTCAGTGAGAAGTATGCAGGATCATCGAAATCGCTCTTTTGAAGCTATTTAATGCGAGAAATACGTTATCTGGTGTTTCCACCTATCCACAGTGCGTTTGATATGCAGAACCGGCGATATCTTGGTTTTCGTGGGGTTTCCAGCTGGATATGCATTTTCTACGATAATCTTGGTGAGTGTTCTGTGAGAAGTATGCAGAATCATCGAAATCTCTCTTTTGAAGCTATTTAATGCGAGAAATACGTTATCTGGTGTTTTCACCACTCCACAATGCGTTTGATATGCAGAACCGGCGATATCTTGGTGTTCGTGGGGTTTCAAGATGAGATATGCATTTTCTGCGATTATCTTGGTGTTTCTTCAGTGAGAAGTATGCACAATAATCGAAATCGCTCTTTTGGAGCTATTTAATTCGAGTGACACGTTTTCTGGAGTTTTCACCACTCCACAGAGCGTTTGATTCGCAGAACCGGCGATATCTTGGTTTTCGTGGGGTTTCCACCTGGATATGCATTTTCTACGATAATCTTGGTGAGTCTTCTGTGAGAAGTATGCAGAATCATCGAAGTCGCTCTTTTGAAGCTATTTAATGCGAGAAACACGTTATCTGGTGTTTTCACCACTCCACAGTGCGATTCATATGCAGAACCGGCGATATCTTGGTTTTCGTGGGGTTTCAAGATGAGATATGCATTTTCTGCGATGATCTTCGTGAGTGTTCTGTGAGAAGTATGCAGAATCATCGAAATCGCTCATTTGAAGCTATTTAATGCGAGAAATACGTTATCTGGTGTTTTCACCACTTCACAATGCGTTTGATATGCAGAACCGGCGATATCTTGGTGTTCGTGGGGTTTCAAGATGAGATATGCATTTTCTGCGATTATCTTGGTGTTTCTTCTGTGAGAAGTATGCACAATCATCGAAATCGCTCTTTTGAAGCTATTTAATGCGAGAAATAAGTTATCTGGTGTTTTCATCACTCCACAGTGCGTTTCATATGCAGAACCGGCGATATCTTGGTTTTCGTGGGGTTTCAAGATGAGATATGCATTTTCTGCGATGATCTTGGTGTTTCTTCTGTGAGAAGTATGCACAATCATCGAAACCGCTCTTTTGGAGCTATTTAATGCGAGTGACACGTTTTCTGGTGTTTTCACCACTCCACAGTGCGTTTGATATGCAGAACCGGCGATATCTTGGTATTCGTGTGGTTTCCAGCTGGATATGCATTTTCTACCATAATCTTGGTGAGTCTTCAGTGAGAAGTATGCAGGATCATCGAAATCGCTCTTTTGAAGCTATTTAATGCGAGAAATACGTTATCTGGTGTTTCCACCGCTCCACAGTGCGTTTGATATGCAGAACCGGCGATATCATGGTTTTCGTGGGGTTTCCAGCTCGATATGCATTTTCTACGATAATCTTGGTGAGTGTTCTGTGAGAAGTATGCAGAATCATCGAAATCGCTCTTCTGAAGCTATTTAATGCGAGAAATACGTTATCTGGTGTTTTCACCACTCCATAATGCGTTTGATATGCAGAACCGGCGATATCTTGGTGTTCGTGGGGTTTCAAGATGAGATATGCATTTTCTGCGATTATCTTGGTGTTTCTTCTGTGAGAAGTATGCACAATAATCGAAATCGCTCTTTTGGAGCTATTTAATGCGAGTGACACGTTTTCTGGAGTTTTCACCACTCCACAGAGCGTTTGATTTGCAGAACCGGCGATATCATGGTTTTCGTGGGGTTTCCACCTGGATATGCATTTTCTACCATAATCTTGGTGTTTCTTCTGTGAGAAGTATGCAGGATCATCGAAATCGCTCTTTTGAAGCTATTTAATGCGAGAAACACGTTATCTGGTGTTTTCACCACTCCACAGTGCGTTTCATATGCAGAACCGGCGATATCTTGGTTTTGGTGGGGTTTCAAGATGAGATATGCATTTTCTGCGATGATCTTCGTGAGTGTTCTGTGAGAAGTATGCAGAATCATCGAAATCGCTCATTTGAAGCTATTTAATGCGAGAAATACGTTATCTGGTGTTTTCACCACTCCACAATGCGTTTGATATGCAGAACCGGCGATATCTTGGTGTTCGTGGGGTTTCAAGATGAGATATGCATTTTCTGCGATTATCTTGGTGTTTCTTCTGTGAGAAGTATGCACAATCATCGAAATCGCTCTTTTGGAGCTATTTAATGCGAGTGACACGTTATCTGATGTTTTCACCACTCCACAGTGCGTTTCATATGCAGAACCGGCGATATCTTGGTTTTCGTGGGGTTTCAAGATGAGATATGCATTTTCTGCGATGATCTTGGTGTTTCTTCTGTGAGAAGTATGCACAATCATCGAAATCGCTCTTTTGGAGCTATTTAATGCGAGTGACACGTTTTCTGGTGTTTTCACCACTCCACAGTGCGTTTGATATGCAGAACCGGCGATATCTTGGTTTTCGTGTGGTTTCCTGCTGGATATGAATTTTCTTCGATAATCTTTGTGTTTCTTCTGTGACAAGTATGCAGAATCATTGAAGTCCTTCTTTTGGAGCTGTTTAATGCGAGAAACACGTTATCTGGTGTTTTCACCACTCCACAATGCGTTTGATACGCAGAACCGGCGATATCTTGGTTTTCGTGTGGTTTCAGCTGGATATGCATTTTCTACAATAATCTTGGTGAGTCTTCAGTGAGAAGTATGCAGGATCATCGAAATCGCTCTTTTGAAGCTATTTAATGCGAGAAATACGTTATCTGGTGTTTTCACCACTCCACAGTGCGTTTGATACGCAGAACCGGCGATATCTTGGTTTTCGTGTGGTTTCCAGCTGGATATGCATTCTCTACCATTATCTTGGTGAGTCTTAAGTGAGAAGTATGCAGGATCATCGAAATCGCTCTTTTGAAGCTATTTAATGCGAGAAATACGTTATCTGGTGTTTTCACAACTCCACAGTGCGTTTCATATGCAGAACCGGCGATATCTTGGTTTTCGTGTGGTTTCCAGCTGGATATGCATTTTCTACCATAATCTTGGTGTTTCTTCGGTGAGAAGTACGCAGAATCATCGAAATCGCTCTCTTGGAGCTATTTAATGCGAGTGACACGTTTTCTGGAGTTTTCACCACTCCACAGTGCGTTTGATTTGCAGAACCGTCGATATCTTGGTTTTCGTGGGGTTTCAAGATGAGATATGCATTTTCTACCATAATCTTGGAGTTTCTTCTGTGAGAAGTATGCAGGATCATCCAAATCGCTCTTTTGAAGCTATTTAATGCGAGAAATACGTTATCTGGTGTTTTCACCACTCCACAGTGCGTTTCATATGCAGAACCGGCGATATCTTGGTTTTCGTGTGGTTTCCAGCTGGATATGCATTTTCTACCATAATCTTGGTGAGTCTTCAGTGATAAGTATGCAGGATCATCGAAATCGCTCTTTTGAAGCTATTTAATGCGAGAAATACGTTATCTGGTGTTTCCACCGCTCCACAGTGCGTTTGATATGCAGAACCGGCGATATCTTGGTTTTCGTGGGGTTTCCAGCTGGATATGCATTTTCTACGATAATCTTGGTGAGTGTTCTGTGAGAAGTATGCAGAATCATCGAAATCGCTCTTTTGAAGCTATTTAATGCGAGAAATACGTTATCTGGTGTTTTCACCACTCCATAATGCGTTTGATATGCAGAACCGGCGATATCTTGGTGTTCGTGGGGTTTCAAGTTGAGATATGCATTTTCTGCGATTATCTTGGTGTTTCTTCTGTGAGAAGTATGCACAATAATCGAAATCACTCTTTTGGAGCTATTTAATGCGAGTGACACGTTTTCTGGAGTTTTCACCACTCCACAGAGCGTTTGATTTGCAGAACCGGCGATATCATGGTTTTCGTGGGGTTTCCACCTGGATATGTATTTTCTACCATAATCTTGGAGTTTCTTCTGTGAGAAGTATGCAGGATCATCGAAATCGCTCTTTTGAAGCTATTTAATGCGAGAAACACGTTATCTGGTGTTTTCACCACTCCACAGTGCGTTTCATATGCAGAACCGGCGATATCTTGGTTTGCGTGGGGTTTCAAGATGAGATATGCATTTTCTGCGATTATCTTGGTGTTTCTTCTGTGAGAAGTATGCACAATCATCGAAATCGCTCTTTTGGAGCTATTTAATGCGAGTGACACGTTTTCTGGTGTTTTCACCACTCCACAGTGCGTTTGATATGCAGAACCGGCGATATCTTGGTTTTCGTGGTGTTTCAAGCTGAGAATATGCATATTCTGCGATAATCTTGGTGTTTCTTCTGTGAGAAGTATGCAGAATCATCGAAATCGCTCTTTTGGAGCTACATAATGCCAGATACAAGTTATCTGGTGTTTTCACCACTCCACAATGCGTTTGATATGCAGAACCGGCGATATCGTGGTTTTCGTGGGGTTTAAAGCTGAATATGCATTTTCTACCATAATCTTGGTGTTTCTTCTGTGAGAAGAATGCAGGATCATCGAAATCGCTCTTTTGAAGCTATTTAATGCGAGGAATACGTTTTCTGGAGTTTTCACCACTCCACAGTGCGTTTGATTTGCAGAACCGTCGATATCTTGGTTTTCGTGGGGTTTCAAGCTACGATATGCATTTTCTACAATAATCTTGGTGTTTCTTCCGTGAGAAGTATGCACAATCATCGAAATCGCTCTTTTGGAGCTATTTAATGCGAGTGACACGTTTTCTGGTGTTTTCACCACTCCACAGAGCGTTCGATTTGCAGAACCGGCGATATCTTGGTTTTCGTGGGGTTTCCACCTGGATATGCATTTTCTACCATAATCTTGGTGTTTCTTCTGTGAGAAGTATGCAGGATCATCGAAATCGCGCTTTTGAAGCTATTTAATGCGAGAAATACGTTATCTGGTGTTTTCACCACTCCACAGTGCGTTTCATATGCAGAACCAGCGATATCTTGGTTTTCGTGGGGTTTCAAGATGAGATATGCATTTTCTGCGATGATCTTGGTGTTTCTTCTGTGAGAAGTATGCACAATCATCGAAATCGCTCTTTTGGAGCTATTTAATGAGAGTGACACGTTTTCTGGTGTTTTCACCACTCCACAGTGCGTTTGATAAGAAGAACCGGCGATATCTTGGTTTTCGTGGAGTTTCCTGCTGGATATGAATTTTCTGCAATAATCTTTGTGTTTCTTCTGTGACAAGTATGCAGATTCATTGAAGTCCTTCTTTTGGAGCTGTTTATTGCGAGAAACACGTTATCTGGTGTTTTCACCACTGCACAATGCGTTTGATATGCAGAACAGGCGATATCTTGGTTTTCGTGTGGTTTCCAGCTGGATATGCATTCTCTACCATTATCTTGGTGAGTCTTCAGTGAGAAGTATGCAGGATCATCGAAATCGCTCTTTTGAAGCTATTTAATGCGAGAAATACGTTATCTGGTGTTTTCACCACTGCACAGTGCGTTTGATATGCGGAACTGGCGATATCTTGGTTTTCATGTGGTTTCCAGCTGGATATGCATTTTCTACCATAATCTTGGTGTTTCTTCGGTGAGAAGTATGCAGGATCATCGAAATCGCTCTTTTGAAGCTATTTAATGCGAGAAATACGTTATCTGGTGTTTTCACCACTCCACAGTGCGTTTGATATGCTGAACCGGCGAAATCTTGGTTTTCGTGTGGTTTCCAGCTGGATATGCATTTTCCACCATAATCTTGGTGAGTCTTCTGTGAGAAGTATGCAGTATCATCGAAATCGCTCTTTTGAAGCTATTTAATGCGAGAAATACGTTATCTGGTGTTTTCACCACTCTACAGTGCGTTTGATATGCAGAACCGGCGATATCTTGGTTTTCGTGTGGTTTCCAGCTGGATATGCATTTTCTACCATAATCTTGGTGAGCCTTCTGTGAGAAGTATGCAGGATCATCGAATTCGCCCTTTTGGAGATATTCAATGTGAGAAAAACGCTATCAGGTGTTTTCACCACTCCACACTGCGTTTGATATGCAGATCCGGCGATATCTTGGTTTTCGTGGGGTTTCCAGCTGGATATGCATTTTCTACGATAATCTTGGTGAGTCTTCTGTGTGAAGTATGCAGAATCATCGAAATCGCTCTTTTGAAACTATTTAATGCGAGAAATACGTTATCTGGTGTTTTCACCACTCCACAGTGCGTTTGATATGCGGAACTGGCGATATCTTGGTTTTCATGTGGTTTCCAGCTGGATATGCATTTTCTACCATAAACTTGGTGTTTCTTCGGTGAGAAGTACGCAGAATCATCGAAATCGCTCTCTTGGAGCTATTTAATGCGAGTGACACGTTTTCTGGAGTTTTCACCAATCCACAGTGCGTTTGATTTGCAGAACCGTCGATATCTTGGTTTTCGTGGGGGTTCAAGCTGAGATATGCATTTTCCGCGATGATCTTGGTGTTTCTTCTGTGAGAAGTATGCAGAATCATCGAAATCGCTCTCTTGGAGCAACTTAATGCGAGACACCAGTTATCTGGTGTTTTCACCACTCCACAGTGCGTTTGATATGCAGAACCGGCGATATCTTGGTTTTCGTGTGGTTTCCAGCTGGATATGCATTTTCTACCATAATCTTGGTGAGTCTTCAGTCAGAAGTATGCAGGATCATCGAAATCGCTCTTTTGAAGCTATTTAATGCGAGAAATACGTTATCTGGTGTTTCCACCTATCCACAGTGCGTTTGATATGCAGAACCGGCGATATCTTGGTTTTCGTGGGGTTTCCAGCTGGATATGCATTTTCTACGATAATCTTGGTGAGTGTTCTGTGAGAAGTATGCAGAATCATCGAAATCGCTCTTTTGAAGCTATTTAATGCGAGAAATACGTTATCTGGTGTTTTCACCACTCCACAATGCGTTTGATATGCAGAACCGGCGATATCTTGGTGTTCGTGGGGTTTCAAGATGAGATATGCATTTTCTGCGATTATCTTGGTGTTTCTTCTGTGAGAAGTATGCACAATAATCGAAATCGCTCTTTTGGAGCTATTTAATTCGAGTGACACGTTTTCTGGAGTTTTCACCACTCCACAGAGCGTTTGATTCGCAGAACCGGCGATATCTTGGTTTTCGTGGGGTTTCCACCTGGATATGCATTTTCTACGATAATCTTGGTGAGTCTTCTGTGAGAAGTATGCAGAATCATCGAAGTCGCTCTTTTGATGCTATTTAATGCGAGAAACACGTTATCTGGTGTTTTCACCACTCCACAGTGCGTTTCATATGCAGAACCGGCGATATCTTGGTTTTCGTGGGGTTTCAAGATGAGATATGCATTTTCTGCGATGATCTTCGTGAGTGTTCTGTGAGAAGTATGCAGAATCATCGAAATCGCTCATTTGAAGCTATTTAATGCGAGAAATACGTTATCTGGTGTTTTCACCACTCCACAATGCGTTTGATATGCAGAACCGGCGATATCTTGGTGTTCGTGGGGTTTCAAGATGAGATATGCATTTTCTGCGATTATCTTGGTGTTTCTTCTGTGAGAAGTATGCACAATCATCGAAATCGCTCTTTTGGAGCTATTTAATGCGAGTGACACGTTTTCTGGAGTTTTCACCACTCCACAGAGCGGTTGATTTACAGAACCGGCGATATCTTGGTTTTCGTGGGGTTTCCACCTGGATATGCATTTTCTACCATAATCTTGGTGTTTCTTCTGTGAGAAGTATGCAGGATCATCGAAATCGCTCTTTTGAAGCTATTTAATGCGAGAAATACGTTATCTGGTGTTTTCATCACTCCACAGTGCGTTTCATTTGCAGAACCGGCGATATCTTGGTTTTCGTGGGGTTTCAAGATGAGATATGCATTTTCTGCGATGATCTTGGTGTTTCTTCTGTGAGAAGTATGCACAATCATCGAAATCGCTCTTTTGGAGCTATTTAATGCGAGTGACACGTTTTCTGGTGTTTTCACCACTCCACAGTGCGTTTGATATGCAGAACCGGCGATATCATGGTTTTCGTGGGGTTTCCAGCTGGATATGCATTTTCTACGATAATCTTGGTGAGTGTTCTGTGAGAAGTATGCAGAATCATCGAAATCGCTCTTCTGAAGCTATTTAATGCGAGAAATACGTTATCTGGTGTTTTCACCACTCCATAATGCGTTTGATATGCAGAACCGGCGATATCTTGGTGTTCGTGGGGTTTCAAGTTGAGATATGCATTTTCTGCGATTATCTTGGTGTTTCTTCTGTGAGAAGTATGCACAATAATCGAAATCGCTCTTTTGGAGCTATTTAATGCGAGTGACACGTTTTCTGGAGTTTTCACCACTCCACAGAGCGTTTGATTTGCAGAACCGGCGATATCATGGTTTTCGTGGGGTTTCCACCTGGATATGCATTTTCTACCATAATCTTGGTGTTTCTTCTGTGAGAAGTATGCAGGATCATCGAAATCGCTCTTTTGAAGCTATTTAATGCGAGAAACACGTTATCTGGTGTTTTCACCACTCCACAGTGCGTTTCATATGCAGAACCGGCGATATCTTGGTTTTGGTGGGGTTTCAAGATGAGATATGCATTTTCTGCGATGATCTTCGTGAGTGTTCTGTGAGAAGTATGCAGAATCATCGAAATCGCTCATTTGAAGCTATTTAATGCGAGAAATACGTTATCTGGTGTTTTCACCACTCCACAATGCGTTTGATATGCAGAACCGGCGATATCTTGGTGTTCGTGGGGTTTCAAGATGAGATATGCATTTTCTGCGATTATCTTGGTGTTTCTTCTGTGAGAAGTATGCACAATCATCGAAATCGCTCTTTTGGAGCTATTTAATGCGAGTGACACGTTATCTGATGTTTTCACCACTCCACAGTGCGTTTCATATGCAGAACCGGCGATATCTTGGTTTTCGTGGGGTTTCAAGATGTGATATGCATTTTCTGCGATGATCTTGGTGTTTCTTCTGTGAGAAGTATGCACAATCATCGAAATCGCTCTTTTGGAGCTATTTAATGCGAGTGACACGTTTTCTGGTGTTTTCACCACTCCACAGTGCGTTTGATATGCAGAACCGGCGATATCTTGGTTTTCGTGTGGTTTCCTGCTGGATATGAATTTTCTTCGATAATCTTTGTGTTTCTTCTGTGACAAGTATGCAGAATCATTGAAGTCCTTCTTTTGGAGCTGTTTAATGCGAGAAACACGTTATCTGGTGTTTTCACCACTCCACAATGCGTTTGATACGCAGAACCGGCGATATCTTGGTTTTCGTGTGGTTTCAGCTGGATATGCATTTTCTACCATAATCTTGGTGAGTCTTCAGTGAGAAGTATGCAGGATCATCGAAATCGCTCTTTTGAAGCTATTTAATGCGAGAAATACGTTATCTGGTGTTTTCACCACTCCACAGTGCGTTTGATACGCAGAACCGGCGATATCTTGGTTTTCGTGTGGTTTCCAGCTGGATATGCATTCTCTACCATTATCTTGGTGAGTCTTCAGTGAGAAGTATGCAGGATCATCGAAATCGCTCTTTTGAAGCTATTTAATGCGAGCAATACGTTATCTGGTGTTTTCACAACTCCACAGTGCGTTTCATATGCAGAACCGGCGATATCTTGGTTTTCGTGTGGTTTCCAGCTGGATATGCATTTTCTACCATAATCTTGGTGTTTCTTCGGTGAGAAGTACGCAGAATCATCGAAATCGCTCTCTTGGAGCTATTTAATGCGAGTGACACGTTTTCTGGAGTTTTCACCACTCCACAGTGCGTTTGATTTGCAGAACCGTCGATATCTTGGTTTTCGTGGGGTTTCAAGCTGAGATATGCATTTTCTACCATAATCTTGGAGTTTCTTCTGTGAGAAGTATGCAGGATCATCCAAATCGCTCTTTTGAGGCTATTTAATGCGAGAAATACGTTATCTGGTGTTTTCACCACTCCACAGTGCGTTTCATATGCAGAACCGGCGATATCTTGGTTTTCGTGTGGTTTCCAGCTGGATATGCATTTTCTACCATAATCTTGGTGAGTCTTCAGTGATAAGTATGCAGGATCATCGAAATCGCTCTTTTGAAGCTATTTAATGCGAGAAATACGTTATCTGGTGTTTCCACCGCTCCACAGTGCGTTTGATATGCAGAACCGGCGATATCTTGGTTTTCGTGGGGTTTCCAGCTGGATATGCATTTTCTACGATAATCTTGGTGAGTGTTCTGTGAGAAGTATGCAGAATCATCGAAATCGCTCTTTTGAAGCTATTTAATGCGAGAAATACGTTATCTGGTGTTTTCACCACTCCATAATGCGTTTGATATGCAGAACCGGCGATATCTTGGTGTTCGTGGGGTTTCAAGTTGAGATATGCATTTTCTGCGATTATCTTGGTGTTTCTTCTGTGAGAAGTATGCACAATAATCGAAATCACTCTTTTGGAGCTATTTAATGCGAGTGACACGTTTTCTGGAGTTTTCACCACTCCACAGAGCGTTTGATTTGCAGAACCGGCGATATCATGGTTTTCGTGGGGTTTCCACCTGGATATGTATTTTCTACCATAATCTTGGAGTTTCTTCTGTGAGAAGTATGCAGGATCATCGAAATCGCTCTTTTGAAGCTATTTAATGCGAGAAACACGTTATCTGGTGTTTTCACCACTCCACAGTGCGTTTCATATGCAGAACCGGCGATATCTTGGTTTGCGTGGGGTTTCAAGATGAGATATGCATTTTCTGCGATTATCTTGGTGTTTCTTCTGTGAGAAGTATGCACAATCATCGAAATCGCTCTTTTGGAGCTATTTAATGCGAGTGACACGTTTTCTGGTGTTTTCACCACTCCACAGTGCGTTTGATATGCAGAACCGGCGATATCTTGGTTTTCGTGGTGTTTCAAGCTGAGAATATGCATATTCTGCGATAATCTTGGTGTTTCTTCTGTGAGAAGTATGCAGGATCATCGAAATCGCGCTTTTGAAGCTATTTAATGCGAGAAATACGTTATCTGGTGTTTTCACCACTCCACAGTGCGTTTCATATGCAGAACCAGCGATATCTTGGTTTTCGTGGGGTTTCAAGATGAGATATGCATTTTCTGCGATGATCTTGGTGTTTCTTCTGTGAGAAGTATGCACAATCATCGAAATCGCTCTTTTGGAGCTATTTAATGAGAGTGACACGTTTTCTGGTGTTTTCACCACTCCACAGTGCGTTTGATAAGAAGAACCGGCGATATCTTGGTTTTCGTGGAGTTTCCTGCTGGATATGAATTTTCTGCAATAATCTTTGTGTTTCTTCTGTGACAAGTATGCAGATTCATTGAAGTCCTTCTTTTGGAGCTGTTTAATGCGAGAAACACGTTATCTGGTGTTTTCACCACTGCACAATGCGTTTGATATGCAGAACAGGCGATATCTTGGTTTTCGTGTGGTTTCCAGCTGGATATGCATTCTCTACCATTATCTTGGTGAGTCTTCAGTGAGAAGTATGCAGGATCATCGAAATCGCTCTTTTGAAGCTATTTAATGCGAGAAAGACGTTATCTGGTGTTTTCACCACTGCACAGTGCGTTTGATATGCGGAACTGGCGATATCTTGGTTTTCATGTGGTTTCCAGCTGGATATGCATTTTCTACCATAATCTTGGTGTTTCTTCGGTGAGAAGTATGCAGGATCATCGAAATCGCTCTTTTGAAGCTATTTAATGCGAGAAATACGTTATCTGGTGTTTTCACCACTCCACAGTGCGTTTGATATGCTGAACCGGCGAAATCTTGGTTTTCGTGTGGTTTCCAGCTGGATATGCATTTTCTACCATAATCTTGGTGAGTCTTCTGTGAGAAGTATGCAGGATCATCGAAATCGCTCTTTTGAAGCTATTTAATGCGAGAAATACGTTATCTGGTGTTTTCACCACTCTACAGTGCGTTTGATATGCAGAACCGGCGATATCTTGGTTTTCGTGTGGTTTCCAGCTGGATATGCATTTTCTACCATAATCTTGGTGAGCCTTCTGTGAGAAGTATGCAGGATCATCGAATTCGCCCTTTTGGAGATATTCAATGTGAGAAAAACGCTATCAGGTGTTTTCACCACTCCACACTGCGTTTGATATGCAGATCCGGCGATATCTTGGTTTTCGTGGGGTTTCCAGCTGGATATGCATTTTCTACGATAATCTTGGTGAGTCTTCTGTGTGCAGTATGCAGAATCATCGAAATCGCTCTTTTGAAACTATTTAATGCGAGAAATACGTTATCTGGTGTTTTCACCACTCCACAGTGCGTTTGTTATGCGGAACTGGCGATATCTTGGTTTTCATGTGGTTTCCAGCTGGATATGCATTTTCTACCATAATCTTGGTGTTTCTTCGGTGAGAAGTACGCAGAATCATCGAAATCGCTCTCTTGGAGCTATTTAATGCGAGTGACACGTTTTCTGGAGTTTTCACCACTCCACAGTGCGTTTGATTTGCAGAACCGTCGATATCTTGGTTTTCGTGGGGGTTCAAGCTGAGATATGCATTTTCTGCGATGATCTTGGTGTTTCTTCTGTGAGAAGTATGCAGAATCATCGAAATCGCTCTCTTGGAGCAACTTAATGCGAGACACCGGTTATCTGGTGTTTTCACCACTCCACAGTGCGTTTGATATGCAGAACCGGCGATATCTTGGTTTTCGTGTGGTTTCCAGCTGGATATGCATTTTCTACCATAATCTTGGTGAGACTTCAGTCAGAAGTATGCAGGATCATCGAAATCGCTCTTTTGAAGCTATTTAATGCGAGAAATACGTTATCTGGTGTTTCCACCTATCCACAGTGCGTTTGATATGCAGAACCGGCGATATCTTGGTTTTCGTGGGGTTTCCAGCTGGATATGCATTTTCTACGATAATCTTGGTGAGTGTTCTGTGAGAAGTATGCAGAATCATCGAAATCGCTCTTTTGAAGCTATTTAATGCGAGAAATACGTTATCTGGTGTTTTCACCACTCCACAATGCGTTTGATATGCAGAACCGGCGATATCTTGGTGTTCGTGGGGTTTCAAGATGAGATATGCATTTTCTGCGATTATCTTGGTGTTTCTTCTGTGAGAAGTATGCACAATAATCGAAATCGCTCTTTTGGAGCTATTTAATTCGAGTGACACGTTTTCTGGAGTTTTCACCACTCCACAGAGCGTTTGATTCGCAGAACCGGCGATATCTTGGTTTTCGTGGGGTTTCCACCTGGATATGCATTTTCTACGATAATCTTGGTGAGTCTTCTGTGAGAAGTATGCAGAATCATCGAAGTCGCTCTTTTGAAGCTATTTAATGCGAGAAACACGTTATCTGGTGTTTTCACCACTCCACAGTGCGTTTCATATGCAGAACCGGCGATATCTTGGTTTTCGTGGGGTTTCAAGATGAGATATGCATTTTCTGCGATGATCTTCGTGAGTGTTCTGTGAGAAGTATGCAGAATCATCGAAATCGCTCATTTGAAGCTATTTAATGCGAGAAATACGTTATCTGGTGTTTTCACCACTCCACAATGCGTTTGATATGCAGAACCGGCGATATCTTGGTGTTCGTGGGGTTTCAGGATGAGATATGCATTTTCTGCGATTATCTTGGTGTTTCTTCTGTGAGAAGTATGCACAATCATCGAAATCGCTCTTTTGGAGCTATTTAATGCGAGTGACACGTTTTCTGGAGTTTTCACCACTCCACAGAGCGGTTGATTTACAGAACCGGCGATATCTTGGTTTTCGTGGGGTTTCCACCTGGATATGCATTTTCTACCATAATCTTGGTGTTTCTTCTGTGAGAAGTATGCAGGATCATCGAAATCGCTCTTTTGAAGCTATTTAATGCGAGAAATACGTTATCTGGTGTTTTCATCACTCCACAGTGCGTTTCATTTGCAGAACCGGCGATATCTTGGTTTTCGTGGGGTTTCAAGATGAGATATGCATTTTCTGCGATGATCTTGGTGTTTCTTCTGTGAGAAGTATGCACAATCATCGAAATCGCTCTTTTGGAGCTATTTAATGCGAGTGACACGTTTTCTGGTGTTTTCACCACTCCACAGTGCGTTTGATATGCAGAACCGGCGATATCTTGGTATTCGTGTGGTTTCCAGCTGGATATGCATTTTCTACCATAATCTTGGTGAGTCTTCAGTGAGAAGTATGCAGGATCATCGAAATCGCTCTTTTGAAGCTATTTAATGCGAGAAATACGTTATCTGGTGTTTCCACCGCTCCACAGTGCGTTTGATATGCAGAACCGGCGATATCTTGGTTTTCGTGGGGTTTCCAGCTGGATATGCATTTTCTACGATAATCTTGGTGAGTGTTCTGTGAGAAGTATGCAGAATCATCGAAATCGCTCTTCTGAAGCTATTTAATGCGAGAAATACGTTATCTGGTGTTTTCACCACTCCATAATGCGTTTGATATGCAGAACCGGCGATATCTTGGTGTTCGTGGGGTTTCAAGTTGAGATATGCATTTTCTGCGATTATCTTGGTGTTTCTTCTGTGAGAAGTATGCACAATAATCGAAATCGCTCTTTTGGAGCTATTTAATGCGAGTGACACGTTTTCTGGAGTTTTCACCACTCCACAGAGCGTTTGATTTGCAGAACCGGCGATATCATGGTTTTCGTGGGGTTTCCACCTGCATATGCATTTTCTACCATAATCTTGGTGTTTCTTCTGTGAGAAGTATGCAGGATCATCGAAATCGCTCTTTTGAAGCTATTTAATGCGAGAAACACGTTATCTGGTGTTTTCACCACTCCACAGTGCGTTTCATATGCAGAACCGGCGATATCTTGGTTTTGGTGGGGTTTCAAGATGAGATATGCATTTTCTGCGATGATCTTCGTGAGTGTTCTGTGAGAAGTATGCAGAATCATCGAAATCGCTCATTTGAAGCTATTTAATGCGAGAAATACGTTATCTGGTGTTTTCACCACTCCACAGAGCGTTTGATTTACAGAACCGGCGATATCTTGGTTTTCGTGTGGTTTCAGCTGGATATGCATTTTCTACCATAATCTTGGTGAGTCTTCAGTGAGAAGTATGCAGGATCATCGAAATCGCTCTTTTGAAGCTATTTAATGCGAGAAATACGTTATCTGGTGTTTTCACCACTCCACAGTGCGTTTGATACGCAGAACCGGCGATATCTTGGTTTTCGTGTGGTTTCAGCTGGATATGCGTTTTCTACCATAATCTTGGTGAGTCTTCAGTGAGAAGTATGCAGGATCATCGAAATCGCTCTTTTGAAGCTATTTAATGCGAGAAATACGTTATCTGGTGTTTTCACCACTCCACAATGCGTTTGATATGCAGAACCGGCGATATCCTGGTTTTCGTGTGGTTTCCAGCTGGATATGCATTTTCTACCATAATCTTGGTGAGCCTTCTGTGAGAAGTATGCAGAATCATCGAAGTCGCTCTTTTGAAGCTATTTGATGCGAGAAATACGTTATCTGGTGTTTTCACCACTCCACAGTGCGTTTGATATGGAGATCCGGTGATATCTTGGTTTTCGTGTGGTTTCCAGCTGGATATGCATTTTCTACCATAATCTTGGTGAGTCTTCTGTGAAAAGTATGCAGAATCATCGAAATCGGTCTTTTGGAGCTATTTAATGCGAGAAACCCGTTATCTGGTGTTTTCACCACTCCACACTGCGTTTGATATGCAGATCCGGCGATATCTTGGTTTTCGTGTGGTTTCCAGCTGGATGTGCATTTTCTACCATAATCTTGGTGAGTCCTCAGTGAGATGTATGCAGGATCATCGAAATCGCTCATTTGAAGCTATTTAATGCGAGAAATACGTTATCTGGTGTTTTCACCACTCCACAGTGCGTTTGATATGCAGAACCGGCGATATCTTGGTTTTCGTGTGGTTTCCCGCTGGATATGCATTTTCTACATCAATCTTGGTGAGTCTTCTGTGAGAAGTATGCAGGATCATAGAATTCGCCCTTTTGGAGATATTTAATGTGAGAAAAACGTTATCTGGTGTTTTCACCACTCCACAGTGCGTTTGATGTGCAGAACCGGCGATATCTGGGTTTTCGTGTGGTTTCCAGCTGGATATGCATTTTCTACCATAATCTCGGTGTTTCTTCTGCGAGAAGTATGCAGAATCATCGAAATCGCTCTTTTAAAGCTATTTAATGCCAGAAATACGTTATCTGGTGTTTAAACTACTCCACAGTGCGTTTGATATGCAGAACCGGCGATATCTTGGTTTTCGTGTGGTTTCCCGCTGGATATGCATTTTCTACATCAATCTTGGTGAGTCTTCTGTGAGAAGTATGCAGGATCATAGAATTCGCCCTTTTGGAGATATTTAATGTGAGAAAAACGTTATCTGGTGTTTTCACCACTCCACAGTGCGTTGGATGTTCTGAAACGGCGACATCTTGATTTTCGTGGGGTTTCAACCTGAGATATGCATTTTCTGCCATAATATTGGTGTTTCTTCTGTGAGAAGTATGCAGAATCATCGAAATCGCTCTTTTAAAGCTATTTAATGCCAGAAATACGTTATCTGGTGTTTAAACTACTCCACAGTGCGTTTGATATGCAGAACCGGCGATATCTTGGTTTTCGTGTGGTTTCCAGCTGGATATGCATTTTCTACCATAATCTTGGTGAGCCTTCTGTGAGAAGTATGCAGAATCATCGAAATCGCCCTTTTGAAGCTATTTAATGCGAGAAATACGTTATCTGGTGTTTTCACCACTCCACAGTGCGTTTGATATGCAGAACCGGCGATATCTTGGTTTTCGTGTGGTTTCCAGCTGGATATGCATTTTCTACCATAATCTTGGTGTTTCTTCTGTGAGAAGTATGCAGAATCATCGAAATCGCTCTTTTGGAGCTATGTAATGCGAGAAACCCGTTATCTGGTGTTTTCACCACTCCACAGTGCGTTGGATGTTCTGAACCGGCGACATCTTGATTTTCGTGGGGTTTCAAATTGAGATATGCATTTTCTGCGATAATCTTGGTGGTTCTTCTGTGAGAAGTATGCAGAATCATGGAAATCGCTCTTTTGAAGCTATTTAAAGCGAGAAATACGTTATCTGGTGTTTACACCACTCCACAGTGCGTTTGATATGCAGAACCGGCGATATCTTGGTTTTCGTGTGGTTTCCAGCTGGATATGCATTTTCTACCATAATCTTGGTGTTTCTTCTGTGAGAAGTATGCAGAATCATCGAAATCGCTCTTTTGGAGCTATGTAATGCGAGAAACCCGTTATCTGGTGTGTTCACCACTCCACAGTGCGCTGGATGTTCTGAACCGGCGACATCTTGATTTTCGTGGGGTTTCAAATTGAGATATGCATTTTCTGCGATAATCTTGGTGTTTCTTCTGTGAGAAGTATGCAGAATCATGGAAATCGCTCTTTTAAAGCTATTTAATGCCAGAAATACGTTATCTGTTGTTTTCACCACTCCACAGTGCGTTTGATATGCAGAACCTGCGATATCTTGATTTTCGTGTGGTTTCCAGCTGGGTATGTATTTTCTACCATAATCTTGGTGAGTCTTCAGTGAGAAGTATGCAGGATCATCGAAATCGCTCTTTTGATGCTATTTAATGCGAGAAATACGTTATCTGGTGTTTTCACCACTCCACAGTGCGTTTGATATGCAGATCCGGCGATATCTTGGTTTTAGTGTGGTTTCCAGCTGGATATGCATTTTCTACCATAATCTCGGTGAGTATTCAGTGAGAAGTATGCAGGATCATCGAAATCGCTCATTTAAAGCTATTTAATGCGAGAAATACGTTATCTGGTGTTTTCACCACTCCACAGTGCGTTTGATATGCAGAACCGGTGATATATTGGTTTTCGTGTGGTTTCCAGCTGGATATGCATTTTCTACCATAATGTTGGTGTTTCTTCTGTGAGAAGTATGCAGGATCATAGAATTCGCACTTTTGGAGATATTTAATGTGAGAAAAACGCTATCAGGTGTTTTCACCACTCCACACGGCGTTTGATATGCAGAACCGGCGATATCTTGGTTTTCGTGTGGTTTTTCAGCTGGATATGCATTTTCTACCATAATCTTGGTGAGTCTTCAGTGAGAAGTATGCAGGATCATCGAAATCGCTCTTTTGAAGCTATTTAATGCGAGAAATACGTTATCTGGTGTTTTCACCACTCCACAGTGCGTTTGATATGCAGAACCGGCGATATCTTGGTTTTCGTGGGGTTTCCAGCTGGATATGCATTTTCTACCATAATCTTGGTGAGTCTTCAGTGAGAAGTATGCAGGATCATCGAAATCGCTCTTTTGAAGCTATTTAATGCGAGAAATACGTTATCTGGTGTTTTCACCACTCCACAGTGCGTTTGATATGCAGAACCGGCGATATCTTGGTTTTCGTGGGGTTTCCAGCTGGATATGCATTTTCTACGATAATCTTGGTGAGTCTTCTGTGAGAAGTATGCAGAATCATCGAAATCGCTCTCTTGGAGCTACTTAATGCGAGAAACCCGTTATCTGGTGTTTTCACCACTCCACAGTGCGTTGGATGTTCTGAAACGGCGACATCTTGATTTTCGTGGGGTTTCAACCTGAGATATGCATTTTCTACCATAATCTTGGTGAGCCTTCTGTGAGAAGTATGCAGAATCATAGAAATCGCTCTTTTGAAGCTATTTAATGCGAGAAATACGTTATCTGGTGTTTACACCACTCCATAGTGCGTTTGATATGCAGAACCGGCGATATCTTGGTTTTCGTGTGGTTTCCAGCTGGATATGCATTTTCTACCATAATCTTGGTGTTTCTTCTGTGAGAAGTATGCAGAATCATAGAAATCGCTCTTTTAAAGCTATTTAATGCGAGAAATACGTTATCTGGTGTTTTCACTACTCCACAGTGCGTTTGATATGCAGAACCGGCGATATCTTGGTTTTCGTGTGGTTTCCAGCTGGATATGCATTTTCTACCATAATCTTGGTGAGCCTTTTGTGAGAAGTATGCAGAATCATCGAAATCGCTCTTTTGAAGCTATTTAATGCGAGAAATACGTTATCTGGTGTTTACACCACTCCACAGTGCGTTTGATATGCAGAACCGGCGATATCTTGGTTTTCGTGTGGTTTCCAGCTGGATATGCATTTTCTACCATAATCTTGGTGTTTCTGCTGTGAGAAGTATGCAGAATCATCGAAATCGCTCTTTTGGAGCTATGTAATGCGAGAAACCCGTTATCTGGTGTTTTCACCACTCCACAGTGCGTTGGATGTTCTGAACCGGCGACATCTTGATTTTCGTGGGGTTTCGACATGAGATATGCATTTTCTGCGATAATCTTGGTGTTTCTTCTGTGAGAAGTATGCAGAATCATTGAAATCGCTCTCTTGGAGCTATTTAATGCGAGAAATACGTTATCTGGTGTTTTCACCACTCCACAGTGCGTTTGATATGCAGAACCGTCGATATCTTGGTTTTCGTGTGGTTTCCAGGTGGATATGCATTGTCTACCATCATCTTGGTGAGTCTTCAGTGAGAAGTATGCAGGATCATAGAAATCGCTCTTTTAAAGCTATTTAATGCGATAAATACGTTATCTGGTGTTATCACTACTCCACAGTGCGTTTGATATGCAGAACCGGCTATATCTTGGTTTTCGTGTGGTTTTCAGCTGGATATGCATTTTCTACCATAATCTTGGTGAGCCTTCTGTGAGAAGTATGCAGAATCATCGAAATCGCTCTTTTGAAGCTATTTAATGCGAGAAATACGTTATCTGGTGTTTACACCACTCCACAGTGCGTTTGATATGCAGAACCGGCGATATCTTGGTTTTCGTGTGGTTTCCAGCTGGATATGCATTTTCTACCATAATCTTGGTGTTTCTTCTGTGAGAAGTATGCAGAATCATCGAAATCGCTCTTTTGGAGCTATGTAATGCGAGAAACCCGTTATCTGGTGTGTTCACCACTCCACAGTGCGTTGGATGTTCTGAACCGGCGACATCTTGATTTTCGTGGGGTTTCAAATTGAGATATGCATTTTCTGCGATAATCTTGGTGTTTCTTCTGTGAGAAGTATGCAGAATCATGGAAATCGCTCTTTTAAAGCTATTTAATGCCAGAAATACGTTATCTGTTGTTTTCACCACTCCACAGTGCGTTTGATATGCAGAACCTGCGATATCTTGATTTTCGTGTGGTTTCCAGCTGGGTATGTATTTTCTACCATAATCTTGGTGAGTCTTCAGTGAGAAGTATGCAGGATCATCGAAATCGCTCTTTTGATGCTATTTAATGCGAGAAATACGTTATCTGGTGTTTTCACCACTCCACAGTGCGTTTGATATGCAGATCCGGCGATATCTTGGTTTTAGTGTGGTTTCCAGCTGGATATGCATTTTCTACCATAATCTTGGTGAGTATTCAGTGAGAAGTATGCAGGATCATCGAAATCGCTCATTTAAAGCTATTTAATGCGAGAAAAACGTTATCTGGTGTTTTCACCACTCCACAGTGCGTTTGATATGCAGAACCGGCGATATCTTGGTTTTCGTGTGGTTTTTCAGCTGGATATGCATTTTCTACCATAATCTTGGTGAGTCTTCAGTGAGAAGTATGCAGGATCAACGAAATCGCTCTTTTGAAGCTATTTAATGCGAGAAATACGTTATCTGGTGTTTTCACCACTCCACAGTGCGTTTGATATGCAGAACCGGCGATATCTTGGTTTTCGTGGGGTTTCCAGCTGGATATGCATTTTCTACGATAATCTTGGTGAGTCTTCTGTGAGAAGTATGCAGAATCATCGAAATCGCTCTCTTGGAGCTACTTAATGCGAGAAACCCGTTATCTGGTGTTTTCACCACTCCACAGTGCGTTTGATATGCAGAACCGGCGATATCTTGGTTTTCGTGGGGTTTCCAGCTGGATATGCATTTTCTACGATAATCTTGGTGAGTCTTCTGTGAGAAGTATGCAGAATCATCGAAATCGCTCTTTTGAAGCTATTTAATGCGAGAAATACGTTATCTGGTGTTTTCACCACTCCACAGTGCGTTTGATGTGCAGAACCCGCGATATCTGGGTTTTCGTGTGGTTTCCAGCTGGATATGCATTTTCTACCATAATCTTGGTGTTTCTTCAGTGAGAAGTATGCAGAATCATCGAAATCGCTCTTTTGGAGCTATGTAATGCGAGAAACCCGTTATCTGGTCTTTCACCACTCCACAGTGCGTTGGATGTTCTGAACCTGCGACATCTTGATTTTCGTGGGGTTTCAACCTGAGATATGCATTTTCTGCGATAATCTTGGTGTTTCTTCTGTGAGAAGTATGCAGAATCATTGAAATCGCTCTCTTGGAGCTATTTAATGCGAGAAATACGTTATCTGGTGTTTTCACCACTCCACAGTGCGTTTGATATGCAGAACCGGCGATATCTTGGTTTTCGTGTGGTTTCCAGCTGGATATGCATTTTCTACCATAATCTTGGTGTTTCTTCTGTGAGAAGTATGCAGAATCATCGAAATCGCTCTTTTGGAGCTATGTAATGCGAGAAACCCGTTATCTGGTGTGTTCACCACTCCACAGTGCGTTGGATGTTCTGAACCGGCGACATCTTGATTTTCGTGGGGTTTCAAATTGAGATATGCATTTTCTGCGATAATCTTGGTGTTTCTTCTGTGAGAAGTATGCAGAATCATGGAAATCGCTCTTTTAAAGCTATTTAATGCCAGAAATACGTTATCTGTTGTTTTCACCACTCCACAGTGCGTTTGATATGCAGAACCTGCGATATCTTGATTTTCGTGTGGTTTCCAGCTGGGTATGTATTTTCTACCATAATCTTGGTGAGTCTTCAGTGAGAAGTATGCAGGATCATCGAAATCGCTCTTTTGATGCTATTTAATGCGAGAAATACGTTATCTGGTGTTTTCACCACTCCACAGTGCGTTTGATATGCAGATCCGGCGATATCTTGGTTTTAGTGTGGTTTCCAGCTGGATATGCATTTTCTACCATAATCTTGGTGAGTATTCTGTGAGAAGTATGCAGGATCATCGAAATCGCTCATTTAAAGCTATTTAATGCGAGAAAAACGTTATCTGGTGTTTTCACCACTCCACAGTGCGTTTGATATGCAGAACCGGCGATATCTTGGTTTTCGTGTGGTTTCCAGCTGGATATGCATTTTCTACCATAATGTTGGTGTTTCTTCTGTGAGAAGTATGCACAATCATCGAATTCGTCCTTTTGGAGATATTTAATGTGAGAAAAACGCTATCAAGTGTTTTCACCACTCCACAATGCGTTTGATATGCAGAACCGGCGATATCTTGGTTCTCATTGGGGTTTCAAGCTGACAATATGCATATTCTGCGATAATCTTGGTGTTTCTTCTGTGAGAAGTATGCAGAATCAATGAAATCGCTCTCTTGGAGCTATTTAATGCGAGAAATACGTTATCTGGTGTTTTCACCATTCCACAGTGCGTTTGATATGCAGAACCGGCGATATCTTGGTTTTCATTGGGGTTTCAAGCTGAGATATGCATTTTCAGCGATGATCTTGGTGTTTCTTCTGTGAGAAGTATGCAGAATCATTGAAATCGCTCTCTTGGAGCTATTTAATGCGAGAAATACGTTATCTGGTGTTTTCACCACTCCACAGTGCGTTTGATGTGCAGAACCGGCGATATCTGGGTTTTCGTGTGGTTTCCAGCTGGATATGCATTTTCTACCATAATCTTGGTGTTTCTTCTGCGAGAAGTATGCAGAATCATCGAAATCGCTCTTTTGGAGCTATGTAATGCGAGAAACCCGTTATCTGGTGTTTTCACCACTGCACAGTGCGTTGGATGTTCTGAAACGGCGACATCTTGATATTCGTGGGGTTTCAACCTGAGATATGCATTTTCTACCATAATCTTGGTGAGCCTTCTGTGAGAAGTATGCAGAATCATCGAAGTCGCTCTTTTGAAGCTATTTAATGCGAGAAATACGTTATCTGGTGTTTTCACCACTCCACAGTGCGTTTGATATGGAGATCCGGTGATATCTTGGTTTTCGTGTGGTTTCCAGCTGGATATGCATTTTCTACCATAATCTTGGTGAGTCTTCTGTGAAAAGTATGCAGAATCATCGAAATCGGTCTTTTGGAGCTATTTAATGCGAGAAACCCGTTATCTGGTGTTTTCACCACTCCGCACTGCGTTTGATATGCAGATCCGGCGATATCTTGGTTTTCGTGTGGTTTCCAGCTGGATGTGCATTTTCTACCATAATCTTGGTGAGTCCTCAGTGAGATGTATGCAGGATCATCGAAATCGCTCATTTGAAGCAATTTAATGCGAGAAATACGTTAACCGGTGTTTTCACCACTCCACAGTGCGTTTGATATGCAGAACCGGCGATATCTTGGTTTTCGTGTGGTTTTTCAGCTGGATATGCATTTTCTACCATAATCTTGGTGAGTCTTCAGTGAGAAGTATGCAGGATCAACGAAATCGCTCTTTTGAAGCTATTTAATGCGAGAAATACGTTATCTGGTGTTTTCACCACTCCACAGTGCGTTTGATATGCAGAACCGGCGATATCTTGGTTTTCGTGGGGTTTCCAGCTGAATATGCATTTTCTACGATAATCTTGGTGAGTCTTCTGTGAGATGTATGCAGAATCATCGAAATCGCTCTCTTGGAGCTACTTAATGCGAGAAACCCGTTATCTGGTGTTTTCACCACTCCACAGTGCGTTTGATATGCAGAACCGGCGATATCTTGGTTTTCGTGGGGTTTCCAGCTGGATATGCATTTTCTACGATAATCTTGGTGAGTCTTCTGTGAGAAGTATGCAGAATCATCGAAATCGCTCTTTTGAAGCTATTTAATGCGAGAAATACGTTATCTGGTGTTTTCACCACTCCACAGTGCGTTTGATGTGCAGAACCCGCGATATCTGGGTTTTCGTGTGGTTTCCAGCTGGATATGCATTTTCTACCATAATCTTGGTGTTTCTTCAGTGAGAAGTATGCAGAATCATCGAAATCGCTCTTTTGGAGCTATGTAATGCGAGAAACCCGTTATCTGGTCTTTCACCACTCCACAGTGCGTTGGATGTTCTGAACCTGCGACATCTTGATTTTCGTGGGGTTTCAACCTGAGATATGCATTTTCTGCGATAATCTTGGTGTTTCTTCTGTGAGAAGTATGCAGAATCATTGAAATCGCTCTCTTGGAGCTATTTAATGCGAGAAATACGTTATCTGGTGTTTTCACCACTCCACAGTGCGTTTGATATGCAGAACCGGCGATATCTTGGTTTTCGTGTGGTTTCCAGCTGGATATGCATTTTCTACCATAATGTTGGTGAGTCTTCTGTGAGAAGTATGCAGGATCATCGAATTCGTCCTTTTGGAGATATTTAATGTGAGAAAAACGCTATCAGGTGTTTTCACCACTCCACAATGCGTTTGATATGCAGAACCGGCGATATCTTGGTTCTCATTGGGGTTTCAAGCTGAGATATGCATTTTCAGCGATGATCTTGGTGTTTCTTCTGTGAGAAGTATGCAGAATCATTGAAATCGCTCTGTTGGAGCTATTTAATGCGAGAAATACGTTATCTGGTGTTTTCACCACTCCACAGTGCGTTTGATGTGCAGAACCGGCGATATCTGGGTTTTCGTGTGGTTTCCAGCTGGATATGCATTTTCTACCATAATCTTGGTGTTTCTTCTGCGAGAAGTATGCAGAATCATCGAAATCGCTCTTTTGGAGCTATGTAATGCGAGAAACCCGTTATCTGGTGTTTTCACCACTCCACAGTGCGTTTGATATGCAGATCCGGGGATATCTTGGTTTTAGTGTGGTTTCCAGCTGGATATGCATTTTCTACCATAATCTTGGTGAGTCTTCAGTGAGAAGTATGCAGGATCATCGAAATCGCTCATTTAAAGCTATTTAATGCGAGAAATACGTTATCTAGTGTTTTCACCACTCCACAGTGCGTTTGATATGCAGAACCGGCGATATCTTGGTTTTCGTGTGGTTTCCAGCTGGATATGCATCGTCTACCATAATCTTGGTGAGTCTTCAGTGAGAAGTATGCAGGATCATAGAAATCGCTCTTTTAAAGCTATTTAATGCGAGAAATACGTTATCTGGTGTTTTCACTACTCCACAGTGCGTTTGATATGCAGAACCGGCGATATCTTGGTTTTCGTGTGGTTTCCAGCTGGATATGCATTTTCTACCATAATCTTGGTGAGCCTTCTGTGAGAAGTATGCAGAATAATCGAAATCGCTCTTTTGAAGCTATTTAATGCGAGAAATACGTTATCTGGTGTTTACACCACTCCACAGTGCGTTTGATATGCAGAACCGGCGATATCTTGGTTTTCGTGTGGTTTCCAGCTGGATATGCATTTTCTACCATAATCTTGGTGTTTCTTCTGTGAGAAGTATGCAGAATCATCGAAATCGCTCTTTTGGAGCTATGCAATGCGAGAAACCCGTTATCTGGTGTTTTCACCACTCCACAGTGCGTTTGATATGCAGAACCGGCGATATCTTGGTTTTCGTGTGGTTTCCAGCTGGATATGCATTTTCTACCATAATGTTGGTGAGTCTTCTGTGAGAAGTATGCAGGATCATCGAATTCGTCCTTTTGGAGATATTTAATGTGAGAAAAACGCTATCAGGTGTTTTCACCACTCCACAATGCGTTTGATATGCAGAACCGGCGATATATTGGTTCTCATTGGGGTTTCAAGCTGAGAATATGCATATTCTGCGATAATCTTGGTGTTTCTTCTGTGAGAAGTATGCAGAATCATTGAAAACGCTCTCTTGGAGCTATTTAATGCGAGAAATACGTTATCTGGTGTTTTCACCACTCCACAGTGCGTTTGATATGCAGAACCGGCGATATCTTGGTTTTCATTGGGGTTTCAAGCTGAGATATGCATTTCCAGCGATGATCTTGGTGTTTCTTCTGTGAGAATTCTGCAGAATCATTGAAATCGCTCTCTTGGAGCTATTTAATGCGAGAAATACGTTATCTGGTGTTTTCACCACTCCACAGTGCGTTTGATGTGCAGAACCAGCGATATCTGGGTTTTCGTGTGGTTTCCAGCTGGATATGCATTTTCTACCATAATCTTGGTGTTTCTTCTGCGAGAAGTATGCAGAATCATCGAAATCGCTCTTTTGGAGCTATGTAATGCGAGAAACCCGTTATCTGGTGTTTTCACCACTCCACAGTGCGTTGGATGTTCTGAAACGGCGACATCTTGATTTTCGTGGGGTTTCAACCTGAGATATGCATTTTCAGCGATGATCTTGGTGTTTCTTCTGTGAGAAGTATGCAGAATCATCGAAATCGCTCTTTTAAAGCTATTTAATGCCAGAAATACGTTATCTGGTGTTTTCACCACTCCACAGTGCGTTTGATATGCAGAACCGGCGATGTCTTGGTTTTCGTGGGGTTTCCAGCTGGATATGCATTTTCTACGATAATCTTGGTGAGTCTTCTGTGAGAAGTATGCAGAATCATCGAAGTCGCTCTTTTGAAGCTATTTAATGCGAGAAATACGTTATCTGGTGTTTTCACCACTCCACAGTGCGTTTGATATGCAGATCCGGGGATATCTTGGTTTTCGTGTGGTTTCCAGCTGGATATGCATTTTCTACCATAATCTTGGTGAGTCTTCAGTGAGAAGTATGCAGGATCATCGAAATCGCTCTTTTGAAGCTATTTAATGCGAGAAATACGTTATCTGGTGTTTTCACCACTCCACAGTGCGTTTGATATGCAGAACCGGCGATATCTTGGTTTTCGTGTGGTTTCCAGCTGGATATGCATTGTCTACCATAATCTTGCTGAGTCTTCAGTGAGAAGTATGCAGGATCATTGAAATCGCTCTTTTAAAGCTATTTAATGCGAGAAATACGTTATCTGGTGTTTTCACTACTCCACAGTGCGTTTGATATGCAGAACCGGCGATATCTTTGTTTTCGTGTGGTTTCCAGCTGGATATGCATTTTCTACCATAATCTTGGTGAGCCTTCCGTGAGAAGTATGCAGAATCATCGAAATCGCTCTTTTGGAGCTATGTAATGCGAGAAACCCGTTATCTGGTGTTTTCACCACTCCACAGTGCGTTTGATGTGCAGAACCGGCGATATCTGGGTTTTCGTGTGGTTTCCAGCTGGATATGCATTTTTATCCATAATCTTGGTGTTTCTTCTGTGAGAAGTATGCAGAATCATCGAAATCGCTCTTTTGGAGCTATGTAATGCGAGAAACTCGTTATCTGGTGTTTTCACCACTCCACAGCGCGTTTGATATGCAGAACCGGCGATATCTTGGTTTTCATTGGGGTTTCAAGCTGAGAATATGCATATTCTGCGATAATCTTGGTGTTTCTTCTGTGAGAAGTATGCAGAATCATTGAAATCGCTCTCTTGGGCTATTTAATGCGAGAAACAAGTTATCTGGTGTTTTCACCACTCCACAATGCGTTTGATATGCAGAACCGGCGATATCTTGGTTTTCGTGGTGTTTCAAGCTGAGATATACATTTTCAGCGATGATCTTGGTGTTTCTTCTGTGAGAAGTATGCAGAATCATTGAAATCGCTCTCTTGGAGCTATTTAATGCGAGAAACCCGTTATCTGGTGTTTTCACCACTCCACAGTGCGTTTGATATGCAGAACCGGCGATATCTTGGTTTTCGTGTGGTTTCCAGCTGGATATGCATTTTCTAAATCAATCTTGGTGAGTCTTCTGTGAGAAGTATGCAGGATCATAGAATTCGCACTTTTGGAGATATTTAATGTGAGAAAAACGCTATCAGGTGTTTTCACCACTCCACACGGCGTTTGATATGCAGAACCGGCGATATCTTGGTTTTCGTGTGGTTTTTCAGCTGGATATGCATTTTCTACCATAATCTTGGTGAGTCTTCAGTGAGAAGTATGCAGGATCATCGAAATCGCTCTTTTGAAGCTTTTTATTGCGAGAAATACGTTATCTGGTGTTTTCACCACTCCACAGTGCGTTTGATATGCAGAACCGGCGATATCTTGGTTTTCGTGGGGTTTCCAGCTGGATATGCATTTTCTACGATAATCTTGGTGAGTCTTCTGTGAGAAGTATGCAGAATCATCGAAATCGCTCTCTTGGAGCTACTTAATGCGAGAAACCCGTTATCTGGTGTTTTCACCACTCCACAGTGCGTTTGATATGCAGAACCGGCGATATCTTGGTTTTCGTGGGGTTTCCAGCTGGATATGCATTTTCTACGATAATCTTGGTGAGTCTTCTGTGAGAAGTATGCAGAATCATCGAAATCGCTCTTTTGAAGCTATTTAATGCGAGAAATACGTTATCTGGTGTTTTCACCACTCCACAGTGCGTTGGATGTTCTGAAACGGCGACATCTTGATTTTCGTGGGGTTTCAACCTGAGATATGCACTTTCTACCATAATCTTGGTGAGCCTTCTGTGAGAAGTATGCAGAATCATCGAAATCGCTCTTTTGAAGCTATTTAATGCGAGAAATACGTTATCTGGTGTTTACACCACTCCATAGTGCGTTTGATATGCAGAACCGGCGATATCTTGGTTTTCGTGTGGTTTCCAGCTGGATATGCGTTTTCTACCATAATCTTGGTGTTTCTTCTGTGAGAAGTATGCAGAATCATAGAAATCGCTCTTTTAAAGCTATTTAATGCGAGAAATACGTTATCTGGTGTTTTCACTACTCCACAGTGCGTTTGATATGCAGAACCGGCGATATCTTGGTTTTCGTGTGGTTTCCAGCTGGATATGCATTTTCTACCATAATCTTGGTGAGCCTTTGGTGAGAAGTATGCAGAATCATCGAAATCGCTCTTTTGAAGCTATTTAATGCGAGAAATACGTTATCTGGTGTTTACACCACTCCACAGTGCGTTTGATATGCAGAACCGGCGATATCTTGGTTTTCGTGTGGTTTCCAGCTGGATATGCATTTTCTACCATAATCTTGGTGTTTCTGCTGTGAGAAGTATGCAGAATCATCGAAATCGCTCTTTTGGAGCTATGTAATGCGAGAAACCCGTTATCTGGTGTTTTCACCACTCCACAGTGCGTTGGATGTTCTGAACCGGCGACATCTTGATTTTCGTGGGGTTTCGACATGAGATATGCATTTTCTGCGATAATCTTGGTGTTTCTTCTGTGAGAAGTATGCAGAATCATTGAAATCGCTCTCTTGGAGCTATTTAATGCGAGAAATACGTTATCTGGTGTTTTCACCACTCCACAGTGCGTTTGATATGCAGAACCGTCGATATCTTGGTTTTCGTGTGGTTTCCAGGTGGATATGCATTGTCTACCATCATCTTGGTGAGTCTTCAGTGAGAAGTATGCAGGATCATAGAAATCGCTCTTTTAAAGCTATTTAATGCGATAAATACGTTATCTGGTGTTTTCACTACTCCACAGTGCGTTTGATATGCAGAACCGGCTATATCTTGGTTTTCGTGTGGTTTCCAGCTGGATATGCATTTTCTACCATAATCTTGGTGAGCCTTCTGTGAGAAGTATGCAGAATCATCGAAATCGCTCTTTTGAAGCTATTTAATGCGAGAAATACGTTATCTGGTGTTTACACCACTCCACAGTGCGTTTGATATGCAGAACCGGCGATATCTTGGTTTTCGTGTGGTTTCCAGCTGGATATGCATTTTCTACGATAAGCTTGGTGTTTCTTCTGTGAGAAGTATGCAGAATCATTGAAATCGCTCTCTTGGAGCTATTTAATGCGAGAAATACGTTATCTGGTGTTTTCACCACTCCACAGTGCGTTTGATGTGCAGAACCGGCGATATCTGGGTTTTCGTGTGGTTTCCAGCTGGATATGCATTTTCTACCATAATCTTGGTGTTTCTTCTGCGAGAAGTATGCAGAATCATGGAAATCGCTCTTTTAAAGCTATTTAATGCCAGAAATACGTTATCTGTTGTTTTCACCACTCCACAGTGCGTTTGATATGCAGAACCTGCGATATCTTGATTTTCGTGTGGTTTCCAGCTGGGTATGTATTTTCTACCATAATCTTGGTGAGTCTTCAGTGAGAAGTATGCAGGATCATCGAAATCGCTCTTTTGATGCTATTTAATGCGAGAAATACGTTATCTGGTGTTTTCACCACTCCACAGTGCGTTTGATATGCAGATCCGGCGATATCTTGGTTTTAGTGTGGTTCCCAGCTGGATATGCATTTTCTACCATAATCTTGGTGAGTATTCAGTGAGAAGTATGCAGGATCATCGAAATCGCTCATTTAAAGCTATTTAATGCGAGAAATACGTTATCTGGTGTTTTCACCACTCCACAGTGCGTTTGATATGCAGAACCGGCGATATCTTGGTTTTCGTGTGGTTTCCAGCTGGATATGCATTTTCTACCATAATGTTGGTGTTTCTTCTGTGAGAAGTATGCACAATCATCGAATTCGTCCTTTTGGAGATATTTAATGTGAGAAAAACGCTATCAAGTGTTTTCACCACTCCACAATGCGTTTGATATGCATAACCGGCGATATCTTGGTTCTCATTGGGGTTTCAAGCTGACAATATGCATATTCTGCGATAATCTTGGTGTTTCTTCTGTGAGAAGTATGCAGAATCATTGAAATCGCTCTCTTGGAGCTATTTAATGCGAGAAATACGTTATCTGGTGTTTTCACCATTCCACAGTGCGTTTGATATGCAGAACCGGCGATATCTTGGTTTTCATTGGGGTTTCAAGCTGAGATATGCATTTTCAGCGATGATCTTGGTGTTTCTTCTGTGAGAAGTATGCAGAATCATTGAAATCGCTCTCTTGGAGCTATTTAATGCGAGAAATACGTTATCTGGTGTTTTCACCACTCCACAGTGCGTTTGATGTGCAGAACCGGCGATATCTGGGTTTTCGTGTGGTTTCCAGCTGGATATGCATTTTCTACCATAATCTTGGTGAGTCTTCTGTGAAAAGTGTGCAGAATCATCGAAATCGGTCTTTTGGAGCTATTTAATGCGAGAAACCCGTTATCTGGTGTTTTCACCACTCCGCACTGCGTTTGATATGCAGATCCGGCGATATCTTGGTTTTCGTGTGGTTTCCAGCTGGATGTGCATTTTCTACCATAATCTTGGTGAGTCCTCAGTGAGATGTATGCAGGATCATCGAAATCGCTCATTTGAAGCTATTTAATGCGAGAAATACGTTAACCGGTGTTTTCACCACTCCACAGTGCGTTTGATATGCAGAACCGGCGATATCTTGGTTTTCGTGTGGTTTCCCGCTGGATATGCATTTTCTAAATCAATCTTGGTGAGTCTTCTGTGAGAAGTATGCAGGATCATAGAATTCGCACTTTTGGAGATATTTAATGTGAGAAAAACGCTATCAGGTGTTTTCACCACTCCACACGGTGTTTGATATGCAGAACCGGCGATATCTTGGTTTTCGTGTGGTTTTTCAGCTGGATATGCATTTTCTACCATAATCTTGGTGAGTCTTCAGTGAGAAGTATGCAGGATCATCGAAATCGCTCTTTTGAAGCTATTTAATGCGAGAAATACGTTATCTGGTGTTTTCACCACTCCACAGTGCGTTTGATATGCAGAACCGGCGATATCTTGGTTTTCGTGGGGTTTCCAGCTGGATATGCATTTTCTACGATAATCTTGGTGAGTCTTCTGTGAGAAGTATGCAGAATCATCGAAATCGCTCTCTTGGAGCTACTTAATGCGAGAAACCCGTTATCTGGTGTTTTCACCACTCCACAGTGCGTTTGATATGCAGAACCGGCGATATCTTGGTTTTCGTGGGGTTTCCAGCTGGATATGCATTTTCTACGATAATCTTGGTGAGTCTTCTGTGAGAAGTATGCAGAATCATCGAAATCGCTCTTTTGAAGCTATTTAATGCGAGAAATACGTTATCTGGTGTTTTCACCACTCCACAGTGCGTTTGATGTGCAGAACCCGCGATATCTGGGTTTTCGTGTGGTTTCCAGCTGGATATGCATTTTCTACCATAATCTTGGTGTTTCTTCTGCGAGAAGTATGCAGAATCATCGAAATCGCTCTTTTGGAGCTATGTAATGCGAGAAACCCGTTATCTGGTGTTTTCACCACTCCACAGTGCGTTGGATGTTCTGAAACGGCGACATCTTGATTTTCGTGGGGTTTCAACCTGAGATATGCATTTTCTACCATAATCTTGGTGAGCCTTCTGTGAGAAGTATGCAGAATCATCGAAATCGCTCTTTTGAAGCTATTTAATGCGAGAAATACGTTATCTGGTGTTTACACCACTCCACAGTGCGTTTGATATGCAGAACCGGCGATATCTTGGTTTTCGTGTGGTTTCCAGCTGGATATGCATTTTCTACCATAATCTTGGTGTTTCTTCTGTGAGAAGTATGCAGAATCATAGAAATCGCTCTTTTATAGCTATTTAATGCGAGAAATACGTTATCTGGTGTTTTCACTACTCCACAGTGCGATTGATATGCAGAACCGGCGATATCTTGGTTTTCGTGTGGTTTCCAGCTGGATATGCATTTTCTGCGATAATCTTGGTGTTTCTTCTGTGAGAAGTATGCAGAATCATTGAAATTCGCGCTCTTGGAGCTATTTAATGCGAGAAATACGTTATCTGGTGTTTTCACCACTCCACAGTGCGTTTGATATGCAGAACCGGCGATATCTTGGTTTTCATTGGGGTTTCAAGCTGAGATATGCATTTTCAGCGATGATCTTGGTGTTTCTTCTGTGAGAAGTATGCAGAATCATTGAAATCGCTCTGTTGGAGCTATTTAATGCGAGAAATACGTTATCTGGTGTTTTCACCACTCCACAGTGCGTTTGATGTGCAGAACCGGCGATATCTGGGTTTTCGTGTGGTTTCCAGCTGGATATGCATTTTCTACCATAATCTTGGTGTTTCTTCTGCGAGAAGTATGCAGAATCATCGAAATCGCTCTTTTGGAGCTATGTAATGCGAGAAACCCGTTATCTGGTGTTTTCACCACTCCACAGTGCGTTTGATATGCAGATCCGGGGATATCTTGGTTTTCGTGTGGTTTCCAGCTGGATATGCATTTTCTACCATAATCTTGGTTAGTCTTCAGTGAGAAGTATGCAGGATCATCGAAATCGCTCTTTTGAAGCTATTTAATGCGAGAAATACGTTATCTGGTGTTTTCACCACTCCACAGTGCGTTTGATATGCAGAACCGGCGATATCCTGATTTTCGTGTGGTTTCCAGCTGGGTATGCATTTTCTACCATAATCTTGGTGAGTCTTCAGTGAGAAGTATGCAGGATCATCGAAATCGCTCTTTTGATGCTATTTAATGCGAGAAATACGTTATCTGGTGTTTTCACCACTCCACAGTGCGGTTGATATGCAGATCCGGCGATATCTTGGTTTTAGTGTGGTTTCCAGCTGGATATGCATTTTCTACCATAATCTTGGTGAGTCTTCAGTGAGAAGTATGCAGGATCATCGAAATCGCTCATTTAAAGCTATTTAATGCGAGAAATACGTTATCTGGTGTTTTCACCACTCCACAGTGCGTTTGATATGCAGAACCGGCGATATCTTGGTTTTCGTGTGGTTTCCAGCTGGATATGCATCGTCTACCATAATCTTGGTGAGTCTTCCGTGAGAAGTATGCAGGATCATAGAAATCGCTCTTTTAAAGCTATTTAATGCGAGAAATACGTTATCTGGTGTTTTCACTACTCCACAGTGCGTTTGATATGCAGAACCGGCGATATCTTGGTTTTCGTGTGGTTTCCAGCTGGATATGCATTTTCTACTATAATCTTGGTGAGCCTTCTGTGAGAAGTATGCAGAATAATCGAAATCGCTCTTTTGAAGCTATTTAATGCGAGAAATACGTTATCTGGTGTTTACACCACTCCACAGTGCGTTTGATATGCAGAACCGGCGATATCTTGGTTTTCGTGTGGTTTCCAGCTGGATATGCATTTTCTACCATTATCTTGGTGTTTCTTCTGTGAGAAGTATGCAGAATCATCGAAATCGCTCTTTTGGAGCTATGTAATGCGAGAAACCCGTTATCTGGTGTTTTCACCACTCCACAGTGCGTTGGATGTTCTGAACCGGCGACATCTTGATTTTCGTGGGGTTTCAAATTGAGATATGCATTTTCTGCGATAATCTTGGTGTTTCTTCTGTGAGAAGTATACAGAATCATCGAAATCGCTCTTTTAAAGCTATTTAATGCCAGAAATACGTTATATGTTGTTTTCACCACTCCACAGTGCGTTTGATATGCAGAACCTGCGATATCTTGATTTTCGTGTGGTTTCCAGCTGGGTATGCATTTTCTACCATAATCTTGGTGAGTCTTCAGTGAGAAGTATGCAGGATCATCGAAATCGCTCTTTTGATGCTATTTAATGCGAGAAATACGTTATCTGGTGTTTTCACCACTCCACAGTGCGTTTGATATGCAGATCCGGCGATATCTTGGTTTTAGTGTGGTTTCCAGCTGGATATGCATTTTCTACCATAATCTTGGTGAGTCTTCAGTGAGAAGTATGCAGAATCATCGAAATCGCTCTTTTGGAGCTATGTAATGCGAGAAACCCGTTATCTGGTGTTTTCACCACTCCACAGTGCGTTTGATATGCAGAACCGGCGATATCTTGGTTCTCATTGGGGTTTCAATCTGAGAATATGCATATTCTGCGATAATCTTGGTGTTTCTTCTGTGAGAAGTATGCAGAATCATTGAAAACGCTCTCTTGGAGCTATTTAATGCGAGAAATACGTTATCTGGTGTTTTCACCACTCCACAGTGCGTTTTATATGCAGAACCGGCGATATCTTGGTTTTCATTGGGGTTTCAAGCTGAGATATGCATTTCCAGCGATGATCTTGGTGTTTCTTCTGTGAGAAGTATGCAGAATCATTGAAATCGCTCTCTTGGAGCTATTTAATGCGAGAAATACGTTATCTGGTGTTTTCACCACTCCACAGTGCGTTTGATGTGCAGAACCAGCGATATCTGGGTTTTCGTGTGGTTTCCAGCTGGATATGCATTTTCTACCATAATCTTGGTGTTTCTTCTGCCAGAAGTATGCAGAATCATCGAAATCGCTCTTTTGGAGCTATGTAATGCGAGAAACCCGTTATCTGGTGTTTTCACCACTCCACAGTGCGTTGGATGTTCTGAAACGGCGACATCTTGATTTTCGTGGGGTTTCAACCTGAGATATGCATTTTCAGCGATGATCTTGGTGTTTCTTCTGTGAGAAGAATGCAGAATCATCGAAATCGCTCTTTTAAAGCTATTTAATGCCAGAAATACGTTATCTGGTGTTTTCACCACTCCACAGTGCGTTTGATATGCAGAACCGGCGATGTCTTGGTTTTCGTGGGGTTTCCAGCTGGATATGCATTTTCTACGATAATCTTGGTGAGTCTTCTGTGAGAAGTATGCAGAATCATCGAAGTCGCTCTTTTGAAGCTATTTAATGCGAGAAATACGTTATCTGGTGTTTTCACCACTCCACAGTGCGTTTGATATGCAGATCCGGGGATATCTTGGTTTTCGTGTGGTTTCCAGCTGGATATGCATTTTCTACCATAATCTTGGTGAGTCTTCAGTGAGAAGTATGCAGGATCATCGAAATCGCTCTTTTGAAGCTATTTAATGCGAGAAATACGTTATCTGGTGTTTTCACCACTCCACAGTGCGTTTGATATGCAGAACCGGCGATATCTTGGTTTTCGTGTGGTTTCCAGCTGGATATGCATTGTCTACCATAATCTTGCTGAGTCTTCAGTGAGAAGTATGCAGGATCATTGAAATCGCTCTTTTAAAGCTATTTAATGCGTGAAATACGTTATCTGGTGTTTTCACTACTCCACAGTGCGTTTGATATGCAGAACCGTCGATATCTTTGTTTTCGTGTGGTTTCCAGCTGGATATGCATTTTCTACCATAATCTTGGTGAGCCTTCCGTGAGAAGTATGCAGAATCATCGAAATCGCTCTTTTGGAGCTATGTAATGCGAGAAACCCGTTATCTGGTGTTTTCACCACTCCACAGTGCGTTTGATGTGCAGAACCGGCGATATCTGGGTTTTCGTGTGGTTTCCAGCTGGATATGCATTTTCTACCATAATCTTGGTGTTTCTTCTGTGAGAAGTATGCAGAATCATCGAAATCGCTCTTTTGGAGCTATGTAATGCGAGAAACTCGTTATCTGGTGTTTTCACCACTCCACAGCGCGTTTGATATGCAGAACCGGCGATATCTTGGTTTTCATTGG
Source organism: Anthophora plumipes (assembly GCA_951804975.1). Classification (NCBI taxonomy): domain Eukaryota; kingdom Metazoa; phylum Arthropoda; class Insecta; order Hymenoptera; family Apidae; genus Anthophora; species Anthophora plumipes. The sequence continues at coordinate 832,968 of CATORF010000581.1, read as the reverse complement.
GGTTTCAAGCTGAGAATATGCATATTCTGCGATAAGCTTGGTGTTTCTTCTGTGAGAAGTATGCAGAATCATTGAAATCGCTCTCTTGGAGCTATTTAATGCGAGAAACAAGTTATCTGGTGTTTTCACCACTCCACAATGCGTTTGATATGCAGAACCGGCGATATCTTGGTTTTCGTGGGGTTTCAAGCTGAGATATACATTTTCAGCGATGATCTTGGTGTTTCTTCTGTGAGAAGTATGCAGAATCATTGAAATCGCTCTCTTGGAGCTATTTAATGCGAGAAACCCGTTATCTGGTGTTTTCACCACTCCACAGTGCGTTTGATATGCAGAACCGGCGATATCTTGGTTTTCGTGTGGTATCCAGCTGGATATGCATTTTCTACCATAATCTTGGTGAGTCTTTTGTGAGATGTATGCAGGATCATCGAATTCGCCCTTTTGGAGATATTTAATGTGAGAAAAAAGCTATCAGGTGTTTTCACCACTCCACAATGCGTTTGATATGCAGAACCGGCGATATCTTGGTTTTCATTGGGGTTTCAAGCTGAGAGTATGCATATTCTGCGATAATCTTGGTGTTTCTTCTGTGAGAAGTATGCAGAATCATTGAAATCGCTCTCTTGGAGCTATTTAATGCGAGAAATACGTTATCTGGTGTTTTCACCACTCCACAGTGCGTTTGATATGCAGAACCGGCGATATCTTGATTTTCGTGTGGTTTCCAGCTGGGTATGCATTTTCTACCATAATCTTGGTGAGTCTTCAGTGAGAAGTATGCAGGATCATCGAAATCGCTCTTTTGATGCTATTTAATGCGAGAAATACGTTATCTGGTGTTTTCACCACTCCACACGGTGTTTGATATGCAGAACCGGCGATATCTTGGTTTTCGTGTGGTTTTTCAGCTGGATATGCATTTTCTACCATAATCTTGGTGAGTCTTCAGTGAGAAGTATGCAGGATCATCGAAATCGCTCTTTTGAAGCTATTTAATGCGAGAAATACGTTATCTGGTGTTTTCACCACTCCACAGTGCGTTTGATATGCAGAACCGGCGATATCTTGGTTTTCGTGTGGTTTCCCGCTGGATATGCATTTTCTAAATCAATCTTGGTGAGTCTTCTGTGAGAAGTATGCAGGATCATAGAATTCGCACTTTTGGAGATATTTAATGTGAGAAAAACGCTATCAGGTGTTTTCACCACTCCACACGGTGTTTGATATGCAGAACCGGCGATATCTTGGTTTTCGTGTGGTTTTTCAGCTGGATATGCATTTTCTACCATAATCTTGGTGAGTCTTCAGTGAGAAGTATGCAGGATCATCGAAATCGCTCTTTTGAAGCTATTTAATGCGAGAAATACGTTATCTGGTGTTTTCACCACTCCACAGTGCGTTTGATATGCAGAACCGGCGATATCTTGGTTTTCGTGGGGTTTCCAGCTGGATATGCATTTTCTACGATAATCTTGGTGAGTCTTCTGTGAGAAGTATGCAGAATCATCGAAATCGCTCTCTTGGAGCTACTTAATGCGAGAAACCCGTTATCTGGTGTTTTCACCACTCCACAGTGCGTTTGATATGCAGAACCGGCGATATCTTGGTTTTCGTGGGGTTTCCAGCTGGATATGCATTTTCTACGATAATCTTGGTGAGTCTTCTGTGAGAAGTATGCAGAATCATCGAAATCGCTCTTTTGAAGCTATTTAATGCGAGAAATACGTTATCTGGTGTTTTCACCACTCCACAGTGCGTTTGATGTGCAGAACCCGCGATATCTGGGTTTTCGTGTGGTTTCCAGCTGGATATGCATTTTCTACCATAATCTTGGTGTTTCTTCTGCGAGAAGTATGCAGAATCATCGAAATCGCTCTTTTGGAGCTATGTAATGCGAGAAACCCGTTATCTGGTGTTTTCACCACTCCACAGTGCGTTGGATGTTCTGAACCTGCGACATCTTGATTTTCGTGGGGTTTCAACCTGAGATATGCATTTTCTACCATAATCTTGGTGAGCCTTCTGTGAGAAGTATGCAGAATCATCGAAATCGCTCTTTTGAAGCTATTTAATGCGAGAAATACGTTATCTGGTGTTTTCACTACTCCACAGTGCGTTTGATATGCAGAACCGGCGATATCTTGGTTTTCGTGTGGTTTCCAGCTGGATATGCATTTTCTGCGATAATCTTGGTGTTTCTTCTGTGAGAAGTATGCAGAATCATTGAAATCGCTCTCTTGGAGCTATTTAATGCGAGAAATACGTTATCTGGTGTTTTCACCACTCCACAGTGCGTTTGATATGCAGAACCGGCGATATCTTGGTTTTCATTGGGGTTTCAAGCTGAGATATGCATTTTCAGCGATGATCTTGGTGTTTCTTCTGTGAGAAGTATGCAGAATCATTGAAATCGCTCTGTTGGAGCTATTTAATGCGAGAAATACGTTATCTGGTGTTTTCACCACTCCACAGTGCGTTTGATGTGCAGAACCGGCGATATCTGGGTTTTCGTGTGGTTTCCAGCTGGATATGCATTTTCTACCATAATCTTGGTGTTTCTTCTGCGAGAAGTATGCAGAATCATCGAAATCGCTCTTTTGGAGCTATGTAATGCGAGAAACCCGTTATCTGGTGTTTTCACCACTCCACAGTGCGTTTGATATGCAGATCCGGGGATATCTTGGTTTTCGTGTGGTTTCCAGCTGGATATGCATTTTCTACCATAATCTTGGTTAGTCTTCAGTGAGAAGTATGCAGGATCATCGAAATCGCTCTTTTGAAGCTATTTAATGCGAGAAATACGTTATCTGGTGTTTTCACCACTCCACAGTGCGTTTGATATGCAGAACCGGCGATATCTTGATTTTCGTGTGGTTTCCAGCTGGGTATGCATTTTCTACCATAATCTTGGTGAGTCTTCAGTGAGAAGTATGCAGGATCATCGAAATCGCTCTTTTGATGCTATTTAATGCGAGAAATACGTTATCTGGTGTTTTCACCACTCCACAGTGCGGTTGATATGCAGATCCGGCGATATCTTGGTTTTAGTGTGGTTTCCAGCTGGATATGCATTTTCTACCATAATCTTGGTGAGTCTTCAGTGAGAAGTATGCAGGATCATCGAAATCGCTCATTTAAAGCTATTTAATGCGAGAAATACGTTATCTGGTGTTTTCACCACTCCACAGTGCGTTTGATATGCAGAACCGGCGATATCTTGGTTTTCGTGTGGTTTCCAGCTGGATATGCATCGTCTACCATAATCTTGGTGAGTCTTCAGTGAGAAGTATGCAGGATCATACAAATCGCTCTTTTAAAGCTATTTAATGCGAGAAATACGTTATCTGGTGTTTTCACTACTCCACAGTGCGGTTGATATGCAGATCCGGCGATATCTTGGTTTTAGTGTGGTTTCCAGCTGGATATGCATTTTCTACCATAATCTTGGTGAGTCTTCAGTGAGAAGTATGCAGGATCATCGAAATCGCTCATTTAAAGCTATTTAATGCGAGAAATACGTTATCTGGTGTTTTCACCACTCCACAGTGCGGTTGATATGCAGATCCGGGGATATCTTGGTTTTCGTGTGGTTTCCAGCTGGATATGCATTTTCTACCATAATCTTGGTTAGTCTTCAGTGAGAAGTATGCAGGATCATCGAAATCGCTCTTTTGAAGCTATTTAATGCGAGAAATACGTTATCTGGTGTTTTCACCACTCCACAGTGCGTTTGATATGCAGAACCGGCGATATCTTGATTTTCGTGTGGTTTCCAGCTGGGTATGCATTTTCTACCATAATCTTGGTGAGTCTTCAGTGAGAAGTATGCAGGATCATCGAAATCGCTCTTTTGATGCTATTTAATGCGAGAAATACGTTATCTGGTGTTTTCACCACTCCACAGTGCGGTTGATATGCAGATCCGGCGATATCTTGGTTTTAGTGTGGTTTCCAGCTGGATATGCATTTTCTGCGATAATCTTGGTGTTTCTTCTCTGAGAAGTATGCAGAATCATTGAAATCGCTCTGTTGGAGCTATTTAATGCGAGAAATACGTTATCTGGTGTTTTCACCACTCCACAGTGCGTTTGATGTGCAGAACCGGCGATATCTGGGTTTTCGTGTGGTTTCCAGCTGGATATGCATTTTCTACCATAATCTTGGTGTTTCTTCTGCGAGAAGTATGCAGAATCATCGAAATCGCTCTTTTGGAGCTATGTAATGCGAGAAACCCGTTATCTGGTGTTTTCACCACTCCACAGTGCGTTGGATGTTCTGCACCGGCGACATCTTGATTTTCGTGGGGTTTCAAATTGAGATATGCATTTTCTGCGATAATCTTGGTGTTTCTTCTGTGAGAAGTATGCAGAATCATCGAAATCGCTCTTTTGAAGCTATTTAATGCGAGAAATACGTTATCTGGTGTTTTCACCACTCCACAGTGCGTTTGATATGCAGAACCGGCGATATCTTGATTTTCGTGTGGTTTCCAGCTGGGTATGCATTTTCTACCATAATCTTGGTGAGTCTTCAGTGAGAAGTATGCAGGATCATCGAAATCGCTCTTTTGATGCTATTTAATGCGAGAAATACGTTATCTGGTGTTTTCACCACTCCACAGTGCGGTTGATATGCAGATCCGGCGATATCTTGGTTTTAGTGTGGTTTCCAGCTGGATATGCATTTTCTACCATAATCTTGGTGAGTCTTCAGTGAGAAGTATGCAGGATCATCGAAATCGCTCATTTAAAGCTATTTAATGCGAGAAATACGTTATCTGGTGTTTTCACCACTCCACAGTGCGTTTGATATGCAGAACCGGCGATATCTTGGTTTTCGTGTGGTTTCCAGCTGGATATGCATCGTCTACCATAATCTTGGTGAGTCTTCAGTGAGAAGTATGCAGGATCATACAAATCGCTCTTTTAAAGCTATTTAATGCGAGAAATACGTTATCTGGTGTTTTCACTACTCCACAGTGCGGTTGATATGCAGATCCGGCGATATCTTGGTTTTAGTGTGGTTTCCAGCTGGATATGCATTTTCTACCATAATCTTGGTGAGTCTTCAGTGAGAAGTATGCAGGATCATCGAAATCGCTCATTTAAAGCTATTTAATGCGAGAAATACGTTATCTGGTGTTTTCACCACTCCACAGTGCGGTTGATATGCAGATCCGGGGATATCTTGGTTTTCGTGTGGTTTCCAGCTGGATATGCATTTTCTACCATAATCTTGGTTAGTCTTCAGTGAGAAGTATGCAGGATCATCGAAATCGCTCTTTTGAAGCTATTTAATGCGAGAAATACGTTATCTGGTGTTTTCACCACTCCACAGTGCGTTTGATATGCAGAACCTGCGATATCTTGATTTTCGTGTGGTTTCCAGCTTGGTATGCATTTTCTACCATAATCTTGGTGAGTCTTCAGTGAGAAGTATGCAGGATCATCGAAATCGCTCTTTTGATGCTATTTAATGCGAGAAATACGTTATCTGGTGTTTTCACCACTCCACAGTGCGTTTGATATGCAGATCCGGCGATATCATGGTTTTAGTGTGGTTTCCAGCTGGATATGCATTTTCTACCATAATCTTGGTGAGTCTTCAGTGAGAAGTATGCAGAATCATCGAAATCGCTCTTTTGGAGCTATGTAATGCGAGAAACCCGTTATCTGGTGTTTTCACCACTCCACAGTGCGTTGGATGTTCTGAACCTGCGACATCTTGATTTTCGTGGGGTTTCAACCTGAGATATGCATTTTCTGCGATAATCTTGGTGTTTCTTCTGTGAGAAGTATGCAGAATCATTGAAATCGCTCTCTTGGAGCTATTTAATGCGAGAAATACGTTATCTGGTGTTTTCACCACTCCACAGTGCGTTTGATATGCAGAACCGGCGATATCTTGGTTTTCGTGTGGTTTCCAGCTGGATATGCATTTTCTACCATAATGTTGGTGAGTCTTCTGTGAGAAGTATGCAGGATCATCGAATTCGTCCTTTTGGAGATATTTAATGTGAGAAAAACGCTATCAGGTGTTTTCACCACTCCACAATGCGTTTGATATGCAGAACCGGCGATATCTTGGTTCTCATTGGGGTTTCAAGCTGAGAATATGCATATTCTGCGATAATCTTGGTGTTTCTTCTGTGAGAAGTATGCAGAATCATTGAAAACGCTCTCTTGGAGCTATTTAATGCGAGAAATACGTTATCTGGTGTTTTCACCACTCCACAGTGCGTTTGATATGCAGAACCGGCGATATCTTGGTTTTCATTGGGGTTTCAAGCTGAGATATGCATTTCCAGCGATGATCTTGGTGTTTCTTCTGTGAGAAGTATGCAGAATCATTGAAATCGCTCTCTTGGAGCTATTTAATGCGAGAAATACGTTATCTGGTGTTTTCACCACTCCACAGTGCGTTTGATGTGCAGAACCAGCGATATCTGGGTTTTCGTGTGGTTTCCAGCTGGATATGCATTTTCTACCATAATCTTGGTGTTTCTTCTGTGAGAAGTATGCAGAATCATCGAAATCGCTCTTTTGGAGCTATGTAATGCGAGAAACTCGTTATCTGGTGTTTTCACCACTCCACAGCGCGTTTGATATGCAGAACCGGCGATATCTTGGTTTTCATTGGGGTTTCAAGCTGAGAATATGCATATTCTGCGATAATCTTGGTGTTTCTTCTGTGAGAAGTATGCAGAATCATTGAAATCGCTCTCTTGGAGCTATTTAATGCGAGAAACAAGTTATCTGGTGTTTTCACCACTCCACAATGCGTTTGATATGCAGAACCGGTGATATCTTGGTTTTCGTGGGGTTTCAAGCTGAGATATACATTTTCAGCGATGATCTTGGTGTTTCTTCTGTGAGAAGTATGCAGAATCATTGAAATCGCTCTCTTGGAGCTATTTAATGCGAGAAACCCGTTATCTGGTGTTTTCACCACTCCACAGTGCGTTTGATATGCAGAACCGGCGATATCTTGGTTTTCGTGTGGTATCCAGCTGGATATGCATTTTCTACCATAATCTTGGTGAGTCTTTTGTGAGAAGTATGCAGGATCATCGAATTCGCCCTTTTGGAGATATTTAATGTGAGAAAAAAGCTATCAGGTGTTTTCACCACTCCACAATGCGTTTGATATGCAGAACCGGCGATATCTTGGTTTTCATTGGGGTTTCAAGCTGAGAGTATGCATATTCTGCGATAATCTTGGTGTTTCTTCTGTGAGAAGTATGCAGAATCATTGAAATCGCTCTCTTGGAGCTATTTAATGCGAGAAATACGTTATCTGGTGTTTTCACCACTCCACAGCGCGTTTGATATGCAGAACCGGCGATATCTTGGTTTTCATTGGGGTTTCAAGCTGAGAATATGCATATTCTGCGATAATCTTGGTGTTTCTTCTGTGAGAAGTATGCAGAATCATTGAAATCGCTCTCTTGGAGCTATTTAATGCGAGATACAAGTTATCTGGTGTTTTCACCACTCCACAATGCGTTTGATATGCAGAACCGGCGATATCTTGGTTTTCGTGGGGTTTCAAGCTGAGATATACATTTTCAGCGATGATCTTGGTGTTTCTTCTGTGAGAAGTATGCAGAATCATTGAAATCGCTCTCTTGGAGCTATTTAATGCGAGAAACCCGTTATCTGGTGTTTTCACCACTCCACAGTGCGTTTGATATGCAGAACCGGCGATATCTTGGTTTTCGTGTGGTATCCAGCTGGATATGCATTTTCTACCATAATCTTGGTGAGTCTTTTGTGAGAAGTATGCAGGATCATCGAATTCGCCCTTTTGGAGATATTTAATGTGAGAAAAAAGCTATCAGGTGTTTTCACCACTCCACAATGCGTTTGATATGCAGAACCGGCGATATCTTGGTTTTCATTGGGGTTTCAAGCTGAGAGTATGCATATTCTGCGATAATCTTGGTGTTTCTTCTGTGAGAAGTATGCAGAATCATTGAAATCGCTCTCTTGGAGCTATTTAATGCGAGAAATACGTTATCTGGTGTTTTCACCACTCCACAGTGCGTTTGATATGCAGAACCGGCGATATCTTGATTTTCGTGTGGTTTCCAGCTGGGTATGCATTTTCTACCATAATCTTGGTGAGACTTCAGTGAGAAGTATGCAGGATCATCGAAATCGCTCTTTTGATGCTATTTAATGCGAGAAATACGTTATCTGGTGTTTTCACCACTCCACAGTGCGGTTGATATGCAGATCCGGCGATATCTTGGTTTTAGTGTGGTTTCCAGCTGGATATGCATTTTCTACCATAATCTTGGTGAGTCTTCAGTGAGAAGTATGCAGGATCATCGAAATCGCTCATTTAAAGCTATTTAATGCGAGAAATACGTTATCTGGTGTTTTCACCACTCCACAGTGCGTTTGATATGCAGAACCGGCGATATCTTGGTTTTCGTGTGGTTTCCAGCTGGATATGCATCGTCTACCATAATCTTGGTGAGTCTTCAGTGAGAAGTATGCAGGATCATAGAAATCGCTCTTTTAAAGCTATTTAATGCGAGAAATACGTTATCTGGTGTTTTCACTACTCCACAGTGCGTTTGATATGCAGAACCGGCGATATCTTGGTTTTCGTGTGGTTTCCAGCTGGATATGCATTTTCTACCATAATCTTGGTGAGCCTTCTGTGAGAAGTATGCAGAATAATCGAAATCGCTCTTTTGAAGCTATTTAATGCGAGAAATACGTTATCTGGTGTTTACACCACTCCACAGTGCGTTTGGTATGCAGAACCGGCGATATCTTGGTTTTCGTGTGGTTTCCAGCTGGATATGCATTTTCTACCATAATCTTGGTGTTTCTTCTGTGAGAAGTATGCAGAATCATCGAAATCGCTCTTTTGGAGCTATGTAATGCGAGAAACCCGTTATCTGGTGTTTTCACCACTCCACAGTGCGTTGGATGTTCTGAACCGGCGACATCTTGATTTTCGTGGGGTTTCAACCTGAGATATGCATTTTCTGCGATAATCTTGGTGTTTCTTCTGTGAGAAGTATGCAGAATCATTGAAATCGCTCTCTTGGAGCTATTTAATGCGAGAACTACGTTATCTGGTGTTTTCACCATTCCACAGTGCGTTTGATATGCAGAACCGGCGATATATTGGTTTTCGTGTGGTTTCCAGCTGGATATGCATTTTCTACCATAATGTTGGTGAGTCTTCTGTGAGAAGTATGCAGGATCATCGAATTCGTCCTTTTGGAGATATTTAATGTGAGAAAAACGCTATCAGGTGTTTTCACCACTCCACAATGCGTTTGATATGCAGAACCGGCGATATCTTGGTTCTCATTGGGGTTTCAAGCTGAGAATATGCATATTCTGCGATAATCTTGGTGTTTCTTCTGTGAGAAGTATGCAGAATCATTGAAAACGCTCTCTTGGAGCTATTTAATGCGAGAAATACGTTATCTGGTGTTTTCACCACTCCACAGTGCGTTTGATATGCAGAACCGGCGATATCTTGGTTTTCATTGGGGTTTCAAGCTGAGATATGCATTTTCAGCGATGATCTTGGTGTTTCTTCTGTGAGAAGTATGCAGAATCATTGAAATCGCTCTCTTGGAGCTATTTAATGCGAGAAATACGTTATCTGGTGTTTTCACCACTCCACAGTGCGTTTGATATGCAGAACCGGCGATATCTTGATTTTCGTGTGGTTTCCAGCTGGGTATGCATTTTCTACCATAATCTTGGTGAGACTTCAGTGAGAAGTATGCAGGATCATCGAAATCGCTCTTTTGATGCTATTTAATGCGAGAAATACGTTATCTGGTGTTTTCACCACTCCACAGTGCGGTTGATATGCAGATCCGGCGATATCTTGGTTTTAGTGTGGTTTCCAGCTGGATATGCATTTTCTACCATAATCTTGGTGAGTCTTCAGTGAGAAGTATGCAGGATCATCGAAATCGCTCATTTAAAGCTATTTAATGCGAGAAATACGTTATCTGGTGTTTTCACCACTCCACAGTGCGTTTGATATGCAGAACCGGCGATATCTTGGTTTTCGTGTGGTTTCCAGCTGGATATGCATCGTCTACCATAATCTTGGTGAGTCTTCAGTGAGAAGTATGCAGGATCATAGAAATCGCTCTTTTAAAGCTATTTAATGCGAGAAATACGTTATCTGGTGTTTTCACTACTCCACAGTGCGTTTGATATGCAGAACCGGCGATATCTTGGTTTTCGTGTGGTTTCCAGCTGGATATGCATTTTCTACCATAATCTTGGTGAGCCTTCTGTGAGAAGTATGCAGAATAATCGAAATCGCTCTTTTGAAGCTATTTAATGCGAGAAATACGTTATCTGGTGTTTACACCACTCCACAGTGCGTTTGGTATGCAGAACCGGCGATATCTTGGTTTTCGTGTGGTTTCCAGCTGGATATGCATTTTCTACCATAATCTTGGTGTTTCTTCTGTGAGAAGTATGCAGAATCATCGAAATCGCTCTTTTGGAGCTATGTAATGCGAGAAACCCGTTATCTGGTGTTTTCACCACTCCACAGTGCGTTGGATGTTCTGAACCGGCGACATCTTGATTTTCGTGGGGTTTCAACCTGAGATATGCATTTTCTGCGATAATCTTGGTGTTTCTTCTGTGAGAAGTATGCAGAATCATTGAAATCGCTCTCTTGGAGCTATTTAATGCGAGAACTACGTTATCTGGTGTTTTCACCATTCCACAGTGCGTTTGATATGCAGAACCGGCGATATATTGGTTTTCGTGTGGTTTCCAGCTGGATATGCATTTTCTACCATAATGTTGGTGAGTCTTCTGTGAGAAGTATGCAGGATCATCGAATTCGTCCTTTTGGAGATATTTAATGTGAGAAAAACGCTATCAGGTGTTTTCACCACTCCACAATGCGTTTGATATGCAGAACCGGCGATATCTTGGTTCTCATTGGGGTTTCAAGCTGAGAATATGCATATTCTGCGATAATCTTGGTGTTTCTTCTGTGAGAAGTATGCAGAATCATTGAAAACGCTCTCTTGGAGCTATTTAATGCGAGAAATACGTTATCTGGTGTTTTCACCACTCCACAGTGCGTTTGATATGCAGAACCGGCGATATCTTGGTTTTCATTGGGGTTTCAAGCTGAGATATGCATTTTCAGCGATGATCTTGGTGTTTCTTCTGTGAGAAGTATGCAGAATCATTGAAATCGCTCTCTTGGAGCTATTTAATGCGAGAAATACGTTATCTGGTGTTTTCACCACTCCACAGTGCGTTTGATGTGCAGAACCAGCGATATCTGGGTTTTCGTGTGGTTTCCAGCTGGATATGCATTTTCTACCATAATCTTCGTGTTTCTTCTGCGAGAAGTATGCAGAATCATCGAAATCGCTCTTTTGGAGCTATGTAATGCGAGAAACCCGTTATCTGGTGTTTTCACCACTCCACAGTGCGTTGGATGTTCTGAAACGGCGACATCTTGATTTTCGTGGGGTTTCAACCTGAGATATGCATTTTCAGCGATGATCTTGGTGTTTCTTCTGTGAGAAGTATGCAGAATCATCGAAATCGCTCTTTTAAAGCTATTTAATGCCAGAAATACGTTATCTGGTGTTTTCACCACTCCACAGTGCGTTTGATATGCAGAACCGGCGATGTCTTGGTTTTCGTGGGGTTTCCAGCTGGATATGCATTTTCTACGATAATCTTGGTGAGTCTTCTGTGAGAAGTATGCAGAATCATCGAAGTCGCTCTTTTGAAGCTATTTAATGCGAGAAATACGTTATCTGGTGTTTTCACCACTCCACAGTGCGTTTGATATGCAGAACCGGCGATATCTTGGTTTTCGTGTGGTTTCCAGCTGGATATGCATTGTCTACCATAATCTTGCTGAGTCTTCAGTGAGAAGTATGCAGGATCATTGAAATCGCTCTTTTAAAGCTATTTAATGCGAGAAATACGTTATCTGGTGTTTTCACCACTCCACAGTGCGTTGGATGTTCTGAACCGGCGACATCTTGATTTTCGTGGGGTTTCAACCTGAGATATGCATTTTCTGCGATAATCTTGAGTGTTTCTTCTGCGAGAAGTATGCAGAATCATCGAAATCGCTCTTTTGGAGCTATGTAATGCGAGAAACCCGTTATCTGGTGTTTTCACCACTCCACAGTGCGTTTGATATGCAGATCCGGGGATATCTTGGTTTTCGTGTGGTTTCCAGCTGGATATGCATTTTCTACCATAATCTTGGTTAGTCTTCAGTGAGAAGTATGCAGGATCATCGAAATCGCTCTTTTGAAGCTATTTAATGCGAGAAATACGTTATCTGGTGTTTTCACCACTCCACAGTGCGTTTGATATGCAGAACCGGCGATATCTTGATTTTCGTGTGGTTTCCAGCTGGGTATGCATTTTCTACCATAATCTTGGTGAGTCTTCAGTGAGAAGTATGCAGGATCATCGAAATCGCTCTTTTGATGCTATTTAATGCGAGAAATACGTTATCTGGTGTTTTCACCACTCCACAGTGCGGTTGATATGCAGATCCGGCGATATCTTGGTTTTAGTGTGGTTTCCAGCTGGATATGCATTTTCTACCATAATCTTGGTGAGTCTTCAGTGAGAAGTATGCAGGATCATCGAAATCGCTCATTTAAAGCTATTTAATGCGAGAAATACGTTATCTGGTGTTTTCACCACTCCACAGTGCGTTTGATATGCAGAACCGGCGATATCTTGGTTTTCGTGTGGTTTCCAGCTGGATATGCATCGTCTACCATAATCTTGGTGAGTCTTTCAGTGAGAAGTATGCAGGATCATAGAAATCGCTCTTTTAAAGCTATTTAATGCGAGAAATACGTTATCTGGTGTTTTCACTACTCCACAGTGCGTTTGATATGCAGAACCGGCGATATCTTGGTTTTCGTGTGGTTTCCAGCTGGATATGCATTTTCTACCATAATCTTGGTGAGCCTTCTGTGAGAAGTATGCAGAATAATCGAAATCGCTCTTTTGAAGCTATTTAATGCGAGAAATACGTTATCTGGTGTTTACACCACTCCACAGTGCGTTTGATATGCAGAACCGGCGATATCTTGGTTTTCGTGTGGTTTCCAGCTGGATATGCATTTTCTACCATAATCTTGGTGTTTCTTCAGTGAGAAGTATGCAGAATCATCGAAATCGCTCTTTTGGAGCTATGCAATGCGAGAAACCCGTTATCTGGTGTTTTCACCACTCAACAGTGCGTTGGATGTTCTGAACCGGCGACATCTTGATTTTCGTGGGGTTTCAAATTGAGATATGCATTTTCTGCGATAATCTTGGTGTTTCTTCTGTGAGAAGTATGCAGAATCATCGAAATCGCTCTTTTAAAGCTATTTAATGCCAGAAATACGTTATCTGTTGTTTTCACCACTCCACAGTGCGTTTGATATGCAGAACCTGCGATATCTTGATTTTCGTGTGGTTTCCAGCTGGGTATGAATTTTCTACCATAATCTTGGTGAGTCTTCAGTGAGAAGTATGCAGGATCATCGAAATCGCTCATTTAAAGCTATTTAATGCGAGAAATACGTTATCTGGTGTTTTCTCCACTCCACAGTGCGTTTGATATGCAGAACCGGCGATATCTTGGTTTTCGTGTGGTTTCCAGCTGGATATGCATTTTCTACCATAATCTTGGTGAGCCTTCTGTGAGAAGTATGCAGAATAATCGAAATCGCTCTTTTGAAGCTATTTAATGCGAGAAATACGTTATCTGGTGTTTACACCACTCCACAGTGCGTTTGATATGCAGAACCGGCGATATCTTGGTTTTCGTGTGGTTTCCAGCTGGATATGCATTTTCTACCATAATCTTGGTGTTTCTTCAGTGAGAAGTATGCAGAATCATCGAAATCGCTCTTTTGGAGCTATGCAATGCGAGAAACCCGTTATCTGGTGTTTTCACCACTCCACAGTGCGTTGGATGTTCTGAACCGGCGACATCTTGATTTTCGTGGGGTTTCAAATTGAGATATGCATTTTCTGCGATAATCTTGGTGTTTCTTCTGTGAGAAGTATGCAGAATCATCGAAATCGCTCTTTTAAAGCTATTTAATGCCAGAAATACGTTATCTGTTGTTTTCACCACTCCACAGTGCGTTTGATATGCAGAACCTGCGATATCTTGATTTTCGTGTGGTTTCCAGCTGGGTATGAATTTTCTACCATAATCTTGGTGAGTCTTCAGTGAGAAGTATGCAGGATCATCGAAATCGCTCATTTAAAGCTATTTAATGCGAGAAATACGTTATCTGGTGTTTTCACCACTCCACAGTGCGTTTGATATGCAGAACCGGCGATATCTTGGTTTTCGTGTGGTTTCCAGCTGGATATGCATTTTCTACCATAATCTTGGTGTTTCTTCTGTGAGAAGTATGCAGAATCATCGAAATCGCTCTTTTGGAGCTATGTAATGCGAGAAACCCGTTATCTGGTGTTTTCACCACTCCACAGTGCGTTGGATGTTCTGAACCTGCGACATCTTGATTTTCGTGGGGTTTCAACCTGAGATATGCATTCTCTGCGATAATCTTGGTGTTTCTTCTGTGAGAAGTATGCAGAATCATTGAAATCGCTCTCTTGGAGCTATTTAATGCGAGAAATACGTTATCTGGTGTTTTCACCACTCCACAGTGCGTTTGATATGCAGAACCGGCGATATCTTGGTTTTCGTGTGGTTTCCAGCTGGATATGCATTTTCTACCATAATGTTGGTGAGTCTTCTGTGAGAAGTATGCAGGATCATCGAATTCGTCCTTTTGGAGATATTTAATGTGAGAAAAACGCTATCAGGTGTTTTCACCACTCCACAATGCGTTTGATATGCAGAACCGGCGATATCTTGGTTCTCATTGGGGTTTCAAGCTGAGAATATGCATATTCTGCGATAATCTTGGCGTTTCTTCTGTGAGAAGTATGCAGAATCATTGAAAACGCTCTCTTGGAGCTATTTAATGCGAGAAATACGTTATCTGGTGTTTTCACCACTCCACAGTGCGTTTGATATGCAGAACCGGCGATATCTTGGTTTTCATTGGGGTTTCAAGCTGAGATATGCATTTTCAGCGATGATCTTGGTGTTTCTTCTGTGAGAAGTATGCAGAATCATTGAAATCGCTCTCTTGGAGCTATTTAATGCGAGAAATACGTTATCTGGTGTTTTCACCACTCCACAGTGCGTTTGATGTGCAGAACCAGCGATATCTGGGTTTTCGTGTGGTTTCCAGCTGGATATGCATTTTCTACCATAATCTTGGTGAGCCTTCCGTGAGAAGTATGCAGAATCATCGAAATCGCTCTTTTGGAGCTATGTAATGCGAGAAACCCGTTATCTGGTGTTTTCACCGCTCCACAGTGCGTTTGATATGCATAACCGGCGATATCTTGGTTTTCGTGTGGTATCCAGCTGGATATGCATTTTCTACCATAATCTTGGTGAGTCTTTTGTGAGAAGTATGCAGGATCATCGAATTCGCCCTTTTGGAGATATTTAATGTGAGAAAAACGCTATCAGGTATTTTCACCACTCCACAATGCGTTTGATATGCAGAACCGGCGATATCTTGGTTTTGATTGGGGTTTCAAGCTGAGAGTATGCATATTCTGCGATAATCTTGGTGTTTCTTCTGTGAGAAGTATGCAGAATCATTGAAATCGCTCTCTTGGAGCTATTTAATGCGAGAAATACGTTATCTGGTGTTTTCACCACTCCACAGTGCGTTTGATATGCAGAACCGGCGATATCTTGATTTTCGTGTGGTTTCCAGCTGGGTATGCATTTTCTACCATAATCTTGGTGAGTCTTCAGTGAGAAGTATGCAGGATCATCGAAATCGCTCTTTTGATGCTATTTAATGCGAGAAATACGTTATCTGGTGTTTTCACCACTCCACAGTGCGTTTGATATGCAGAACCGGCGATATCTTGGTTTTCGTGTGGTTTCCAGCTGGATATGCATCGTCTACCATAATCTTGGTGAGTCTTCAGTGAGAAGTATGCAGGATCATAGAAATCGCTCTTTTAAAGCTATTTAATGCGAGAAATACGTTATCTGGTGTTTTCACTACTCCACAGTGCGTTTGATATGCAGAACCGGCGATATCTTGGTTTTCGTGTGGTTTCCAGCTGGATATGCATTTTCTACCATAATCTTGGTGAGCCTTCTGTGAGAAGTATGCAGAATAATCGAAATCGCTCTTTTGAAGCTATTTAATGCGAGAAATACGTTATCTGGTGTTTACACCACTCCACAGTGCGTTTGATATGCAGAACCGGCGATATCTTGGTTTTCGTGTGGTTTCCAGCTGGATATGCATTTTCTACCATAATCTTGGTGAGTCTTCTGTGAGAAGTATGCAGGATCATCGAATTCGCCCTTTTGGAGATATTTAATGTGAGAAAAACGCTATCAGGTGTTTTCACCACTCCACAGTGCGTTTGATATGCAGAACCGGCGATATCTTGGTTTTCGTGGGGTTTCATGCTGAGATATGCATTTTCAGCGATGATCATGGTGTTTCATCTGCGAGAAGTATGCAGAATCATCGGAATCGCTCTTTTGAAGCTATTTAATGCAAGAAATACGTTATCTGGTGTTTTCACTACTCCACAGTGCGTTTGATATGCAGAACCGGCGATATCTTGGTTTTCGTGTGGTTTCCAGCTGAATATGCATTTTCTACCATAATCTTGGTGTTTCTTCTGTGAGAAGTATGCAGAATCATCGAAATCGCTCTTTTGAAGCTATTTAATGCGAGAAATACGTTATCTGGTGTTTTCACTACACCACAGTGCGTTTGATATGCAGAACCGGCGATATCTTGGTTTTCGTGTGGTTTCCTGCTGAATATGCATTTTCTACCATAATCTTGGTGTTTCTTCTGTGAGAAGTATGCAGAATCATCGAAATCGCTCTTTTGAAGCTATTTAATGGGAGAAATACGTTATCTGGTGTTTTCACTACACCACAGTGCGTTTGATATGCAGAACCGGCGATATCTTGGTTTTCGTGTGGTTTCCAGCTCTATATGCATTTACTACCATAATCTTGGTGTTTCTTCTGTGAGAAGTATGCAGGATCATCGAAATCGCTCTTTTGAAGCTATTTAATGCGAGAATTACTTTATCTGGTGTTTTCACTACTCCACAGTGCGTTTGATATGCAGAACCGGCGATATCTTGGTTTTCGTGGGGTTTCATGCTGAGATATGCATTTTCAGCGATGATCTTGGTGTTTCTTCTGTGAGAAGTGTGCAGAATCATCGAAATCGCTCTTTTGAAGCTATTTAATGCGAGAAATACGTTATCTGGTGTTTTCACTACTCCACAGTGCGTTTGATATGCAGAACCGGCGATATCTTGGTTTTCGTGGGGTTTCCAGCTGGATGTGCATTTTCTACGATAATCTTTGTAAGACTTCGGTGAGAAGTATGCAGGATCATCGAATTCGCCCTTTTGGAGATATTTAATGTGAGAATAACGCTATCAGGTGTTTTCACCACTCCACAATGCGTTTGATATGCAGAACCGGCGACATCTTGGTTTTCATTGGGGTTTCAAGCTGAGAATATGCATTTTCTACCATAATCTTGGTGTTTTTTCTGTGAGAAGTATGCAGGATCATCGAAATCGCTCTCTTGGAGCTATTTAATGCGAGAAATACGTTATCTGGTGTTTTCACCACTCCACAGTGCGTTTGATATGCAGAACCGGCGATATCTTGGTTTTCGTGTGGTTTCCAGCTGGATATGCATTTTCTACCATAATCTTGGTGAGTCTTCAGTGAGAAGTATGCAGGATCATCGAAATCGCTCTTTTGAAGCTATTTAATGCGAGAATTACTTTATCTGGTGTTTTCACTACTCCACAGTGCGTTTGATATGCAGAACCGGCGATATCTTGGTTTTCGTGGGGTTTCATGCTGAGATATGCATTTTCAGCGATGATCTTGGTGTTTCTTCTGTGAGAAGTGTGCAGAATCATCGAAATCGCTCTTTTGAAGCTATGTAATGCGAGAAATACGTTATCTGGTGTTTTCACTACTCCACAGTGCGTTTGATATACAGAACCGGCGATATCTTGGTTTTCGTGGGGTTTCAAGCTGAGAATATGCATATTCTGCGATAATCTTGGTGTTTCTTCTGTGAGAAGTATGCAGGATCATCGAATTCGCCTTTTTGGAGTTATTAAATGTGAGAAAAACGCTATCAGGTGTTTTCACCACTCCACAATGCGTTTGATATGCAGAACCGGCGATATCTTGGTTTTCGTGGGGTTTCAAGCTGAGATATGCATTTTCTGCGATGATCTTGGTGTTTCTTCTGTGATAAGTATGCACAATCATCGAAATCGCTCTTTTGGAGCTATTTAAAGCGAGTGACACGTTTTCTGGAGTTTTCACCACTCCACAAAGTGTTTGATTTGCAGAACCGTCGATATCTTGGTTTTCGTGTGGTTTCAAGCTGAGATATGCATTTTCTGCGATGATCTTGGTGTTTCTTCTGTGAGAAGTATGCAGAATCATCGAAATCGCCCTTTTGGAGATATTTAATGTGAGAAAAACGCTATCAGGTGTTGTCACCACTCCACAAAGCGTTTGATATGCAGAACCGGCGATATCTTGGTTTTCGTGGGGTTTCCAGCTGGATATGCATTTTCTACCATAATTTTGGTGAGTCTTCTGTGAGAAGTATGCTGGATCATCGAATTCGCCCTTTTGGAGATATTTAATGTGAGAAAATGCTATCAGGTGTTTTCACCACTCCACAATGCGTATGTTATGCAGAACCGGCGATATCTTGGTTTTCATTGGGGTTTCAAGCTGAGAATATGCATATTCTGCGATAATCTTGGTGTTTCTTTTGTGAGAAGTATGCAGAATCATTGAAATCGCTCTTTTGAAGCTATTTAATGCGAGAAATACGTTATCTGGTGTTTTCACTACTCCACAGTGCGTTTGATATGCAGAACCGGCGATATCTTGGTTTTCGTGTGGTTTCCAGCTCTATATGCATTTACTACCATAATCTTGGTGTTTCTTCTGTGAGAAGTATGCAGGAACATCGAAATCGCTCTTTTGAAGCTATTTAATGCGAGAAATACGTTATCTGGTGTTTTCACTACTCCACAGTGCGTTTGATGTGCAGAACAGGCGATATCTTGGTTTTCGTGTGGTTTCCAGCTGGATATGCATTTTCTACCATAATCTTGGCGAGTCTTCTGTGAGAAGTATGCAGGATCATCGAATTCGCCCTTTTGGAGATATTTAATGTGAGAAAAACGCTATCAGGTGTTTTCACCACTCCACAATGCGTTTCATATGCGGAACCGGCGATATCTTGGTTTTCAATGGGGTTTCAAGCTGAGAATATGCATATTCTGCGATAATCTTGGTGTTTCTTCTGTCAGAAGTATGCAGGATCATCGAAAACGCTCTTTTGGAGCTATTTAATGCTAGTGACACGTTTTCTGGAGTTTTCACAACTCCACAGAGCATTTGATTTGCAGAACCGTTGATATCTTGGTTTTCGTGGGGTTTCAAGCTGAGATATGCATTTTCTGCGATGATCTTGGTGAGTCTTCAGTGAGAAGAATGCAGGATCATCGAAATCGCTCTTTTGAAGCTATTTAATGCGAGAAATACGTTATCTGGTGATTTCACCATTCCACAGTGCGTTTGATATGCAGAACCGGCGATATCTTGGTTTTCGTGGGGTTTCAAGCTGACACATGCATTTTCTACGATAATCTTGGTGAGACTTCTGTCAGAAGAATGCAGAATCATCGAAATCGCTCTATTCGAGCTATTCACTGCGAGAAACACGCTATCTGGTGTTTTCACTACTCCACAGTGCGTTCGATATGCAGAACCGGCGATATCTTGGTTTTCGTGGGGATTCAAGCTGAGATATGCATTTTCTACGATACTCTTGGTGAGACTTCAGTCAGAAGTATGCAGAATCATCGAGATCGCTCTATTAGAGCTATATAATGCGCGAAACACGCCATCTGGTGTTTTCACCACTCCACAGTGCGTTTGATATGCAGAACCGGCGATATCTAATTTTTCGGGGTTTCCAGGTGGGATTTGCATTTTCTGCGATAATCTTGGTGTTTGTTCTGTGAGAAGTATGCAGTATCATCGAAATCGCTCTTTTGGAGCTATTTAATGCGAGTGACACGTTTTCTGGAGTTTTCACCACTCCACAGAGCGTTTGATATGCAGAACCGTCGATATCTTGGTTTTCGTGGGGTTTTCAGCTGAGATATGCATTTTCTACGATTATCTTGGTGAGACTTCAGTCAGAAGTATGCAGAATCGTTGATTTCGCTCTTTTGGAGCTATTTAATGCGAGAAACACGTTATCTGGTGTTTTCACCACTGCACTGTGCGTTTGATATGCAGAACCGGCGATATCTTAGTTTTTGTGGGGTTTCAAGCTGCGATATGCGTTTTCTGCGATAATCTTGTTGTTTGTTCTGTCAGAAGTATGCAGAATCATCGATATCGCTCTATCCGAGCTATTTAATGCGCGAAACATGCTATCTGGTGTTTTCACCACTCCACAGAGCGTTTGATATGTAGAACCGGCGATAGATTGGTTTCCGTGGGATTTCAAGCTGAGATAGTAATTTTCTACGATAATCGTGGTGGGACTTCTGTCAGAAGTATGTAGAATCATGGAGAACGTTCTATTCGAGCTATTTAATGCGAGAAACACGCATTCTGGTGTTTTCACCAGTCCACAGTGAGTTTGATATGCAGAACCGGCGATATCTAATTTTTCGGTGGTTTCCAGGTGGGATATGCATTTTCTGCGATAATCTTGGTGTTTGTTCTGTGAGAAGTATGCAGTATCATCGAAATCGCTCTTTTGGAGCTATTTAATGCGAGTGACACGTTTTCTGGAGTTTTCACCACTCCACAGAGCGTTTGATATGCAGAACCGTCGATATCTTGGTTTTCGTGGGGTTTTCAGCTGAGATATGCATTTTCTACGATTATCTTGGTGAGACTTCAGTCAGAAGTATGCAGAATCGTTGATTTCGCTCTTTTGGAGCTATTTAATGCGAGAAACACGTTATCTGGTGTTTTCACCACTGCACTGTGCGTTTGATATGCAGAACCGGCGATATCTTAGTTTTTGTGGGGTTTCAAGCTGCGATATGCATTTTCTGCGATAATCTTGGTGTTTCTTCTGTGAGAACTCCGCAGAATCGCCGAGAACGCTGGTTTAGTACCATTTAATGCGAAAAAACCCTTTTTCTGGTGTTTTCACCACCCCACAGCACGTTTGACATGCAGTACCTGAAATATCTTCGTTTTCGTGGAGTTTCAAGCTGAGATATGCATTTTCTACGATAATCTTGGGGAGACTTCTGTCAGAAGTATGCAGAATCATCGCGAATGCACTTTTAGAGCTATTTAGTGCGAGAAATACGCTATCTGGTGTTTTCACCACTACACAGTGCGTTTGATATGCAGAACCGGCGATATCTTGGTTTTCGAGGGGTTTCAAGCAGAGACATGCATTTTCTACGATAATCTTGGTGAGACTTCTGTCAGAAGTATGCAGAATCATCGAGATCGCTCTTTTCGTGCTATTTAATGCGAGAAACACGCTATCTGGTGTTTTCTCCACTCCAAAGTACGTTTGTCATGCAGTACCGGAGATATCTTAGTTTTCGGGGGTTTCCAGCTGAGATATGCGTTTTCTGAGATAAGCTTAGTGTTTCTTCTGTGAGAAGTATGCAGAATCGCCGACATCGCTGGATTAGTGATATTTAATGCGAATTCTGCGATTCCGACGATTCTGCATACTTCTCACAGAAGTCTCACCAAGATTATCGTAGAAAATGCATGTCTCCGCTTGAAACCCCTCGAAAACCAAGATATCGCCGGTTCTGCATATCAAACGCACTGTGTAGTGGTGAAAAAACCAGATAGCGTATTTCTCGCACTAAATAGCTCTAAAAGTGCAATCGCGATGATTCTGCATACTTCTGACAGAAGTCTCTCCAAATTATCGCAGAAAATGCATATCTCCGCTTGAAACCCGACGAAAACCAAGATATCGCCGGCTCTACATATCAAACGCACTGTGGAATGGTGAAAACACCAGATAGCGTGTTTCTCGCATTAAACAGCTCGAATAGAGCGATCTCGATTATTCTGCATACTTCTGACAGAAGTCTCTCCAAATTATCGCAGAAAATGCATATCTCCGCTTGAAACCCGACGAAAACCAAGATATCGCCGGCTCTACATATCAAACGCACTGTGGAATGGTGAAAACACCAGATAGCGTGTTTCTAGCATTAAATAACTCTAATAAGCGATCTCGACGATTCTGCATACTTCTGACAGAAGTCTAACCAAGATATTCGCAGAAAATGCATATCTCCGCTTGAAACCCTACGAAAACCAAGATATCGCCGGCACTACATATCAAACGCACTGTGGAATGGTGAAAACACCAGATAACGTGTTTCTCGCATTGAATAGCTCGAAAAGGGCGATCTCGATGATTCTGCATACTTGTCACTGAAAAAACACCAAGATTATAGCAGGAAAAGCATATCTCAGCTGGAAAACCAACGAAAACAAAGATATCGCCGGTTCTGCATACAGTACGCATTGTGGAGTGGTGAACACACCAGATAACGTGTTTCTCGCATTAAATAGCTCCGAAAGAGCGATTTCGACGATTCTGCATACTTCTCACAGAAGTCTATCCAAGATTATCGCAGAAAATGCATATCTCCACTTGAAACCCGACGAAAACCAAGATATCGCCGGTTCTGCATATCAAACGCACTGTGGAATGGTGAATACACCAGATAGCGTGTTTCTCGCATTCAGTAGCACGAAACGAGCGATTTCGGTGATTCTGCACACCTGTAAAAGCAGAATCATGAATTTATCACTGAAAATGCATATCTCAGCTGGAAACCCAACTATACCGAAGATATTTCTGTTTCCGCATGTCAAACGCACTGCAGAGTGCTGAAAACACCAGGAAACGTGTTTTATGCATTCAATATCACGAAAACAGCGGTTTCGGTGATTCTGCACACTTGTAACAGCAGGATAATGAAGATTATTTCTGAAAATGCATATCTCAGCTGGAAACCTAACAATACCGAAGATATTTCTGTTTCCGCATGTCAAACGCACTGCGGAGTGCTGAAAACACCAGGAAACGTGTTTTTCGCATTAAAAAGCACGAAAAGACCGATTTCGGTTTTTCTACACACTTGTCACAGAAGAATCTCGATGATTATCACTGAAAATGCATATCTCAGCTGGAAACCCAACGAAATCGAAGATATCGCAGTTTCCGCATGTCAAACGCACTGTGGAGTGCTGAAAACACCTGAAAACGTGTTTTTCGCATTCAATAGCACAAAAACAGCGATTTCGGTGATTCTGCACAGTTGTAACAGCAGAATCATGTATTTATCACTGAAAATACATATCTCAGCTGAAAACCCAACTGTACCGACGATATCACTGTTTCCGCAAATCAAGGGCACTGTGGAGTGCCGAAAAAAAAGGAAACGTGTTTTTCGCTTTCAATAGCACGAAAACAGCGATTTCGGTGATTCTGCACACTTGTAACAGCAGAATCATGAATTTATCACTGAAAATGCATATCTCAGCTGGAAACCCAACGATACCGAAGATATCGCAGTTTCCAAATGTGAAACGCACTGTGGAGTTCTGAAAACACCAGAGAACGTGTTTTTCGCATTCAATAGCACGAAACCAGCGATTTGGGTGTTTCTGCACACCTGTAACAGCAGAATCATGAATTTATCACTGAAAATGCATATCTCAGCTGGAAACCCAACGAAACCGAAGATATCGCAGTTTCCGCATGTCAAACGCACTGTGGAGTGCTGAAAACACCAGAAAACGTGTTTTTCGCATTCAAAAGCACGAAAACAGCGATTTCGGTGATTCTGCACAGTTGTAACAGCAGAATCATGAATTTATCACTGAAAATACATATCTCAGCTGAAAACCCAACTGTACCGACGATATCACTGTTTCCCCAAATCAAGCGCACTGTGTAGTGCTGAAAACACCAGGAAACGTGTTTTTCGCTTTCAATAGCCCGAAAACAGCGATTTCGGTGATTCTGCATACTTCTCACAGAAGAATATCCAAGATTATCATAGATAATGCATGTCTCAGCTGGCAACCCCACGAAAACGAAGATATTGCGGTTTCCGCAAATGAAACGCACTGTGGAATGCTGAAAAAACCAGGAAACGTGTTTTTCGCATTCAATAGCACGAAAACAGCGGTTTCGGTGATTCTGCACACTTGTAACAGCAGAATCGAGAAATTTATCACTGAAAATGCATATCTCTGCTAGTAACCCAAAGATACCGAAGATATCGCAGTTTCCGCATGTCAAACGCACTGTGGAGTGCTGAAAACTCCAGGAAACGTGTTTTTCGCAATCAATAGCACGAAAACAGCGATTTCGGTGATGCAGCACACTTGTAACAGCAGAATCATGAGTTTATCACTGAAAATGCATATCTCAGCTGGAAACCCAACTGTACCGACGATATCACAGTTTCCCCAAATCAAGCGCACTGTGGAGTGCTGAGAATACCAGGAAACGTGTTTTTCGCTTTCAATAGCCCGAAAACAGCGATTTCGGTGATTCTGCATACTTCTCACAGAAGAATATCCAAGATTATCATAGATAATGCATGTCTCAGCTGGCAACCCCACGAAAACGAAGATATTGCGGTTTCCGCAAATCAAACGCACTGTGGACCGCTGAAAACACCAGAAAACGTGATTTTCTCATTCAACAGCACGAAAACAGCGGTTTCGGTGATTCTGCACACTTGTAACAGCAGAATCATGAATTTATCACTGAAAATGCATATCTCAGCTGGAAACCCAACGATACCGAAGATATCGCCGGTTCTGCATATCAAACGCACTGTGGAATGGTGAATACACCAGATAGCGTGTTTCTCGCATTCAGTAGCACGAAACCAGCGATTTCGGTGATTCTGCACACCTGTAAAAGCAGAATCATGAATTTATCACTGAAAATGCATATCTCAGCTGGAAACCCAACTATACCGAAGATATTTCTGTTTCCGCATGTCAAACGCACTGCAGAGTGCTGAAAACACCAGGAAACGTGTTTTATGCATTCAATATCACGAAAACAGCGGTTTCGGTGATTCTGCACACTTGTAACAGCAGGATAATGAAGATTATTACTGAAAATGCATATCTCAGCTGGAAACCCAACAATACCGAAGATATTTCTGTTTCCGCATGTCAAACGCACTGCGGAGTGCTGAAAACACAAGGAAACGTGTTTTTCGCATTAAATAGCACGAAAAGACCGATTTCGGTTTTTCTACACACTTGTCACAGAAGAATCTCGATGATTATCACTGAAAATGCATATCTCAGCTGGAAACCCAACGAAATCGAAGATATCGCAGTTTCCGCATGTCAAACGCACTGTGGAGTGCTGAAAACACCTGAAAACGTGTTTTTCGCATTCAATAGCACAAAAACAGCGATTTCGGTGATTCTGCACAGTTGTAACAGCAGAATCATGTATTTATCACTGAAAATACATATCTCAGCTGAAAACCCAACTGTACCGACGATATCACTGTTTCCGCAAATCAAGGGCACTGTGGAGTGCCGAAAAAAAAGGAAACGTGTTTTTCGCTTTCAATAGCACGAAAACAGCGATTTCGGTGATTCTGCACACTTGTAACAGCAGAATCATGAATTTATCACTGAAAATGCATATCTCAGCTGGAAACCCAACGATACCGAAGATATCGCAGTTTCCAAATGTGAAACGCACTGTGGAGTTCTGAAAACACCAGAGAACGTGTTTTTCGCATTCAATAGCACGAAACCAGCGATTTGGGTGTTTCTGCACACCTGTAACAGCAGAATCATGAATTTATCACTGAAAATGCATATCTCAGCTGGAAACCCAACGAAACCGAAGATATCGCAGTTTCCGCATGTCAAACGCACTGTGGAGTGCTGAAAACACCAGAAAACGTGTTTTTCGCATTCAAAAGCACGAAAACAGCGATTTCGGTGATTCTGCACAGTTGTAACAGCAGAATCATGAATTTATCACTGAAAATACATATCTCAGCTGAAAACCCAACTGTACCGACGATATCACTGTTTCCCCAAATCAAGCGCACTGTGTAGTGCTGAAAACACCAGGAAACGTGTTTTTCGCTTTCAATAGCCCGAAAACAGCGATTTCGGTGATTCTGCATACTTCTCACAGAAGAATATCCAAGATTATCATAGATAATGCATGTCTCAGCTGGCAACCCCACGAAAACGAAGATATTGCGGTTTCCGCAAATGAAACGCACTGTGGAATGCTGAAAAAACCAGGAAACGTGTTTTTCGCATTCAATAGCACGAAAACAGCGGTTTCGGTGATTCTGCACACTTGTAACAGCAGAATCGAGAAATTTATCACTGAAAATGCATATCTCTGCTAGTAACCCAAAGATACCGAAGATATCGCAGTTTCCGCATGTCAAACGCACTGTGGAGTGCTGAAAACTCCAGGAAACGTGTTTTTCGCAATCAATAGCACGAAAACAGCGATTTCGGTGATGCAGCACACTTGTAACAGCAGAATCATGAGTTTATCACTGAAAATGCATATCTCAGCTGGAAACCCAACTGTACCGACGATATCACAGTTTCCCCAAATCAAGCGCACTGTGGAGTGCTGAGAATACCAGGAAACGTGTTTTTCGCTTTCAATAGCCCGAAAACAGCGATTTCGGTGATTCTGCATACTTCTCACAGAAGAATATCCAAGATTATCATAGATAATGCATGTCTCAGCTGGCAACCCCACGAAAACGAAGATATTGCGGTTTCCGCAAATCAAACGCACTGTGGACCGCTGAAAACACCAGAAAACGTGATTTTCTCATTCAACAGCACGAAAACAGCGGTTTCGGTGATTCTGCACACTTGTAACAGCAGAATCATGAATTTATCACTGAAAATGCATATCTCAGCTGGAAACCCAACGATACCGAAGATATCGCCGGTTCTGCATATCAAACGCACTGTGGAATGGTGAATACACCAGATAGCGTGTTTCTCGCATTCAGTAGCACGAAACCAGCGATTTCGGTGATTCTGCACACCTGTAAAAGCAGAATCATGAATTTATCACTGAAAATGCATATCTCAGCTGGAAACCCAACTATACCGAAGATATTTCTGTTTCCGCATGTCAAACGCACTGCAGAGTGGTGAAAACACCAGGAAACGTGTTTTATGCATTCAATATCACGAAAACAGCGGTTTCAGTGATTCTGCACACTTGTAACAGCAGGATAATGAAGATTATTACTGAAAATGCATATCTCAGCTGGAAACCCAACAATACCGAAGATATTTCTGTTTCCGCATGTCAAACGCACTGCGGAGTGCTGAAAACACAAGGAAACGTGTTTTTCGCATTAAATAGCACGAAAAGACCGATTTCGGTGTTTCTACACACTTGTCACAGAAGAATCTCGATGATTATAACTGAAAATGCATATCTCAGCTGGAAACCCAACGAAACCGAAGATATCGCAGTTTCCGCATGTCAAACGCACTGTGGAGTGCTGAAAACACCAGAAAACGTGTTTTTCGCATTCAATAGCACGAAAACAGCGATTTCGGTGATTCTGCACAGTTGTAACAGCAGAATCATGAATTTATCACTGAAAATACATATCTCAGCCGAAAACCCAACGATACCGACGATATCACTGTTTCCCCAAATCAAGCGCACTGTGGAGTGCTGAAAACACCAGGAAACGTGTTTTTCGCATTCAATAGCCCGAAAACAGCGATTTCGGTGATTCTGCATCCTTCTCACAGAAGAATATCCAAGATTATCATAGATAATGCATGTCTCAGATGGCAACCCCACGAAAACGAAGATATCGCGGTTTCCGCAAATCAAACGCACTGTGGACTGCTGAAAACGCCAGGAAACGTATTTTTCGCTTTCAATAGCACGAAAGCAGCGGTTTCGGTGATTCTGCAAACTTGTAACAGCAGAATCATGAATTTATCACTGAAAATGCATATCTCAGCTGGAAACCCAACGATACCGAAGATATCGCAGTTTCCAAATGTGAAACGCACTGTGGAGTGCTGAAAACACCAGAAAACGTGTTTTTCGCATTCAATAGCACGAAAACAGCGGTTTCGGTGATTCTGCACACTTGTAACAGCAGAATCGAGAAATTTATCACTGAAAATGCATATCTCTGCTGGAAACCCAAAGATACCGAAGATATCGCAGTTTCCGCAAATCAAACGCACTGTGGAGTGCTGAAAACACCAGGAATCGTATTTTCGCATTCAATAGCACGAAAACAGCGATTTCGGTGATTCTGCACACTTGTAACAGCAGAATTATGAATTTATCATTGAAAATGCATATCTCAGCAGGTAACCCAACGATACCGAAGATATCGCAGTTTCCAAATGTGACACGCACCGTGGAGTGCTGAAAACACCAGAGAACGTGTTTTTCGCATTCAATAGCACGAAAACAGCGATTTCGTGAATCTGCACACTTTTAACAGCAGAATCATGAATTTATCGCTGAAAATGCATATCTCAGCTGGAAACCAACGATACCGAAGATATCGCAGTTTCCGCATGTGAAACGCACTGTACAGTGCTGAAAACACCAGAAAACGTGTTTTACGCATTCAATAACACGAAAACAGCGATTTCCGTGATTCTGCACACTTGTAACAGCAGAATCGAGAAATTTATCACTGAAAATGCATATCTCAGCTGGAAACCCAACGAAACCAAAGATATCGCAGTTTCGACATGGAAAACGCAATGTGGAGTGGTGAAAACTCCAGGAAACGTATTTTTCGCAATCAACAGCACGAAAACAGCGATTTCGGTGATTCTGCACACTTGTTACAGCAGAATCGAGAAATTTATCACTGAAAATGCATATCTCAGCTGGAAACCCAACGAAACCGAAGATATCGCAGTTTCCGCAAATCAAACGCACTGTGGAGTGCTGAAAACACCAGGAAACGTATTTTTCGCTTTCAATAGCACGAAAACAGCGACTTCGGTGATCCTGCACACTTGTAACATCAGAATCATGAATTTATCACTGAAAATGCATATCTCAGCTGGAAACCCAACGAAACCGAAGATAACACAGTTTCCGCATGACAAACGCAATGTGGAGTGCTGAAAACACCAGGAAACGTGTTCTTCGCTTTCAATAGCCCGAAAACAGCGATATCGGTGATTCTGCATACTTCTCACAGAAGAATATCCCAGATTATCATAGATAATGCATGTCTCAGCTGGCAACCCCACGAAAACGAAGATATCGCGGTTTCCGCAAATCAAACGCACTGTGGACTGCTGAAAACACCAGGAAACCTGTTTTTCGCATTCAATAGCACGAAAACAGCGATTTCGTGAATCTGCACACTTGTAACAGCAGAATCATGAATTTATCGCTGAAAAGCATATCTCAGCTGGAAAACCAACGATACCGAAGATATCGCAGTTTCCGCACGTCAAACGCACTGTACAGTGCTGAAAACAACAGAAAACGTGTTTTTCGCATTCAATAGCACGAAACCAGCGATTTCGGTGATTCTGCACACTTGTAACAACAGAATCGAGAAATTTATCACTGAATATGCATATCTCAGCTGGAAACCCAACGAAACCAAAGATATCGCAGTTTCGACATGGAAAACGCAATGTGGAGTGCTGAAAACACCAGGAAACGTGTTTTTAGCATACAATAGCACGAAAACAGCGATTTCGGTGATTCTGCACACTTGTAACAGCAGAATAATGAATTTATCACTGAAAATGCATATCTCAGCTGGAAACCCAACTGTACCGACGATATCACAGTTTGCCCAATTCAAGCGCACTGTGGAGTGCTGAAAACACCAGGAAACGTATTTCTCGCTTTCAATAGCACGAAAACAGCGATTTCGGTGATTCTGCACACTTGTAACAGCAGAATAATGAATTTATCACTGAAAATGCATATCTCAGCTGGAAACCCAACTGTACCGAAGATATCGCAGTTTCCGCATGTCAAACGCACTGTGGAGTGGTGAAAACTCCAGGAAACGTATTTTTCGCAATCAACAGCACGAAAACAGCGATTTCGGTGATTCTGCACACTTGTTACAGCAGAATCGAGAAATTTATCACGGAAAATGCATATCTCAGCTGGAAACCCAACGAAACCGAAGATATCGCAGTTTCCGCAAATCAAACGCACTGTGGAGTGCTGAAAACACCAGGAATCGTGTTTTCGCATTCAATAGCACGAAAACAGCGGTTTCGGTGATTCTGCACACTTGTAACAGCAGGATCATGAAGATTATCACTGAAAATGCATATCTCAGCTGGAAACCCAACGAAACCAAAGATATCGCAGTTTCCGCATGTAAAACGCACTGTGGAGTGCTGAAAACACCAGAAAACGTGTTTTTCGCATTCAATAGCACGAAAACAGCGGTTTCGGTGATTCTGCAAACTTGTAACAGCAGAATCATGAATTTATCACTGAAAATGCATATCTCAGCTGGAAACCCAACGATACCGAAGATATCGCAGTTTCCAAATGTGAAACGCACTGTGGAGTGCTGAAAACACCAGAAAACGTGTTTTTCGCATTCAATAGCACGAAACCAGCGATTTCGGTGATTCTGCACACTTGTAACAGCAGAATCGAGAAATTTAACACTGAATATGCATATCTCTGCTGGAAACCCAAAGATACCGAAGATATCGCAGTTTCCGCAAATCAAACGCACTGTGGAGTGCTGAAAACACCAGGAATCGTATTTTCGCATTCAATAGCACGAAAACAGCGATTTCGGTGATTCTGCACACTTGTAACAGCAGAATCATGAATTTATCATTGAAAATGCATATCTCAGCAGGTAACCCAACGATACCGAAGATATCGCAGTTTCCAAATGTGACACGCACCGTGGAGTGCTGAAAACACCAGAGAACGTGTTTTTCGCATTCAATAGCACGAAAACAGCGATTTCGTGAATCTGCACACTTTTAACAGCAGAATCATGAATTTATCGCTGAAAATGCATATCTCAGCTGGAACCCAACGATACCGAAGATATCGCAGTTTCCGCATGTGAAACGCACTGTACAGTGCTGAAAACACCAGAAAACGTGTTTTACGCATTCAATAGCACGTAAACAGCGATTTCCGTGATTCTGCACACTTGTAACAGCAGAATCGAGAAATTTATCACTGAAAATGCATATCTCTGCTAGAAACCTAAAGATACCGAAGATATCGCTGTTTCTGCATGTCAAACGCACTGTGGAGTGGTGAAAACTCCAGGAAACGTGTTTTTCGCAATCAATAGCACGAAAACAGCGATTTCGGTTATTCTGCACACTTGTAACAGCAGGATCACGAAGATTATCACAGAAAATGCATATCTCAGCTGGAAACCCAACGAAACCGAAGATATCGCAGTTTCCGCAAATCAAACGCACTGTGGAGTGCTGAAAACACCAGGAAACGTGTTTTCGCATTCGATAGCACGAAAACAGCGGTTTCGGAGATTCTGCACACTTGTAACAGCAGGATAATGAAGATTATTACTGAGAATGCATATCTCAGCTGGAAACCCAATTATACCGAAGATATTTCTGTTTCCGCATGTCAAACGCACTGCGGAGTGCTGAAAACACCAGGAAACGTGTTTTTCGCATTAAATAGCACGAAAAGACCGATTTCGGTATTTCTACACACTTGTCACAGAAGAATCTCGATGATTATCACTGAAAATGCATATCTCAGCTGGAAACCAAACGAAACCGAAGATATCGCAGTTTCCGCATGTCAAACGCACTGTGGAGTGCTGAAAACACCAGAAAACGTGTTTTTCGCATTCAATAGCACGAAAACAGCGATTTCGGTGAGTCTGCACACTTGTAACAGCAGAATCACGAATTTATCACTGAAAATAAATATCTCAGCTGAAAACCCAACTGTACCGACGATATCACTGTTTCCGCAAATCAAGCGCACTGTGGAGTGCTGAAAACACCAGGAAACGTGTTTTTCGCTTTCAATAGCACGAAAACAGCGATTTCGGTGATTCTGCACACTTGTAACAGCAGAATCATGAATTTATCACCGAAAATGCATATCTCAGCTGGAAACCCAACGAAACCGAAGATATCACAGTTTCCGCATGTCAAACGCAATGTGGAGTGCTGCAAACACCAGGAAACGTGTTTTTCGCTTTCAGTAGCACGAAAAGAGCGATTTCGGTGATTCTGCACACTTGTAACAGCAGAATCATGAATTTATCACTGAAAATGCATATCTCAGCTGGAAACCCAACTGTACCGACGATATCACAGTTTCCGCAAATCAAGCGCACTGTGGAGTGCTGAAAACACAAGGAAACGTGTTTTTCGTTTTCAATAGCTCGAAAACTGCGATTTCGGTGATTCTGCATACTTCTCACAGTAAAATATCCAAGATTATCATAAATAATGCGTGTCTCAGCTGGCATCCCCACGAAAACGAAGATATCGCGGTTTCCGCAAATCAAACGCACTCTGGACTGCTGAAAACACCAGGAAACGTGTTTTTCGCATTTAATAGCACGAAAACAGCGATTTCGTGAATCTGCACACTTGTAACAGCAGAGTCATAAATTTATCGCTGAAAATGCATATCTCAGCTGGAAACCCAACGAAACCGAAGATATCGCAGTTTCCGCAAGTCAAACGCACTGTGGTGTGCTGAAAACACCAGAAAACGTGTTGTATGCATTCAATATAACGAAAACAGCGGTTTCGGTGATTCTGCACACTTGTAACACCAGGATAATGAAGATTATCACTGAAAATGCATATCTCAGCTGGAAACCCAACTATACCGAAGATATTTCTGTTTCCGCATGTCAAACGCACTGCGGAGTGCTGAAAACACCAGGAAACGTGTTTTTCGCATTAAATAGCACGAAAAGACCGATTTCGGTTTTTCTACACACTTGTAACATCAGAATCATGAATTTATCACTGAAAATGCATATCTCAGCTGGAAACCCAACGAAACCGAAGATATCGCAGTTTCCGCAAATCAAACGCACTGTGGAGTGCTGAAAACACCAGGAAACGTATTTTTCGCTTTCAATAGCACGAAAACAGCGACTTCGGTGATCCTGCACACTTGTAACATCAGAATCATGAATTTATCACTGAAAATGCATATCTCAGCTGGAATCCCAACGAAACCGAAGATAACACAGTTTCCGCATGACAAACGCAATGTGGAGTGCTGAAAACACCAGGAAACGTGTTCTTCGCTTTCAATAGCCCGAAAACAGCGATATCGGTGATTCTGCATACTTCTCACGGAAGAATATCCCAGATTATCATAGATAATGCATGTATCAGCTGGCAACCCCACGAAAACGAAGATATCGCGGTTTCCGCAAATCAAACGCACTGTGGACTGCTGAAAACACCAGGAAACCTGTTTTTCGCATTCAATAGCACGAAAACAGCGATTTCGTGAATCTGCACACTTGTAACAGCAGAATCATGAATTTATCGCTGAAAATGCATATCTCAGCTGGAAAACCAACGATACCGAAGATATCGCAGTTTCCGCACGTCAAACGCACTGTACAGTGCTGACAACAACAGAAGACGTGTTTTTCGCATTCAATAGCACGAAACCAGCGATTTCGGTGATTCTGCACACTTGTAACACCAGGATAATGAAGATTATCACTGAAAATGCATATCTCAGCTGGAAACCCAACTATACCGAAGATATTTCTGTTTCCGCATGTCAAACGCACTGCGGAGTGCTGAAAACACCAGGAAACGTGTTTTTCGCATTAAATAGCACGAAAAGACCGATTTCGGTTTTTCTACACACTTGTAACATCAGAATCATGAATTTATCACTGAAAATGCATATCTCAGCTGGAAACCCAACGAAACCGAAGATAACACAGTTTCCGCATGACAAACGCAATGTGGAGTGCTGAAAACACCAGGAAACGTGTTCTTCGCATTCAATAGCCCGAAAACAGCGATATCGGTGATTCTGCATACTTCTCACAGAAGAATATCCCAGATTATCATAGATAATGCATGTCTCAGCTGGCAACCCCACGAAAACGAAGATATCGCGGTTTCCGCAAATCAAACGCACTGTGGACTGCTGAAAACACCAGGAAACCTGTTTTTCGCATTCAATAGCACGAAAACAGCGATTTCGTGAATCTGCACACTTGTAACAGCAGAATCATGAATTTATCGCTGAAAATGCATATCTCAGCTGGAAAACCAACGATACCGAAGATATCGCAGTTTCCGCATGTCAAACGCACTGTGGAGTGGTGAAAACTCCAGGAAACGTATTTTTCTCAATCAACAGCACGAAAACAGCGATTTCGGTGATTCTGCACACTTGTTACAGCAGAATCGAGAAATTTATCACTGAAAATGCATATCTCAGCTGGAAACCCAACGAAACCG
Organism: Anthophora plumipes; assembly: GCA_951804975.1. NCBI lineage: Eukaryota > Metazoa > Arthropoda > Insecta > Hymenoptera > Apidae > Anthophora > Anthophora plumipes. The sequence continues at coordinate 798,300 of CATORF010000581.1, read as the reverse complement.
AAGATATCGCAGTTTCCGCAAATCAAACGCACTGTGGAGTGCTGAAAACACCAGGAATCGTGTTTTCGCATTCAATAGCACGAAAACAGCGGTTTCGGTGATTCTGCACACTTGTAACAGCAGGATCATGAAGATTATCACTGAAAATGCATATCTCAGCTGGAAAACCAACGAAACCAAAGATATCGCAGTTTCCGCATGTAAAACGCACTGTGGAGTGCTGAAAACACCAGAAAACGTGTTTTTCGCATTCAATAGCACGAAAACAGCGGTTTCGGTGATTCTGCAAACTTGTAACAGCAGAATCATGAATTTATCACTGAAAATGCATATCTCAGCTGGAAACCCAACGATACCGAAGATATCGCAGTTTCCAAATGTGAAACGCACTGTGGAGTGCTGAAAACACCAGAAAACGTGTTTTTCGCATTCAATTGCACGAAACCAGCGATTTCGGTGATTCTGCACACTTGTAACAGCAGAATCGAGAAATTTAACACTGAATATGCATATCTCTGCTGGAAACCCAAAGATACCGAAGATATCGCAGTTTCCGCAAATCAAACGCACTGTGGAGTGCTGAAAACACCAGGAATCGTATTTTCGCATTCAATAGCACGAAAACAGCGATTTCGGTGATTCTGCACACTTGTAACAGCAGAATCATGAATTTATCATTGAAAATGCATATCTCAGCAGGTAACCCAACGATACCGAAGATATCGCAGTTTCCAAATGTGAAACGCACTGTGGTGTGCTAAAAACACCAGAGAACGTGTTTTTCGCATTCAATAGCACGAAACCAGCGATTTCGGTGATTCTGCATACTTCTCACAGTAAAATATCCAAGATTATCATAAATAATGCATGTCTCAGCTGGCATCCCCACGAAAACGAAGATATCGCGGTTTCCGCAAATCAAACGCACTCTGGACTGCTGAAAACACCAGGAAACGTGTTTTTCGCATTTAATAGCACGAAAACAGCGATTTCGTGAATCTGCACACTTGTAACAGCAGAGTCATAAATTTATCGCTGAAAATGCATATCTCAGCTGGAAACCCAACGAAACCGAAGATATCGCAGTTTCCGCATGTCAAACGCACTGTGGTGTGCTGAAAACACCAGAAAACGTGTTGTATGCATTCAATATAACGAAAACAGCGGTTTCGGTGATTCTGCACACTTGTAACACCAGGATAATGAAGATTATCACTGAACATGCATATCTCAGCTGGAAACCCAACTGTACCGACGATATCACAGTTTCCCCAAATCAAGCGCACTGTGGAGTGCTGAAAACACAAGGAAACGTGTTTTTCGTTTTCAATAGCTCGAAAACTGCGATTTCGGTGATTCTGCATACTTCTCACAGTAAAATATCCAAGATTATCATAAATAATGCATGTCTCAGCTGGCATCCCCACGAAAACGAAGATATCGCGGTTTCCGCAAATCAAACGCACTCTGGACTGCTGAAAACACCAGGAAACGTGTTTTTTGCATTTAATAGCACGAAAACAGCGATTTCGTGAATCTGCACACTTGTAACAGCAGAGTCATAAATTTATCGCTGAAAATGCATATCTCAGCTGGAAACCCAACGAAACCGAAGATATCGCAGTTTCCGCATGTCAAACGCACTGTGGTGTGCTGAAAACACCATAAAACGTGTTGTATGCATTCAATATAACGAAAACAGCGGTTTCGGTGATTCTGCACACTTGTAACACCAGGATAATGAAGATTATCACTGAAAATGCATATCTCAGCTGGAAACCCAACTATACCGAAGATATTTCTGTTTCCGCATGTCAAACGCACTGCGGAGTGCTGAAAACACCAGGAAACGTGTTTTTCGCATTAAATAGCACGAAAAGACCGATTTCGGTTTTTCTACACACTTGTAACATCAGAATCATGAATTTATCACTGAAAATGCATATCTCAGCTGGAAACCCAACGAAACCGAAGATAACACAGTTTCCGCATGACAAACGCAATGTGGAGTGCTGAAAACACCAGGAAACGTGTTCTTCGCATTCAATAGCCCGAAAACAGCGATTTCGGTGATTCTGCATACTTCTCACAGAAGAATATCCCAGATTATCATAGATAATGCATGTCTCAGCTGGCAACCCCACGATAACGAAGATATCGCGGTTTCCGCAAATCAAACGCACTGTGGACTGCTGAAAACACCAGGAAACCTGTTTTTCGCATTCAATAGCACGAAAACAGCGATTTCGTGAATCTGCACACTTGTAACAGCAGAATCATGAATTTATCGCTGAAAATGCATATCTCAGCTGGAAAACCAACGATACCGAAGATATCGCAGTTTCCGCACGTCAAACGCACTGTACAGTGCTGAAAACACCAGGAAACGTGTTTTTCGCATTCAATAGCACGAAACCAGCGATTTCGGTGATTCTGCACACTTGCAACAGCAGAATCGAGAAATTTATCACTGAAAATGCATATCTCAGCTGGAAACCCAACGAAACCAAAGATATCGCAGTTTCGACATGGAAAACGCAATGTGGAGTGCTGAAAACACCAGGAAACGTGTTTTTCGCATTCAATAGCACGAAAACAGCGATTTCGGTGAGTCTGCACACTTGTAACAGCAGAATCACGAATTTATCACTGAAAATAAATATCTCAGCTGAAAACCCAACTGTACCGACGATATCACTGTTTCCGCAAATCAAGCGCACTGTGGAGTGCTGAAAACACCAGGAAACGTGTTTTTCGCTTTCAATAGCACGAAAACAGCGATTTCGGTGATTCTGCACACTTGTAACAGCAGAATCATGAATTTATCACCGAAAATGCATATCTCAGCTGGAAACCCAACGAAACCGAAGATATCACAGTTTCCGCATGTCAAACGCAATGTGGAGTGCTGCAAACACCAGGAAACGTGTTTTTCGCTTTCAGTAGCACGAAAAGAGCGATTTCGGTGATTCTGCACACTTGTAACAGCAGAATCGTGAATTTATCACTGAAAATGCATATCTCAGCTGGAAACCCAACGATACCGAAGATATCGCAGTTTCCAAATGTGAAACGCACTGTGGTGTGCTAAAAACACCAGAGAACGTGTTTTTCGCATTCAATAGCACGAAACCAGCGATTTCGGTGATTCAGCACACTTGTAACAGCAGAATCATGAATTTATCACTGAAAATGCATATCTCAGCTGGAAACCCAACTGTACCGACGATATCACAGTTTCCCCAAATCAAGCGCACTGTGGAGTGCTGAAAACACAAGGAAACGTGTTTTTCGTTTTCAATAGCTCGAAAACTGCGATTTCGGTGATTCTGCATACTTCTCACAGTAAAATATCCAAGATTATCATAAATAATGCATGTCTCAGCTGGCATCCCCACGAAAACGAAGATATCGCGGTTTCCGCAAATCAAACGCACTCTGGACTGCTGAAAACACCAGGAAACGTGTTTTTCGCATTTAATAGCACGAAAACAGCGATTTCGTGAATCTGCACACTTGTAACAGCAGAGTCATAAATTTATCGCTGAAAATGCATATCTCAGCTGGAAACCCAACGAAACCGAAGATATCGCAGTTTCCGCAAGTCAAACGCACTGTGGTGTGCTGAAAACACCAGAAAACGTGTTGTATGCATTCAATATAACGAAAACAGCGGTTTCGGTGATTCTGCACACTTGTAACACCAGGATAATGAAGATTATCACTGAAAATGCATATCTCAGCTGGAAACCCAACTATACCGAAGATATTTCTGTTTCCGCATGTCAAACGCACTGCGGAGTGCTGAAAACACCAGGAAACGTGTTTTTCGCATTAAATAGCACGAAAAGACCGATTTCGGTTTTTCTACACACTTGTAACATCAGAATCATGAATTTATCACTGAAAATGCATATCTCAGCTGGAAACCCAACGAAACCGAAGATAACACAGTTTCCGCATGACAAACGCAATGTGGAGTGCTGAAAACACCAGGAAACGTGTTCTTCGCATTCAATAGCCCGAAAACAGCGATTTCGGTGATTCTGCACACTTGTAACAGCAGAATCGAGAAATTTATCACTGAAAATGCATATCTCAGCTGGAAACCCAACGAAACCAAAGATATCGCAGTTTCGACATGGAAAACGCAATGTGGAGTGGTGAAAACTCCAGGAAACGTATTTTTCGCAATCAACAGCACGAAAACAGCGATTTCGGTGATTCTGCACACTTGTTACAGCAGAATCGAGAAATTTATCACTGAAAATGCATATCTCAGCTGGAAACCCAACGAAACCGAAGATATCGCAGTTTCCGCAAATCAAACGCACTGTGGAGTGCTGAAAACACCAGGAAACGTATTTTTCGCTTTCAATAGCACGAAAACAGCGACTTCGGTGATCCTGCACACTTGTAACATCAGAATCATGAATTTATCACTGAAAATGCATATCTCAGCTGGAAACCCAACGAAACCGAAGATAACACAGTTTCCGCATGACAAACGCAATGTGGAGTGCTGAAAACACCAGGAAACGTGTTCTTCGCTTTCAATAGCCCGAAAACAGCGATATCGGTGATTCTGCATACTTCTCACAGAAGAATATCCCAGATTATCATAGATAATGCATGTCTCAGCTGGCAACCCCACGAAAACGAAGATATCGCGGTTTCCGCAAATCAAACGCACTGTGGACTGCGGAAAACACCAGGAAACCTGTTTTTCGCATTCAATAGCACGAAAACAGCGATTTCGTGAATCTGCACACTTGTAACAGCAGAATCATGAATTTATCGCTGAAAATGCATATCTCAGCTGGAAAACCAACGATACCGAAGATATCGCAGTTTCCGCATGTCAAACGCACTGTGGAGTGGTGAAAACTCCAGGAAACGTATTTTTCTCAATCAACAGCACGAAAACAGCGATTTCGGTGATTCTGCACACTTGTTACAGCAGAATCGAGAAATTTATCACTGAAAATGCATATCTCAGCTGGAAACCCAACGAAACCGAAGATATCGCAGTTTCCGCAAATCAAACGCACTGTGGAGTGCTGAAAACACCAGGAATCGTGTTTTCGCATTCAATAGCACGAAAACAGCGGTTTCGGTGATTCTGCACACTTGTAACAGCAGGATCATGAAGATTATCACTGAAAATGCATATCTCACCTGGAAACCCAACGAAACCAAAGATATCGCAGTTTCCGCATGTAAAACGCACTGTGGAGTGCTGAAAACACCAGAAAACGTGTTTTTCGCATTCAATAGCACGAAAACAGCGGTTTCGGTGATTCTGCAAACTTGTAACAGCAGAATCATGAATTTATCACTGAAAATGCATATCTCAGCTGGAAACCCAACGAAACCGAAGATATCGCAGTTTCCGCAAATCAAACGCAATGTGGAGTGCTGAAAACACCAGGAAACGTGTTCTTCGCATTCAATAGCCCGAAAACAGCGATTTCGGTGATTCTGCATACTTCTCACAGAAGAATATCCCAGATTATCATAGATAATGCATGTCTCAGCTGGCAACCCCACGATAACGAAGATATCGCGGTTTCCGCAAATCAAACGCACTGTGGACTGCTGAAAACACCAGGAAACCTGTTTTTCGCATTCAATAGCACGAAAACAGCGATTTCGTGAATCTGCACACTTGTAACAGCAGAATCATGAATTTATCGCTGAAAATGCATATCTCAGCTGGAAAACCAACGATACCGAAGATATCGCAGTTTCCGCACGTCAAACGCACTGTACAGTGCTGAAAACACCAGGAAACGTGTTTTTCGCATTCAATAGCACGAAACCAGCGATTTCGGTGATTCTGCACACTTGTAACAGCGGAATCGAGAAATTTATCACTGAAAATGCATATCTCAGCTGGAAACCCAACGAAACCAAAGATATCGCAGTTTCGACATGGAAAACGCAATGTGGAGTGCTGAAAACACCAGGAAACGTGTTTTTCGCATGCAATAGCACGAAAACAGCGATTTCGGTGATTCTGCACACTTGTAACAGCAGAATAATGAATTTATCACTGAAAATGCATATCTCAGCTGGAAACCCAACTGTACCGACGATATCACAGGTTGCCCAATTCAAGCGCACTGTGGAGTGCTGAAAACACCAGGAAACGTGTTTTTCGCTTTCAATAGCCCGAAAACAGCGATTTCGGTGATTCTGCATACTTCTCACAGAAGAATATCCAAGATTACCATAGATAATGCATGTCTCAACTGGCAACCCCACGAAAACGAAGATATCGCGGTTTCCGCAAATCAAACGCACTGTGGACTGCTGAAAACGCCAGGATACGTATTTTTCGCTTTCAATAGCACGAAAACAGCGATTTCGGTGAGTTTGCACGCTTGTAACAGCAGAATCGTGAAGTTATCACTGAAAATGCATATCTCAGCTGTAAACCCAACGATACCGAAGATATCGCAGTTTCCAATTGTGAAACGGACTGTGGAGTGCTGAAAACTCCAGAAAACGTGTTTTTCGCATTCAATAGCACGAAAACAGCGGTTTCGGTGATTCTGCACACTTGTAACAGCAGAATCGAGAAATTTATCACTGAAAATGCATATCTCCGCTAGAAACCCAAAGATACCGAAGATATCGCAGTTTCCGCATGTCAAACGCACTGTGGAGTAGTGAAAACTCCAGGAAACGTATTTTTCGCAATGAACAGCACGAAAACAGCGATTTCGGTGATTCTGCACACTTGTAACAGCAGGATCATGAACATCATCACAGAAAATGCATATCTCAGCTGGAAACCCAACGAAACCGAAGATATCGCAGTTTCCGCAAATCAAACGCACTGTGGAGTGCTGAAAACACCTGGAATCGTGTTTTCGCATTCAATAGCACGAAAACAGCGGTTTCGGTGATTCTGCACACTTGTAACAGCAGGATCATGAAGATTATCACTGAAAATGCATATCTCAGCTGGAAACCCATCCATACCGAAGATATTTCTGTTTCCGCATGTCAAACGCACTGCGGAGTGCTGAAAACACCAGGAAACCTGTTTTTCGCATTCAATAGCACGAAAACAGCGATTTCGGTGAGTCTGCACACTTGTAACAGCAGAATCACGAATTTATCACTGAAAATAAATATCTCAGCTGAAAACCCAACTGTACCGACGATATCACTGTCTCCGCAAATCAAGCGCACTGTGGAGTGCTGAAAACACCAGGAAACGTGTTTTTCGCTTTCAATAGCACGAAAACAGCGATTTCGGTGATTCTGCACACTTGTAACAGCAGAATCATGAATTTATCACCGAAAATGCATATCTCAGCTGGAAACCCAACGAAACCGAAGATATCACAGTTTCCGCATGTCAAACGCAATGTGGAGTGCTGCAAACACCAGGAAACGTGTTTTTCGCTTTCAGTAGCACGAAAAGAGCGATTTCGGTGATTCTGCACACTTGTAACAGCAGAATCGTGAATTTATCACTGAAAATGCATATCTCAGCTGGAAACCCAACGATACCGAAGATATCGCAGTTTCCAAATGTGAAACGCACTGTGGTGTGCTGAAAACACCAGAGAACGTGTTTTTCGCATTCAATAGCACGAAACCAGCGATTTCGGTGATTCAGCACACTTGTAACAGCAGAATCATGAATTTATCACTGAAAATGCATATCTCAGCTGGAAACCCAACTGTACCGACGATATCACAGTTTCCCCAAATCAAGCGCACTGTGGAGTGCTGAAAACACAAGGAAACGTGTTTTTCGTTTTCAATAGCTCGAAAACTGCGATTTCGGTGATTCTGAATACTTCTCACAGTAAAATATCCAAGATTATCATAAATAATGCATGTCTCAGCTGGCATCCCCACGAAAACGAAGATATCGCGGTTTCCGCTAATCAAACGCACTCTGGACTGCTGAAAACACCAGGAAACGTGTTTTTCGCATTTAATAGCACGAAAACAGCGATTTCGTGAATCTGCACACTTGTAACAGCAGAGTCATAAATTTATCGCTGAAAATGCATATCTCAGCTGGAAACCCAACGAAACCGAAGATATCGCTGTTTCCGCATGTCAAACGCACTGTGGTGTGCTGAAAACACCAGAAAACGTGTTGTATGCATTCAATATAACGAAAACAGCGGTTTCGGTGATTCTGCACACTTGTAACACCAGGATAATGAAGATTATCACTGAAAATGCATATCTCAGCTGGAAACCCAACTATACCGAAGATATTTCTGTTTCCGCATGTCAAACGCACTGCGGAGTGCTGAAAACACCAGGAAACGTGTTTTTCGCATTAAATAGCACGAAAAGACCGATTTCGGTTTTTCTACACACTTGTAACATCAGAATCATGAATTTATCACTGAAAATGCATATCTCAGCTGGAAACCCAACGAAACCGAAGATAACACAGTTTCCGCATGACAAACGCAATGTGGAGTGCTGAAAACACCAGGAAACGTGTTCTTCGCTTTCAATAGCCCGAAAACAGCGATTTCGGTGATTCTGCACACTTGTAACAGCAGAATCGTGAATTTATCACTGAAAATGCATATCTCAGCTGTAAACCCAACGATACCGAAGATTTCGCAGTTTCCAAATGTGAAAAGGACTGTGGAGTGCTGAAAACTCCAGAAAACGTGTTTTTCGCATTCAATAGCACGAAAACAGCGGTTTCGGTGATTCTGCACACTTGTAACAGCAGAATCGAGAAATTTATCACTGAAAATGCATATCTCTGCTAGAAACCCAAAGATACCGAAGATATCGCAGTTTCCGCATGTCAAACGCACTGTGGAGTAGTGAAAACTCCAGGAAACGTATTTTTCGCAATGAACAGCACGAAAACAGCGATTTCGGTGATTCTGCACGCTTGTAACAGCAGGATCATGAACATCATCACAGAAAATGCATATCTCAGCTGGAAACCCAACGAAACCGAAGATATCGCAGTTTCCGCATGTCAAACGCACTGTGGAGTAGTGAAAACTCCAGGAAACGTATTTTTCGCAATGAACAGCACGAAAACAGCGGTTTCGGTGATTCTGCACACTTGTAACAGCAGGATCATGAAGATTATCACTGAAAATGCATATCTCAGCTGGAAACCCAAAGATACCGAAGATATCGCAGTTTCCGCATGTCAGACGCACTGTGGAGTAGTGAAAACTCCAGGAAACGTATTTTTCGCAATGAACAGCACGAAAACAGCGATTTCGGTGATTCTGCACACTTGTAACAGCAGGATCATGAACATCATCACAGAAAATGCATATCTCAGCTGGAAACCCAACGAAACCGAAGATATCGCAGTTTCCGCACGTCAAACGCACTGTACAGTGCTGAAAACACCAGAAAACGTGTTTTTCGCATTCAATAGCACGAAACCAGCGATTTCGGTGATTCTGCACACTTGTAACAGCAGAATCGAGAAATTTATCACTGAAAATGCATATCTCTGCTAGAAACCCAAAGATACCGAAGATATCGCAGTTTCCGCATGTCAAACGCACTGTGGAGTAGTGAAAACTCCAGGAAACGTATTTTTCGCAATGAACAGCACGAAAACAGCGGTTTCGGTGATTCTGCACACTTGTAACAGCAGGATCATGAAGATTATCACTGAAAATGCATATCTCAGCTGGAAACCGAACTATACCGAAGATATTTCTGTTTCCGCATGTCAAACGCACTGCGGAGTGCTGAAAACACCAGGAAACGTGTTTTTCGCATTAAATAGCACGAAAAGACCGATTTCGGTTTTTCTACACTCTTGTCACAGAAGAATCTCGATGATTATCACTGAAAATGCATATCCCAGCTGGAAACCCAACGAAACCGAAGATATCGCAGTTTCCGCATGTCAAACGCACTGTGGAGTGCTGAAAACACCAGAAAACGTGTTTTTCGCATTCAATAGCACGAAAACAGCGACTTCGGTGATCCTGCACACTTGTAACATCAGAATCATGAATTTATCACTGAAAATGCATATCTCAGCTGGAAACCCAACGAAACCGAAGATAACACAGTTTCCGCATGACAAACGCAATGTGGAGTGCTGAAAACACCAGGAAACGTGTTCATCGCTTTCAATAGCCCGAAAACAGCGATTTCGGTGATTCTGCATACTTCTCACAGAAGAATATCCCAGATTATCATAGATAATGCATGTCTCAGCTGGCAACCCCACGAAAACGAAGATATCGCGGTTTCCGCAAATCAAACGCACTGTGGACTGCTGAAAACACCAGGAAACCTGTTTTTCGCATTCAATAGCACGAAAACAGCGATTTCGTGAATCTGCACGCTTGTAACAGCAGAATCATGAATTTATTGCTGAAAATGCATATCTCAGCTGGAAAACCAACGATACCGAAGATATCGCAGTTTCCGTACGTCAAACGCACTGTACAGTGCTGAAAGCACCAGAAAACGTGTTTTTCGCATTCAATAGCACGTAAACAGCGATTTTGGTGATTCTGCACACTTGTAACAGCAGAATAATGAATTTATCACTGAAAATGCATATCTCAGCTGGAAACCCAACTGTACCGACGATATCACAGTTTACCCAATTCAAGCGCACTGTGGAGTGCTGAAAACACCAGGAAACGTGTTTTTCGCTTTCAATAGCCCGAAAACAGCGATTTCGGTGATTCTGCATACTTCTCACAGAAGAATATCCAAGATTATCATAGATAATGCATGTCTCAGCTGGCAACCCCACGAAAACGAAGATATCGCGGTTTCCGCAAATCAAACGCACTGTGGACTGCTGAAAACGCCAGAAAACGTGTTTTTCGCATTCAATAGCACGAAAACAGCGGTTTCGGTGATTCTGCACACTTGTAACAGCAGAATCGAGAAATTTATCACTGAAAATGCATATCTCTGCTAGAAACCCAAACATACCGAAGATATCGCAGTTTCCGCATGTCAAACGCACTGTGGAGTGGTGAAAACTACAGGAAACGTATTTTTCGCAATCAACAGCACGAAAACAGCGATTTCGGTGATTCTGCACACTTGTAACAGCAGAATCGAGAAATTTATCACTGAAAATGCATATCTCAGCTGGAAACCCAACGAAACCGAAGATATCGCAGTTTCCGCAAATCAAACGCACTGTGGAGTGCTGAAAACACCAGGAATCGTGTTTTCGCATTCAATAGCACGAAAACAGCGGTTTCGGTGATTCTGCACACTTGTAACAGCAGGATCATGAAGATTATCACTGAAAATGCATATCTCAGCTGGCAACCCCACGAAAACGAAGATATCGCGGTTTCCGCAAATCAAACGCACTGTGGACTGCTGAAAACGCCAGAAAACGTGTTTTTCGCATTCAATAGCACGAAAACAGCGGTTTCGGTGATTCTGCACACTTGTAACAGCAGAATCGAGAAATTTATCACTGAAAATGCATATCTCAGCTGGAAACCCAACGAAACCGAAGATATCGCAGTTTCCGCAAATCAAACGCACTGTGGAGTGCTGAAAACACCAGGAATCGTGTTTTCGCATTCAATAGCACGAAAACAGCGATTTCGGTGATTCTGCACACTTGTAACAGCAGAATCATGAATTTATCATTGAAAATGCATATCTCAGCTGGTAACCCAACGATACCGAAGATATCGCAGTTTCCAAATGTGACACGCACCGTGGAGTGCTGAAAACACCACAGAACGTGTTTTTCGCATTCAATAGCACGAAAACAGCGATTTCGTGAATCTGCACACTTTTAACAGCAGAATCATGAATTTATGGCTGAAAATGAATATCTCAGCTGGAAACCAACGATACCGAAGATACCGCAGTTTCCGCATGTGAAACGCACTGTACAGTGCTGAAAACACCAGAAAACGTGTTTTACGCATTCAATAACACGAAAACAGCGATTTCCGTGATTCTGCACACTTGTAACAGCAGAATCGAGAAATTTATCACTGAAAATGCATATCTCTGCTAGAAACCTAAAGATACCGAAGATATCGCTGTTTCTGCATGTCAAACGCACTGTGGAGTGGTGAAAACTCCAGGAAACGTGTTTTTCGCAATCAATAGCACGAAAACAGCGATTTCGGTTATTCTGCACACTTGTAACAGCAGGATCACGAAGATTATCACAGAAAATGCATATCTCAGCTGGAAACCCAACGAAACCGAAGATATCGCAGTTTCCGCAAATCAAACGCACTGTGGAGTGCTGAAAACACCAGGAAACGTGTTTTCGCATTCGATAGCACGAAAACAGCGGTTTCGGTGATTCTGCATACTTCTCACAGAAGAATATCCCAGATTATCATAGATAATGCATGTCTCAGCTGGCAACCCCACGAAAACGAAGATATCGCGGTTTCCGCAAATCAAACGCACTGTGGACTGCTGAAAACACCAGGAAACCTGTTTTTCGCATTCAATAGCACGAAAACAGCGATTTCGTGAATCTGCACACTTGTAACAGCAGAATCATGAATTTATCGCTGAAAATGCATATCTCAGCTGGAAAACCAACGATACCGAAGATATCGCAGTTTCCGCACGTCAAACGCACTGTACAGTGCTGAAAACACCAGAAAACGTGTTTTTCGCATTCAATAGCACGAAACCAGCGATTTCGGTGATTCTGCACACTTGTAACAGCAGAATCGTGAATTTATCACTGAAAATGCATATCTCAGCTGTAAACCCAACGATACCGAAGATATCGCAGTTTCCAAATGTGAAACGGACTGTGGAGTGCTGAAAACTCCAGAAAACGTGTTTTTCGCATTCAATAGCACGAAAACAGCGGTTTCGGTGATTCTGCACACTTGTAACAGCAGAATCGAGAAATTTATCACTGAAAATGCATATCTCTGCTAGAAGCCCAAAGATACCGAAGATATCGCAGTTTCCGCATGTCAAACGCACTGTGGAGTAGTGAAAACTCCAGGAAACGTATTTTTCGCAATGAACAGCACGAAAACAGCGATTTCGGTGATTCTGCACACTTGTAACAGCAGGATCATGAACATCATCACAGAAAATGCATATCTCAGCTGGAAACCCAACTATACCGAAGATATTTCTGTTTCCGCATGTCAAACGCACTGCGGAGTGCTGAAAACACCAGGAAACGTGTTTTTCGCATTAAATAGCACGAAAAGACCGATTTCGGTTTTTCTACACTCTTGTCACAGAAGAATCTCGATGATTATCACTGAAAATGCATATCCCTGCTGGAAACCCAACGAAACCGAAGATATCGCAGTTTCCGCATGTCAAACGCACTGTGGAGTGCTGAAAACACCAGAAAACGTGTTTTTCGCATTCAATAGCACGAAAACAGCGACTTCGGTGATCCTGCACACTTGTAACATCAGAATCATGAATTTATCACTGAAAATGCATATCTCAGCTGGAAACCCAACGAAACCGAAGATAACACAGTTTCCGCATGACAAACGCAATGTGGAGTGCTGAAAACACCAGGAAACGTGTTCATCGCTTTCAATAGCCCGAAAACAGCGATTTCGGTGATTCTGCATACTTCTCACAGAAGAATATCCCAGATTATCATAGATAATGCATGTCTCAGCTGGCAACCCCACGAAAACGAAGATATCGCGGTTTCCGCAAATCAAACGCACTGTGGACTGCTGAAAACACCAGGAAACCTGTTTTTCGCATTCAATAGCACGAAAACAGCGATTTCGTGAATCTGCACACTTGTAACAGCAGAATCATGAATTTATCGCTGAAAATGCATATCTCAGCTGGAAAACCAACGATACCGAAGATATCGCAGTTTCCGTACGTCAAACGCACTGTACAGTGCTGAAAGCACCAGAAAACGTGTTTTTCGCATTCAATAGCACGTAAACAGCGATTTTGGTGATTCTGCACACTTGTAACAGCAGAATAATGAATTTATCACTGAAAATGCATATCTCAGCTGGAAACCCAACTGTACCGACGATATCACAGTTTGCCCAATTCAAGCGCACTGTGGAGTGCTGAAAACACCAGGAAACGTGTTTTTCGCTTTCAATAGCCCGAAAACAGCGATTTCGGTGATTCTGCATACTTCACACAGAAGAATATCCAAGATTATCATAGATAATGCATGTCTCAGCTGGCAACCCCACGAAAACGAAGATATCGCGGTTTCCGCAAATCAAACGCACTGTGGACTGCTGAAAACGCCAGAAAACGTGTTTTTCGCATTCAATAGCACGAAAACAGCGGTTTCGGTGATTCTGCACACTTGTAACAGCAGAATCGAGAAATTTATCACTGAAAATCCATATCTCTGCTAGAAACCCAAACATACCGAAGATATCGCAGTTTCCGCATGTCAAACGCACTGTGGAGTGGTGAAAACTCCAGGAAACGTATTTTTCGCAATCAACAGCACGAAAACAGCGATTTCGGTGATTCTGCACACTTGTAACAGCAGAATCGAGAAATTTATCACTGAAAATGCATATCTCAGCTGGAAACCCAACGAAACCGAAGATATCGCAGTTTCCGCAAATCAAACGCACTGTGGAGTGCTGAAAACACCAGGAATCGTATTTTCGCATTCAATAGCACGAAAACAGCGATTTCGGTGATTCTGCACACTTGTAACAGCAGAATCGAGAAATTTATCACTGAAAATGCATATCACTGCTAGAAACCTAAAGATACCGAAGATATCGCTGTTTCTGCATGTCAAACGCACTGTGGAGTTGTGAAAACTCCAGGAAACGTGTTTTTCGCAATCAATAGCACGAAAACAGCGATTTCGGTTATTCTGCACACTTGTAACAGCAGGATCACGAAGATTATCACAGAAAATGCATATCTCAGCTGGAAACCCAACGAAACCGAAGATATCGCAGTTTCCGCAAATCAAACGCACTGTGGAGTGCTGAAAACACCAGGAAACGTGTTTTCGCATTCGATAGCACGAAAACAGCGGTTTCGGTGATTCTGCACACTTGTAACAGCAGAATCATGAATTTATCACTGAAAATGCATATCTCAGCTGGAAACCCAACTATACCGAAGATAATTCTGTTTCCGCATGTCAAACGCACTGCGGAATGCTGAAAACACCAGGAAACGTGTTTTTCGCATTCAATAGCACGAAACCAGCGATTTCGGTAATTCTGCACACTTGTAAAAGCAGAATCATGAATTTATCACTGAAAATGCATATATCAGCTGGAAACCCAAAGATACCAAAGATATCGCAGTTTCCGCATGTCCAACGCACTGTGGAGTGCTAGAAACACCAGAAAACGTGTTTTTCGCAATCAATAGCATGAAACCAGCGATTTCGGTGATTCTGCACACCTGTAACGGCAGAATCATGTAGATTATCACTGAAAATGCATATCTCAGCTGGAAACCCACCGAAACCGAAGATATCGCAGTTTCCGCATGTCAAACGCACTGTGGAGTGCTGAAAACACCAGAAAACGTGTTTTATGCATTCAATATCACGAAAACAGCGGTTTCGGTGATTCTGCAAACTTGTAATAGCAGGATAATGAAGATTATCACTGAAAATGCATATCTCAGCTGGAAACCCAACTATACCGAAGATATTTCTGTTTCCGCATGTCAAACGCACTGTGGAGTGCTGAAAACACGAGGAAACGTGTTTTTCGCAATCAATAGCATGAAACCAGCGATTTCGGTGATTCTGCACACCTGTAAAAGCAGAATCATGAATTTATCACTGAAAATGCATATCTCAGCTGGAAACCCAACGAAACCGAAGATATCGCAGTTTCCGCATGTCAAACGCACTGTGGAGTGCTGAAAACACCAGAAAACGTGTTTTATGCATTCAATATCACGAAAACAGTGGTTTCGGTGATTCTGCACACTTGTAACAATGGGATCATGTAGATTATCACTGAAAATGCATATCTCAGCTGGAAACCCAACGAAACGGAAGATATCGCAGTTTCCGCATGTCAAACGCTCTGTGGAGTGCTGAAAACACCAGGAAACGTGTTTTCGCTTTCGATAGCACGAAAACAGCGGTTTCGGTGATTCTGCACACTTGTAACAGCAGAATCATGAATTTATCACTGAAAATGCATATCTCAGCTGGAATCCCAACGATACCGAAGATATCGCAGTTTCCAAATGTGAAACGCACTGTGGAGTGCTGAAAACACCAGAAAACGTGTTTTTCGCATTCAATAGCACGAAACCAGCGATTTCGGTGATTCTGCACACTTGTAACAGCAGAATCGAGAAATTTAACACTGAATATGCATATCTCTGCTGGAAACCCAACTGTACCGACGATATCACTGTTTCCGCAAATCAAGGGCACTGTGGAGTGCCGAAAAAACCAGGAAACGTGTTTTTCGCTTTCAATAGCACGAAAACAGCGATTTCGGTGATTCTGCACACTTGTAACAGCAGAATCATGAATTTATCACTGAAAATGCATATCTCAGCTGGAAACCCAACGATACCGAAGATATCGCAGTTTCCAAATGTGACACGCACCGTGGAGTGCTGAAAACACCAGAGAACGTGTTTTTCGCATTCAATAGCACGAAAACAGCGATTTCGTGAATCTGCACACTTTTAACAGCAGAATCATGAATTTATCGCCGAAAATGCATATCTCAGCTGGAAACAAACGATACCGAAGATATCGCAGTTTCCGCATGTCAAACGCACTGTACAGTGGTGAAAACTCCAGGAAACGTATTTTTCGCAATCAACAGCACGAAAACAGCGATTTCGGTGATTCTGCACACTTGTAACAGCAGAATCGAGAAATTTATCACTGAAAATGCATATCTCAGCTGGAAAACCAACGATACCGAAGATATCGCAGTTTCCGTACGTCAAACGCACTGTACAGTGCTGAAAGCACCAGAAAACGTGTTTTTCGCATTCAATAGCACGAAAACAGCGATTTCGGTGATTCTGCACACTTGTAACAGCAGGATCACGAAGATTATCACAGAAAATGCATATCTAAGCAGGAAACCGAACTGTACCGACGATATCACAGTTTCCGCAAATCGAGCACACTGTGGAGTGCTGAAAGCACCAGGAAACGTCTTTTTCGCATTCAATAGCACGAATACAGCGATTTCGTGAATCTGCACACTTTTAACAGCAGAATCGAGAAATTTATCACTGAAAATGCATATCTCAGCTGGAAAACCAAAGATACCAAAGATATCGCAGTTTCCGCATGTCAAACGCACTGTGGAGTTCTGAAAACACCAGGAAACGTGTTTTTCGCATTCAATATCACGAAAACAGCGGTTTCGGTGCTTCTGCACACTTGCAACAGCAGGATAATGAAGATTATCACTGAAAATGCATATCTCAGCTGGAAACCCAACTGTACCGACGATATCACAGTTTCCGCAAATCAAGCACACTGTGGAGTGCTGAAAGCACCAGGAAACGTGTTTTTCGCTTTCAATAGCACGAAAACAGCGATTTCGGTGATTCTGCACACTTGTAACAGCAGAATCATGAATTTATCACAGAAAATGCATATCTCAGCTGGAAACCCAACGAAACCGAAAATATCGCAGTTTCCGCATGTCAAACGCACCGTGGAGTGCTGAAAACACCAGAGAACGTGTTTTTCGCATTCAATAGCACGAAAACAGCGATTTCTAGAATCTGCACACTTGTAACAATGGGATCATGTAGATTATCACTGAAAATGTATATCTCAGCTGGAAACCCAACGAAACGGAAGATATCGCAGTTTCCGCATGTCAAACGCACTGTGGAGTTCTGAAAACACCAGGAAACGTGTTTTTCGCATTCAATAGCTCGAAAACAGCGATTTCGGTGATTCTGCACACTTGTAACAACGGGATCATGTAGATTATCACTGAAAATGCATATCTCAGCTGGAAACCCAACGAAACCGAAAATATCGCAGTTTCCGCATGTCAAACGCACCGTGGAGTGCTGAAAACACCAGAGAACGTGTTTTTCGCATTCAATAGCACGAAAACAGCGATTCCGGTGATTCTGCACACTTTTAGCAGCAGAATCATGAATTTATCGCCGAAAATGCATATCTCAGCTGGAAACCAACGATACCGAAGATATCGCAGTTTCCGCATGTCAAACGCACTGCGGAATGCTGAAAACACCAGGAAACGTGTTTTTCGCATTCAATAGCACGAAACCAGCGATTTCGGTGATTCTGCACACTTGTAACAGCAGAATCGAGAAATTTAACACTGAATATGCATATCTCTGCTGGAAACCCAACTGTACCGACGATATCACTGTTTCCGCAAATCAAGGGCACTGTGGAGTGCCGAAAAAACCAGGAAACGTGTTTTTCGCTTTCAATAGCACGAAAACAGCGATTTCGGTGATTCTGCACACTTGTAACAGCAGAATCATGAATTTATCACTGAAAATGCATATCTCAGCTGGAAACCCAACGATACCGAAGATATCGCAGTTTCCAAATGTGACACGCACCGTGGAGTGCTGAAAACACCAGAGAACGTGTTTTTCGCATTCAATAGCACGAAAACAGCGATTTCGTGAATCTGCACACTTTTAACTGCAGAATCATGAATTTATCGCCGAAAATGCATATCTCAGCTGGAAACAAACGATACCGAAGATATCGCAGTTTCCGCATGTCAAACGCACTGTACAGTGGTGAAAACTCCAGGAAACGTATTTTTCGCAATCAACAGCACGAAAACAGCGATTTCGGTGATTCTGCACACTTGTAACAGCAGAATCGAGATATTTATCACTGAAAATGCATATCTCAGCTGGAAAACCAACGATACCGAAGATATCGCAGTTTCCGTACGTCAAACGCACTGTACAGTGCTGAAAGCACCAGAAAACGTGTTTTTCGCATTCAATAGCACGAAAACAGCGATTTCGGTGATTCTGCACACTTGTAACAGCAGGATCACGAAGATTATCACAGAAAATGCATATCTAAGCAGGAAACCGAACTGTACCGACGATATCACAGTTTCCGCAAATCGAGCACACTGTGGAGTGCTGAAAGCACCAGGAAACGTCTTTTTCGCATTCAATAGCACGAATACAGCGATTTCGTGAATCTGCACACTTTTAACAGCAGAATCGAGAAATTTATCACTGAAAATGCATATCTCAGCTGGAAAACCAAAGATACCAAAGATATCGCAGTTTCCGCATGTCAAACGCACTGTGGAGTTCTGAAAACACCAGGAAACGTGTTTTTCGCAATCAATATCACGAAAACAGCGGTTTCGGTGCTTCTGCACACTTGCAACAGCAGGATAATGAAGATTATCACTGAAAATGCATATCTCAGCTGGAAACCCAACTGTACCGACGATATCACAGTTTCCGCAAATCAAGCACACTGTGGAGTGCTGAAAGCACCAGGAAACGTGTTTTTCGCTTTCAATAGCACGAAAACAGCGATTTCGGTGATTCTGCACACTTGTAACAGCAGAATCATGAATTTATCACAGAAAATGCATATCTCAGCTGGAAACCCAACGAAACCGAAAATATCGCAGTTTCCGCATGTCAAACGCACCGTGGAGTGCTGAAAACACCAGAGAAAGTGTTTTTCGCATTCAATAGCACGAAAACAGCGATTTCTAGAATCTGCACACTTGTAACAATGGGATCATGTAGATTATCACTGAAAATGTATATCTCAGCTGGAAACCCAACGAAACGGAAGATATCGCAGTTTCCGCATGTCAAACGCACTGTGGAGTTCTGAAAACACCAGGAAACGTGTTTTTCGCATTCAATAGCTCGAAAACAGCGATTTCGGTGATTCTGCACACTTGTAACAACGGGATCATGTAGATTATCACTGAAAATGCATATCTCAGCTGGAAACCCAACGAAACCGAAAATATCGCAGTTTCCGCATGTCAAACGCACCGTGGAGTGCTGAAAACACCAGAGAACGTGTTTTTCGCATTCAATAGCACGAAAACAGCGATTCCGGTGATTCTGCACACTTTTAACAGCAGAATCATGAATTTATCGCCGAAAATGCATATCTCAGCTGGAAACCAACGATACCGAAGATATCGCAGTTTCCGCATGTCAAACGCACTGCGGAATGCTGAAAACACCAGGAAACGTGTTTTCGCATTCAATAGCACGAAACCAGCGATTTCGGTTATTCTGCACACCTGTAAAAGCAGAATCATGAATTTATCACTGAAAATGCATATATCAGCTGGAAACCCAACGAAACCGAAAATATCGCAGTTTCCGCATGTCAAACGCACCGTGGAGTGCTGAAAACACCAGAGAACGTGTTTTTCGCATTCAATAGCACGAAAACAGCGATTTCGTGAATCTGCACACTTTTAACAGCAGAATCATGAATTTATCGCCGAAAATGCATATCTCAGCTGGAAACCAACGATACTAAAGATATCGCAGTTTCCGCATGTCAAACGCACTGTACAGTGCTGAAAACACCAGAAAACGTGTTTTACGCATACAATAACTCGAAAACAGCGATTTCCGTGATTCTGCACACTTGTAACAGCAGAATCGAGAAATTTATCACTGAAAATGCATATCTCAGCTAGAAACCTAAAGATATCGAAGATATCGCAGTTTCTGCATGTCAAACGCACTGTGGAGTGGTGAAAACTCCAGGAAACGTGTTTTTCGCAATCAATAGCACGAAAACAGCGATTTCGGTGATTCTGCACACTTGTAACAGCAGGATCACGAAGATTATCACAGAAAATGCATATCTGAGCTGGAAACCCAACGAAACCGAAGATATCGCAGTTTCCGCAAATCAAACGCACTGTGGAGTGCTGAAAACAACAGGAAACGTATTTTCGCATTCGATAGCACGAAAACAGCGGTTTCGGTGATTCTGCACACTTGTAACAGCAGAATCATGAATTTATCACTGAAAATGCATATCTCAGCTGGAAACCGAACTGTACCGACGATATCACAGTTTCCGCAAATCAAGCACACTGTGGAGTGCTGAAAGCACCAGGAAACGTGTTTTTCGCTTTCAATAGCACGAAAACAGCGATTTCGGTGATTCTGCACACTTGTAACAGCAGAATCATGAATTTATCACTGAAAATGCATATCTCAGCTGGAAACCCAACTATACCAAAGATATTTCTGTTTCCGCATGTCAAACGCACTGCGGAATGTTGAAAACACCAGGAAACGTGTTTTTCGCATTCAATAGCACGAAACAGCGATTTCGGTGATTCTGCACACCTGTAAAAGCAGAATCATGAATTTATCACTGAAAATGCATATATCAGCTGGAAACCCAAAGATACCAAAGATATCGCAGTTTCCGCATGTCAAACGCACTGTGGAGTTCTGAAAACACCAGGAAACGTGTTTTTCGCATTCAATAGCTCGAAAACAGCGATTTCGGTGATTCTGCACACTTGTAACAACGGGATCATGTAGATTATCACTGAAAATGCATATCTCAGCTGGAAACCCAACGAAACCGAAAATATCGCAGTTTCCGAATGTCAAACGCACCGTGGAGTGCTGAAAACACCAGAGAACGTGTTTTTCGCATTCAATAGCACGAAAACAGCGATTTCGTGAATCTGCACACTTTTAACAGCAGAATCATGAATTTATCGCCGAAAATGCATATCTCAGCTGGAAACCAACGATACCGAAGATATCGCAGTTTCCGCATGCCAAACGCACTGTACAGTGCTGAAAACACCAGAAAACGTGTTTTACGCATACAATAACTCGAAAACAGCGATTTCCGTGATTCTGCACACTTGTAACAGCAGAATCGAGAAATTTATCACTGAAAAAACATATCTCAGCTGGAAACCCAAAGATACCAAAGATATCGCAGTTTCCGCATGTCAAACGCACTGTGCAGTTCTGAAAACACCAGGAAACGTGTTTTTCGCGTTCAATAGCACGAAAACAGCGATTCCGGTGATTTTGCTCACTTGTAACAACGGGATCATGTAGATTATCACTGAAAATGCATATCTCAACTGGAAACCCAACTATACCGAATATATTTCTGTTTCCGCATGTCAAACGCACTGTGGAGTGCTGAAAACACCAGAAAACGTGTTTTATGCATTCAATATCACGAAAACAGCGGTTTCGGTGATTCTGCACACTTGTAACAGCAGGATAATGAAGATTATCACTGAAAATGCATATCTCAGCTGGAAACCCAACTATACCGAAGATATTTCTGTTTCCGCATGTCAAACGCACTGCGGAGTGCTGAAAACACCAGGAAACGTGTTTTTCGCATTCAATAGCACGAAACCAGCGATTTCGGTGATTCTGCACACCTGTAAAAGCAGAATCATGAATTTATCACTGAAAATGCATATCTCAGCTGGAAACCCAACGAAACCGTAGTTATCGCGGTTTCCGCATGTCAAACGCACTGTGGAGTTCTGAAAACACCAGGAAACGTGTTTTTCGCATTCAATAGCACGAAAACAGCGATTTCGGTGATTCTGCACACTTGTAACAACGGGATCATGTAGATTATCACTGAAAATGCATATCTCAGCTGGAAACCCAACGAAACCGAAGATATCGTAGTTTCCGCATGTCAAACGCACTGTGGAGTGCTGAAAACACCAGAAAACGTGTTTTATGCATTCAATATCACGAAAACAGCGGTTTCGGTGATTCTGCACACTTGTAACAACGGGATCATGTAGATTATCACTGAAAATGCATATCTCAGCTGGAAACCCAACGAAACCGAAAATATCGCAGTTTCCGCATGTCAAACGCACCGTGGAGTGCTGAAAACACCAGAGAACGTGTTTTTCGCATTCAATAGCACGAAAACAGCGATTTCGTGAATCTGCACACTTTTAACAACAGAATCATGAATTTATCGCCGAAAATGCATATCTCAGCTGGAAACCAACGATACCGAAGATATCGCAGTTTCCGCATGTCAAACGCACTGTACAGTGCTGAAAACACCAGAAAACGTGTTTTTCGCATTCAATAGCACGAAAACAGCGATTTCGTGAATCTGCACACTTTTAACAGCAGAATCATGAATTTATCGCCGAAAATGCATATCTCAGCTGGAAACAAACGATACCGAAGATATCGCAGTTTCCGCATGTCAATCGCACTGTACAGTGCTGAAAACACCAGAAAACGTGTTTTACGCATACAATAACTCGAAAACAGCGATTTCCGTGATTCTGCGCACTTGTAACAGCAGAATCGAGAAATTTATCACTGAAAATGCATATCTCAGCTAGAAACCTAAAGATACCGAAGATATCGCAGTTTCTGCATGTCAAACGCACTGTGGAGTGGTGAAAACTCCAGGAAACGTGTTTTTCGCAATCAATAGCACGAAAACAGCGATTTCGGTGATTCTGCACTCTTGTAACAGCAGGATCACGAAGATTATCACAGAAAATGCATATCTAAGCTGGAAACCGAACTGTACCGACGATATCACAGTTTCCGCAAATCAAGCACACTGTGGAGTGCTGAAAGCACCAGGAAACGTCTTTTTCGCATTCAATAGCACGAAAACAGCGATTTCGTGAATCTGCACACTTTTAACAGCAGAATCGAGAAATTTATCACTGAAAATGCATATCTCAGCTGGAAACCCAACTATACCGAAGATATTTCTGTTTCCGCATGTCAAACGCACTGCGGAGTGCTGAAAACACCAGGAAACGTGTTTTTCGCATTCAATAGCACGAAACCAGCGATTTCGGTGATTCTGCACACCTGTAAAAGCAGAATCATGAATTTATCACTGAAAATGCATATCTCAGCTGGAAACCCAACGAAACCGTAGTTATCGCGGTTTCCGCATGTCAAACGCACTGTGGAGTTCTGAAAACACCAGGAAACGTGTTTTTCGCATTCAATAGCACGAAAACAGCGATTTCGGTGATTCTGCACACTTGTAACAACGGGATCATGTAGATTATCACTGAAAATGCATATCTCAGCTGGAAACCCAACGAAACCGAAGATATCGTAGTTTCCGCATGTCAAACGCACTGTGGAGTGCTGAAAACACCAGAAAACGTGTTTTATGCATTCAATATCACGAAAACAGCGGTTTCGGTGATTCTGCACACTTGTAACAACGGGATCATGTAGATTATCACTGAAAATTCATATCTCAGCTGGAAACCCAACGAAACCGAAAATATCGCAGTTTCCGCATGTCAAACGCACCGTGGAGTGCTGAAAACACCAGAGAACGTGTTTTTCGCATTCAATAGCACGAAAACAGCGATTTCGTGAATCTGCACACTTTTAACAGCAGAATCATGAATTTATCGCCGAAAATGCATATCTCAGCTGGAAACCAACGATACCGAAGATATCGCAGTTTCCGCATGTCAAACGCACTGTACAGTGCTGAAAACACCAGAAAACGTGTTTTTCGCATTCAATAGCACGAAAACAGCGATTTCGTGAATCTGCACACTTTTAACAGCAGAATCATGAATTTATCGCCGAAAATGCATATCTCAGCTGGAAACAAACGATACCGAAGATATCGCAGTTTCCGCATGTCAAACGCACTGTACAGTGCTGAAAACACCAGAAAACGTGTTTTACGCATACAATAACTCGAAAACAGCGATTTCCGTGATTCTGCGCACTTGTAACAGCAGAATCGAGAAATTTATCACTGAAAATGCATATCTCAGCTGGAAACCCAAAGATACCAAAGATATCGCAGTTTCCGCATGTCAAACGCACTGCGGAGTGCTGAAAACACCAGGAAACGTGTTTTTCGCATTCAATAGCACGAAACCAGCGATTTCGGTGATTCTGCACAACTGTAAAAGCAGAATCATGAATTTATCACTGAAAATGCATATCTCAGCTGGAAACCCAACGAAACCGTAGTTATCGCGGTTTCCGCATGTCAAACGCACTGCGGACAGCTGAAAACACCAGGAAACGTGTTTTTCGCATTCAGTAGCACGAATCCAGCGATTTTGGTGATTCTGCACACCTGTAAAAGCAGAATCATGAATTTATCACTGAAAATGCATATCTCAGCTGGAAACCCAAAGAACCAAAGATATCGCAGTTTCCGCATGTCAAACGCACTGCGGAGTGCTGAAAACACCAGGAAACGTGTTTTTCGCATTCAATAGAACGAAAACAGCGTTTTGGGTGATTCTGCACACTTGTAACAACGGGATCATGTAGATTATCACCGAAAATGCATATCTCAGCTGGAAACCCAACGAAACCGAAGATATCGCAGTTTCCGCATGTCAAACGCACTGCGGAGTGCTGAAAACACCAGGAAACGTGTTTTTCGCATTCAATAGCACGAAACCAGTGATTTCGGCGATTCTGCACACTTGTAACAACGGGATCATGTAGATTATCACTGAAAATGCATATCTCAACTGCAAACCCAACTATACCGAATATATATCTGTTTCCGCATGTCAAACGCACTGTGGAGTGCTGAAAACACCAGAAAACGTGTTTTATGCATTCAATAACTCGAAAACAGCGATTTCCGTGATTCTGCGCACTTGTAACAGCAGAATCGAGAAATTTATCACTGAAAATGCATATCTCAGCTGGAAACCCAAAGATACCAAAGATATCGCAGTTTCCGCATGTCAAACGCACTGCGGAGTGCTGAAAACACCAGGAAACGTGTTTTTCGCATTCAATAGCACGAAACCAGCGATTTCGGTGATTCTGCACAACTGTAAAAGCAGAATCATGAATTTATCACTGAAAATGCATATCTCAGCTTGAAACCCAACGAAACCGTAGTTATCGCGGTTTCCGCATGTCAAACGCACTGCGGACTGCTGAAAACACCAGGAAACGTGTTTTTCGCATTCAGTAGCACGAATCCAGCGATTTTGGTGATTCTGCACACCTGTAAAAGCAGAATCATGAATTTATCACTGAAAATGCATATCTCAGCTGGAAACCCAAAGAACCAAAGATATCGCAGTTTCCGCATGTCAAACGCACTGCGGAGTGCTGAAAACACCAGGAAACGTGTTTTTCGCATTCAATAGAACGAAACCAGTGATTTCGGCGATTCTGCACACTTGTAACAACGGGATCATGTAGATTATCACTGAAAATGCATATCTCAACTGGAAACCCAACTATACCGAATATATATCTGTTTCCGCATGTCAAACGCACTGTGGAGTGCTGAAAACACCAGAAAACGTGTTTTATGCATTCAATATCACGAAAACAGCGGTTTCGGTGATTCTGCACACTTGTAACAGCAGGATAATGAAGATTATCACTGAAAATGCATATCTCAGCTGGAAACCCAACTGTACCGACGATATCACAGTTTCCGCAAATCAAGCACACTGTGGAGTGCTGAAAGCACCAGGAAACGTGTTTTTCGCTTTCAATAGCACGAAAACAGCGATTTCGGTGATTCTGCACACTTGTAACAGCAGAATCATGAATTTATCACAGAAAATGCATATCTCAGCTGGAAACCCAACGAAACCGAAAATATCGCAGTTTCCGCATGTCAAACGCACCGTGGAGTGCTGAAAACACCAGAGAACGTGTTTTTCGCATTCAATAGCACGAAAACAGCGATTTCGTGAATCTGCACACTTGTAACAATGGGATCATGTAGATTATCACTGAAAATGCATATCTCAGCTGGAAACCCAACGAAACGGAAGATATCGCAGTTTCCGCATGTCAAACGCACTGTGGAGTGTTGAAAACACCAGAAAACGTGTTTTGTGCATTCAATAGCACGAAACCAGCGATTTCGGTGAATCTGCACACCTGTAACGGCAGAATCATGTAGATTATCACTGAAAACGCATATCTCAGCTGGAAACCCAACGAAACCGAAGATATCGCAGTTTCCGCAAATCAAGCACACTGTGGAGTGCTGAAAGCACCAGGAAACGTGTTTTTCGCTTTCAATAGCACGAAAACAGCGATTTCGGTGATTCTGCACACTTGTAACAGCAGAATCATGAATTTATCACAGAAAATGCATATCTCAGCTGGAAACCCAACGAAACCGAAGATATCACAGTTTCCGCATGTCACACGCAATGTGGAGTGCTGAAAACACCAGAAAACATGTTTTTCCCATTCAATAGCACGAAAACTGCGATTTCGGTGATTCTGCAGACTTGTAACAACAGAATCATGAATTTATCACCGAAAATGCATATCTCAGCTGGAAACCCAACGAAACCGAAGATATCACAGTTTGCAAATGTGAAACGCAATGTGGAGTGCTGAAAACACCAGAAAACGTGTTCTATGCATTCAATAACACGAAAACAGCGGTTTCGGTGATTCTGCACACTTGTAACAGAAGGATAATGAAGATTATCACTGAAAATGCATATCTCAGCTGGAAACCCAACTGTACCGACGATATCACAGTTTCCGCAAATCAAGCACACTGTGGAGTGCTGAAAGCACCAGGAAACGTGTTTTTCGCAATCAATAGCATGAAACCAGCGATTTCGGTGATTCTGCACACCTGTAACGGCAGAATCATGTAGATAATCACTGAAAATGCATATCTCAGCTGGAAACCCAACTGTACCGACGATATCACAGTTTCCGCAAATCAAGCACACTGTGGAGTGCTGAAAGCACCAGGAAACGTGTTTTTCGCTTTCAATAGCACGAAAACAGCGATTTCGGTGATTCTGCACACTTGTAACAGCAGAATCATGAATTTATCACAGAAAATGCATATCTCAGCTGGAAACCCAACGAAACCGAAGATATCACAGTTTCCGCATGTCACACGCAATGTGGAGTGCTGAAAACACCAGAAAACATGTTTTTCCCATTCAATAGCACGAAAACTGCGATTTCGGTGATTCTGCAGACTTGTAACAACAGAATCATGAATTTATCACCGAAAATGCATATCTCAGCTGGAAACCCAACGAAACCGAAGATATCACAGTTTGCAAATGTGAAACGCAATGTGGAGTGCTGAAAACACCAGAAAACGTGTTCTATGCATTCAATAACACGAAAACAGCGGTTTCGGTGATTCTGCACACTTGTAACAGAAGGATAATGAAGATTATCACTGAAAATGCATATCTCAGCTGGAAACCCAACTATACCGAAGATATTTCTGTTTCCGCATGTCAAACGCACTGTGGAGTTCTGAAAACACCAGGAAACGTGTTTTTCGCATTCAATAGCTCGAAAACAGCGATTTCGGTGATTCTGCACACTTGTAACAACGGGATCATGTAGATTATCACTGAAAATGCATATCTCAGCTGGAAACCCAACGAAACCGAAAATATCGCAGATTCCGCATGTCAAACGCACCGTGGAGTGCTGAAAACACCAGAGAACGTGTTTTTCGCATTCAATAGCACGAAAACAGCGATTTCGTGAATCTGCACACTTTTAACAGCAGAATCATGAATTTATCGCCGAAAATGCATATCTCAGCTGGAAACCAACGATACTAAAGATATCGCAGTTTCCGCATGTCAAACGCACTGTACAGTGCTGAAAACACCAGAAAACGTGTTTTACGCATACAATAACTCGAAAACAGCGATTTCCGTGATTCTGCACACTTGTAACAGCAGAATCGAGAAATTTATCACTGAAAATGCATATCTCAGCTAGAAACCTAAAGATATCGAAGATATCGCAGTTTCTGCATGTCAAACGCACTGTGGAGTGGTGAAAACTCCAGGAAACGTGTTTTTCGCAATCAATAGCACGAAAACAGCGATTTCGGTGATTCTGCACACTTGTAACAGCAGGATCACGAAGATTATCACAGAAAATGCATATCTGAGCTGGAAACCCAACGAAACCGAAGATATCGCAGTTTCCGCAAATCAAACGCACTGTGGAGTGCTGAAAACAACAGGAAACGTATTTTCGCATTCGATAGCACGAAAACAGCGGTTTCGGTGATGCTGCACACTTGTAACAGCAGAATCATGAATTTATCACTGAAAATGCATATCTCAGCTGGAAACCGAACTGTACCGACGATATCACAGTTTCCGCAAATCAAGCACACTGTGGAGTGCTGAAAGCACCAGGAAACGTGTTTTTCGCTTTCAATAGCACGAAAACAGCGATTTCGGTGATTCTGCACACTTGTAACAGCAGAATCATGAATTTATCACTGAAAATGCATATCTCAGCTGGAAACCCAACTATACCAAAGATATTTCTGTTTCCGCATGTCAAACGCACTGCGGAATGTTGAAAACACCAGGAAACGTGTTTTTCGCATTCAATAGCCCGAAACAGCGATTTCGGTGATTCTGCACACCTGTAAAAGCAGAATCATGAATTTATCACTGAAAATGCATATATCAGCTGGAAACCCAAAGATACCAAAGATATCGCAGTTTCCGCATGTCAAACGCACTGTGGAGTTCTGAAAACACCAGGAAACGTGTTTTTCGCATTCAATAGCTCGAAAACAGCGATTTCGGTGATTCTGCACACTTGTAACAACGGGATCATGTAGATTATCACTGAAAATGCATATCTCAGCTGGAAACCCAACGAAACCGAAAATATCGCAGTTTCCGAATGTCAAACGCACCGTGGAGTGCTGAAAACACCAGAGAACGTGTTTTTCGCATTCAATAGCACGAAAACAGCGATTTCGTGAATCTGCACACTTTTAACAGCAGAATCATGAATTTATCGCCGAAAATGCATATCTCAGCTGGAAACCAACGATACCGAAGATATCGCAGTTTCCGCATGCCAAACGCACTGTACAGTGCTGAAAACACCAGAAAACGTGTTTTACGCATACAATAACTCGAAAACAGCGATTTCCGTGATTCTGCACACTTGTAACAGCAGAATCGAGAAATTTATCACTGAAAAAACATATCTCAGCTGGAAACCCAAAGATACCAAAGATATCGCAGTTTCCGCATGTCAAACGCACTGTGGAGTTCTGAAAACACCAGGAAACGTGTTTTTCGCGTTCAATAGCACGAAAACAGCGATTCCGGTGATTTTGCACACTTGTAACAACGGGATCATGTAGATTATCACTGAAAATGCATATCTCAACTGGAAACCCAACTATACCGAATATATTTCTGTTTCCGCATGTCAAACGCACTGTGGAGTGCTGAAAACACCAGAAAACGTGTTTTATGCATTCAATATCACGAAAACAGCGGTTTCGGTGATTCTGCACACTTGTAACAGCAGGATAATGAAGATTATCACTGAAAATGCATATCTCAGGTGGAAACCCAACTATACCGAAGATATTTCTGTTTCCGCATGTCAAACGCACTGCGGAGTGCTGAAAACACCAGGAAACGTGTTTTTCGCATTCAATAGCACGAAACCAGCGATTTCGGTGATTCTGCACACCTGTAAAAGCAGAATCATGAATTTATCACTGAAAATGCATATCTCAGCTGGAAACCCAACGAAACCGTAGTTATCGCGGTTTCCGCATGTCAAACGCACTGTGGAGTCCTGAAAACACCAGGAAACGTGTTTTTCGCATTCAATAGCACGAAAACAGCGATTTCGGTGATTCTGCACACTTGTAACAACGGGATCATGTAGATTATCACTGAAAATGCATATCTCAGCTGGAAACCCAACGAAACCGAAGATATCGTAGTTTCCGCATGTCAAACGCACTGTGGAGTGCTGAAAACACCAGAAAACGTGTTTTATGCATTCAATATCACGAAAACAGCGGTTTCGGTGATTCTGCACACTTGTAACAACGGGATCATGTAGATTATCACTGAAAATGCATATCTCAGCTGGAAACCCAACGAAACCGAAAATATCGCAGTTTCCGCATGTCAAACGCACCGTGGAGTGCTGAAAACACCAGAGAACGTGTTTTTCGCATTCAATAGCACGAAAACAGCGATTTCGTGAATCTGCACACTTGTAACAATGGGATCATGTAGATTATCACTGAAAATGCATATCTCAGCTGGAAACCCAACGAAACGGAAGATATCGCAGTTTCCGCATGTCAAACGCACTGTGGAGTGTTGAAAACACCAGAAAACGTGTTTTGTGCATTCAATAGCACGAAACCAGCGATTTCGGTGAATCTGCACACCTGTAACGGCAGAATCATGTAGATTATCACTGAAAACGCATATCTCAGCTGGAAACCCAACGAAACCGACGATATCACCGTTTCCGCAAATCAAGCACACTGTGGAGTGCTGAAAGCACCAGGAAACGTGTTTTTCGCAATCAATAGCATGAAACCAGCGATTTCGGTGATTCTGCACACCTGTAACGGCAGAATCATGTAGATAATCACTGAAAATGCATATCTCAGCTGGAAACCCAACTGTACCGACGATATCACAGTTTCCGCAAATCAAGCACACTGTGGAGTGCTGAAAGCACCAGGAAACGTGTTTTTCGCTTTCAATAGCACGAAAACAGCGATTTCGGTGATTCTGCACACTTGTAACAGCAGAATCATGAATTTATCACAGAAAATGCATATCTCAGCTGGAAACCCAACGAAACCGAAGATATCACAGTTTCCAAATGTGAAACGCAATGTGGAGTGCTGAAAACACCAGAAAACGTGTTCTATGCATTCAATAACACGAAAACAGCGGTTTCGATGATTCTGCACACTTGTAACAGAAGGATAATGAAGATTATCACTGAAAATGCATATCTCAGCTGGAAACCCAACTATACCGAAGATATTTCTGTTTCCGCATGTCAAACGCACTGCGGAATGCTGAAAATACCAGGAAACGTGTTTTCGCATTCAATAGCACGAAACCAGCGATTTCGGTGATTCTGCACACCTGTAAAAGCAGAATCATGAATTTATCACTGAAAATGCATATATCAGCTGGAAACCCAAAGATACCAAAGATATCGCAGTTTCCGCATGTCAAACGCACTGTGGAGTTCTGAAAACACCAGGAAACGTGTTTTTCGCATTCAATAGCTCGAAAACAGCGATTTCGGTGATTCTGCACACTTGTAACAACGGGATCATGTAGATTATCACTGAAAATGGATATCTCAGCTGGAAACCCAACGAAACCGAAAATATCGCAGTTTCCGCATGTCAAACGCACCGTGGAGTGCTGAAAACACCAGAGAACGTGTTTTTCGCATTCAATAGCACGAAAACAGCGATTTCGTGAATCTGCACACTTTTAACAGCAGAATCATGAATTTATCGCCGAAAATGCATATCTCAGCTGGAAACCAACGATACTAAAGATATCGCAGTTTCCGCATGTCAAACGCACTGTACAGTGCTGAAAACACCAGAAAACGTGTTTTACGCATACAATAACTCGAAAACAGCGATTTCCGTGATTCTGCACACTTGTAACAGCAGAATCGAGAAATTTATCACTGAAAATGCATATCTCAGCTAGAAACCTAAAGATATCGAAGATATCGCAGTTTCTGCATGTCAAACGCACTGTGGAGTGCTGAAAACAACAGGAAACGTATTTTCGCATTCGATAGCACGAAAACAGCGGTTTCGGTGATTCTGCACACTTGTAACAGCAGAATCATGAATTTATCACTGAAAATGCATATCTCAGCTGGAAACCGAACTGTACCGACGATATCACAGTTTCCGCAAATCAAGCACACTGTGGAGTGCTGAAAGCACAAGGAAACGTGTTTTTCGCTTTCAATAGCACGAAAACAGCGATTTCGGTGATTCTGCACACTTGTAACAGCAGAATCATGAATTTATCACTGAAAATGCATATCTCAGCTGGAAACCCAACTATACCAAAGACATTTCTGTTTCCGCATGTCAAACGCACTGCGGAATGTTGAAAACACCAGGAAACGTGTTTTTCGCATTCAATAGCACGAAACAGCGATTTCGGTGATTCTGCACACCTGTAAAAGCAGAATCATGAATTTATCACTGAAAATGCATATATCAGCTGGAAACCCAAAGATACCAAAGATATCGCAGTTTCCGCATGTCAAACGCACTGTGGAGTTCTGAAAACACCAGGAAACGTGTTTTTCGCATTCAATAGCTCGAAAACAGCGATTTCGGTGATTCTGCACACCTGTAAAAGCAGAATCATGAATTTATCACTGAAAATGCATATCTCAGCTGGAAACCCAACGAAACCGTAGTTATCGCGGTTTCCGCATGTCAAACGCACTGTAGAGTTCTGAAAACACCAGGAAACGTGTTTTTCGCATTCAATAGCACGAAAACAGCGATTTCGGTGATTCTGCACACTTGTAACAACGGGATCATGTAGATTATCACTGAAAATGCATATCTCAGCTGGAAACCCAACGAAACCGAAAATATCGCAGTTTCCGCATGTCAAACGCACCGTGGAGTGCTGAAAACACCAGAGAACGTGTTTTTCGCATTCAATAGCACGAAAACAGCGATTTCGTGAATCTGCACACTTTTAACAGCAGAATCATGAATTTATCGCCGAAAATGCATATCTCAGCTGGAAACCAACGATACCGAAGATATCGCAGTTTCCGCATGCCAAACGCACTGTACAGTGCTGAAAACACCAGAATACGTGTTTTACGCATACAATAACTCGAAACCAGCGATTTCCGTGATTCTGCACACTTGTAACAGCAGAATCGAGAAATTTATCACTGAAAAAACATATCTCAGCTGGAAACCCAAAGATACCAAAGATATCGCAGTTTCCGCATGTCAAACGCACTGTGGAGTTCTGAAAACACAAGGAAACGTGTTTTTCGCGTTCAATAGCAAGAAAACAGCGATTCCGGTGATTTTGCTCACTTGTAACAACGGGATCATGTAGATTATCACTGAAAATGCATATCTCAACTGGAAACCCAACTATACCGAATATATTTCTGTTTCCGCATGTCAAACGCACTGTGGAGTGCTGAAAACACCAGAAAACGTGTTTTATGCATTCAATATCACGAAAACAGCGGTTTCGGTGATTCTGCACACTTGTAACAGCAGGATAATGAAGATTATCACTGAAAATGCATATCTCAGCTGGAAACCCAACTATACCGAAGTTATTTCTGTTTCCGCATGTCAAACACACTGCGGAGTGCTGAAAACACCAGGAAACGTGTTTGTCGCATTCAATAGCACGAAACCAGCGATTTCGGTGATTCTGCACACCTGTAAAAGCAGAATCATGAATTTATCACTGAAAATGCATATCTCAGCTGGAAACCCAACGAAACCGTAGTTATCGCGGTTTCCGCATGTCAAACGCACTGTAGAGTTCTGAAAACACCAGGAAACGTGTTTTTCGCATTCAATAGCACGAAAACAGCGATTTCGGTGATTCTGCACACTTGTAACAACGGGATCATGTAGATTATCACTGAAAATGCATATCTCAGCTGGAAACCCAACGAAACCGAAGATATCGTAGTTTCCGCATGTCAAACGCACTGTGGAGTGCTGAAAACAGCAGAAAACGTGTTTTATGCATTCAATATCACGAAAACAGCGGTTTCGGTGATTCTGCACACTTGTAACAACGGGATCATGTAGATTATCACTGAAAATGCATATCTCAGCTGGAAACCCAACGAAACCGAAAATATCGCAGTTTCCGCATGTCAAACGCACCGTGGAGTGCTGAAAACACCAGAGAACGTGTTTTTCGCATTCAATAGCACGAAAACAGCGATTTCGAGAATCTGCACACTTTTAACAGCAGAATCATGAATTTATCGCCGAAAATGCATATCTCAGCTGGAAACCAACGATACCGAAGATATCGCAGTTTCCGCATGTCAAACGCACTGTACAGTGCTGAAAACACCAGAAAACGTGTTTTACGCATACAATAACTCGAAAACAGCGATTTCCGTGATTCTGCACACTTGTAACAGCAGAATCGAGAAATTTATAACTTAAAATGCATATCTCAGCTGGAAACCCAAAGATACCAAAGATATCGCAGTTTCCGCATGTCAAACGCACTGTGGAGTTCTGAAAACACCAGGAAACGTGTTTTTCGCATTCAATAGCACGAAAACAGCGATTTCGGTGATTCTGCACACTTGTAACAACGGGATCATGTAGATTATCACTGAAAATGCATATCTCAGCTGGAAACCCAACGAAACCGAAGATATCGTAGTTTCCGCATGTCAAACGCACTGTGGAGTGCTGAAAACAGCAGGAAACGTGTTTTTCGCATTCAATAGCACGAAACCAGCGATTTCGGTGATTCTGCACACTTGTAACAGCATGATAATGAAGATTACCACTGAAAATGCAGATCTTAGCTGGAAACCCAAAGATACCAAAGATATCTCAGTTTCCGCATGTCAAACGCACTGCGGAGTGCTGAAAACACCAGGAAACGTGTTTTTCGCATTCAATAGCACGAAAACAGCGATTTGGGTGTATCTGCACACCTGTAACAGCAGAATCATGAATTTATCACTGAAAATGCATATCTCAGCTGGAAACCCAAAGATACCAAAGATATCGCAGTTTCCGCATGTCAAACGCACTGCGGAGTGCTGAAAACACCAGGAAACGTGTTTTTCGCATTCAATAGCACGAAACCAGCGATTTCGGTGATTCTGCACAACTGTAAAAGCAGAATCATGAATTTATCACTGAAAATGCATATCTCAGCTTGAAACCCAACGAAACCGTAGTTATCGCGGTTTCCGCATGTCAAACGCACTGCGGACTGCTGAAAACACCAGGAAACGTGTTTTTTGCATTCAGTAGCACGAAACCAGCGATTTTGGTGATTCTGCACACCTGTGACAGCAGAATCATGAATTTGTCACTGAAAATGCATATCTCAGCTGGAAACGCAACGAAACCGAAGATACCGCAGTTTCCGCATGTCAAACGCACTGTGGAGTGCTGAAAACACCAGAAAACGTGTTTTATGCATTCAATATCACGAAAACAGCGGTTTCGGTGATTCTGCACACCTGTAAAAGCAGAATCATGAATTTATCATTGAAAATGCATATCGCAGCTGGAAACCCAAAGATACCAAAGATATTGCAGTTTCCGCATGTCAAACGCACTGCGGAGTGCTGAAAACACCAGGAAACGTGTTTTTCGCATTCAATAGCTCGAAAACAGCGATTTGGGTGTATCTGCACACCTGTAACAGCAGAATCATGAATTTATCACTGAAAATGCATATCTCAGCTGGAAACCCAACGAAACCGTAGTTATCGCGGTTTCCGCATGTCAAACGCACTGCGGAGTGCTGAAAACACCAGGAAACGTGTTTTTCGCATTCAATAGAACGAAAACAGCGTTTTGGGTGATTCTGCACAATTGTATCAACGGGATCAGGTAGATTATCACTGAAAATGCATATCTCAGCTGGAAACCAAACGAAACCGAAGATATCGCAGTTTCCGCATGTCAAACGCACTGTGGAGTGCTCAAAACACCAGAAAACGTGTTTTATGCATTCAATATCACGAAAACAACGGTTTCGGTGATTCTGCACACTTGTAACAGCAGGATAATGAAGATTATCACCGAAAATGCATATCTCAGCTGGAAACCCAACTATACCGTAGATATTTCTGTTTCCACATGTCAAACCCACTGCGGAGTGCTGAGAACACCAGGAAACGTGTTTTTCGCATTCAATAGCACGAAAACAGCGATTTCCGTGATTCTGCACACTTGTAACAGCAGAATCGAGAAATTTATCACTGAAAATGCATATCTCAGCTGGAAACCCAAAGATACCAAAGATATCGCAGTTTCCGCATGTCAAACGCACTGTGGAGTTCTGAAAACACCAGGAAACGTGTTTTTCGCATTCAATAGCACGAAAACAGCGATTCCGGTGATTCTGCACACTTGTAACAACGGGATCATGTAGATTATCACTGAAAATGCATATCTCAACTGGAAACCCAACTATACCGAATATATATCTGTTTCTGCATGTCAAACGCACTGTGGAGTGCTGAAAACACCAGAAAACGTGTTTTATGCATTCAATATCACGAAAACAGCGGTTTCGGTGATTCTGCACACTTG
Organism: Anthophora plumipes; assembly: GCA_951804975.1. Lineage (NCBI taxonomy): Eukaryota > Metazoa > Arthropoda > Insecta > Hymenoptera > Apidae > Anthophora > Anthophora plumipes. The sequence goes on along the minus strand of CATORF010000581.1, from coordinate 761,261 downwards.
TAACAGCAGGATAATGAAGATTATCACTGAAAATGCATATCTGAGCTGGAAACCCAACGAAACCGAAGATATCGCAGTTTCCGCAAATCAAACGCACTGTGGAGTGCTGAAAACAACAGGAAACGTATTTTCGCATTCGATAGCACGAAAACAGCGTTTTCGGTGATTCTGCACACTTGTAACAGCAGAATCATGAATTTATCACTGAAAATGCATATCTCAGCTGGAAACCGAACTGTACCGACGATATCACAGTTTCCGCAAATCAAGCACACTGTGGAGTGCTGAAAGCACCAGGAAACGTGTTTTTCGCTTTCAATAGCACGAAAACAGCGATTTCGGTGATTCTGCACACTTGTAACAGCAGAATCATGAATTTATCACTGAAAATGCATATCTCAGCTGGAAACCCAACTATACCAAAGATATTTCTGTTTCCGCATGTCAAACGCACTGCGGAATGTTGAAAACACCAGGAAACGTGTTTTTCGCATTCAATAGCACGAAACAGCGATTTCGGTGATTCTGCACACCTGTAAAAGCAGAATCATGAATTTATCACTGAAAATGCATATATCAGCTGGAAACCCAAAGATACCAAAGATATCGCAGTTTCCGCATGTCAAACGCACTGTGGAGTTCTGAAAACACCAGGAAACGTGTTTTTCGCATTCAATAGCTCGAAAACAGCGATTTCGGTGATTCTGCACACTTGTAACAACGGGATCATGTAGATTATCACTGAAAATGCATATCTCAGCTGGAAACCCAACGAAACCGAAAATATCGCAGTTTCCGAATGTCAAACGCACCGTGGAGTGCTGAAAACACCAGAGAACGTGTTTTTCGCATTCAATAGCACGAAAACAGCGATTTCGTGAATCTGCACACTTTAGACAGCAGAATCATGAATTTATCGCCGAAAATGCATATCTCAGCTGGAAACCAACGATACCGAAGATATCGCAGTTTCCGCATGCCAAACGCACTGTACAGTGCTGAAAACACCAGAAAACGTGTTTTACGCATACAATAACTCGAAAACAGCGATTTCCGTGATTCTGCACACTTGTAACAGCAGAATCGAGAAATTTATCACTGAAAAAACATATCTCAGCTGGAAACCCAAAGATACCAAAGATATCGCAGTTTCCGCATGTCAAACGCACTGTGGAGTTCTGAAAACACCAGGAAACGTGTTTTTCGCGTTCAATAGCACGAAAACAGCGATTCCGGTGATTTTGCTCACTTGTAACAACGGGATCATGTAGATTATCACTGAAAATGCATATCTCAACTGGAAACCCAACTATACCGAATATATTTCTGTTTCCGCATGTCAAACGCACTGTGGAGTGCTGAAAACACCAGAAAACGTGTTTTATGCATTCAATATCACGAAAACAGCGGTTTCGGTGATTCTGCACACTTGTAACAGCAGGATAATGAAGATTATCACTGAAAATGCATATCTCAGCTGGAAACCCAACTATACCGAAGATATTTCTGTTTCCGCATGTCAAACGCACTGCGGAGTGCTGAAAACACCAGGAAACGTGTTTTTCGCATTCAATAGCACGAAACCAGCGATTTCGGTGATTCTGCACACCTGTAAAAGCAGAATCATGAATTTATCACTGAAAATGCATATCTCAGCTGGAAACCCAACGAAACCGTAGTTATCGCGGTTTCCGCATGTCAAACGCACTGTGGAGTTCTGAAAACACCAGGAAACGTGTTTTTCGCATTCAATAGCACGAAAACAGCGATTTCGGTGATTCTGCACACTTGTAACAACGGGATCATGTAGATTATCACTGAAAATGCATATCTCAGCTGGAAACCCAACGAAACCGAAGATATCGTAGTTTCCGCATGTCAAACGCACTGTGGAGTGCTGAAAACACCAGAAAACGTGTTTTATGCATTCAATATCACGAAAACAGCGGTTTCGGTGATTCTGCACACTTGTAACAACGGGATCATGTAGATTATCACTGAAAATGCATATCTCAGCTGGAAACCCAAAGATACCAAAGATATCGCAGTTTCCGCATGTCAAACGCACTGTGGAGTTCTGAAAACACCAGGAAACGTGTTTTTCGCATTCAATAGCACGAAAACAGCGATTTCGGTGATTCTGCACACTTGTAACAACGGGATCATGTAGATTATCACTGAAAATGCATATCTCAGCTGGAAACCCAACGAAACCGAAGATATCGTAGTTTCCGCATGTCAAACGCACTGTGGAGTGCTGAAAACAGCAGGAAACGTGTTTTTCGCATTCAATAGCACGAAACCAGCGATTTCGGTGATTCTGCACACTTGTAACAGCATGATAATGAAGATTACCACTGAAAATGCAGATCTTAGCTGGAAACCCAAAGATACCAAAGATATCTCAGTTTCCGCATGTCAAACGCACTGCGGAGTGCTGAAAACACCAGGAAACGTGTTTTTCGCATTCAATAGCACGAAAACAGCGATTTGGGTGTATCTGCACACCTGTAACAGCAGAATCATGAATTTATCACTGAAAATGCATATCTCAGCTGGAAACCCAAAGATACCAAAGATATCGCAGTTTCCGCATGTCAAACGCACTGCGGAGTGCTGAAAACACCAGGAAACGTGTTTTTCGCATTCAATAGCACGAAACCAGCGATTTCGGTGATTCTGCACAACTGTAAAAGCAGAATCATGAATTTATCACTGAAAATGCATATCTCAGCTTGAAACCCAACGAAACCGTAGTTATCGCGGTTTCCGCATGTCAAACGCACTGCGGACTGCTGAAAACACCAGGAAACGTGTTTTTTGCATTCAGTAGCACGAAACCAGCGATTTTGGTGATTCTGCACACCTGTGACAGCAGAATCATGAATTTGTCACTGAAAATGCATATCTCAGCTGGAAACGCAACGAAACCGAAGATACCGCAGTTTCCGCATGTCAAACGCACTGTGGAGTGCTGAAAACACCAGAAAACGTGTTTTATGCATTCAATATCACGAAAACAGCGGTTTCGGTGATTCTGCACACCTGTAAAAGCAGAATCATGAATTTATCATTGAAAATGCATATCTCAGCTGGAAACCCAAAGATACCAAAGATATTGCAGTTTCCGCATGTCAAACGCACTGCGGAGTGCTGAAAACACCAGGAAACGTGTTTTTCGCATTCAATAGCTCGAAAACAGCGATTTGGGTGTATCTGCACACCTGTAACAGCAGAATCATGAATTTATCACTGAAAATGCATATCTCAGCTGGAAACCCAACGAAACCGTAGTTATCGCGGTTTCCGCATGTCAAACGCACTGCGGAGTGCTGAAAACACCAGGAAACGTGTTTTTCGCATTCAATAGAACGAAAACAGCGTTTTGGGTGATTCTGCACAATTGTATCAACGGGATCAGGTAGATTATCACTGAAAATGCATATCTCAGCTGGAAACCAAACGAAACCGAAGATATCGCAGTTTCCGCATGTCAAACGCACTGTGGAGTGCTCAAAACACCAGAAAACGTGTTTTATGCATTCAATATCACGAAAACAACGGTTTCGGTGATTCTGCACACTTGTAACAGCATGATAATGAAGATAACCACTGAAAATGCAGATCTTAGCTGGAAACCCAAAGATACCAAAGATATCTCAGTTTCCGCATGTCAAACGCACTGCGGAGTGCTGAAAACACCAGGAAACGTGTTTTTCGCATTCAATAGCACGAAAACAGCGATTTGGGTGTATCTGCACACCTGTAACAGCAGAATCATGAATTTATCACTGAAAATGCATATCTCAGCTGGAAACCCAAAGATACCAAAGATATCGCAGTTTCCGCATGTCAAACGCACTGCGGAGTGCTGAAAACACCAGGAAACGTGTTTTTCGCATTCAATAGCACGAAACCAGCGATTTCGGTGATTCTGCACAACTGTAAAAGCAGAATCATGAATTTATCACTGAAAATGCATATCTCAGCTTGAAACCCAACGAAACCGTAGTTATCGCGGTTTCCGCATGTCAAACGCACTGCGGACTGCTGAAAACACCAGGAAACGTGTTTTTTGCATTCAGTAGCACGAAACCATCGATTTTGGTGATTCTGCACACCTGTGACAGCAGAATCATGAATTTGTCACTGAAAATGCATATCTCAGCTGGAAACGCAACGAAACCGAAGATACCGCAGTTTCCGCATGTCAAACGCACTGTGGAGTGCTGAAAACACCAGAAAACGTGTTTTATGCATTCAATATCACGAAAACAGCGGTTTCGGTGATTCTGCACACCTGTAAAAGCAGAATCATGAATTTATCATTGAAAATGCATATCTCAGCTGGAAACCCAAAGATACCAAAGATATTGCAGTTTCCGCATGTCAAACGCACTGCGGAGTGCTGAAAACACCAGGAAACGTGTTTTTCGCATTCAATAGCTCGAAAACAGCGATTTGGGTGTATCTGCACACCTGTAACAGCAGAATCATGAATTTATCACTGAAAATGCATATCTCAGCTGGAAACCCAACGAAACCGTAGTTATCGCGGTTTCCGCATGTCAAACGCACTGCGGAGTGCTGAAAACACCAGGAAACGTGTTTTTCGCATTCAATAGAACGAAAACAGCGTTTTGGGTGATTCTGCACAATTGTATCAACGGGATCAGGTAGATTATCACTGAAAATGCATATCTCAGCTGGAAACCAAACGAAACCGAAGATATCGCAGTTTCCGCATGTCAAACGCACTGTGGAGTGCTCAAAACACCAGAAAACGTGTTTTATGCATTCAATATCACGAAAACAACGGTTTCGGTGATTCTGCACACTTGTAACAGCAGGATAATGAAGATTATCACCGAAAATGCATATCTCAGCTGGAAACCCAACTATACCGTAGATATTTCTGTTTCCACATGTCAAACCCACTGCGGAGTGCTGAGAACACCAGGAAACGTGTTTTTCGCATTCAATAGCACGAAAACAGCGATTTCCGTGATTCTGCACACTTGTAACAGCAGAATCGAGAAATTTATCACTGAAAATGCATATCTCAGCTGGAAACCCAAAGATACCAAAGATATCGCAGTTTCCGCATGTCAAACGCACTGTGGAGTTCTGAAAACACCAGGAAACGTGTTTTTCGCATTCAATAGCACGAAAACAGCGATTCCGGTGATTCTGCACACTTGTAACAACGGGATCATGTAGATTATCACTGAAAATGCATATCTCAACTGGAAACCCAACTATACCGAATATATATCTGTTTCTGCATGTCAAACGCACTGTGGAGTGCTGAAAACACCAGAAAACGTGTTTTATGCATTCAATATCACGAAAACAGCGGTTTCGGTGATTCTGCACACTTGTAACAGCAGGATAATGAAGATTATCACTGAAAATGCATATCTGAGCTGGAAACCCAACGAAACCGAAGATATCGCAGTTTCCGCAAATCAAACGCACTGTGGAGTGCTGAAAACAACAGGAAACGTATTTTCGCATTCGATAGCACGAAAACAGCGGTTTCGGTGATTCTGCACACTTGTAACAGCAGAATCATGAATTTATCACTGAAAATGCATATCTCAGCTGGAAACCGAACTGTACCGACGATATCACAGTTTCCGCAAATCAAGCACACTGTGGAGTGCTGAAAGCACCAGGAAACGTGTTTTTCGCTTTCAATAGCACGAAAACAGCGATTTCGGTGATTCTGCACACTTGTAACAGCAGAATCATGAATTTATCACTGAAAATGCATATCTCAGCTGGAAACCCAACTATACCAAAGATATTTCTGTTTCCGCATGTCAAACGCACTGCGGAATGTTGAAAACACCAGGAAACGTGTTTTTCGCATTCAATAGCACGAAACAGCGATTTCGGTGATTCTGCACACCTGTAAAAGCAGAATCATGAATTTATCACTGAAAATGCATATATCAGCTGGAAACCCAAAGATACCAAAGATATCGCAGTTTCCGCATGTCAAACGCACTGTGGAGTTCTGAAAACACCAGGAAACGTGTTTTTCGCATTCAATAGCTCGAAAACAGCGATTTCGGTGATTCTGCACACTTGTAACAACGGGATCATGTAGATTATCACTGAAAATGCATATCTCAGCTGGAAACCCAACGAAACCGAAAATATCGCAGTTTCCGAATGTCAAACGCACCGTGGAGTGCTGAAAACACCAGAGAACGTGTTTTTCGCATTCAATAGCACGAAAACAGCGATTTCGTGAATCTGCACACTTTAGACAGCAGAATCATGAATTTATCGCCGAAAATGCATATCTCAGCTGGAAACCAACGATACCGAAGATATCGCAGTTTCCGCATGCCAAACGCACTGTACAGTGCTGAAAACACCAGAAAACGTGTTTTACGCATACAATAACTCGAAAACAGCGATTTCCGTGATTCTGCACACTTGTAACAGCAGAATCGAGAAATTTATCACTGAAAAAACATATCTCAGCTGGAAACCCAAAGATACCAAAGATATCGCAGTTTCCGCATGTCAAACGCACTGTGGAGTTCTGAAAACACCAGGAAACGTGTTTTTCGCGTTCAATAGCACGAAAACAGCGATTCCGGTGATTTTGCTCACTTGTAACAACGGGATCATGTAGATTATCACTGAAAATGCATATCTCAACTGGAAACCCAACTATACCGAATATATTTCTGTTTCCGCATGTCAAACGCACTGCGGAGTGCTGAAAACACCAGGAAACGTGTTTTTCGCATTCAATAGCACGAAACCAGCGATTTCGGTGATTCTGCACACCTGTAAAAGCAGAATCATGAATTTATCACTGAAAATGCATATCTCAGCTGGAAACCCAACGAAACCGTAGTTATCGCGGTTTCCGCATGTCAAACGCACTGTGGAGTTCTGAAAACACCAGGAAACGTGTTTTTCGCATTCAATAGCACGAAAACAGCGATTTCGGTGATTCTGCACACTTGTAACAACGGGATCATGTAGATTATCACTGAAAATGCATATCTCAGCTGGAAACCCAACGAAACCGAAGATATCGTAGTTTCCGCATGTCAAACGCACTGTGGAGTGCTGAAAACACCAGAAAACGTGTTTTATGCATTCAATATCACGAAAACAGCGGTTTCGGTGATTCTGCACACTTGTAACAACGGGATCATGTAGATTATCACTGAAAATGCATATCTCAGCTGGAAACCCAACGAAACCGAAAATATCGCAGTTTCCGCATGTCAAACGCACCGTGGAGTGCTGAAAACACCAGAGAACGTGTTTTTCGCATTCAATAGCACGAAAACAGCGATTTCGTGAATCTGCACACTTTTAACAGCAGAATCATGAATTTATCGCCGAAAATGCATATCTCAGCTGGAAACCAACGATACCGAAGTTATCGCAGTTTCCGCATGTCAAACGCACTGTACAGTGCTGAAAACACCAGAAAACGTGTTTTACGCATACAATAACTCGAAAACAGCGATTTCCGTGATTCTGCACACTTGTAACAGCAGAATCGAGAAATTTATCACTTAAAATGCATATCTCAGCTGGAAACCCAAAGATACCAAAGATATCGCAGTTTCCGCATGTCAAACGCACTGTGGAGTTCTGAAAACACCAGGAAACGTGTTTTTCGCATTCAATAGCACGAAAACAGCGATTTCGGTGATTCTGCACACTTGTAACAACGGGATCATGCAGATTATCACCGAAAATGCATATCTCAGCTGGAAACCCAACGAAACCGAAGGTATCGCAGTTTCCGCATGTCAAACGCACTGCGGAGTGCTGAAAACACCAGGAAACGTGTTTTTCGCATTCAATAGCACGAAACCAGCGATTTCGGCGATTCTGCACACTTGTAACAGCAGGATCACGAAGATTATCACAGAAAATGCATATCTCATCTGGAAACCAAACGAAACCGACGATATCACAGTTTCCGCAAATCAAGCACACTGTGGAGTGCTGAAAACACCAGAAAACATGTTTTTCCCATTCAATAGCACGAAATCAGCGATTTCGGTGATTCTGCAGACTTGTAACAACAGAATCATGAATTTATCACAGAAAATGCATGTCTCAGCTGGAAACCCATCGAAACCGAAGATATCACAGTTTCCGCATGTCAAACGCAACGTGGAGTGCTGAAAACACCAGGAAACGTGTTTTTCGCTTTCAATAGCACGTAAACAGCGATTTCGGTGATTCTGCACACTTGTAACAGCAGCATCATGTATTTATCACTGAAAATGCATATCTCAGCGGGAAACCCAACGAAACCGAAGATATCGCAGTTTCCAAATGTGAAACGCAATGTGTAGTGCTGAAAACTCCAGAAAACGCGTTTCATGCATTCAATATCACGAAAACATCGGTTTCGGTGATTCTGCACACTTGTAACAGCAGGATAATGAAGATTATCACTGAAAATGCATATCTCAGCTGGAAACCCAACTATACCGAAGATATTTCTGTTTCCGCATGTCAAACGCACTGCGGAATGTTGAAAACACCAGGAAACGTGTTTTTCGCATTCAATAGCACGAAACAGCGATTTCGGTGATTCTGCACACCTGTAAAAGCAGAATCATGAATTTATCACTGAAAATGCATATCTCAGCTGGAAACCCAAAGATACCAAAGGTATCGCAGTTTCCGCATGTCAAACGCACTGTGGAGTTCTGAAAACACCAATAAACGTGTCTTATGCATTAAATATCACGAAAACAACGGTTTCGGTGATTCTGCACACCTGTGACAGCAGAATCATGAATTTGTCACTGAAAATGCATATCTCAGCTGGAAACGCAACGAAACCGAAGATACCGCAGTTTCCGCATGTCAAACGCACTGTGGAGTGCTGAAAACACCAGAAAACGTGTTTTATGCATTCAATATCACGAAAACAGCGGTTTCGGTGATTCTGCACACTTGTAACAGCAGGATAATGAAGATTATCACTGAAAATGCATATCTGAGCTGGAAACCCAACGAAACCGAAGATATCGCAGTTTCCGCAAATCAAACGCACTGTGGAGTGCTGAAAACAACAGGAAACGTATTTTCGCATTCGATAGCACGAAAACAGCGGTTTCGGTGATTCTGCACACTTGTAACAGCAGAATCATGAATTTATCACTGAAAATGCATATCTCAGCTGGAAACCGAACTGTACCGACGATACAACAGTTTCCGCAAATCAAGCACACTGTGGAGTGCTGAAAGCACCAGGAAACGTGTTTTTCGCTTTCAATAGCACGAAAACAGCGATTTCGGTGATTCTGCACACTTGTAACAGCAGAATCATGAATTTATCACTGAAAATGCATATCTCAGCTGGAAACCCAACTATACCAAAGATATTTCTGTTTCCGCATGTCAAACGCACTGCGGAATGTTGAAAACACCAGGAAACGTGTTTTTCGCATTCAATAGCACGAAACAGCGATTTCGGTGATTCTGCACACCTGTAAAAGCAGAATCATGAATTTATCACTGAAAATGCATATATCAGCTGGAAACCCAAAGATACCAAAGATATCGCAGTTTCCGCATGTCAAACGCACTGTGGAGTTCTGAAAACACCAGGAAACGTGTTTTTCGCATTCAATAGCTCGAAAACAGCGATTTCGGTGATTCTGCACACTTGTAACAACGGGATCATGTAGATTATCACTGAAAATGCATATCTCAGCTGGAAACCCAACGAAACCGAAAATATCGCAGGTTCCGAATGTCAAACGCACCGTGGAGTGCTGAAAACACCAGAGAACGTGTTTTTCGCATTCAATAGCACGAAAACAGCGATTTCGTGAATCTGCACACTTTAGACAGCAGAATCATGAATTTATCGCCGAAAATGCATATCTCAGCTGGAAACCAACGATACCGAAGATATCGCAGTTTCCGCATGCCAAACGCACTGTACAGTGCTGAAAACACCAGAAAACGTGTTTTACGCATACAATAACTCGAAAACAGCGATTTCCGTGATTCTGCACACTTGTAACAGCAGAATCGAGAAATTTATCACTGAAAAAACATATCTCAGCTGGAAACCCAAAGATACCAAAGATATCGCAGTTTCCGCATGTCAAACGCACTGTGGAGTTCTGAAAACACCAGGAAACGTGTTTTTCGCGTTCAATAGCACGAAAACAGCGATTCCGGTGATTTTGCTCACTTGTAACAACGGGATCATGTAGATTATCACTGAAAATGCATATCTCAACTGGAAACCCAACTATACCGAATATATTTCTGTTTCCGCATGTCAAACGCACTGCGGAGTGCTGAAAACACCAGGAAACGTGTTTTTCGCATTCAATAGCACGAAACCAGCGATTTCGGTGATTCTGCACACCTGTAAAAGCAGAATCATGAATTTATCACTGAAAATGCATATCTCAGCTGGAAACCCAACGAAACCGTAGTTATCGCGGTTTCCGCATGTCAAACGCACTGTGGAGTTCTGAAAACACCAGGAAACGTGTTTTTCGCATTCAATAGCACGAAAACAGCGATTTCGGTGATTCTGCACACTTGTAACAACGGGATCATGTAGATTATCACTGAAAATGCATATCTCAGCTGGAAACCCAACGAAACCGAAGATATCGTAGTTTCCGCATGTCAAACGCACTGTGGAGTGCTGAAAACACCAGAAAACGTGTTTTATGCATTCAATATCACGAAAACAGCGGTTTCGGTGATTCTGCACACTTGTAACAACGGGATCATGTAGATTATCACTGAAAATGCATATCTCAGCTGGAAACCCAAAGATACCAAAGATATCGCAGTTTCCGCATGTCAAACGCACTGCGGAGTGCTGAAAACACCAGGAAACGTGTTTTTCGCATTCAATAGCACGAAAACAGCGATTTGGGTGTATCTGCACACCTGTAACAGCAGAATCATGAATTTATCACTGAAAATGCATATCTCAGCTGGAAACCCAAAGATACCAAAGATATCGCAGTTTCCGCATGTCAAACGCACTGCGGAGTGCTGAAAACACCAGGAAACGTGTTTTTCGCATTCAATAGCACGAAACCAGCGATTTCGGTGATTCTGCACAACTGTAAAAGCAGAATCATGAATTTATCACTGAAAATGCATATCTCAGCTTGAAACCCAACGAAACCGTAGTTATCGCGGTTTCCGCATGTCAAACGCACTGCGGACTGCTGAAAACACCAGGAAACGTGTTTTTTGCATTCAGTAGCACGAGACCAGCGATTTTGGTGATTCTGCACACCTGTGACAGCAGAATCATGAATTTGTCACTGAAAATGCATATCTCAGCTGGAAACGCAACGAAACCGAAGATACCGCAGTTTCCGCATGTCAAACGCACTGTGGAGTGCTGAAAACACCAGAAAACGTGTTTTATGCATTCAATATCACGAAAACAGCGGTTTCGGTGATTCTGCACACCTGTAAAAGCAGAATCATGAATTTATCATTGAAAATGCATATCTCAGCTGGAAACCCAAAGATACCAAAGATATTGCAGTTTCCGCATGTCAAACGCACTGCGGAGTGCTGAAAACACCAGGAAACGTGTTTTTCGCATTCAATAGAACGAAAACAGCGTTTTGGGTGATTCTGCACAATTGTATCAACGGGATCAGGTAGATTATCACTGAAAATGCATATCTCAGCTGGAAACCAAACGAAACCGAAGATATCGCAGTTTCCGCATGTCAAACGCACTGTGGAGTGCTCAAAACACCAGAAAACGTGTTTTATGCATTCAATATCACGAAAACAACGGTTTCGGTGATTCTGCACACTTGTAACAGCAGGATAATGAAGATTATCACCGAAAATGCATATCTCAGCTGGAAACCCAACTATACCGTAGATATTTCTGTTTCCACATGTCAAACCCACTGCGGAGTGCTGAGAACACCAGGAAACGTGTTTTTCGCATTCAATAGCACGAAAACAGCGATTTCCGTGATTCTGCACACTTGTAACAGCAGAATCGAGAAATTTATCACTGAAAATGCATATCTCAGCTGGAAACCCAAAGATACCAAAGATATCGCAGTTTCCGCATGTCAAACGCACTGTGGAGTTCTGAAAACACCAGGAAACGTGTTTTTCGCATTCAATAGCACGAAAACAGCGATTCCGGTGATTCTGCACACTTGTAACAACGGGATCATGTAGATTATCACTGAAAATGCATATCTCAGCTGGAAACCCAACTATACCGAAGATATTTCTGTTTCCGCATGTCAAACGCACTGCGGAATGTTGAAAACACCAGGAAACGTGTTTTTCGCATTCAATAGCACGAAACAGCGATTTCGGTGATTCTGCACACCTGTAAAAGCAGAATCATGAATTTATCACTGAAAATGCATATCTCAGCTGGAAACCCAAAGATTCCAAAGGTATCGCAGTTTCCGCATGTCAAACGCACTGTGGAGTTCTGAAAACACCAATAAACGTGTCTTATGCATTAAATATCACGAAAACAACGGTTTCGGTGATTCTGCACACCTGTGACAGCAGAATCATGAATTTGTCACTGAAAATGCATATCTCAGCTGGAAACGCAACGAAACCGAAGATACCGCAGTTTCCGCATGTCAAACGCACTGTGGAGTGCTGAAAACACCAGAAAACGTGTTTTATGCATTCAATATCACGAAAACAGCGGTTTCGGTGATTCTGCACACTTGTAACAGCAGGATAATGAAGATTATCACTGAAAATGCATATCTGAGCTGGAAACCCAACGAAACCGAAGATATCGCAGTTTCCGCAAATCAAACGCACTGTGGAGTGCTGAAAACAACAGGAAACGTATTTTCGCATTCGATAGCACGAAAACAGCGGTTTCGGTGATTCTGCACACTTGTAACAGCAGAATCATGAATTTATCACTGAAAATGCATATCTCAGCTGGAAACCGAACTGTACCGACGATATCACAGTTTCCGCAAATCAAGCACACTGTGGAGTGCTGAAAGCACCAGGAAACGTGTTTTTCGCTTTCAATAGCACGAAAACAGCGATTTCGGTGATTCTGCACACTTGTAACAGCAGAATCATGAATTTATCACTGAAAATGCATATCTCAGCTGGAAACCCAACTATACCAAAGATATTTCTGTTTCCGCATGTCAAACGCACTGCGGAATGTTGAAAACACCAGGAAACGTGTTTTTCGCATTCAATAGCACGAAACAGCGATTTCGGTGATTCTGCACACCTGTAAAAGCAGAATCATGAATTTATCACTGAAAATGCATATATCAGCTGGAAACCCAAAGATACCAAAGATATCGCAGTTTCCGCATGTCAAACGCACTGTGGAGTTCTGAAAACACCAGGAAACGTGTTTTTCGCATTCAATAGCTCGAAAACAGCGATTTCGGTGATTCTGCACACTTGTAACAACGGGATCATGTAGATTATCACTGAAAATGCATATCTCAGCTGGAAACCCAACGAAACCGAAAATATCGCAGTTTCCGAATGTCAAACGCACCGTGGAGTGCTGAAAACACCAGAGAACGTGTTTTTCGCATTCAATAGCACGAAAACAGCGATTTCGTGAATCTGCACACTTTAGACAGCAGAATCATGAATTTATCGCCGAAAATGCATATCTCAGCTGGAAACCAACGATACCGAAGATATCGCAGTTTCCGCATGCCAAACGCACTGTACAGTGCTGAAAACACCAGAAAACGTGTTTTACGCATACAATAACTCGAAAACAGCGATTTCCGTGATTCTGCACACTTGTAACAGCAGAATCGAGAAATTTATCACTGAAAAAACATATCTCAGCTGGAAACCCAAAGATACCAAAGATATCGCAGTTTCCGCATGTCAAACGCACTGTGGAGTTCTGAAAACACCAGGAAACGTGTTTTTCGCGTTCAATAGCACGAAAACAGCGATTCCGGTGATTTTGCTCACTTGTAACAACGGGATCATGTAGATTATCACTGAAAATGCATATCTCAACTGGAAACCCAACTATACCGAATATATTTCTGTTTCCGCATGTCAAACGCACTGCGGAGTGCTGAAAACACCAGGAAACGTGTTTTTCGCATTCAATAGCACGAAACCAGCGATTTCGGTGATTCTGCACACCTGTAAAAGCAGAATCATGAATTTATCACTGAAAATGCATATCTCAGCTGGAAACCCAACGAAACCGTAGTTATCGCGGTTTCCGCATGTCAAACGCACTGTGGAGTTCTGAAAACACCAGGAAACGTGTTTTTCGCATTCAATAGCACGAAAACAGCGATTTCGGTGATTCTGCACACTTGTAACAACGGGATCATGTAGATTATCACTGAAAATGCATATCTCAGCTGGAAACCCAACGAAACCGAAGATATCGTAGTTTCCGCATGTCAAACGCACTGTGGAGTGCTGAAAACACCAGAAAACGTGTTTTATGCATTCAATATCACGAAAACAGCGGTTTCGGTGATTCTGCACACTTGTAACAACGGGATCATGTAGATTATCACTGAAAATGCATATCTCAGCTGGAAACCCAAAGATACCAAAGATATCGCAGTTTCCGCATGTCAAACGCACTGCGGAGTGCTGAAAACACCAGGAAACGTGTTTTTCGCATTCAATAGCACGAAAACAGCGATTTGGGTGTATCTGCACACCTGTAACAGCAGAATCATGAATTTATCACTGAAAATGCATATCTCAGCTGGAAACCCAAAGATACCAAAGATATCGCAGTTTCCGCATGTCAAACGCACTGCGGAGTGCTGAAAACACCAGGAAACGTGTTTTTCGCATTCAATAGCACGAAACCAGCGATTTCGGTGATTCTGCACAACTGTAAAAGCAGAATCATGAATTTATCACTGAAAATGCATATCTCAGCTTGAAACCCAACGAAACCGTAGTTATCGCGGTTTCCGCATGTCAAACGCACTGCGGACTGCTGAAAACACCAGGAAACGTGTTTTTTGCATTCAGTAGCACGAGACCAGCGATTTTGGTGATTCTGCACACCTGTGACAGCAGAATCATGAATTTGTCACTGAAAATGCATATCTCAGCTGGAAACGCAACGAAACCGAAGATACCGCAGTTTCCGCATGTCAAACGCACTGTGGAGTGCTGAAAACACCAGAAAACGTGTTTTATGCATTCAATATCACGAAAACAGCGGTTTCGGTGATTCTGCACACCTGTAAAAGCAGAATCATGAATTTATCATTGAAAATGCATATCTCAGCTGGAAACCCAAAGATACCAAAGATATTGCAGTTTCCGCATGTCAAACGCACTGCGGAGTGCTGAAAACACCAGGAAACGTGTTTTTCGCATTCAATAGAACGAAAACAGCGTTTTGGGTGATTCTGCACAATTGTATCAACGGGATCAGGTAGATTATCACTGAAAATGCATATCTCAGCTGGAAACCAAACGAAACCGAAGATATCGCAGTTTCCGCATGTCAAACGCACTGTGGAGTGCTCAAAACACCAGAAAACGTGTTTTATGCATTCAATATCACGAAAACAACGGTTTCGGTGATTCTGCACACTTGTAACAGCAGGATAATGAAGATTATCACCGAAAATGCATATCTCAGCTGGAAACCCAACTATACCGTAGATATTTCTGTTTCCACATGTCAAACCCACTGCGGAGTGCTGAGAACACCAGGAAACGTGTTTTTCGCATTCAATAGCACGAAAACAGCGATTTCCGTGATTCTGCACACTTGTAACAGCAGAATCGAGAAATTTATCACTGAAAATGCATATCTCAGCTGGAAACCCAAAGATACCAAAGATATCGCAGTTTCCGCATGTCAAACGCACTGTGGAGTTCTGAAAACACCAGGAAACGTGTTTTTCGCATTCAATAGCACGAAAACAGCGATTCCGGTGATTCTGCACACTTGTAACAACGGGATCATGTAGATTATCACTGAAAATGCATATCTCAACTGGAAACCCAACTATACCGAATATATATCTGTTTCTGCATGTCAAACGCACTGTGGAGTGCTGAAAACACCAGAAAACGTGTTTTATGCATTCAATATCACGAAAACAGCGGTTTCGGTGATTCTGCACACTTGTAACAGCAGAATCATGAATTTATCACTGAAAATGCATATCTCAGCTGGAAACCCAAAGATACCAAAGATATCGCAGTTTCCGCATGTCAAACGCACTGTGGAGTTCTGAAAACACCAGGAAACGTGTTTTTCGCATTCAATAGCACGAAAACAGCGATTTCCGTGATTCTGCACACTTGTAACAGCAGAATCGAGAAATTTATCACTGAAAATGCATATCTCAGCTGGAAACCCAACGAAACCGAAGATATCGCAGTTTCCGCAAATCAAACGCACTGTGGAGTGCTGAAAACACCAGAAAACGTGTTTATGCATTCAATATCACGAAAACAGCGGTTTCGGTGATTCTGCACACTTGTAACAGCAGGATAGTGAAGATTATCACTGAAAATGCATATCTCAGCTGGAAACCCAACTATACCGAAGGTATTTCTGTTTCCGCATGTCAAACGCACTGCGGAGTGCTGAAAACACCAGGAAACGTGTTTTTCGCATTCAATAGCACGAAAACAGCGATTTGGGTGTTTCTGCACACCTGTAACAGCAGAATCATGAATTTATCACTGAAAATGCATATCTCAGCTGGAAACACAAAGATACCAAAGATATTGCAGTTTCCGCATGTCAAACGCACTGTGGAGTTCTGAAAACACCAGTAAACGTGTCTTATGCATTAGATATCACGAAAACAGCGGTTTCGGTGATTCTGCACAACTGTGACAGCAGAATCATGAATTTGTCACTGAAAATGCATATCTCAGCTGGAAACGCAACGAAACCGAAGATACCGCAGTTTCCGCATGTCAAACGCACTGTGGAGTGCTGAAAACACCAGAAAACGTGTTTTTCGCATTCAATATCACGAAAACAGCGGTTTCGGTGATTCTGCACACTTGTAACAGCAGGATAATGAAGATTATCACTGAAAATGCATATCTCAGCTGGAAACCCAACTATACCGAAGAGATTTCTGTTTCCGCATGTCAAACGCACTGCGGAGTGCTGAAAACACCAGGAAACGTGTTTTTCGCATTCAATAGCACCAAAACAGCGATTTGGGTGATTCTGCACACCTGTAACAGCAGAATCATGAATTTATCACTGAAAATGCATATCTCAGCTGGAAACCCAAAGATACCAAAGATATCGCAGTTTCCGCATGTCAAACGCACTGCGGAGTGCTGAAAACACCAGGAAACGTGTTTTTCGCATTCAATAGCACGAAACCAGCGATTTCGGTGATTCTGCACACCTGTAAAAGCAGAATCATGAATTTATCACAGAAAATGCATATCTCAGCTGGAAACCCAACGAAACCGTAGTTATCGCGGTTTACGCATGTCAAACGCACTGCGGAGTGCTGAAAACACCAGGAAACGTGTTTTTCGCATTCAGTAGCACGAAACCAGCGATTATGGTGATTCTGCACACCTGTAAAAGCAGAATCATGAATTTATCACTGAAAATGCATATCTCAGCTGGAAACCCAACGAAACCGTAGTTATCGCGGTTTCCGCATGTCAAATGCACTGCGGAGTGCTGAAAACACCAGGAAACGTGTTTTTCGCATTCAGTAGCACGAAAACATCGATTTGGGGTGTTTCTGCACACCTGTTACACAAGAATCATGAATTTATCACTTAAAATGCATATCTCAGCTGGAAACCCAACGAAACCGTAGATATCGCGGTTTCCGCATGTCAAATGCACGGTCGAGTGCTGAAAACACCAGAAATCGTGTTTCTCGCATCAATACCTCGAAAACAGCGATTTCGGTGATTCTGCACACTTGTAACAGCAGGATAATGAAGATTATCACTGAAAATGCATATCTCAGCTGGAAACCCAACTATACCGAAGATATTTCTGTTTCCGCATGTCAAACGCACTGCGGAGTGCTGAAAACACCAGGAAACGTGTTTTTCGCATTCAACAGAACGAAGAGAGCGATTTCGGTGATTCTGCATACTTCTCACAGAAGAATATCCAATATTATCATAGATAATGCATGTCGCAGCTGGCAACCCCACGAAAACGAAGATATCACGGTTTCAGCAAATCAAACGCACTGTGGAGTGCTGAAAACACCAGGAAACGTGTTCTTCGCATTCAATAGCACGAAAACAGCGATTTCGGTGATTCTGCAAATTGAAACAGCAGAATCATGAATTTATCACTGAAAATGCATATCTCAGCTGGAAACCCAACGAAACCGTAGATATCGCGGTTTTCGCATGTAAAACGCACTGTCGAGTGCTGAAAACACCAGAAAACGTGTTTTTCGCCTTCAATAGCACGAAGACAGCGATTTGGGTGTATCTGCACACCTGTAACAGCACAATCATGAATTTATCACTGAAAATGCATATCTCAGCTGGAATCACAACGAAACCGTAGATTTCGCGGTTTTCGCATGTCAAACGCACTGCGGAGTGCTGAAAACACCAGGAAACGTGTTTTTCGCATTCAATAGCACGAAACCAGCGATTTCGGCGATTCTGCACACTTGTAACAGCAGGATCACGAAGATTATCACAGAAAATGCATATCTCAGCTGGAAACCAAACGAAACCGACGATATCACAGTTTCCGCAAATCAAGCACACTGTGGAGTGCTGAAAACACCAGAAAACATGTTTTTCCCATTCAATAGCACGAAATCAGCGATTTCGGTGATTCTGCAGACTTGTAACAACAGAATCATGAATTTATCACAGAAAATGCATATCTCAGCTGGAAACCCATCGAAACCGAAGATATCACAGTTTCCGCATGTCAAACGCAACGTGGAGTGCTGAAAACACCAGGAAACGTGTTTTTCGCTTTCAATAGCACGTAAACAGCGATTTCGGTGATTCTGCACACTTGTAACAGCAGCATCATGAATTTATCACTGAAAATGCATATCTCAGCGGGAAACCCAACGAAACCGAAGATATCGCAGTTTCCAAATGTGAAACGCAATGTGGAGTGCTGAAAACTCCAGAAAACGTGTTTCATGCATTCAATATCACGAAAACATCGGTTTCGGAGATTCTGCACACTTGTAACAGCAGGATAATGAAGATTATCACTGAAAATGCATATCTCAGCTGGAAACCCAACTATACCGAAGATATTTCTGTTTCCGCATGTCAAACGCACTGCGGAATGTTGAAAACACCAGGAAACGTGTTTTTCGCATTCAATAGCACGAAACAGCGATTTCGGTGATTCTGCACACCTGTAAAAGCAGAATCATGAATTTATCACTGAAAATGCATATCTCAGCTGGAAACCCAAAGATACCAAAGATATCGCAGTTTCCGCATGTCAAACGCACTGTGGAGTTCTGAAAACACCAGTAAACGTGTCTTATGCATTAAATATCACAAAAACAGCGGTTTCGGTGATTCTGCACAACTGTGACAGCAGAATCATGAATTTGTCACTGAAAATGCATATCTCAGCTGGAAACGCAACGAAACCGAAGATACCGCAGTTTCCGCATGTCAAACGCACTGTGGAGTGCTGAAAACACCAGAAAACGTGTTTTTCGCATTCAATAGCACGAAAACAGCGATTTGGGTGTTTCTGCACACCTGTAACAGCAGAATCATGAATTTATCACTGAAAATGCATATCTCAGCTGGAAACCCAACTATACCGAAGATATGTCTGTTTCCGCATGTCACACGCACTGCGCAGTGCTGAAAACACCAGGAAACGTGTTTTTCGCAATCAATAGCACGAAACCAGCGATTTCGGTGATTCTGCACACCTGTAAAAGCAGAATCATGAATTTATCACTGAAAATGCATATCTCAGCTGGAAACCCAAAGATACCAAAGATATCGCAGTTTCCGCATGTTAAACGCACTGCGGAGTTCTGAAAACACCAGGAAACGTGTTTTTCGCATTCAATAGCACGAAAACAGCGATTTCGGTGATACTGCACACTTGTAACAGCAGAATCATGAATTTATCACTGAAAATGCATATCTCAGCTGGAAACCCAACGAAACAGAAGATATCGCAGTTTCCGCATGTCAAACGCACTGTCGAGTGCTGAAAACACCAGAAAACGTGTATTTCTCATTCAATAGCACGAAAACAGCGGTTTCGGTGATTCTGCACACTTATAACAGCAGGATAATGAAGATTATCACTGAAAATGCATATCTCAGCTGGAATCCCAACGAAACCGAAGATATCACAGTTTCCGCATGTCAAACGCACTGTCGAGTGCTGAAAACACCAGAAAACGTGTTTTTCGAATTCAATAGTACGAAGACAGCGATTTCGGTGATTCTGCATACTTCTCACAGAAGAATATCCAAGATTACCATAGATAATGCATATCTCAGCTGGAAACCCAACTATACCGAAGATATTTCAGTTTCCGCATGTCAAACGCACTGCGGAGTGCTGAAAACACCAGGAAACGTGTTTTTCGCATTCAATAGCACGAAACCAGCGATTTCGGTGATTCTGCAAACTTGAAACACCAGAATCATGAATTTATCACTGAAAATGCATATCTCAGCTGGAAACCCAACGAAACCGAAGATTTCACAGTTTCCGCATGTCAAACGCAATGTGGAGTGCTGAAAACACCAGGAAACGTGTTTTTCGCATTCAATAGCACGAAAACAGCGATTTGGGTGTTTCTGCACACCTGTAACAGCAGAATCATGAATTTATCACTGACAATGCATATCCCAGCTGGAAACCCAACGAAACCGTAGATATCGCGGTTTCCGCATGTCAAACGCACTGTCGAGTGCTGAAAACACCAGAAAACGTGTTTTTCGCATTCAATAGCACGAAAACAGCGATTTCGGTGATTCTGCACACTTGTAACAGCAGGATAATGAAGACTATCACTGAAAATGCATATCTCAGCTGGAAACCCAACTATACCGAAGATATTTCTGTTTCCGCATGTCAAACGCACTGCGGAGTGCTGAAAGCACCAGGAAACGTGTTTTTCGCATTCAATAGCACGAAAACAGCGATTTGGGTGTTTCTGCACACCTGTAACAGCAGAATCATGAATTTATCACTGAAAATGCATATCTCAGCTGGAAACCCAAGGATACCAAAGATATCGCAGTTTCCGCATGTCAAACGCACTGTGGAGTTCTGAAAACACCCGGAAACTTGTTTTTCGCATTCAATAGCACGAAAACAGCGATTTCGGTGATTCTGCACACTTGTAACAACGGGATCATGTAGATTATCACTGAAAATGCATATCTCAGCTAGAAACCCAACGAAACCGAAGATATCGCAGTTTCCGCATGTCAAACGCACTGTGGAGTGCTGAAAACACCAGAAAACGTGTTTTATGCATTCAATATCACGAAAACAGCGGTTTCGGTGATTCTGCACACTTGTAACAGCAGGATAATGAAGACTATCACTGAAAATGCATATCTCAGCTGGAAACCCAACTATACCGAAGATATTTCTGTTTCCGCTTGTCAAACGCTCTGCGGAGGGCTGAAAACACCAGGAAACGTGTTTTTCGCATTCAATAGCACGTAATCAGGGGTATCGGTGATTCTGCGCACCTGTAAAAGCAGAATCATGAATTTATCACTGAAAATGCATATCTCAGCTGGAAACCCAACGAAACCGAAGATATCGCAGTTTCCGCAAATCAAACGCACTGTGGAGTGCTGAAAACACCAGAAAACGTGTTTATGCATTCAATATCACGAAAACAGCGGTTTCGGTGATTCTGCACACTTGTAACAGCAGGATAGTGAAGATTATCACTGAAAATGCATATCTCAGCTGGAAACCCAACTATACCGAAGGTATTTCTGTTTCCGCATGTCAAACGCACTGCGGAGTGCTGAAAACACCAGGAAACGTGTTTTTCGCATTCAATAGCACGAAAACAGCGATTTTGGTGATTCTGCACACTTGTAACAACGGGATCATGTAGATTATCACTGAAAATGCATATCTCAGCTAGAAACCCAACGAAACCGAAGATATCGCAGTTTCCGCATGTCAAACGCACTGCGGAGTGCTGAAAACACCTGGAAACGTGTTTTTCGCATTCAATAGCCCGAAACCAGCGATTTCGGTGATTCTGCACACTTGTGACAGCAGGATAATGAAGACTATCACTGAAAATGCATATCTCAGCTGGAAACCCAACTATACCGAAGATATGTCTGTTTCCGCATGTCACACGCACTGCGCAGTGCTGAAAACACCAGGAAACGTGTTTTTCGCAATCAATAGCACGAAACCAGCGATTTCGGTGATTCTGCACACCTGTAAAAGCAGAATCATGAATTTATCACTGAAAATGCATATCTCAGCTGGAAACCCAAAGATACCAAAGATATCGCAGTTTCCGCATGTTAAACGCACTGCGGAGTTCTGAAAACACCAGGAAACGTGTTTTTCGCATTCAATAGCACGAAAACAGCGATTTCGGTGATACTGCACACTTGTAACAGCAGAATCATGAATTTATCACTGAAAATGCACATCTCAGCTGGAAACCCAACGAAACAGAAGATATCGCAGTTTCCGCATGTCAAACGCACTGTCGAGTGCTGAAAACACCAGAAAACGTGTATTTCTCATTCAATAGCACGAAAACAGCGGTTTCGGTGATTCTGCACACTTATAACAGCAGGATAATGAAGATTATCACTGAAAATGCATATCTCAGCTGGAATCCCAACGAAACCGAAGATATCACAGTTTCCGCATGTCAAACGCACTGTCGAGTGCTGAAAACACCAGAAAACGTGTTTTTCGAATTCAATAGTACGAAGACAGCGATTTCGGTGATTCTGCATACTTCTCACAGAAGAATATCCAAGATTACCATAGATAATGCATATCTCAGCTGGAAACCCAACTATACCGAAGATATTTCAGTTTCCGCATGTCAAACGCACTGCGGAGTGCTGAAAACACCAGGAAACGTGTTTTTCGCATTCAATAGCACGAAACCAGCGATTTCGGTGATTCTGCAAACTTGAAACACCAGAATCATGAATTTATCACTGAAAATGCATATCTCAGCTGGAAACCCAACGAAACCGAAGATTTCACAGTTTCCGCATGTCAAACGCAATGTGGAGTGGTGAAAACACCAGGAAACGTGTTTTTCGCATTCAATAGCACGAAAACAGCGATTTGGGTGTTTCTGCACACCTGTAACAGCAGAATCATGAATTTATCACTGACAATGCATATCTCAGCTGGAAACCCAACGAAACCGTAGATATCGCGGTTTCCGCATGTCAAACGCACTGTCGAGTGCTGAAAACACCAGAAAACGTGTTTTTCGCATTCAATAGCACGAAAACAGCGATTTCGGTGATTCTGCACACTTGTAACAGCAGGATAATGAAGACTATCACTGAAAATGCATATCTCAGCTGGAAACCCAACTATACCGATGATATTTCTGTTTCCGCATGTCAAACGCACTGCGGAGTGCTGAAAACACCAGGAAACGTGTTTTTCGCATTCAATAGCCCGAAAACAGCGATTTCGGTGATTCTGCACACTTGTAACAGCAGGATAGTGAAGATTATCACTGAAAATGCATATCTCAGCTGGAATCCCAACGAAACCGAAGATATCACAGTTTCCGCATGTCAAACGCACTGTCGAGTGCTGAAAACACCAGAAAACGTGTTTTTCGCATTCAATAGTACGAAGACAGCGATTTCGGTGATTCTGCATACTTCTCACAGAAGAATATCCAAGATTATCATAGATAATGCATATCTCAGCTGGAAACCCAACTATACCGAAGATATTTCTGTTTTCGCATGTCAAACGCACTGAGGAGTGCTGAAAACACCAGAAAACGTGTTTTTCGCATTCAATAGCACGAAACCAGCGATTTCGGTGTTTCTGCAAACTTGAAACTGCAGAATCATGAATTTATCACTGAAAATGCATATCTCAGCTGGAAACCCAACGAAACCGAAGATTTCACAGTTTCCGTCTGTCAAACGCAATGTGGAATGCTGAAAACACCAGGAAACGTGTTTTTCGCATTCAATAGCACGAAAACAGCGATTTGGGTGTTTCTGCACACATGTAACAGCAGAATCATGAATTTATCACTGACAATGCATATCTCAGCTGGAAACCCAACGAAACCGTAGATATCGCGGTTTCCGCATGTCAAACGCACTGTCGAGTGCTGAAAACACTAGAAAACGTGTTTTTCGCATTCAATAGCACGAAAGCAGCGGTTTCGGTGATTCTGCACACTGGTAACAGCAGGATAATGAAGACTATCACTGAAAATGCATATCTCAGCTGGAAACCCAACTATACCGAAGATATTTCTGTTTCCGCATGTCAAACGCACTGCGGAGTGCTGAAAACACCAGGAAACGTGTTTTTCGCATTCAATAGCCCGAAACCAGAGATTTCGGTGATTCTGCACACTTGTAACAGCAGGATAATGAAGACTATCAGTGATAATGCATATCTCAGCTGGAAACCCAACTATACCGAAGATATTTCTGTTTCCGCATGTCACACGCACTGCGCTGTGCTGAAAACACTAGAAAACGTGTTTTATGCATTCAATATCACGAAAACAGCGGTTTCGGTGATTCTGCACACCTGTAAAAGCAGGATAATGAAGACTATCACTGAAAATGCATATCTCAGCTGGAAACCCAACGAAACCGAAGATTTCACAGTTTCCGTCTGTCAAACGCAATGTGGAGTGCTGAAAACACCAGGAAACGTGTTTTTCGCATTCAATAGCACGAAAACAGCGATTTGGGTGTTTCTGCACACATGTAACAGCAGAATCATGAATTTATCACTGACAATGCATATCTCAGCTGGAAACCCAACGAAACCGTAGATATCGCGGTTTCCGCATGTCAAACGCACTGTCGAGTGCTGAAAACACTAGAAAACGTGTTTTTCGCATTCAATAGCACGAGAGCAGCGGTTTCGGTGATTCTGCACACTTGTAACAGCAGGATAATGAAGACTATCACTGAAAATGCATATCTCAGCTGGAAACCCAACTATACCGAAGATATTTCTGTTTCCGCATGTCAAACGCACTGCGGAGTGCTGAAAACACCAGGAAACGTGTTGTTCGCATTCAATAGCCCGAAACCAGCGATTTCGGTGATTCTGCACACTTGTAACAGCAGGATAATGAAGACTATCACTGAAAATGCATATCTCAGCTGGAAACCCAACTATACCGAAGATATTTCTGTTTCCGCATGTCACACGCACTGCGCAGTGCTGAAAACACCAGAAAACGTGTTTTATGCATTCAATATCACGAAATCAGCGGTTTCGGTGATTCTGCACACTTGTAAAAGCAGGATAATGAAGACTATCACTGAAAATGCATATCTCAGCTGGAAACCCAACGAAACCGAAGATATCACAGTTTCCGCATGTCAAACGCACTGCCGAGTGCTGAAAACACCAGAAAACGTGTTTTTCGCATTCAATAGTACGAAGACAGCGATTTCGGGGATTCTGCATACTTCTCACAGAAGAATATCCAAGATTATCATAGATAATGCATATCTCAGCTGGAAACCCAACTATACCGAATATATTTCTGTTTCCGCATGTCAAACGCACTGCGGAGTGCTGAAAACACCAGGAAACGTGTTTTTCGCATTCAATAGCCCGAAACCAGAGATTTCGGTGATTCTGCACACTTGTAACAGCAGGATAATGAAGACTATCAGTGATAATGCATATCTCAGCTGGAAACCCAACTATACCGAAGATATTTCTGTTTCCGCATGTCACACGCACTGCGCTGTGCTGAAAACACTAGAAAACGTGTTTTATGCATTCAATATCACGAAAACAGCGGTTTCGGTGATTCTGCACACCTGTAAAAGCAGGATAATGAAGACTATCACTGAAAATGCATATCTCAGCTGGAAACCCAACGAAACCGAAGATTTCACAGTTTCCGTCTGTCAAACGCAATGTGGAGTGCTGAAAACACCAGGAAACGTGTTTTTCGCATTCAATAGCACGAAAACAGCGATTTGGGTGTTTCTGCACACATGTAACAGCAGAATCATGAATTTATCACTGACAATGCATATCTCAGCTGGAAACCCAACGAAACCGTAGATATCGCGGTTTCCGCATGTCAAACGCACTGTCGAGTGCTGAAAACACTAGAAAACGTGTTTTTCGCATTCAATAGCACGAGAGCAGCGGTTTCGGTGATTCTGCACACTTGTAACAGCAGGATAATGAAGACTATCACTGAAAATGCATATCTCAGCTGGAAACCCAACTATACCGAAGATATTTCTGTTTCCGCATGTCAAACGCACTGCGGAGTGCTGAAAACACCAGGAAACGTGTTTTTCGCATTCAATAGCCCGAAACCAGCGATTTCGGTGATTCTGCACACTTGTAACAGCAGGATAATGAAGACTATCACTGAAAATGCATATCTCAGCTGGAAACCCAACTATACCGAAGATATTTCTGTTTCCGCATGTCACACGCACTGCGCAGTGCTGAAAACACCAGAAAACGTGTTTTATGCATTCAATATCACGAAATCAGCGGTTTCGGTGATTCTGCACACTTGTAAAAGCAGGATAATGAAGACTATCACTGAAAATGCATATCTCAGCTGGAAACCCAACGAAACCGAAGATATCACAGTTTCCGCATGTCAAACGCACTGCCGAGTGCTGAAAACACCAGAAAACGTGTTTTTCGCATTCAATAGTACGAATACAGCGATTTCGGGGATTCTGCATACTTCTCACAGAAGAATATCCAAGATTATCATAGATAATGCATATCTCAGCTGGAAACCCAACTATACCGAATATATTTCTGTTTTCGCATGTCAAACGCACTGCGGAGTGCTGAAAACACCAGAAAACATGTTTTTCGCATTCAACAGCACGAAACCAGCGATTTCGGTGTTTCTGCAAACTTGAAACAGCAGAATCATGAATTTATCACTGAAAATGCATATCTCAGCTGGAAACCCAACTATACCGAAGGTATTTCTGTTTCCGCATGTCAAACGCACTGCGGAGTGCTGAAAACACCAGGAAACGTGTTTTTCGCATTCAATAGCACGAAAACAGCGATTTGGGTGTTTCTGCACACATGTAACAGCAGAATCATGAATTTATCACTGACAATGCATATCTCAGCTGGAAACCCAACGAAACCGTAGATATCGCGGTTTCCGCATGTCAAACGCACTGTCGAGTGCTGAAAACACTAGAAAACGTGTTTTTCGCATTCAATAGCACGAGAGCAGCGGTTTCGGTGATTCTGCACACTTGTAACAGCAGGATAATGAAGACTATCACTGAAAATGCATATCTCAGCTGGAAAACCAACTATACCGAAGATATTTCTGTTTCCGCATGTCAAACGCACTGCGGAGTGCTGAAAACACCAGGA
This sequence comes from Anthophora plumipes, assembly GCA_951804975.1. Classification (NCBI taxonomy): domain Eukaryota; kingdom Metazoa; phylum Arthropoda; class Insecta; order Hymenoptera; family Apidae; genus Anthophora; species Anthophora plumipes. The sequence goes on along the minus strand of CATORF010000581.1, from coordinate 733,699 downwards.
AACGTGTTTTTCGCATTCAATAGCCCGAAACCAGCGATTTCGGTGATTCTGCACACTTGTAACAGCAGGATAATGAAGACTATCACTGAAAATGCATATCTCAGCTGGAAACCCAACTATACCGAAGATATTTCTGTTTCCGCATGTCACACGCACTGCGCAGTGCTGAAAACACCAGAAAACGTGTTTTATGCATTCAATATCACGAAATCAGCGGTTTCGGTGATTCTGCACACTTGTAAAAGCAGGATAATGAAGACTATCACTGAAAATGCATATCTCAGCTGGAAACCCAACGAAACCGAAGATATCACAGTTTCCGCATGTCAAACGCACTGCCGAGTGCTGAAAACACCAGAAAACGTGTTTTTCGCATTCAATAGTACGAATACAACGATTTCGGGGATTCTGCATACTTCTCACAGAAGAATATCCAAGATTATCATAGATAATGCATATCTCAGCTGGAAACCCAACTATACCGAATATATTTCTGTTTTCGCATGTCAAACGCACTGCGGAGTGCTGAAAACACCAGAAAACATGTTTTTCGCATTCAACAGCACGAAACCAGCGATTTCGGTGTTTCTGCAAACTTGAAACAGCAGAATCATGAATTTATCACTGAAAATGCATATCTCAGCTGGAAACCCAACGAAACCGAAGATTTCACAGTTTCCGCATGTCAAACGCACTGCGGAGTGCTGAAAACACCAGGAAACGTGTTTTTCGCACTCAATAGCACGAAAACAGCGATTTCGGTGATTCTGCAAACTTGAAACAGCAGAATCATGAATTTTGCACTGAAAATGCATATCTGAGCTGGAAACCCATCGAAACCGAAGATATCGCAGTTTCCGCATGTCAAACGCACTGTCGAGTGCTGAAAACACCAGAAAACGTGTATTTCGCATTTAATAGCACGAAAACAGCGGTTTCGGTGATTCTGCACACTTATAACAGCAGGATAATGAAGATTATCACTGAAAATGCATATCTCAGCTGGAATCCCAACGAAACCGAAGATATCACAGTTTCCGCATGTCAAACGCACTGCCGAGTGCTGAAAACACCAGGAAACGTGTTTTTCGCATTCAATAGTACGAAGACAGCGATTTCGGGGATTCTGCATACTTCTCACAGAAGAATATCCAAGATTATCATAGATAATGCATATCTCAGCTGGAAACCCAACTATACCGAAGATATTTCTGTTTTCGCATGTCAAACGCACTGCGTAGTGCTGAAAACACCAGGAAACGTGTTTTTCGCATTCAATAGCACGAAAACAGCGATTTGGGTGTTACTGCACACCTGTAACAGCAGAATCATGAATTTATCACTGACAATGCATATCTCAGCTGGAAACCCAACGAAACCGTAGATATCGCGGTTTCCGCATGTCAAACGCACTGTCGAGTGCTGAAAACACCAGAAAACGTGTTTTTCGCATTCAATAGCACGAAAACAGCGATTACGGTGATTCTGCACACTTGTAACAGCAGGATAATGAAGACTACCAATGAAAATGCATATCTCTGCTGGAAACCCAACTATACCGAAGATATTTCTGTTTCCGCATGTCAAACGCACTGCGGAGTACTGAAAACACCAGAAAACGTGTTTTATGCATTCAATGTCACGAAAACAGCGGTTTCGGTGATTCTGCACACTTGTAACAGCAGGATAATGAAGATTATTACTGAAAATGCATATCTCAGCTGGAAACCCAACTATACCGAAGATATTTCTGGTTCCGCATGTCAAACGCCCTGCGGAGTGCTGAAAACACCAGGAAACGTGTTTTTCGCATTCAATAGCACGAAACCAGCGATTTCGGTGATTCTGCACACCTGTAAAAGCAGAATCATGAATTTATCACTGAAAACGCATATCTCAGCTGGAAACCCAAAGATACCAAAAATATCGCAGTTTCCGCATGTCAAACGCACTGTGGAGTTCTGAAAACACCAGGAAATGTGTTTTTCGCATTCAATAGCACGAAAACAGCGATTTCGGTGATTCTGCACACTTGTAACAAGTGGATCATGTTGATTATCACTGAAAATGCATATCTCAGCTGGAAACCCAAAGATACCAAAGATATTGCAGTTTCCGCATGTCAAACGCACTGCGGAGTGCTGAAAACACCAGGAAACGTGTTTTTCGCATTCAATAGCCCGAAAACAGCGATTTCGGTGATTCTGCACACTTGTAACAGCAGGATAATGAAGACTATCACTGAAAATGCATATCTCAGCTGGAAACCCAACTATACCGATAATATTTCTGTTTCCGCATGTCAAACGCACTGCGGAGTGCTGAAAACACCAGGAAACGTGTTTTTCGCATTCAATAGCACGAAAACAGCGATTTGGGTGTTTCTGCACACATGTAACAGCAGAATCATGAATTTATCACTGACAATGCATATCTCAGCTGGAAACCCAACGAAACCGTAGATATCGCGGTTTCCGCATGTCAAACGCACTGTCGAGTGCTGAAAACACTAGAAAACGTGTTTTTCGCATTCAATAGCACGAGAGCAGCGGTTTCGGTGATTCTGCACACTTGTAACAGCAGGATAATGAAGACTATCACTGAAAATGCATATCTCAGCTGGAAATCCAACTATACCGAAGATATTTCTGTTTCCGCATGTCAAACGCACTGCGGAGTGCTGAAAACACCAGGAAACGTGTTTTTCGCATTCAATAGCCCGAAACCAGCGATTTCGGTGATTCTGCACACTTGTAACAGCAGGATAATGAAGACTATCACTGAAAATGCATATCTCAGCTGGAAACCCAACTATACCGAAGATATTTCTGTTTCCGCATGTCACACGCACTGCGCAGTGCTGAAAACACCAGAAAACGCGTTTTATGCATTCAATATCACGAAATCAGCGGTTTCGGTGATTCTGCACACTTGTAAAAGCAGGATAATGAAGACTATCACTGAAAATGCATATCTCAGCTGGAAACCCAACGAAACCGAAGATATCACAGTTTCCGCATGTCAAACGCACTGCCGAGTGCTGAAAACACCAGAAAACGTGTTTTTCGCATTCAATAGTACGAAGACAGCGATTTCGGGGATTCTGCATACTTCTCACAGAAGAATATCCAAGATTATCATAGATAATGCATATCTCAGCTGGAAACCCAACTATACCGAATATATTTCTGTTTCCGCATGTCAAACGCACTGCGGAGTGCTGAAAACACCAGGAAACGTGTTTTTCGCATTCAATAGCCCGAAACCAGCGATTTCGGTGATTCTGCACACTTGTAACAGCAGGATAATGAAGACTATCACTGAAAATGCATATCTCAGCTGGAAACCCAACTATACCGAAGATATTTCTGTTTCCGCATGTCACACGCACTGCGCAGTGCTGAAAACACCAGAAAACATGTTTTTCGCATTCAACAGCACGAAACCAGCGATTTCGGTGTTTCTGCAAACTTGAAACAGCAGAATCATGAATTTTTCACTGAAAATGCATATCTCAGCTGGAAACCCAACGAAACCGAAGATTTCACAGTTTCCGCATGTCAAACGCACTGCGGAGTGCTGAAAACACCAGGAAACGTGTTTTTCGCATTCAATAGCACGAAAACAGCGATTTGGGTGTTACTGCACACCTGTAACAGCAGAATCATGAATTGATCACTGACAATGCATATCTCAGCTGGAAACCCAACGAAACCGTAGATATCGCGGTTTCCGCATGTCAAACGCACTGTCGAGTGCTGAAAACACCAGAAAACGTGTATTTCGCATTTAATAGCACGAAAACAGCGGTTTCGGTGATTCTGCACACTTATAACAGCAGGATAATGAAGATTATCACTGAAAATGCATATCTCAGCTGGAAACCCAACGAAACCGAAGATATTTCTGTTTCCGCATGTCAAACGCACTGCGGAGTGCTGAAAACACCAGAAAACGTGTTTTATGCATTCAATGTCACGAAAACAGCGGTTTCGGTGATTTTGCACACTTGTAACAGCAGGATAATGAAGATTATTACTGAAAATGCATATCTCAGCTGGAAACCCAACTATACCGAAGATATTTCTGGTTCCGCATGTCAAACGCCCTGCGGAGTGCTGAAAACACCAGGAAACGTGTTTTTCGCATTCAATAGCACGAAAACAGCGATTTCGGTGATACTGCACACTTGTAACAGCAGAATCATGAATTTATCACTGAAAATGCATATCTCAGCTGGAAACCCAACGAAACCGAAGATATCGCAGTTTCCGCATGTCAAACGCACTGTCGAGTGCTGAAAACACCAGAAAACGTGTATTTCGCATTTAATAGCACGAAAACAGCGGTTTCGGTGATTCTGCACACTTATAACAGCAGGATAATGAAGATTATCACTGAAAATGCATATCTCAGCTGGAAACCCAACGAAACCGAAGATATCGCAGTTTCCGCATGTCAAACGCACTGTCGAGTGCTGAAAACACCAGAAAACGTGTATTTCGCATTTAATAGCACGAAAACAGCGGTTTCGGTGATTCTGCACACTTATAACAGCAGGATAATGAAGATTATCACTGAAAATGCATATCTCAGCTGGAATCCCAACGAAACCGAAGATATCACAGTTTCCGCATGTCAAACGCACTGCCGAGTGCTGAAAACACCAGAAAACGTGTTTTTCGCACTCAATAGTACGAAGACAGCGATTTCGGTGATTCTGCACACTTGTAACAGCAGGATAATGAAGATTATTACTGAAAATGCATATCTCAGCTGGAAACCCAACTATACCGAAGATATTTCTGTTTCCGCATGTCAAACGCACTGCGGAGTGCTGAAAACACCAGGAAACGTGTTTTTCGCATTCAATAGCCCGAAACCAGCGATTTCGGTGATTCTGCACACTTGTAACAGCAGGATAATGAAGACTATCACTGAAAATGCATATCTCAGCTGGAAACCCAACTATACCGAAGATATTTCTGTTTCCGCATGTCACACGCACTGCGCAGTGCTGAAAACACCAGAAAACGTGTTTTATGCATTCAATATCACGAAATCAGCGGTTTCGGTGATTCTGCACACTTGTAAAAGCAGGATAATGAAGACTATCACTGAAAATGCATATCTCAGATTGAATCCCAAAGATACCAAAGATATCGCAGTTTCCGCATGTTAAACGCACTGTGGAGATCTGAAAACACCAGGAAACGTGTTTTTCGCATTCAATAGCACGAAAACAGCGATTTCGGTGATACTGCACACTTGTAACAGCAGAATCATGAATTTATCACTGAAAATGCATATCTCAGCTGGAAACCCAACGAAACCGAAGATATCGCAGTTTCCGCATGTCAAACGCACTGTCGAGTGCTGAAAACACCAGAAAACGTGTATTTCGCATTTAATAGCACGAAAACAGCGGTTTCGGTGATTCTGCACACTTATAACAGCAGGATAATGAAGACTACCAATGAAAATGCATATCTCTGCTGGAAACGCAACTATACCGAAGATATTTCTGTTTCCGCATGTCAAACGCACTGCGGAGTGCTGAAAACACCAGAAAACGTGTTTTATGCATTCAATGTCACGAAAACAGCGGTTTCGGTGATTCTGCACACTTGTAACAGCAGGATAATGAAGATTATTACTGAAAATGCATATCTCAGCTGGAAACCCAACTATACCGAAGATATTTCTGGTTCCGCATGTCAAACGCCCTGCGGAGTGCTGAAAACACCAGGAAACGTGTTTTTCGCATTCAATAGCACGAAACCAGCGATTTCGGTGATTCTGCACACCTGTAAAAGCAGAATCATGAATTTATCACTGAAAATGCATATCTCAGCTGGAAACCCAACTATACCGAAGATATTTCTGTTTCCGCATGTCAAACGCACTGCGGAGTGCTGAAAACACCAGGAAACGTGTTTTTCGCATTCAATAGCCCGAAACCAGCGATTTCGGTGATTCTGCACACTTGTAACAGCAGGATAATGAAGACTATCACTGAAAATGCATATCTCAGCTGGAAACCCAACTATACCGAAGATATTTCTGTTTCCGCATGTCACACGCACTGCGCAGTGCTGAAAACACCAGAAAACGTGTTTTATGCATTCAATATCACGAAATAAGCGGTTTCGGTGATTCTGCACACTTGTAAAAGCAGGATAATGAAGACTATCACTGAAAATGCATATCTCAGCTGGAAACCCAACGAAACCGAAGATATCACAGTTTCCGCATGTCAAACGCACTGCCGAGTGCTGAAAACACCAGAAAACGTGTTTTTCGCATTCAATAGTACGAAGACAGCGATTTCGGGGATTCTGCATACTTCTCACAGAAGAATATCCAAGATTATCATAGATAATGCATATCTCAGCTGGAAACCCAACTATACCGAATATATTTCTGTTTTCGCATGTCAAACGCACTGCGGAGTGCTGAAATCACCAGAAAACATGTTTTTCGCATTCAACAGCACGAAACCAGCGATTTCGGTGTTTCTGCAAACTTGAAACAGCAGAATCATGAATTTATCACTGAAAATGCATATCTCAGCTGGAAACCCAACGAAACCGAAGATTTCACAGTTTCCGCATGTCAAACGCACTGCGGAGTGCTGAAAACACCAGGAAACGTGTTTTTCGCACTCAATAGCACGAAAACAGCGATTTCGGTGATTCTGCAAACTTGAAACAGCAGAATCATGAATTTAGCACTGAAAATGCATATCTCAGCTGGAAACCCAACTATACCGAAGATATTTCTGTTTCCGCATGTCAAACGCACTGCGGAGTGCTGAAAACACCAGCAAACGTGTTATTCGCATTCAATAGCCCGAAACCAGCGATTTCGGTGATTCTGCACACTTTTAAAAGCAGAATCATGAATTTATCACTGAAAATGCATATCTCAGCTTGAATCCCAAAGATACCAAAGATATCGCAGTTTCCGCATGTTAAACGCACTGTGGAGATCTGAAAACACCAGGAAACGTGTTTTTCGCATTCAATAGCACGAAAACAGCGATTTCGGTGATACTGCACACTTGTAACAGCAGAATCATGAATTTATCACTGAAAATGCATATCTCAGCTGGAAACCCAACGAAACCGAAGATATCGCTGTTTCCGCATGTCAAACGCACTGTCGAGTGCTGAAAACACCAGAAAACGTGTATTTCGCATTTAGTAGCACGAAAACAGCGGTTTCGGTGATTCTGCACACTTATAACAGCAGGATAATGAAGATTATCACTGAAAATGCATATCTCAGCTGGAATCCCAACGAAACCGAAGATATCACAGTTTCCGCATGTCAAACGCACTGCCGAGTGCTGAAAACACCAGGAAACGTGTTTTTCGCATTCAATAGTACGAAGACAGCGATTTCGGGGATTCTGCATACTTCTCACAGAAGAATATCCAAGATTATCATAGATAATGCATATCTCAGCTGGAAACCCAACTATACCGAAGATATTTCTGTTTTCGCATGTCAAACGCACTGCGGAGTGCTGAAAACACCAGGAAACGTGTTTTTCGCATTCAATAGCACGAAAACAGCGATTTGGGTGTTACTGCACACCTGTAACAGCAGAATCATGAATTTATCACTGACAATGCATATCTCAGCTGGAAACCCAACGAAACCGTAGATATCGCGGTTTCCGCATGTCAAACGCACTGTCGAGTGCTGAAAACACCAGAAAACGTGTTTTTCGCATTCAATAGCACGAAAACAGCGATTACGGTGATTCTGCACACTTGTAACAGCAGGATAATGAAGACTACCAATGAAAATGCATATCTCTGCTGGAAACCCAACTATACCGAAGATATTTCTATTTCCGCATGTCAAACGCACTGCGGAGTGCTGAAAACACCAGGAAACGTGTTTTTCGCATTCAATAGCCCGAAACCAGCGATTTCGGTGATTCTGCACACTTGTAAAAGCAGAATCATGAATTTATCACTGAAAATGCATATCTCAGATTGAATCCCAAAGATACCAAAGATATCGCAGTTTCCGCATGTTAAACGCACTGTGGAGATCTGAAAACACCAGAAAACGTGTATTTCGCATTTAATAGCACGAAAACAGCGGTTTCGGTGATTCTGCACACTTATAACAGCAGGATAATGAAGATTATCACTGAAAATGCATATCTCAGCTGGAATCCCAACGAAACCGAAGATATCACAGTTTCCGCATGTCAAACGCACTGCCGAGTGCTGAAAACACCAGGAAACGTGTTTTTCGCATTCAATAGTACGAAGACAGCGATTTCGGGGATTCTGCATACTTCTCACAGAAGAATATCCAAGATTATCATAGATAATGCATATCTCAGCTGGAAACCCAACTATACCGAAGATATTTCTGTTTTCGCATGTCAAACGCACTGCGGAGTGCTGAAAACACCAGGAAACGTGTTTTTCGCATTCAATAGCACGAAAACAGCGATTTGGGTGTTACTGCACACCTGTAACAGCAGAATCATGAATTTATCACTGACAATGCATATCTCAGCTGGAAACCCAACGAAACCGTAGATATCGCGGTTTCCGCATGTCAAACGCACTGTCGAGTGCTGAAAACACCAGAAAACGTGTTTTTCGCATTCAATAGCACGAAAACAGCGATTACGGTGATTCTGCACACTTGTAACAGCAGGATAATGAAAACTACCAATGAAAATGCATATCTCTGCTGGAAACCCAACTATACCGAAGATATTTCTGTTTCCGCATGTCAAACGCACTGCGGAGTGCTGAAAACACCAGAAAACGTGTTTTATGCATTCAATGTCACGAAAACAGCGGTTTCGGTGATTCTGCACACTTGTAACAGCAGGATAATGAAGATTATTACTGAAAATGCATATCTCAGCTGGAAACCCAACTATACCGAAGATATTTCTGGTTCCGCATGTCAAACGCCCTGCGGAGTGCTGAAAACACCAGGAAACGTGTTTTTCGCATTCAATAGCACGAAACCAGCGATTTCGGTGATTCTGCACACCTGTAAAAGCAGAATCATGAATTTATCACTGAAAATGCATATCTCAGCTGGAAACACAAAGATACCAAAGATATCGCAGTTTCCGCATGTCAAACGCACTGTGGAGTTCTGAAAACACCAGGAAACGTGTTTTTCGCATTCAATAGCACGAAAACAGCGATTTCGGTGATTCTGCACACCTGTAAAAGCAGAATCATGAATTTATCACTGAAAACGCATATCTCAGCTGGAAACCCAAAGATACCAAAAATATCGCAGTTTCCGCATGTTAAACGCACTGTGGAGTTCTGAAAACACCAGGAAAGGTGTTTTTCGCATTCAATAGCACGAAAACAGCGATTTCGGTGATTCTGCACACTTGTAACAAGTGGATCATGTTGATTATCACTGAAAATGCATATCTCAGCTAGAAACCCAACGAAACCGAAGATATCACAGTTTCCGCATGTCAAACGCACTGTGGAGTGCTGAAAACACCAGAAAACGTGTTTTATGCATTCAATATCACGAAAACAGCGGTTTCGGTGATTCTGCACACTTGTAACAGCAGGATAATGAAGACTATCACTGAAAATGCATATCTCAGCTGGAAACCCAACTATACCGAAGATATTTCTGTTTCCGCATGTCAAACGCACTGCGGAGTGCTGAAAACACCAGGAAACGTGTTTTTCGCACTCAATAGCACGAAAACAGCGATTTCGGTGATTCTGCAAACTTGAAACAGCAGAATCATGAATTTAGCACTGAAAATGCATATCTCAGCTGGAATCCCAAAGATACCAAAGATATCGCAGTTTCCGCATGTTAAACGCACTGTGGAGATCTGAAAACACCAGGAAACGTGTTTTTCGCATTCAATAGCACGAAAACAGCGATATCGGTGATACTGCACAATTGTAACAGCAGAATCATGAAGATTATCACTGAAAATGCATATCTCAGCTGGAAACCCAACGAAACCGAAGATATCGCAGTTTCCGCATGTCAAACGCACTGTCGAGTGCTGAAAACACCAGAAAACGTGTATTTCGCATTTAATAGCACGAAAACAGCGGTTTCGGTGATTCAGCATACTTCTCACAGAAGAATATCCCAGATTATCATAGATAATGCATGTCGCAGCTGGCAACCCAACGAAACCGAAGATATCACAGTTTCCGCATGTCAAACGCAATGTGGAGTGCTGAAAACACCAGGAAACGTGTTTTTCGCAATCAATAGCACGAAAACAGCGATTTGGGTGTTTCTGCACACCTGTAACAGCAGAATCATGAATTTATCACTGAAAATGCATATCTCAGCTGGACACCCAACGAAACCGTAGATATCGCGGTTTCCGCATGTCAAACGCACTGTGGAGTTCTGAAAACACAAGGAAACGTGTTTTTCGCATTCAGTAGCACGAAAACAGCGATTTCGGTGATTCTGCACACTTGTAACAACGGGATCATGTAGATTATCACTGAAAATGCATATCTCAGCTGGAAACCCAACGAAACCGAAGATATCACAGTTTCCGCATGTCAAACGCACTGTGGAGTGCTGAAAACACCAGAAAACGTGTTTTATGCATTCAATATCACGAAACCAGCGATTTCGGTGATTCTGCACACCTGTAAAAGCAGAATCATGAATTTATCACTGAAAATGCATATCTCAGCTGGAAACACAAAGATACCAAAGATATCGCAGTTTCCGCATCTCAAACGCACTGTGGAGTTCTGAAAACACCAGGAAACGTGTTTTTCGCATTCAATAGCACGAAAACAGCGATTTCGGTGATTCTGCACACCTGTAAAAGCAGAATCATGAATTTATCACTGAAAACGCATATCTCAGCTGGAAACCCAAAGATACCAAAAATATCGCAGTTTCCGCATGTCAAACGCACTGTGGAGTTCTGAAAACACCAGGAAAGGTGTTTTTCGCATTCAATAGCACGAAAACAGCGGTTTCGGTGATTCTGCACACTTGTAACAGCAGGATAATGAAGACTATCACTGAAAATGCATATCTCAGCTGGAAACCCAACTATACCGAAGATATTTCTGTTTCCGCATGTCAAACGCACTGCGGAGTGCTGAAAACACCAGGAAACGTGTTTTTCGCACTCAATAGCACGAAAACAGCGATTTACGGTGATTCTGCAAACTTGAAACAGCAGAATCATGAATTTAGCACTGAAAATGCATATCTCAGCTGGAAACCCAACTATACCGAAGATATTTCTGTTTCCGCATGTCAAACGCACTGCGGAGTGCTGAAAACACCAGGAAACGTGTTTTTCGCACTCAATAGCACGAAAACAGCGATTTCGGTGATTCTGCAAACTTGAAACAGCAGAATCATGAATTTAGCACTGAAAATGCATATCTCAGCTGGAATCCCAAAGATACCAAAGATATCGCAGTTTCCGCATGTTAAACGCACTGTGGAGATCTGAAAACACCAGGAAACGTGTTTTTCGCATTCAATAGCACGAAAACAGCGATTTCGGTGATACTGCACACTTGTAACAGCAGAATCATGAAGATTATCACTGAAAATGCATATCTCAGCTGGAAACCCAACGAAACCGAAGATATCGCAGTTTCCGCATGTCAAACGCACTGTCGAGTGCTGAAAACACCAGAAAACGTGTATTTCGCATTTAATTGCACGAAAACAGCGGTTTCGGTGATTCAGCATACTTCTCACAGAAGAATATCCCAGATTATCATAGATAATGCATGTCGCAGCTGGCAACCCAACGAAACCGAAGATATCACAGTTTCCGCATGTCAAACGCAATGTGGAGTGCTGAAAACACCAGGAAACGTGTTTTTCGCAATCAATAGCACGAAAACAGCGATTTGGGTGTTTCTGCACACCTGTAACAGCAGAATCATGAATTTATCACTGAAAATGCATATCTCAGCTGGACACCCAACGAAACCGTAGATATCGCGGTTTCCGCATGTCAAACGCACTGTGGAGTTCTGAAAACACAAGGAAACGTGTTTTTCGCATTCAGTAGCACGAAAACAGCGATTTCGGTGATTCTGCACACTTGTAACAACGGGATCATGTAGATTATCACTGAAAATGCATATCTCAGCTGGAAACCCAACGAAACCGAAGATATCTCAGTCTCCGCATGTCAAACGCACTGCGGAGTGCTGAAAACTCCAGGAAACGTGTTTTTCGCATTCAATAGCACGAAGACAGCGATTTCGGTGATTCTGCATACTTCTCACAGAAGAATATCCAAGATTATCATAGATAATGCATGTCGCAGCTGGCAACCCTACGAAAACGAAGATATCGCGGTTTCCGCAAATCAAACGCACTGTGGATTGCTGAAAACACCAGGAAACGTGTTTTTCGCATTCAATAGCACGAAAACAGCGATTTCGGTGATTCAGCACACTTATAACCGCAGGATAATGAAGACTATCACTGAAAATGCATATCTCAGCTGGAAACCCAACTATACCGAAGATATTTCTGTTTCCGCATGTGAAACGCACTGCGGAGTGCTGAAAACACCAGGAATCGTGTTTTTCGCATTCAATAGCACGAAACCAGCGATTTCGGAGATTCTGCACACTTGAAACAGCAGAATCATGAATTTATCACTGAAAATGCATATCTCAGCTGGAAACCCAACGAAACCGAAGTAATCGCAGTTGCCGCATGTCAAACGCACTGTGGAGTGCTGAAAACACCAGAAAACGTGTTTTATGCACTGAATATCACGAAAACAGCGGTTTCGGTGATTCTGCACACTTGTAACAGCAGGATAATGAAAATTATCACTGAAAATGCATATCTCAGCTGGAAACCCAACTATACCGAAGATATTTCTGTTTCCGCATGTCAAACGCACTGCGGAGTGCTGAAAACACCAGGAAACGTGTTTTTCGCAATCAATAGCACGAAAACAGCGATTTCGGTGATTCTGCACACTTGTAACAGCAGAATCATGAATTTATCACTGAAAATGCATATCTCAGCTGGAAACCCAACGAAACCGAAGATATCACAGTTTCCGCATGTCAAACGCACTGTGGAGTTCTGAAAACACAAGGATACGTGTTTTTCGCATTCAGTAGCACGAAAACAGCGATTTCGGTGATTCTGCACACTTGTAACAACGGGATCATGTAGATTATCACTGAAAATGCATATCTCAGCTGGAAACCCCACGAAAACGAAGATATCGCGGTTTCCGCAAATCAAACGCACTGTGGAGTGCTGAAAACACCAGGAAACGTGTTTTTCGCATTCAATAGCACGAAAACAGCGATTTCGGTGATTCAGCATACTTCTCACAGAAGAATATCCAAGATTATCATAGATAATGCATGTCGCAGCTGGCAACCCAACGAAACCGAAGATATCACAGTTTCCGCATGTCAAACGCAATGTGGAGTGCTGAAAACACCAGGAAACGTGTTTTTCGCAATCAATAGCACGAAAACAGCGATTTGGGTGTTTCTGCACACCTGTAACAGCAGAATCATGAATTTATCACTGAAAATGCATATCTCAGCTGGAAACCCAACGAAACCGAAGATATCACAGTTTCCGCATGTCAAACGCACTGCGGAGTGCTGAAAACACCAGGAAACGTGTTTTTCGCATTCAATAGCACGAAACCAGCGATTTCGGTGATTCTGCGCACCTGTAAAAGCAGAATCATGAATTTATCACTGAAAATGCATATCTCTGCGGGAAACCCAAAGATACCAAAGATATCGCAGTTTCCGCATGTCAAACGCACTGCGGAGTGCTGAAAACACCAGGAAACGTGTTTTTCGCTTTCAATAGCACGAAAACAGCGATTTCGGTGATTCTGCACACTTGTAACAGCAGAATCATGAATTTATCACTGAAAATGCATATCTCAGCTGGAAACCCAACGAAACCGAAGATATCACAGTTTCCGCATGTCAAACGCACTGTGGAGCTCTGAAAACACAAGGAAACGTGTTTTTCGCATTCAGTAGCACGAAAACAGCGATTTCGGTGATTCTGCACACTTGTAACAACGGGATCATGTAGATTATCACTGAAAATGCATATCTCAGCTGGAAACCCCACGAAAACGAAGATATCGCGGTTTCCGCAAATCAAACGCACTGTGGAGTGCTGAAAACACCAGGAAACGTGTTTTTCCCATTCAATAGCACGAAAACAGCGATTTCGGTGATTCAGCACACTTGTAACAGCAGAATCATGAATTTATCACTGAAAATGCATATCTCAGGTGGAAACCCAACGAAACCGAAGATATCACAGTTTCCGCATGTCAAACGCAATGTGGAGTGCTGAAAGCACCAGGAATCGTGCTTTAAGCATTCAATAGCACGAAAACAGCGGTTTCGGTGATTCTGCACACTTATAACCGCAGGATAATGAAGATTATCACTGAAAATGCATATCTCAGCTGGAAACCCAACGAAACCGAAGATATCACAGTTTCCGCATGTCAAACGCACTGCGGAGTGCTGAAAACACCAGGAAACGTGTTTTTCGCATTCAATAGCACGAAACCAGCGATTTCGGTGATTCTGCGCACCTGTAAAAGCAGAATCATGAATTTATCACTGAAAATGCATATCTCAGCTGGAAACCCAAAGATACCAAAGATATCGCAGTTTCCGCATGTCAAACGCACTGTGGAGTTCTGAAAACACCAGGAAACGTGTTTTTCGCATTCAATATCACGAAAACAGCGGTTTCGGTGATTCTGCACACTTGTAACTGCAGGATAATGAAGACTATCACTGAAAATGCATATCTCAGCTGGAAACCCAACTATACCGAAGATATTTCTGTTTCCGCATGTCAAACGCACTGCGGAGTGCTGAAAACACCAGGAAACGTGTTTTTCGCATTCAATCGAACGAAACCCGCGATTTCGGTGATTCTGCACACCTGTAAAAGCAGAATCATGAATTTATCACTGAAAATGCATATCTCAGCTGGAAACCCAAAGATACCAAAGATATCGCAGCTTCCGCATGTCAAACGCACTGTGGAGTTCTGAACATACCAGGAAACGTGTTTTTCGCATTCAATAGCACGAAAACAGCGATTTCGGTGATTCTGCACACTTGAAACAGCAGAATCATGAATTTATCACTGAAAATGCATATCTCAGCTGGGAACCCAATGAAACCGAAGATATTTCTGTTTCCGCATGTCAAACGCGCTGCGGAGTGCTGAAAACACCAGGAAACGTGTTTTTCGCATTCAATAGCACGAAACCAGCGGTATCGGTGATTCTGCGCACCTGTAAAAGCAGAATCATGAATTTATCTCTGAAAATGCATATCTCAGCTGGAAACCCAACGAAACAGAAGATATCGCAGTTTCCGCATGTCAAACGCACTGTCGAGTGCTGAAAACACCAGAAAGCGAGTATTTCTCATTCAATAGCACGAAAACAGCGGTTTCGGTGATTCTGCACACTTATAACAGCAGGATAATGAAGATTATCACTGAAAATGCATATCTCAGCTGGAATCCCAACGAAACCGAAGATATCACAGTTTCCGCATGTCAAACGCACTGTCGAGTGCTGAAAACACCAGAAAACGTGTTTTTCGAATTCAATAGTACGAAGACAGCGATTTCGGTGATTCTGCATACTTCTCACAGAAGAATATCCAAGATTATCATAGATAATGCATATCTCAGCTGGAAACCCAACTATACCGAAGATATTTCTGTTTCCGCATGTCAAACGCACTGCGGAGTGCTGAAAACACCAGGAAACGTGTTTTTCGCATTCAATATCACGTAAACAGCGGTTTCGGTGATTCTGCACACTTGTAACAGCAGGATAGTGAAGATTATCACTGAAAATGCATATCTCAGCTGGAAACCCAACTATACCGAAGGTATTTCTGTTTCCGCATGTCAAACGCACTGCGGAGTGCTGAAAACACCAGGAAACGTGTTTTTCGCATTCAATAGCACGAAAACAGCGATTTGGGTGTTTCTGCACACCTGTAACAGCAGAATCATGAATTTATCACTGAAAATGCATATCTCAGCTGGAAACCCAAGGATACCAAAGATATCGCAGTTTCCGCATGTCAAACGCACTGTGGAGTTCTGAAAACACCCGGAAACTTGTTTTTCGCATTCAATAGCACGAAAACAGCGATTTCGGTGATTCTGCACACTTGTAACAACGGGATCATGTAGATTATCACTGAAAATGCATGTCTCAGCTAGAAACCCAACGAAACCGAAGATATCGCAGTTTCCGCATGTCAAACGCACTGTGGAGTGCTGAAAACACCAGAAAACGTGTTTTATGCATTCAATATCACGAAAACAGCGGTTTCGGTGATTCTGCACACTTGTAACAGCAGGATAATGAAGACTATCACTGAAAATGCATATCTCAGCTGGAAACCCAACTATACCGAAGATATTTCTGTTTCCGCATGTCAAACGCTCTGCGGAGGGCTGAAAACACCAGGAAACGTGTTTTTAGCATTCAATAGCACGAAAACAGGGGTATCGGTGATTCTGCGCACCTGTAAAAGCAGAATCATGAATTTATCACTGAAAATGCATATCTCAGCTGGAAACCCAACGAAACCGAAGATATAGCAGTTTCCGCATGTCAAACGCACTGTCGAGTACTGAAAACACCAGAAAACGTGTTTTTCGAATTCAATAGCACGAAACCAGCGATTTCGGTGATTCTGCAAACTTGAAACACCAGAATCATGAATTTATCACTGAAAATGCATATCTCAGCTGGAAACCCAACGAAACAGAAGATATCGCAGTTTCCGCATGTCAAACGCACTGTCGAGTGCTGAAAACACCAGAAAACGTGTTTTTCGAATTCAATAGTACGAAGACAGCGATTTCGGTGATTCTGCATACTTCTCACAGAAGAATATCCAAGATTATCATAGATAATGCATATCTCAGCTGGAAACCCAACTATACCGAAGATATTTCTGTTTCCGCATGTCAAACGCACTGCGGAGTGCTGAAAACACCTGGAAACGTGTTTTTCGCATTCAATAGCCCGAAACCAGCGATTTCGGTGATTCTGCACACTTGTAACAGCAGGATAATGAAGACTATCACTGAAAATGCATATCTCAGCCGGAAACCCAACTATACCGAAGATATGTCTGTTTCCGCATGTCACACGCACTGCGCAGTGCTGAAAACACCAGGAAACGTGTTTTTCGCAATCAATAGCACGAAACCAGCGATTTCGGTGATTCTGCACACCTGTAAAAGCAGATTCATGAATTTATCACTGAAAATGCATATCTCAGCTGGAAACCCAAAGATACCAAAGATATCGCAGTTTCCGCATGTTAAACGCACTGCGGAGTTCTGAAAACACCAGGAAACGTGTTTTTCGCATTCAATAGCACGAAAACAGCGATTTCGGTGATACTGCACACTTGTAACAGCAGAATCATGAATTTATCACTGAAAATGCTTATCTCAGCTGGAAACCCAACGAAACAGAAGATATCGCAGTTTCCGCATGTCAAACGCACTGTCGAGTGCTGAAAACACCAGAAAACGTGTTTTTCGAATTCAATAGTACGAAGACAGCGATTTCGGTGATTCTGCATACTTCTCACAGAAGAATATCCAAGATTATCATAGATAATGCATATCTCAGCTGGAAACCCAACTATACCGAAGATATTTCTGTTTCCGCATGTCAAACGCACTGCGGAGTGCTGAAAACACCAGGAAACGTGTTTTTCGCATTCAATAGCACGAAACCAGCGATTTCGGTGATTCTGCAAACTTGAAACACCAGAATCATGAATTTATCACTGAAAATGCATATCTCAGCTGGAAACCCAACGAAACCGAAGATTTCACAGTTTCCGCATGTCAAACGCAATGTGGAGTGCTGAAAACACCAGGAAACGTGTTTTTCGCATTCAATAGCACGAAAACAGCGATTTGGTGGTTTCTGCACACCTGTAACAGCAGAATCATGAATTTATCACTGACAATGCATATCTCAGCTGGAAACCCAACGAAACCGTAGATATCGCGGTTTCCGCATGTCAAACGCACTGTCGAGTGCTGAAAACACCAGAAAACGTGTTTTTCGCATTCAATAGCACGAAAACAGCGATTTCGGTGATTCTGCACACTTGTAACAGCAGGATAATGAAGACTATCACTGAAAATGGATATCTCAGCTGGAAACCCAACTATACCGAAGATATGTCTGTTTCCGCATGTCACACGCAATGCGCAGTGCTGAAAACACCATGAAACGTGTTTTTCGCAATCAATAGCACGAAACCAGCGATTTCGGTGATTCTGCACACCTGTAAAAGCAGAATCATGAATTTATCACTGAAAATGCATATCTCAGCTGGAAACCCAAAGATACCAAAGATATCGCAGTTTCCGCATGTTAAACGCACTGCGGAGTTCTGAAAACACCAGGAAACGTGTTTTTCGCATTCGATAGCACGAAAACAGCGATTTCGGTGATACTGCACACTTGTAACAGCAGAATCATGAATTTATCACTGAAAATGCATATCTCAGCTGGAAACCCAACGAAACAGAAGATATCACAGTTTCCGCATGTCAAACGCACTGTCGAGTGCTGAAAACACCAGAAAACGTGTTTTTCGAATTCAATAGTACGAAGACAGCGATTTCGGTGATTCTGCATACTTCTCACAGAAGAATATCCAAGATTATCATAGATAATGCATATCTCAGCTGGAAACCCAACTATACGGAAGATATTTCTGTTTCCGCATGTCAAACGCACTGCGGAGTGCTGAAAACACCAGGAAACGTGTTTTTCGCATTCAATAGCACGAAACCAGCGATTTCGGTGATTCTGCAAACTTGAAACACCAGAATCATGAATTTATCACTGAAAATGCATATCTCAGCTGGAAACCCAACGAAACCGAAGATTTCACAGTTTCCGCATGTCAAACGCAATGTGGAGTGCTGAAAACACCAGGAAACGTGTTTTTCGCATTCAATAGCACGAAAACAGCGATTTGGGTGTTTCTGCACACCTGTAACAGCAGAATCATGAATTTATCACTGACAATGCATATCTCAGCTGGAAACCCAACGAAACCGTAGATATCGCGGTTTCCGCATGTCAAACGCACTGTCGAGTGCTGAAAACACCAGAAAACGTGCTTTTCGCATTCAATAGCACGAAAACAGCGATTTCGGTGATTCTGCACACTTGTAACAGCAGGATAATGAAGACTATCACTGAAAATGCATATCTCAGCTGGAAACCCAACTATACCGAAGATATGTCTGTTTCCGCATGTCACACGCACTGCGCAGTGCTGAAAACACCAGGAAACGTGTTTTTCGCAATCAATAGCACGAAACCAGCGATTTCGGTGATTCTGCACACCTGTAAAAGCAGAATCATGAATTTATCACTGAAAATGCATATCTCAGCTGGAAACCCAAAGATACCAAAGATATCGCAGTTTCCGCATGTTAAACGCACTGCGGAGTTCTGAAAACACCAGGAAACGTGTTTTTCGCATTCAATAGCACGAAAACAGCGATTTCGGTGATACTGCACACTTGTAACAGCAGAATCATGAATTTATCACTGAAAATGCATATCTCAGCTGGAAACCCAACGAAACAGGAGATATCGCAGTTTCCGCATGTCAAACGCACTGTCGAGTGCTGAAAACCCCAGAAAACGAGTATTTCTCATTCAATAGCACGAAAACAGCGGTTTCGGTGATTCTGCACACTTATAACAGCAGGATAATGAAGATTATCACTGAAAATGCATATCTCAGCTGGAATCCCAACGAAACCGAAGATATCACAGTTTCCGCATGTCAAACGCACTGTCGAATGCTGAAAACACCAGAAAACGTGTTTTTCGAATTCAATAGTACGAAGACAGCGATTTCGGTGATTCAGCATACTTCTCACAGAAGAATATCCAAGATTATCATAGATAATGCATATCTCAGCTGGAAACCCAACTATACCGAAGATATTTCTGTTTCCGCATGTCAAACGCACTGCGGAGTCCTGAAAACACCAGGAAACGTGTTTTTCGCATTCAATAGCACGAAACCAGCGATTTCGGTGATTCTGCAAACTTGAAACACCAGAATCATGAATTTATCACTGAAAATGCATATCTCAGCTGGAAACCCAACGAAACCGAAGATATCACAGTTTCCGCATGTCAAACGTAATGTGGAGTGCTGAAAACACCAGGAAACGTGTTTTTCGCATTCAATAGCACGAAAACAGCGATTTGGGTGTTTCTGCACACCTGTAACAGCAGACTCATGAATTTATCACTGAAAATGCATATCTCAGCTGGACACCCAACGAAACCGTAGATATCGCGGTTTCCGCATGTCAAACGCACTGTGGAGTTCTGAAAACACAAGGAAACGTGTTTTTCGCATTCAGTAGCACGAAAACAGCGATTTCGGTGTCACTTGTAACAACGGGATCATGTAGATTATCACTGAAAATGCATATCTCAGCTGGAAACCCAACGAAACCGAAGATATCTCAGTCTCCGCATGTCAAACGCACTGCGGAGTGCTGAAAACTCCAGGAAACGTGTTTTTCGCATTCAATAGCACGAAAACAGCGATTTGGGTGTTTCTGCACACCTGTAACAGCAGAATCATGAATTTATCACTGACAATGCATATCTCAGCTGGAAACCCAACGAAACCGTAGATATCGCGGTTTCCGCATGTCAAACGCACTGTCGAGTGCTGAAAACACCAGAAAACGTGTTTTTCGCATTCAATAGCACGAAACCAGCGATTTCGGTGATTCTGCAAACTTGAAACACCAGAATCATGAATTTATCACTGAAAATGCATATCTCAGCTGGAAACCCAACGAAACCGAAGATTTCACAGTTTCCGCATGTCAAACGCAATGTGGAGTGCTGAAAACACCAGGAAACGTGTTTTTCGCATTCAATAGCACGAAAACAGCGATTTGGGTGTTTCTGCACACCTGTAACAGCAGAATCATGAATTTATCACTGACAATGCATATCTCAGCTGGAAACCCAACGAAACCGTAGATATCGCGGTTTCCGCATGTCAAACGCACTGTCGAGTGCTGAAAACACCAGAAAACGTGTTTTTCGCATTCAATAGCACGAAAACAGCGATTTCGGTGATTCTGCACACTTGTAACAGCAGGATAATGAAGACTATCACTGAAAATGCATATCTCAGCTGGAAACCCAACTATACCGATGATATTTCTGTTTCCGCATGTCAAACGCACTGCGGAGTGCTGAAAACACCAGGAAACGTGTTCTTCGCAGTCAATAGCACGAAACCAGCGATTTCGGTGATTCTGCACACCTGTAACAGCAGAATCATGAATTTATCACTGAAAATGCATATCTCAGCTGGAAACCCATCGAAACCGAAGATATCGCAGTTTCCGCATGTCAAACGCACTGTCGAGTGCTGAAAACACCAGAAAACGTGTATTTCGCATTCAATAGCACGAAAACAGCGGTTTCGGTGATTCTGCACACTAATAACAGCAGGATAATGATGATTATCACTGAAAATGCATATCTCAGCTGGAATCCCAACGAAACCGAAGATATCAAAGTTTCCGCATGTCAAACGCACTGCCGAGTGCTGAAAACACCAGAAAACGTGTTTTTCGCATTCAATAGTACGAAGACAGCGATTTCGGTGATTGTGCATACTTCTCACAGAAGAATATCCAAGATTATCATAGATAATGCATATCTCAGCTGGAAACCCAACTATACCGAAGATATTTCTGGTTCCGCATGTCAAACGCACTGCGGAGTGCTGAAAACACCAGGAAACGTGTTTTTCGCATTCAATAGCACGAAACCAGCGATTTCGGTGATTCTGCAAACTTGAAACACCAGAATCATGAATTTATCACTGAAAATGCATATCTCAGCTGGAAACCCAACGAAACCGAAGATTTCACAGTTTCCGCATGTCAAACGCAATGTGGAGTGCTGAAAACACCAGGAAACGTGTTTTTCGCATTCAATAGCACGAAAACAGCGATTTGGTGGTTTCTGCACACCTGTAACAGCAGAATCATGAATTTATCACTGACAATGCATATCTCAGCTGGAAACCCAACGAAACCGTAGATATCGCGGTTTCCGCATGTCAAACGCACTGTCGAGTGCTGAAAACACCAGAAAACGTGTTTTTCGCATTCAATAGCACGAAAACAGCGATTTCGGTGATTCTGCACACTTGTAACAGCAGGATAATGAAGACTATCACTGAAAATGGATATCTCAGCTGGAAACCCAACTATACCGAAGATATGTCTGTTTCCGCATGTCACACGCAATGCGCAGTGCTGAAAACACCATGAAACGTGTTTTTCGCAATCAATAGCACGAAACCAGCGATTTCGGTGATTCTGCACACCTGTAAAAGCAGAATCATGAATTTATCACTGAAAATGCATATCTCAGCTGGAAACCCAAAGATACCAAAGATATCGCAGTTTCCGCATGTTAAACGCACTGCGGAGTTCTGAAAACACCAGGAAACGTGTTTTTCGCATTCGATAGCACGAAAACAGCGATTTCGGTGATACTGCACACTTGTAACAGCAGAATCATGAATTTATCACTGAAAATGCATATCTCAGCTGGAAACCCAACGAAACAGAAGATATCACAGTTTCCGCATGTCAAACGCACTGTCGAGTGCTGAAAACACCAGAAAACGTGTTTTTCGAATTCAATAGTACGAAGACAGCGATTTCGGTGATTCTGCATACTTCTCACAGAAGAATATCCAAGATTATCATAGATAATGCATATCTCAGCTGGAAACCCAACTATACGGAAGATATTTCTGTTTCCGCATGTCAAACGCACTGCGGAGTGCTGAAAACACCAGGAAACGTGTTTTTCGCATTCAATAGCACGAAACCAGCGATTTCGGTGATTCTGCAAACTTGAAACACCAGAATCATGAATTTATCACTGAAAATGCATATCTCAGCTGGAAACCCAACGAAACCGAAGATTTCACAGTTTCCGCATGTCAAACGCAATGTGGAGTGCTGAAAACACCAGGAAACGTGTTTTTCGCATTCAATAGCACGAAAACAGCGATTTGGGTGTTTCTGCACACCTGTAACAGCAGAATCATGAATTTATCACTGACAATGCATATCTCAGCTGGAAACCCAACGAAACCGTAGATATCGCGGTTTCCGCATGTCAAACGCACTGTCGAGTGCTGAAAACACCAGAAAACGTGCTTTTCGCATTCAATAGCACGAAAACAGCGATTTCGGTGATTCTGCACACTTGTAACAGCAGGATAATGAAGACTATCACTGAAAATGCATATCTCAGCTGGAAACCCAACTATACCGAAGATATGTCTGTTTCCGCATGTCACACGCACTGCGCAGTGCTGAAAACACCAGGAAACGTGTTTTTCGCAATCAATAGCACGAAACCAGCGATTTCGGTGATTCTGCACACCTGTAAAAGCAGAATCATGAATTTATCACTGAAAATGCATATCTCAGCTGGAAACCCAAAGATACCAAAGATATCGCAGTTTCCGCATGTTAAACGCACTGCGGAGTTCTGAAAACACCAGGAAACGTGTTTTTCGCATTCAATAGCACGAAAACAGCGATTTCGGTGATACTGCACACTTGTAACAGCAGAATCATGAATTTATCACTGAAAATGCATATCTCAGCTGGAAACCCAACGAAACAGGAGATATCGCAGTTTCCGCATGTCAAACGCACTGTCGAGTGCTGAAAACCCCAGAAAACGAGTATTTCTCATTCAATAGCACGAAAACAGCGGTTTCGGTGATTCTGCACACTTATAACAGCAGGATAATGAAGATTATCACTGAAAATGCATATCTCAGCTGGAATCCCAACGAAACCGAAGATATCACAGTTTCCGCATGTCAAACGCACTGTCGAATGCTGAAAACACCAGAAAACGTGTTTTTCGAATTCAATAGTACGAAGACAGCGATTTCGGTGATTCAGCATACTTCTCACAGAAGAATATCCAAGATTATCATAGATAATGCATATCTCA
The DNA here is from genome assembly GCA_951804975.1 of Anthophora plumipes. Classification (NCBI taxonomy): domain Eukaryota; kingdom Metazoa; phylum Arthropoda; class Insecta; order Hymenoptera; family Apidae; genus Anthophora; species Anthophora plumipes. The sequence continues at coordinate 709,545 of CATORF010000581.1, read as the reverse complement.
GCTGGAAACCCAACTATACCGAAGATATTTCTGTTTCCGCATGTCAAACGCACTGCGGAGTCCTGAAAACACCAGGAAACGTGTTTTTCGCATTCAATAGCACGAAACCAGCGATTTCGGTGATTCTGCAAACTTGAAACACCAGAATCATGAATTTATCACTGAAAATGCATATCTCAGCTGGAAACCCAACGAAACCGAAGATATCACAGTTTCCGCATGTCAAACGTAATGTGGAGTGCTGAAAACACCAGGAAACGTGTTTTTCGCATTCAATAGCACGAAAACAGCGATTTGGGTGTTTCTGCACACCTGTAACAGCAGACTCATGAATTTATCACTGAAAATGCATATCTCAGCTGGACACCCAACGAAACCGTAGATATCGCGGTTTCCGCATGTCAAACGCACTGTGGAGTTCTGAAAACACAAGGAAACGTGTTTTTCGCATTCAGTAGCACGAAAACAGCGATTTCGGTGTCACTTGTAACAACGGGATCATGTAGATTATCACTGAAAATGCATATCTCAGCTGGAAACCCAACGAAACCGAAGATATCTCAGTCTCCGCATGTCAAACGCACTGCGGAGTGCTGAAAACTCCAGGAAACGTGTTTTTCGCATTCAATAGCACGAAAACAGCGATTTGGGTGTTTCTGCACACCTGTAACAGCAGAATCATGAATTTATCACTGACAATGCATATCTCAGCTGGAAACCCAACGAAACCGTAGATATCGCGGTTTCCGCATGTCAAACGCACTGTCGAGTGCTGAAAACACCAGAAAACGTGTTTTTCGCATTCAATAGCACGAAACCAGCGATTTCGGTGATTCTGCAAACTTGAAACACCAGAATCATGAATTTATCACTGAAAATGCATATCTCAGCTGGAAACCCAACGAAACCGAAGATTTCACAGTTTCCGCATGTCAAACGCAATGTGGAGTGCTGAAAACACCAGGAAACGTGTTTTTCGCATTCAATAGCACGAAAACAGCGATTTGGGTGTTTCTGCACACCTGTAACAGCAGAATCATGAATTTATCACTGACAATGCATATCTCAGCTGGAAACCCAACGAAACCGTAGATATCGCGGTTTCCGCATGTCAAACGCACTGTCGAGTGCTGAAAACACCAGAAAACGTGTTTTTCGCATTCAATAGCACGAAAACAGCGATTTCGGTGATTCTGCACACTTGTAACAGCAGGATAATGAAGACTATCACTGAAAATGCATATCTCAGCTGGAAACCCAACTATACCGATGATATTTCTGTTTCCGCATGTCAAACGCACTGCGGAGTGCTGAAAACACCAGGAAACGTGTTCTTCGCAGTCAATAGCACGAAACCAGCGATTTCGGTGATTCTGCACACCTGTAACAGCAGAATCATGAATTTATCACTGAAAATGCATATCTCAGCTGGAAACCCATCGAAACCGAAGATATCGCAGTTTCCGCATGTCAAACGCACTGTCGAGTGCTGAAAACACCAGAAAACGTGTATTTCGCATTCAATAGCACGAAAACAGCGGTTTCGGTGATTCTGCACACTAATAACAGCAGGATAATGATGATTATCACTGAAAATGCATATCTCAGCTGGAATCCCAACGAAACCGAAGATATCAAAGTTTCCGCATGTCAAACGCACTGCCGAGTGCTGAAAACACCAGAAAACGTGTTTTTCGCATTCAATAGTACGAAGACAGCGATTTCGGTGATTGTGCATACTTCTCACAGAAGAATATCCAAGATTATCATAGATAATGCATATCTCAGCTGGAAACCCAACTATACCGAAGATATTTCTGGTTCCGCATGTCAAACGCACTGCGGAGTGCTGAAAACACCAGAAAACGTGTTTTATGCATTCAATGTCACGAAAACAGCGGTTTCGGTGATTCTGCACACTTGTAACAGCCGGATAATGAAGATTATTACTGAAAATGCATATCTCAGCTGGAAACCCAACTATACCGAAGATATTTCTGGTTCCGCATGTCAAACGCCCTGCGGAGTGCTGAAAACACCAGGAAACGTGTTTTTCGCATTCAATAGCACGAAACCAGCGATTTCGGTGATTCTGCACACCTGTAAAAGCAGAATCATGAATTTATCACTGAAAATGCATATCTCAGCTGGAAACACAAAGATACCAAAGATATCGCAGTTTCCGCATGTCAAACGCACTGTGGAGTTCTGAAAACACCAGGAAACGTGTTTTTCGCATTCAATAGCACGAAAACAGCGATTTCGGTGATTCTGCACACCTGTAAAAGCAGAATCATGAATTTATCACTGAAAACGCATATCTCAGCTGGAAACCCAAAGATACCAAAAATATCGCAGTTTCCGCATGTCAAACGCACTGTGGAGTTCTGAAAACACCAGGAAAGGTGTTTTTCGCATTCAATAGCACGAAAACAGCGATTTCGGTGATTCTGCACACTTGTAACAACGGGATCATGTTGATTATCACTGAAAATGCATATCTCAGCTGGAATCCCAACGAAACCGAAGATATCACAGTTTCCGCATGTCAAACGCACTGCCGAGTGCTGAAATCACCAGAAAACGTGTTTTTCGCATTCAATAGTACGAAGACAGTGATTTCGGGGATTCTGCATACTTCTCACAGAAGAATATCCAAGATTATCATAGATAATGCATGTCGCAGCTGGCAACCCAACGAAACCGAAGATATCACAGTTTCCGCATGTCAAACGCAATGTGGAGTGCTGAAAACACCAGGAAACGTGTTTTTCGCAATCAATAGCACGAAAACAGCGATTTGGGTGTTTCTGCACACCTGTAACAGCAGAATCATGAATTTATCACTGAAAATGCATATCTCAGCTGGACACCCAACGAAACCGTAGATATCGCGGTTTCCGCATGTCAAACGCACTGTGGAGTTCTGAAAACACAAGGAAACGTGTTTTTCGCATTCAGTAGTACGAAAACAGCGATTTCGGTGTCACTTGTAACAACGGGATCATGTAGATTATCACTGAAAATGCATATCTCAGCTGGAAACCCAACGAAACCGAAGATATCTCAGTCTCCGCATGTCAAACGCACTGCGGAGTGCTGAAAACTCCAGGAAACGTGTTTTTCGCATTCAATAGCACGAAGACAGCGATTTCGGTGATTCTGCATACTTCTCACAGAAGAATATCCAAGATTATCATAGATAATGCATGTCGCAGCTGGCAACCCCACGAAAACGAAGATATCGCGGTTTCCGCAAATCAAACGCACTGTGGAGTGCTGAAAACACCAGGAAACGTGTTTTTCGCATTCAATAGCACGAAAACAGCGATTTCGGTGATTCAGCACACTTATAACCGCAGGATAATGAAGACTATCACTGAAAATGCATATCTCAGCTGGAAACCCAACTATACCGAAGATATTTCTGTTTCCGCATGTGAAACGCACTGCGGAGTGCTGAAAACACCAGGAATCGTGTTTTTCGCATTCAATAGCACGAAACCAGCGATTTCGGAGATTCTGCACACTTGAAACAGCAGAATCATGAATTTATCACTGAAAATGCATATCTCAGCTGGAAACCCAACGAAACCGAAGATATCGCAGTTGCCGCATGTCAAACGCACTGTGGAGTGCTGAAAACACCAGAAAACGTGTTTTATGCACTGAATATCACGAAAACAGCGGTTTCGGTGATTCTGCACACTTGTAACAGCAGGATAATGAAAATTATCACTGAAAATGCATATCTCAGCTGGAAACCCAACTATACCGAAGATATTTCTGTTTCCGCATGTCAAACGCACTGCGGAGTGCTGAAAACACCAGGAAACGTGTTTTTCGCATTCAATAGCACGAAGACAGCGATTTCGGTGATTCTGCATACTTCTCACAGAAGAATATCCAAGATTATCATAGATAATGCATGTCGCAGCTGGCAACCCAACCAAACCGAAGATATCACAGTTTCCGCATGTCAAACACAATGTGGAGTGCTGAAAACACCAGGAAACGTGTTTTTCGCAATCAATAGCACGAAAACAGCAATTTGGGTGTTTCTGCACACCTGTAACAGCAGAATCATGAATTTATCACTGAAAATGCATATCTCAGCAGGAAACCCAACGAAACCGAAGATATCTCAGTCTCCGCATGTCAAACGCACTGCGGAGTGCTGAAAACTACAGGAAACGTGTTTTTCGCATTCAATAGCACGAAGACAGCGATTTCGGTGATTCTGCATACTTCTCACAGAAGAATATCCAAGATTATCATAGATAATGCATGTCGCAGCTGGCAACCCCACGAAAACGAAGATATCGCGGTTTCCGCAAATCAAACGCACTGTGGAGTGCTGAAAACACCAGGAAACGTGTTTTTCGCATTCAATAGCACGAAAACAGCGATTTCGGTGATTCAGCACACTTATATCCGCAGGATAATGAAGATTATCACTGAAAATGCATATCTCAGCTGGAAACCCAACGAAACCGAAGATATCACAGTTTCCGCATGTCAAACGCACTGCGGAGTGCTGAAAACACCAGGAAACGTGTTTTTCGCATTCAATAGCACGAAACCAGCGATATCGGTGATTCTGCGCACCTGTAAAAGCAGAATCATGAATTTATCACTGAAAATGCATATCTCAGCTGGAAACCCAAAGATACCAAAGATATCGCAGTTTCCGCATGTCAAACGCACTGCCGAGTGCTGAAAACACCAGGAAACGTGTTTTTCGCATTCAGTAGCACGAAAACAGCGATTTCGGTGATTCTGCACACTTGTAACAACGGGATCATGTAGATTATCACTGAAAATGCATATCTCAGCTGGAAACCCCACGAAAACGAAGATATCGCGGTTTCCGCAAATCAAACGCACTGTGGAGTGCTGAAAACACCAGGAAACGTGTTTTTCGCATTCAATAGCACGATAACAGCGATTTCGGTGATTCAGCACACTTGTAACAGCAGAATCATGAATTTATCACTGAAAATGCATATCTCAGGTGGAAACCCAACGAAACCGAAGATATCACAGTTTCCGCATGTCAAACGCACTGCGGAGTGCTGAAAACACCAGGAAACGTGTTTTTCGCTTTCAATAGCACGAAAACAGCGATTTCGGTGATTCTGCACACTTGTAACAGCAGAATCATGAATTTATCACTGAAAATGCATATCTCAGCTGGAAACCCAACGAAACCGAAGATATCACAGTTTCCGCATGTCAAACGCACTGTGGAGTTCTGAAAACACAAGGAAACGTGTTTTTCGCATTCAGTAGCACGAAAACAGCGATTTCGGTGATTCTGCACACTTGTAACAACGGGATCATGTAGATTATCACTGAAAATGCATATCTCAGCTGGAAACCCCACGAAAACGAAGATATCGCGGTTTCCACAAATCAAACGCACTGTGGAGTGCTGAAAACACCAGGAAACGTGTTTTTCGCATTCAATAGCACGAAAACAGCGATTTCGGTGATTCAGCACACTTATAACCGCAGGATAATGAAGACTATCACTGAAAATGCATATCTCAGCTGGAAACCCAACTATACCGAAGATATTTCTGTTTCCGCATGTGAAACGCACTGCGGAGTGCTGAAAACACCAGGAAATGTGTTTTTCGCATTCAATAGCACGAAACCAGCGATTTCGGAGATTCTGCACACTTGAAACAGCAGAATCATGAATTTATCACTGAAAATGCATATCTCAGCTGGAAACCCAAAGATACCAAAGATATCGCAGTTTCCGCATGTCAAACGCACTGTGGAGTTTTGAAAACACCAGGAAACGTGTTTTTCGCATTCAATATCACGAAAACAGCGGTTTCGGTGATTCTGCACACTTGTAACTGCAGGATAATGAAGACTATCACTGAAAATGCATATCTCAGCTGGAAACCCAACTATTCCGAAGATATTTCTGTTTCCGCATGTCAAACGCACTGCGGAGTGCTGAAAACACCAGGAAACGTGTTTTTCGCATTCAATAGAACGAAACCCGCGATTTCGGTGATTCTGCACACCTGTAAAAGCAGAATCATGAATTTATCACTGAAAATGCATATCTCAGCTGGAAACCCAAAGATACCAAAGATATCGCAGCTTCCGCATGTCAAACGCACTGTGGAGTTCTGAACATACCAGGAAACGTGTTTTTCGCATTCAATAGCACGAAAACAGCGATTTCGGTGATTCTGCACACTTGAAACAGCAGAATCATGAATTTATCACTGAAAATGCATATCTCAGCTGGAAACCCAACGAAACCGAAGATATCGCAGTTCCCGCATGTCAAACGCACTGTCGAGTGCTGAAAGCACCAGAAAACGTGTTTTTCGCATTCAATAGCACGAAAACAGCGATTTCGGTGATTCTATACACTTGTAACAGCAGAATCATGAATTTATCACTGAAAATGCATATCTCAGCTGGAAACCCAATGAAGCCGAAGATATCGCAGTTGCCGCATGTCAAACGCACTGTGGAGTGCTGAAAACACCAGAAAACGTGTTTTATGCACTGAATATCACGAAAACAGCGGTTTCGGTGATTCTGCACACTTGTAACAGCAGGATAATGAAAATTATCACTGAAAATGCATATCTCAGCTGGAAACCCAACTATACCGAAGATATTTCAGTTTCCGCATGTCAAACGCACTGCGGAGTGCTGGAAACACCAGGAAACGTGTTCTTCGCTTTCAATACCACGAAAACAGCGATTTCGGTGATTGTGCACACTTGTAACAGCAGAATCATGAATTTATCACTGAAAATGCATATCTCAGCTGGACACCCAACGAAACCGTAGATATCGCGGTTTCCGCATGTCAAACGCACTGTGGAGTTCTGAAAACACAAGGAAACGTGTTTTTCGCATTCAGTAGCACGAAAACAGCGATTTCGGTGATTCTGCACACTTGTAACAACGGGATCATGTAGATTATCACTGAAAATGCATATCTCAGCTGGAAACCCAACGAAACCGAAGATATCACAGTTTTCGCATGTCAAACGCAATGTGGAGTGCTGAAAACACCAGGAAACGTGTTTTTCGCATTCAATATCACGAAAACAGCGATTTCGGTGATTCTGCAAACTTAAAACAGCAGAATCATGAATTTATCACTGAAAATGCATATCTCAGCTGCAAACCCAACGAAACCGAAGATATCACAGTTTTCGCATGTCAAACGCAATGTGGAGTGCTGAAAACACCAGGAAACGTGTTTTTCGCATTCAATAGCACGAAAACAGCGATTTCGGTGATTCTGCACACTTGTAACAGCAGAATCATGAATTTATCACTGATAATACATATCTCAGCTGAAAAACTACTGTACCGACGATATCACAGTTTCCGCAAATCAAGCGCACTGTGGAGTGCTGAAAACACCAGAAAACGTGTTTTATGCACTGAATATCACGAAAACAGCGGTTTCGGTGATTCTGCACACTTGTAACAGCAGAATCATGAATTTATCACTGAAAATGCATATCTCAGCTGGAAACCCATCGAAACCGAAGATATCGCAGTTCCCGCATGTCAAACGCACTGTCGAGTGCTGAAAGCACCAGAAAACGTGTTTTTCGCATTCAATAGCACGACAACAGCGGTTTCGGTGATTCTGCACACTTGTAACAGCAGGATAATGAAGATTATTACTGAAAATGCATATCTCAGCTGGAAACCCAACGAAACCGAAGATATCGCAGTTTCCGCATGACAAACGCACTGCGGAGTGCTGAAAACTCCAGGAAACGTGTTTTTCGCATTCAATAGCGCGAAGACAGCGATTTCGGTGATTCTGCATACTTCTCACAGAAGAATATCCAAGATTATCATAGATAATGCATGTCGCAGCTGGCAACCCCACGAAAACGAAGATATCGCGGTTTCCGCAAATCAAACGCACTGTGGAGTGCTGAAAACACCAGGAAACGTGTTTTTCGCATTCAATAGCACGAAAACAGCGATTTCGGTGATTCAGCACACTTATAACCGCAGGATAATGAAGACTATCACTGAAAATGCATATCTCAGCTGGAAACCCAACTATACCGAAGATATTTCTGTTTCCGCATGTGAAACGCACTGCGGAGTGCTGAAAACACCAGGAATCGTGTTTTTCGCATTCAATAGCATGAAACCAGCGATTTCGGAGATTCTGCACACTTGAAACAGCAGAATCATGAATTTATCACTGAAAATGCATATCTCAGCTGGAAACCCAACGAAACCGAAGATATCGCAGTTGCCGCATGTCAAACGCACTGTGGAGTGCTGAAAACACCAGAAAACGTGTTTTATGCACTGAATATCACGAAAACAGCGGTGTCGGTGATTCTGCACACTTGTAACAGCAGGATAATGAAAATTATCACTGAAAATGCATATCTCAGCTGGAAACCCAACTATACCGAAGATATTTCTGTTTCCGCATGTCAAACGCACTGCGGAGTGCTGAAAACACCAGGAAACGTGTTTTTCGCATTCAATAGCACGAACACAGCGATTTCGGTGATTCTGCATACTTCTCACAGAAGAATATCCAAGATTATCATAGATAATGCATGTCGCAGCTGGCAACCCCACGAAAACGAAGATATCGCGGTTTCCGCAAATCAAACGCACTGTGGAGTGCTGAAAACACCAGGAAACGTGTTTTTCGCATTCAATAGCACGAAAACAGCGATTTCGGTGATTCAGCACACTTATAACCGCAGGATAATGATGATTATCACTGAAAATGCATATCTCAGCTGGAAACCCAACGAAACCGAAGATATCACAGTTTCCGCATGTCAAACGCACTGCGGAGTGCTCAAAACACCAGGAAACGTGTTTTTCGCATTCAATTGAACGAAACCCGCGATTTCGGTGATTCTGCACACCTGTAAAAGCAGAATCATGAATTTATCACTGAAAATGCATATCTCAGCTGGAAACCCAAAGATACCAAAGATATCGCAGCTTCCGCATGTCAAACGCACTGTGGAGTTCTGAACATACCAGGAAACGTGTTTTTCGCATTCAATAGCACGAAAACAGCGATTTCGGTGATTCTGCACACATGAAACAGCAGAATCATGAATTTATCACTGAAAATGCATATCTCAGCTGGAAACCCAACGAAACCGAAGATATCGCAGTTCCCGCATGTCAAACGCACTGTCGAGTGCAGAAAGCACCAGAAAACGTGTTTTTCGCATTCAATAGCACGAAAACAGCGATTTCGGTGATTCTGCACACTTGTAACAGCAGAATCATGAATTTGTCACTGAAAATGCATATCTCAGCGGGAAACCCAACGAAGCCGAAGATATCGCAGTTGCCGCATGTCAAACGCACTGTGGAGTGCTGAAAACACCAGAAAACGTGTTTTATGCACTGAATATCACGAAAACAGCGGTTTCGGGGAATTCTGCCCACTTGTAACAGCAGGATAATGAAAATTATCACTGAAAATGCATATCTCAGCTGGAAACCCAACTATACCGAAGATATTTCTGTTTCCGCATGTCAAACGCACTGCGGAGTGCTGGAAACACCAGGAAACGTGTTTTTCGCTTTCAATAGCACGAAAACAGCGATTTCGGTGATTCTGCACACTTGTAACAGCTGAATCATGAATTTATCACTGAAAATGCATATCTCAGCTGGAAACCCAACGAAACCGTAGATATCGCGGTTTCCGCATGTCAAACGCACTGTGGAGTTCTGAAAACACAGGGAAACGTGTTTTTCGCATTCAGTAGCACGAAAACTGCGATTTCGGTGATTCTGCACACTTGTAACAACGGGATCATGTAGATTATCACTGAAAATGCATATCTCAGCTGGAAACCCAACGAAACCGAAGATATCACAGTTTTCGCATGTCAAGCGCACTGTGGAGTGCTGAAAATACCAGGAAACGTTTTTTTCGCATTCAGTAGCACGAAAACAGCGATTTCGGTGATTCTGCACACATGTAACAGCAGAATCATGAATTTATCACTGAAAATGCATATCTCAGCTGGAAACCCAACTGTACCGACGAAATCACAGTTTCCGCAAATCAAGCGCACTGTGGAGTGCTGAAAACACCAGGAAACGTGATTTTCGCTATCAATAGCACGAAAACAGCGATTTCGGTGATTGTGCACACTTGTAACAGCAGAATCATGAATTTATCACTGAAAATGCATATCTCAGCTGGAAAACCAACGATACAGAAGATATCGCATTTTCCGCATGTCAAACGCACTGTGGAGTGCTGAAAACACCAGGAAACGTGTTTTTCGCTTTCAACAGCACGAAAACCGCGATTTCGGTGAATCTGCACACTTGTAACAGCAGAATCGAGATATTTTTAACTGAAACTGCATATCTCTGCTGGAAACCCAAAGATACCAAAGATTTCGCAGTTTCCGCATGTCAAACGCACTGTGGAGTTCTGAAAACACCAGGAAACGTGTTTTTCGCATTCAACAACACGAAAACAGCGATTTCGGTGATTCTGCACACTTGTAACAGCAGAATCGAGAAATTAATAACTGAAACTGCATATCTCTGCTGGAAACCCAAAGATACCGAAGATATCGCAGTTTCCGCAAATCAAACGCACTGCGGAGTGCTGAAATACCAGCAAACGTGTTTTATGCATTCAATAGCACCAAAACAGCGGTTTCGGTGATTCTGCGCACTTGTAACAGCAGGATAATGAAGATTATCACTGAAAATGCATATCTCAGCTGGAAACCCAACAATACCGAAGATATCTCAGTTTCCGCATGTCAAACGCACTGCGGAGTGCTGAAAACTCCAGGAAACGTGTTTTTCGCATTCAATACAACGAAAACAGCGATTTGGGTGATTCTGCACACTTGTAACAGCAGGTTCATGAAGATTATCACTGAAAATGCATATTTCAGCTGGAAACCCAACGAAACCGAAGATGTCGCAGTTTCCGCATGTCAAACGCTCTGTGGAGTGCTGAAAACACCAGAAAACGTGTTTTTCGCATTCAATAGCACGGAAACAGCGATTTCGGTGATTCTGCATACTTTTCACAGAAGAATATCCAAGATTATCGTAGATAATGCACGTCTCATCTGGCAACCCCACGAAAACGAAGATATCGCTGTTTCCGCAAATCAAACGCATTGTGGAGTGCTGAAAACACCAGGAAACGTGTTTTATGCATTCAATAGCACGAAAACAGCGGTTTCGGTGATTCTGCGCACTTGTAACAGCAGGATAATGAAGATTATCACTGAAAATGCATATCTCAGCTGGAAACCCAACTATACCGAAGATATCTCAGTTTCCGCATGTCAAACGCACTGCGGAGTGCTGAAAACTCCAGGAAACGTGTTTTTCGCTTTCAATAGCACGAAAACAGCGATTTCGGTGATTCTGCACACTTGTAACAGCGGAATCATGAATTTATCACTGAATACGCATATCTGAGCTGGTAACCCAGCGATACCGAGGATATCGCAGTTTCCAAATGTGAAACGCACTGTGGAGTGCTGAAAACACCAGAGAACGTGTTTTTCGCATTCAATAGCACGAAACCAGCGATTTCGGTGATTCTGCACACCTGTAAAAGCAGAATCATGAATTAATCACTGAAAATGCATATCTCAGCTGGAAACCCAACGAAATCGAAGATATCGCAGTTTCCGCAAATCAAACGCACTGTGGAATGCTGAAAACACCAGGAAACGTGTTTTCGCATTCAATAGCACGAAAACAGCGGTTTCGGTGATTCTGCACACTTGTAACAGCAGGATCCTGAAGATTATCACTGAAAATGCATATCTCAGCTGGAAACCCAACTGTACCGACGATATCACTGTTTCCGTAAATCAAGCGCACTGTGGAGTGCTGAAAACAATTGGAAACGTGTTTTTCGCTTTCAATAGCACGAGAACAGCGATTTCGGTGATTTTGCACACTTGTAACAGCAGGATCAGGAAGATTATCACTGAAAATGCATATCTCAGCTGGAAAACCAACGAAACCGAAGATATTGCAGTTTACGCATGTCAAACGCTCTGTGGAGTGCTGAAAACACCAGGAAACGTGTCTTTCGCATTCAACAGCACGAAAGCAGAGATTTCGGTGATTCTGCACACTTGTAACAGCAGAATCGAGAAATTTATAACTGAAACTGCATATCTCTGCTGGAAACCCAAAGATACCGAAGATATCGCAGTTTCCGCAAATCAAACGCACTGCGGAGTGCTGAAAACACCAGGAAACGTGTTTTATGCATTCAATAGCACGAAAACAGCGGTTTCGGTGATTCTGCGCACTTGTAACAGCAGGATAATGACGATTATCACTGAAAATGCATATCTCAGCTGTAAACCCAACTATACCAAAGATATCTCAGTTTCCGCATGTCAAACGCACTGCGGAGTGCTGAAAACTCCAGGAAACGTGTTTTTCGCTTTCAATAGCACAAAAACAGCGATTTCGGTGATTCTGCACACTTGTAACAGCAGCATCATGAATTTATCACTGAAAACGCATATCTGAGCTGGAAACCCAGCGATACCGAAGATATCGCAGTTACCGCATGTCAAACGCACTGCGGAGTGCTGAAAACACCAGGAAACGTGTTTTCGCATTCAATAGCACGAAAACAGCGGTTTCGGTGATTCTGCACACTTGTAACAGCAGGATAATGAAGATTATCACTGAAAATGCATATCTCAGCTGGAAACCCAACTATACCGAAGATATCTCAGTTTCCGCATGTCAAACGCACTGCGGAGTGCTGAAAACTCCAGGAAACGTGTTTTTCGCTTTCAATAGCACGAAAACAGCAATTTCGGTGATTCTGCACACTTGCAACTGCAGTATCATGAATGTATCACTGAAAATGCATATATCCGCTGGAAACCCAACGAAACCGAAGATATCGCAGTTTACGTATGTCAAACGCTCTGTGGAGTGCTGAAAACACCAGGAAACGTGTCTTTCGCATTCAACAGAACGAAAACAGCGATTTCGGTGATTCTGCACACTTGTAACAGCAGAATCGAGAAATTTATAACTGAAACTGCATATCTCTGCTGGTAACCCAAAGATACCGAAGATATCGCAGTTTCCGCAAATCAAACGCACTGCGGAGTGCTGAAAACACCAGGAAACGTGTTTTATGCATTCAATAGCACGAAAACAGCGGTTTCGGTGATTCTGCGCACTTGTAACAGCAGAATCATGAATTTATCACTGAAAATGTATATCTCTCCTGGAAACCTAAAGATACCAAAGATATCGCAGTTTCCCCATGTCAAACGCACTGTGGAGTTCTGAAAACACCAGGAAACGTGTTTTTCGCATTCAATAGGCCGAAAACAGCGATTTCGGTGATTCTGCACACTTGTAACAGCAGAATCATGAATTTATCACTGAAAACGCATATCTGAGCTGGAAACCCAGCGATACCGAAGATATCGCAGTTACCGCATGTCAAACGCACTGCGGAGTGCTGAAAACACCAGGAAACGTGTTTTCGCATTCAATAGCACGAAAACAGCGGTTTCGGTGATTCTGCACACTTGTAACAGCAGGATAATGAAGATTATCACTGAAAATGCATATCTCAGCTGGAAACCCAACTATACCGAAGATATCTCAGTTTCCGCATGTCAAACGCACTGCGGAGTGCTGAAAACTCCAGGAAACGTGTTTTTCGCTTTCAATAGCACGAAAACAGCAATTTCGGTGATTCTGCACACTTGCAACTGCAGTATCATGAATGTATCACTGAAAATGCATATATCCGCTGGAAACCCAACGAAACCGAAGATATCGCAGTTTACGCATGTCAAACGCTCTGTGGAGTGCTGAAAACACCAGGAAACGTGTCTTTCGCATTCATCAGCACGAAAACAGCGATTTCGGTGATTCTGCACACTTGTAACAGCAGAATCGAGAAATTTATAACTGAAACTGCATATCTCTGCTGGAAACCCAAAGATACCGAAGATATCGCAGTTTCCGCAAATCAAACGCACTGCGGAGTGCTGAAAACACCAGGAAACGTGTTTTATGCATTCAATAGCACGAAAACAGCGGTTTCGGTGATTCTGCGCACTTGTAACAGCAGAATCATGAATTTATCACTGAAAATGTATATCTCTCCTGGAAACCTAAAGATACCAAAGATATCGCAGTTTCCCCATGTCAAACGCACTGTGGAGTTCTGAAAACACCAGGAAACGTGTTTTTCGCATTCAATAGGCCGAAAACAGCGATTTCGGTGATTCTGCACACTTGTAACAGCAGTATCATGAATGTATCACTGAAAATGCATATCTCTGCTGGAAACCCAAAGATACCGAAGATATCGCAGTTTCCGCAAATCAAACGCACTGCGGAGTGCTGAAAACACCAGGAAACGTGTTTTATGCATTCAATAGCACGAAAACAGCGGTTTCGGTGATTCTGCGCACTTGTAACAGCAGGATAATGACGATTATCACTGAAAATGCATATCTCAGCTGTAAACCCAACTATACCAAAGATATCTCAGTTTCCGCATGTCAAACGCACTGCGGAGTGCTGAAAACTCCAGGAAACGTGTTTTTCGCTTTCAATAGCACGAAAACAGCGATTTCGGTGATTCTGCACACTTGTAACAGCAGAATCATGAATTTATCACTGAAAACGCATATCTGAGCTGGAAACCCAGCGATACCGAAGATATCGCAGTTACCGCATGTCAAACGCACTGCGGAGTGCTGAAAACACCAGGAAACGTGTTTTCGCATTCAATAGCACGAAAACAGCGGTTTCGGTGATTCTGCACACTTGTAACAGCAGGATAATGAAGATTATCACTGAAAATGCATATCTCAGCTGGAAACCCAACGAAACCGAAGATTTCACAGTTTCCGCATGTCAAACGCAATGTGGAGTGCTGAAAACACCAGGAAACGCGTTTTCGCATTCAATACAACAAAAACAGCGATTTGGGTGATTCTGCACACTTGTAACAGCAGGTTCATGAAGATTATCACTGAAAATGCATATCTCAGCTGGAAACCCAACTATACCGAAGATATCTCAGTTTCCGCATGTCAAACGCACTGCGGAGTGCTGAAAACTCCAGGAAACGTGTTTTTCGCTTTCAATAGCACGAAAACAGCGATTTCGGTGATTCTGCACACTTTTAACAGCAGAATCATGAATTTATCACTGAAAACGCATATCTGAGCTGGAAACCCAGCGATACCGAAGATATCTCAGTTTCCGCATGTCAAACGCACTGCGGAGTGCTGAAAACTCCAGGAAACGTGTTTTTCGCTTTCAATAGCACGAAAACAGCGATTTCGGTGATTCTGCACACTTGTAACAGCAGTATCATGAATGTATCACTGAAAATGCATATATCAGCTGGAAACCCAACGAAACCGAAGATATCGCAGTTTACGCATGTCAAACGCTCTGTGGAGTGCTGAAAACACCAGGAAACGTGTCTTTCGCATTCAACAGCACGAAAACAGCGATTTCGGTGATTCTGCACACTTGTAACAGCAGAATCGAGAAATTTATAACTGAAACTGCATATCTCTGCTGGAAACCCAAAGATACCGAAGATATCGCAGTTTCCGCAAATCAAACGCACTGCGGAGTGCTGAAAACACCAGGAAACGTGTTTTATGCATTCAATAGCACGAAAACAGCGGTTTCGGTGATTCTGCGCACTTGTAACAGCAGGATAATGACGATTATCACTGAAAATGCATATCTCAGCTGTAAACCCAACTATACCAAAGATATCTCAGTTTCCGCATGTCAAACGCACTGCGGAGTGCTGAAAACTCCAGGAAACGTGTTTTCGCATTCAATAGCACGAAAACAGCGGTTTCGGTGATTCTGCACACTTGTAACAGCAGGATAATGAAGATTATCACTGAAAATGCATATCTCTGCTGGAAACCCAAAGATACCGAAGATATCGCAGTTTCCGCAAATCAAACGCACTGCGGAGTGCTGAAAACACCAGGAAACGTGTTTTATGCATTCAATAGCACGAAAACAGCGGTTTCGGTGATTCTGCGCACTTGTAACAGCAGGATAATGACGATTATCACTGAAAATGCATATCTCAGCTGTAAACCCAACTATACCAAAGATATCTCAGTTTCCGCATGTCAAACGCAATGTGGAGTGCTGAAAACACCAGGAAACGCGTTTTCGCATTCAATACAACAAAAACAGCGATTTGGGTGATTCTGCACACTTGTAACAGCAGGTTCATGAAGATTATCACTGAAAATGCATATCTCAGCTGGAAACCCAACTATACCGAAGATATCTCAGTTTCCGCATGTCAAACGCACTGCGGAGTGCTGAAAACTCCAGGAAACGTGTTTTTCGCTTTCAATAGCACGAAAACAGCGATTTCGGTGATTCTGCACACTTTTAACAGCAGAATCATGAATTTATCACTGAAAACGCATATCTGAGCTGGAAACCCAGCGATACCGAAGATATCTCAGTTTCCGCATGTCAAACGCACTGCGGAGTGCTGAAAACTCCAGGAAACGTGTTTTTCGCTTTCAATAGCACGAAAACAGCGATTTCGGTGATTCTGCACACTTGTAACAGCAGTATCATGAATGTATCACTGAAAATGCATATATCAGCTGGAAACCCAACGAAACCGAAGATATCGCAGTTTACGCATGTCAAACGCTCTGTGGAGTGCTGAAAACACCAGGAAACGTGTTTTATGCATTCAATAGCACGAAAACAGCGGTTTCGGTGATTCTGCGCACTTGTAACAGCAGGATAATGACGATTATCACTGAAAATGCATATCTCAGCTGTAAACCCAACTATACCAAAGATATCTCAGTTTCCGCATGTCAAACGCACTGCGGAGTGCTGAAAACTCCAGGAAACGTGTTTTTCGCTTTCAATAGCACAAAAACAGCGATTTCGGTGATTCTGCACACTTGTAACAGCAGAATCATGAATTTATCACTGAAAACGCATATCTGAGCTGGAAACCCAGCGATACCGAAGATATCGCAGTTACCGCATGTCAAACGCACTGCGGAGTGCTGAAAACACCAGGAAACGTGTTTTCGCATTCAATAGCACGAAAACAGCGGTTTCGGTGATTCTGCACACTTGTAACAGCAGGATAATGAAGATTATCACTGAAAATGCATATCTCAGCTGGAAACCCAACTATACCGAAGATATCTCAGTTTCCGCATGTCAAACGCACTGCGGAGTGCTGAAAACTCCAGGAAACGTGTTTTTCGCTTTCAATAGCACGAAAACAGCAATTTCGGTGATTCTGCACACTTGCAACTGCAGTATCATGAATGTATCACTGAAAATGCATATATCCGCTGGAAACCCAACGAAACCGAAGATATCGCAGTTTACGCATGTCAAACGCTCTGTGGAGTGCTGAAAACACCAGGAAACGTGTCTTTCGCATTCAACAGCACGAAAACAGCGATTTCGGTGATTCTGCACACTTGTAACAGCAGAATCGAGAAATTTATAACTGAAACTGCATATCTCTGCTGGAAACCCAAAGATACCGAAGATATCGCAGTTTCCGCAAATCAAACGCACTGCGGAGTGCTGAAAACACCAGGAAACGTGTTTTTCGCATTCAATAGGCCGAAAACAGCGATTTCGGTGATTCTGCACACTTGTAACAGCAGAATCATGAATTTATCACTGAAAACGCATATCTGAGCTGGAAACCCAGCGATACCGAAGATATCGCAGTTACCGCATGTCAAACGCACTGCGGAGTGCTGAAAACACCAGGAAACGTGTTTTCGCATTCAATAGCACGAAAACAGCGGTTTCGGTGATTCTGCACACTTGTAACAGCAGGATAATGAAGATTATCACTGAAAATGCATATCTCAGCTGGAAACCCAACTATACCGAAGATATCTCAGTTTCCGCATGTCAAACGCACTGCGGAGTGCTGAAAACTCCAGGAAACGTGTTTTTCGCTTTCAATAGCACGAAAACAGCAATTTCGGTGATTCTGCACACTTGCAACTGCAGTATCATGAATGTATCACTGAAAATGCATATATCCGCTGGAAACCCAACGAAACCGAAGATATCGCAGTTTACGCATGTCAAACGCTCTGTGGAGTGCTGAAAACACCAGGAAACGTGTCTTTCGCATTCAGCAGCACGAAAACAGCGATTTCGGTGATTCTGCACACTTGTAACAGCAGAATCGAGAAATTTATAACTGAAACTGCATATCTCTGCTGGAAACCCAAAGATACCGAAGATATCGCAGTTTCCGCAAATCAAACGCACTGCGGAGTGCTGAAAACACCAGGAAACGTGTTTTATGCATTCAATAGCACGAAAACAGCGGTTTCGGTGATTCTGCGCACTTGTAACAGCAGAATCATGAATTTATCACTGAAAATGTATATCTCTCCTGGAAACCTAAAGATACCAAAGATATCGCAGTTTCCCCATGTCAAACGCACTGTGGAGTTCTGAAAACACCAGGAAACGTGTTTTTCGCATTCAATAGGCCGAAAACAGCGATTTCGGTGATTCTGCACACTTGTAACAGCAGTATCATGAATGTATCACTGAAAATGCATATATCAGCTGGAAACCCAACGAAACCGAAGATATCGCAGTTTACGCATGTCAAACGCTCTGTGGAGTGCTGAAAACACCAGGAAACGTGTCTTTCGCATTCAACAGCACGAAAACAGCGGTTTCGGTGATTCTGCGCACTTGTAACAGCAGGATAATGACGATTATCACTGAAAATGCATATCTCAGCTGTAAACCCAACTATACCAAAGATATCTCAGTTTCCGCATGTCAAACGCACTGCGGAGTGCTGAAAACTCCAGGAAACGTGTTTTTCGCTTTCAATAGCACGAAAACAGCGATTTCGGTGATTCTGCACACTTGTAACAGCAGAATCATGAATTTATCACTGAAAACGCATATCTGAGCTGGAAACCCAGCGATACCGAAGATATCGCAGTTACCGCATGTCAAACGCACTGCGGAGTGCTGAAAACACCAGGAAACGTGTTTTCGCATTCAATAGCACGAAAACAGCGGTTTCGGTGATTCTGCACACTTGTAACAGCAGGATAATGAAGATTATCACTGAAAATGCATATCTCAGCTGGAAACCCAACGAAACCGAAGATTTCACAGTTTCCGCATGTCAAACGCAATGTGGAGTGCTGAAAACACCAGGAAACGCGTTTTCGCATTCAATACAACAAAAACAGCGATTTGGGTGATTCTGCACACTTGTAACAGCAGGTTCATGAAGATTATCACTGAAAATGCATATCTCAGCTGGAAACCCAACTATACCGAAGATATCTCAGTTTCCGCATGTCAAACGCACTGCGGAGTGCTGAAAACTCCAGGAAACGTGTTTTTCGCTTTCAATAGCACGAAAACAGCGATTTCGGTGATTCTGCACACTTATAACAGCAGAATCATGAATTTATCACTGAAAACGCATATCTGAGCTGGAAACCCAGCGATACCGAAGATATCTCAGTTTCCGCAAGTCAAACGCACTGCGGAGTGCTGAAAACTCCAGGAAACGTGTTTTTCGCTTTCAATAGCACGAAAACAGCGATTACGGTGATTCTGCACACTTGTAACAGCAGTATCATGAATGTATCACTGAAAATGCATATATCAGCTGGAAACCCAACGAAACCGAAGATATCGCAGTTTACGCATGTCAAACGCTCTGTGGAGTGCTGAAAACACCAGGAAACGTGTCTTTCGCATTCAACAGCACGAAAACAGCGATTTCGGTGATTCTGCACACTTGTAACAGCAGAATCGAGAAATTTATAACTGAAACTGCATATCTCTGCTGGAAACCCAAAGATACCGAAGATATCGCAGTTTCCGCAAATCAAACGCACTGCGGAGTGCTGAAAACACCGGGAAACGTGTTTTATGCATTCAATAGCACGAAAACAGCGGTTTCGGTGATTCTGCGCACTTGTAACAGCAGGATAATGACGATTATCACTGAAAATGCATATCTCAGCTGTAAACCCAACTATACCAAAGATATCTCAGTTTCCGCATGTCAAACGCACTGCGGAGTGCTGAAAACTCCAGGAAACGTGTTTTTCGCTTTCAATAGCACAAAAACAGCGATTTCGGTGATTCTGCACACTTGTAACAGCAGAATCATGAATTTATCACTGAAAACGCATATCTGAGCTGGAAACCCAGCGATACCGAAGATATCGCAGTTACCGCATGTCAAACGCACTGCGGAGTGCTGAAAACACCAGGAAACGTGTTTTCGCATTCAATAGCACGAAAACAGCGGTTTCGGTGATTCTGCACACTTGTAACAGCAGGATAATGAAGATTATCACTGAAAATGCATATCTCAGCTGGAAACCCAACTATACCGAAGATATCTCAGTTTCCGCATGTCAAACGCACTGCGGAGTGCTGAAAACTACAGGAAACGTGTTTTTCGCTTTCAATAGCACGAAAACAGCAATTTCGGTGATTCTGCACACTTGCAACTGCAGTATCATGAATGTATCACTGAAAATGCATATGTCCGCTGGAAACCCAACGAAACCGAAGATATCGCTGTTTACGCATGTCAAACGCTCTGTGGAGTGCTGAAAACACCAGGAAACGTGTTTTCGCATTCAATAGCACGAAAACAGCGGTTTCGGTGATTCTGCACACTTGTAACAGCAGGATAATGAAGATTATCACTGAAAATGCATATCTCAGCTGGAAACCCAACTATACCGAAGATATCTCAGTTTCCGCATGTCAAACGCACTGCGGAGTGCTGAAAACTCCAGGAAACGTGCTTTTCGCTTTCAATAGCACGAAAACAGCAATTTCGGTGATTCTGCACACTTGCAACTGCAGTATCATGAATGTATCACTGAAAATGCATATATCCGCTGGAAACCCAACGAAACCGAAGATATCGCAGTTTACGCATGTCAAACGCTCTGTGGAGTGCTGAAAACACCAGGAAACGTGTTTTATGCATTCAATAGCACGAAAACAGCGGTTTCGGTGATTCTGCACACTTGTAACAGCAGGATAATGAAGATTATCACTGAAAATGCATATCTCAGCTGGAAACCCAACTATACCGAAGATATCTCAGTTTCCGCATGTCAAACGCACTGCGGAGTGCTGAAAACTCCAGGAAACGTGCTTTTCGCTTTCAATAGCACAAAAACAGCGATTTCGGTGATTCTGCACACTTGTAACAGCAGAATCATGAATTTATCACTGAAAACGCATATCTGAGCTGGAAACCCAGCGATACCGAAGATATCGCAGTTACCGCATGTCAAACGCACTGCGGAGTGCTGAAAACACCAGGAAACGTGTCTTTCGCATTCAACAGCACGAAAGCAGCGATTTCGGTGATTCTGCACACTTGTAACAGCAGCATCGAGAAATTTATAACTGAAACTGCATATCTCTGCTGGAAACCCAACGAAACCGAAGATTTCACAGTTTCTGCATGTCAAACGCAATGTGGAGTGCTGAAAACACCAGGAAACGCGTTTTCGCATTCAATACAACAAAAACAGCGATTTGGGTGATTCTGCACACTTGTAACAGCAGGTTCATGAAGATTATCACTGAAAATGCATATCTCAGCTGGAAACCCAACTATACCGAAGATATCTCAGTTTCCGCATGTCAAACGCACTGCGGAGTGCTGAAAACTCCAGGAAACGTGTTTTTCGCTTTCAATAGCACGAAAACAGCGATTTCGGTGATTCTGCACACTTTTAACAGCAGAATCATGAATTTATCACTGAAAACGCATATCTGAGCTGGAAACCCAGCGATACCGAAGATATCTCAGTTTCCGCATGTCAAACGCACTGCGGAGTGCTGAAAACTCCAGGAAACGTGTTTTTCGCTTTCAATAGCACGAAAACAGCGATTTCGGTGATTCTGCACACTTGTAACAGCAGTATCATGAATGTATCACTGAAAATGCATATATCAGCTGGAAACCCAACGAAACCGAAGATATCGCAGTTTCCGCAAATCAAACGCACTGCGGAGTGCTGAAAACACCAGGAAACGTGTTTTATGCATTCAATAGCACGAAAACAGCGGTTTCGGTGATTCTGCGCACTTGTAACAGCAGGATAATGACGATTATCACTGAAAATGCATATCTCAGCTGTAAACCCAACTATACCAAAGATATCTCAGTTTCCGCATGTCAAACGCACTGCGGAGTGCTGAAAACTCCAGGAAACGTGTTTTTCGCTTTCAATAGCACAAAAACAGCGATTTCGGTGATTCTGCACACTTGTAACAGCAGAATCATGAATTTATCACTGAAAACGCATATCTGAGCTGGAAACCCAGCGATACCGAAGATATCGCAGTTACCGCATGTCAAACGCACTGCGGAGTGCTGAAAACACCAGCAAACGTGTTTTCGCATTCAATAGCACGAAAACAGCGGTTTCGGTGATTCTGCACACTTGTAACAGCAGGATAATGAAGATTATCACTGAAAATGCATATCTCAGCTGGAAACCCAACTATACCGAAGATATCTCAGTTTCCGCATGTCAAACGCACTGCGGAGTGCTGAAAACTCCAGGAAACGTGTTTTTCGCTTTCAATAGCACGAAAACAGCAATTTCGGTGATTCTGCACACTTGCAACTGCAGTATCATGAATGTATCACTGAAAATGCATATATCCGCTGGAAACCCAACGAAACCGAAGATATCGCAGTTTACGCATGTCAAACGCTCTGTGGAGTGCTGAAAACACCAGGAAACGTGTCTTTCGCATTCAACAGCACGAAAACAGCGATTTCGGTGATTCTGCACACTTGTAACAGCAGTATCATGAATGTATCACTGAAAATGCATATATCAGCTGGAAACCCAACGAAACCGAAGATATCGCAGTTTACGCATGTCAAACGCTCTGTGGAGTGCTGAAAACACCAGGAAACGTGTCTTTCGCATTCAACAGCACGAAAACAGCGATTTCGGTGATTCTGCACACTTGTAACAGCAGAATCGAGAAATTTATAACTGAAACTGCATATCTCTGCTGGAAACCCAAAGATACCGAAGATATCGCAGTTTCCGCAAATCAAACGCACTGCGGAGTGCTGAAAACACCGGGAAACGTGTTTTATGCATTCAATAGCACGAAAACAGCGGTTTCGGTGATTCTGCGCACTTGTAACAGCAGGATAATGACGATTATCACTGAAAATGCATATCTCAGCTGTAAACCCAACTATACCAAAGATATCTCAGTTTCCGCATGTCAAACGCACTGCGGAGTGCTGAAAACTCCAGGAAACGTGTTTTTCGCTTTCAATAGCACAAAAACAGCGATTTCGGTGATTCTGCACACTTGTAACAGCAGAATCATGAATTTATCACTGAAAACGCATATCTGAGCTGGAAACCCAGCGATACCGAAGATATCGCAGTTACCGCATGTCAAACGCACTGCGGAGTGCTGAAAACACCAGGAAACGTGTTTTCGCATTCAATAGCACGAAAACAGCGGTTTCGGTGATTCTGCACACTTGTAACAGCAGGATAATGAAGATTATCACTGAAAATGCATATCTCAGCTGGAAACCCAACTATACCGAAGATATCTCAGTTTCCGCATGTCAAACGCACTGCGGAGTGCTGAAAACTACAGGAAACGTGTTTTTCGCTTTCAATAGCACGAAAACAGCAATTTCGGTGATTCTGCACACTTGCAACTGCAGTATCATGAATGTATCACTGAAAATGCATATGTCCGCTGGAAACCCAACGAAACCGAAGATATCGCTGTTTACGCATGTCAAACGCTCTGTGGAGTGCTGAAAACACCAGGAAACGTGTTTTCGCATTCAATAGCACGAAAACAGCGGATTCGGTGATTCTGCACACTTGTAACAGCAGGATAATGAAGATTATCACTGAAAATGCATATCTCAGCTGGAAACCCAACTATACCGAAGATATCTCAGTTTCCGCATGTCAAACGCACTGCGGAGTGCTGAAAACTCCAGGAAACGTGCTTTTCGCTTTCAATAGCACGAAAACAGCAATTTCGGTGATTCTGCACACTTGCAACTGCAGTATCATGAATGTATCACTGAAAATGCATATATCCGCTGGAAACCCAACGAAACCGAAGATATCGCAGTTTACGCATGTCAAACGCTCTGTGGAGTGCTGAAAACACCAGGAAACGTGTTTTATGCATTCAATAGCACGAAAACAGCGGTTTCGGTGATTCTGCACACTTGTAACAGCAGGATAATGAAGATTATCACTGAAAATGCATATCTCAGCTGGAAACCCAACTATACCGAAGATATCTCAGTTTCCGCATGTCAAACGCACTGCGGAGTGCTGAAAACTCCAGGAAACGTGCTTTTCGCTTTCAATAGCACAAAAACAGCGATTTCGGTGATTCTGCACACTTGTAACAGCAGAATCATGAATTTATCACTGAAAACGCATATCTGAGCTGGAAACCCAGCGATACCGAAGATATCGCAGTTACCGCATGTCAAACGCACTGCGGAGTGCTGAAAACACCAGGAAACGTGTCTTTCGCATTCAACAGCACGAAAGCAGCGATTTCGGTGATTCTGCACACTTGTAACAGCAGCATCGAGAAATTTATAACTGAAACTGCATATCTCTGCTGGAAACCCAACGAAACCGAAGATTTCACAGTTTCTGCATGTCAAACGCAATGTGGAGTGCTGAAAACACCAGGAAACGCGTTTTCGCATTCAATACAACAAAAACAGCGATTTGGGTGATTCTGCACACTTGTAACAGCAGGTTCATGAAGATTATCACTGAAAATGCATATCTCAGCTGGAAACCCAACTATACCGAAGATATCTCAGTTTCCGCATGTCAAACGCACTGCGGAGTGCTGAAAACTCCAGGAAACGTGTTTTTCGCTTTCAATAGCACGAAAACAGCGATTTCGGTGATTCTGCACACTTTTAACAGCAGAATCATGAATTTATCACTGAAAACGCATATCTGAGCTGGAAACCCAGCGATACCGAAGATATCTCAGTTTCCGCATGTCAAACGCACTGCGGAGTGCTGAAAACTCCAGGAAACGTGTTTTTCGCTTTCAATAGCACGAAAACAGCGATTTCGGTGATTCTGCACACTTGTAACAGCAGTATCATGAATGTATCACTGAAAATGCATATATCAGCTGGAAACCCAACGAAACCGAAGATATCGCAGTTTCCGCAAATCAAACGCACTGCGGAGTGCTGAAAACACCAGGAAACGTGTTTTATGCATTCAATAGCACGAAAACAGCGGTTTCGGTGATTCTGCGCACTTGTAACAGCAGGATAATGACGATTATCACTGAAAATGCATATCTCAGCTGTAAACCCAACTATACCAAAGATATCTCAGTTTCCGCATGTCAAACGCACTGCGGAGTGCTGAAAACTCCAGGAAACGTGTTTTTCGCTTTCAATAGCACAAAAACAGCGATTTCGGTGATTCTGCACACTTGTAACAGCAGAATCATGAATTTATCACTGAAAACGCATATCTGAGCTGGAAACCCAGCGATACCGAAGATATCGCAGTTACCGCATGTCAAACGCACTGCGGAGTGCTGAAAACACCAGCAAACGTGTTTTCGCATTCAATAGCACGAAAACAGCGGTTTCGGTGATTCTGCACACTTGTAACAGCAGGATAATGAAGATTATCACTGAAAATGCATATCTCAGCTGGAAACCCAACTATACCGAAGATATCTCAGTTTCCGCATGTCAAACGCACTGCGGAGTGCTGAAAACTCCAGGAAACGTGTTTTTCGCTTTCAATAGCACGAAAACAGCAATTTCGGTGATTCTGCACACTTGCAACTGCAGTATCATGAATGTATCACTGAAAATGCATATATCCGCTGGAAACCCAACGAAACCGAAGATATCGCAGTTTACGCATGTCAAACGCTCTGTGGAGTGCTGAAAACACCAGGAAACGTGTCTTTCGCATTCAACAGCACGAAAACAGCGATTTCGGTGATTCTGCACACTTGTAACAGCAGAATCGAGAAATTTATAACTGAAACTGCATATCTCTGCTGGAAACCCAAAGATACCGAAGATATCGCAGTTTCCGCAAATCAAACGCACTGCGGAGTGCTGAAAACACCAGGAAACGTGTTTTATGCATTCAATAGCACGAAAACAGCGGTTTCGGTGATTCTGCGCACTTGTAACAGCAGAATCATGAATTTATCACTGAAAATGTATATCTCTCCTGGTAACCTAAAGATACCAAAGATATCGCAGTTTCCCCATGTCAAACGCACTGTGGAGTTCTGAAAACACCAGGAAACGTGTTTTTCGCATTCAATAGGCCGAAAACAGCGATTTCGGTGATTCTGCACACTTGTAACAGCAGTATCATGAATGTATCACTGAAAATGCATATATCAGCTGGAAACCCAACGAAACCGAAGATATCGCAGTTTACGCATGTCAAACGCTCTGTGGAGTGCTGAAAACACCAGGAAACGTGTCTTTCGCATTCAACAGCACGAAAACAGCGATTTCGGTGATTCTGCACACTTGTAACAGCAGAATCGAGAAATTTATAACTGAAACTGCATATCTCTGCTGGAAACCCAAAGATACCGAAGATATCGCAGTTTCCGCAAATCAAACGCACTGCGGAGTGCTGAAAACACCAGGAAACGTGTTTTATGCATTCAATAGCACGAAAACAGCGGTTTCGGTGATTCTGCGCACTTGTAACAGCAGGATAATGACGATTATCACTGAAAATGCATATCTCAGCTGTAAACCCAACTATACCAAAGATATCTCAGTTTCCGCATGTCAAACGCACTGCGGAGTGCTGAAAACTCCAGGAAACGTGTTTTTCGCTTTCAATAGCACGAAAACAGCGATTTCGGTGATTCTGCACACTTGTAACAGCAGAATCATGAATTTATCACTGAAAACGCATATCTGAGCTGGAAACCCAGCGATACCGAAGATATCGCAGTTACCGCATGTCAAACGCACTGCGGAGTGCTGAAAACACCAGGAAACGTGTTTTCGCATTCAATAGCACGAAAACAGCGGTTTCGGTGATTCTGCACACTTGTAACAGCAGGATAATGAAGATTATCACTGAAAATGCATATCTCAGCTGGAAACCCAACGAAACCGAAGATTTCACAGTTTCCGCATGTCAAACGCAATGTGGAGTGCTGAAAACACCAGGAAACGCGTTTTCGCATTCAATACAACAAAAACAGCGATTTGGGTGATTCTGCACACTTGTAACAGCAGGTTCATGAAGATTATCACTGAAAATGCATATCTCAGCTGGAAACCCAACTATACCGAAGATATCTCAGTTTCCGCATGTCAAACGCACTGCGGAGTGCTGAAAACTCCAGGAAACGTGTTTTTCGCTTTCAATAGCACGAAAACAGCGATTTCGGTGATTCTGCACACTTTTAACAGCAGAATCATGAATTTATCACTGAAAACGCATATCTGAGCTGGAAACCCAGCGATACCGAAGATATCTCAGTTTCCGCATGTCAAACGCACTGCGGAGTGCTGAAAACTCCAGGAAACGTGTTTTTCGCTTTCAATAGCACGAAAACAGCGATTTCGGTGATTCTGCACACTTGTCACAGCAGTATCATGAATGTATCACTGAAAATGCATATATCAGCTGGAAACCCAACGAAACCGAAGATATCGCAGTTTACGCATGTCAAACGCTCTGCGGAGTGCTGAAAACTCCAGGAAACGTGTTTTTCGCTTTCAATAGCACGAAAACAGCGATTTCGGTGATTCTGCACACCTGTGACAGCAGAATCATGAATTTGTCACTGAAAATGCATATCTCAGCTGGAAACGCAACGAAACCGAAGATACCGCAGTTTCCGCATGTCAAACGCACTGTGGAGTGCTGAAAACACCAGAAAACGTGTTTTCGCATTCAATAGCACGAAAACAGCGGTTTCGGTGATTCTGCACACTTGTAACAGCAGGATAATGAAGATTATCACTGAAAATGCATATCTCAGCTGGAAACCCAACGAAACCGAAGATTTCACAGTTTCCGCATGTAAAACGCAATGTGGAGTGCTGAAAACACCAGGAAACGCGTTTTCGCATTCAATACAACCAAAACAGCGATTTGGGTGATTCTGCACACTTGTAACAGCAGGTTCATGAAGATTATCACTGAAAATGCATATCTCAGCTGGAAACCCAACTATACCGAAGATATCTCAGTTTCCGCATGTCAAACGCACTGCGGAGTGCTGAAAACTCCAGGAAACGTGTTTTTCGCTTTCAATAGCACGAAAACAGCGATTTCGGTGATTCTGCACACTTTTAACAGCAGAATCATGAATTTATCACTGAAAACGCATATCTGAGCTGGAAACCCAGCGATACCGAAGATATCTCAGTTTCCGCATGTCAAACGCACTGCGGAGTGCTGAAAACTCCAGGAAACGTGTTTTTCGCTTTCAATAGCACGAAAACAGCGATTTCGGTGATTCTGCACACTTGTAACAGCAGTATCATGAATGTATCACTGAAAATGCATATATCAGCTGGAAACCCAACGAAACCGAAGATATCGCAGTTTACGCATGTCAAACGCTCTGTGGAGTGCTGAAAACACCAGGAAACGTGTCTTTCGCATTCAACAGCACGAAAACAGCGATTTCGGTGATTCTGCACACTTGTAACAGCAGAATCGAGAAATTTATAACTGAAACTGCATATCTCTGCTGGAAACCCAAAGATACCGAAGATATCGCAGTTTCCGCAAATCAAACGCACTGCGGAGTGCTGAAAACACCAGGAAACGTGTTTTATGCATTCAATAGCACGAAAACAGCGGTTTCGGTGATTCTGCGCACTTGTAACAGCAGGATAATGACGATTATCACTGAAAATGCATATCTCAGCTGTAAACCCAACTATACCAAAGATATCTCAGTTTCCGCATGTCAAACGCACTGCGGAGTGCTGAAAACTCCAGGAAACGTGTTTTTCGCTTTCAATGGCACAAAAACAGCGATTTCGGTGATTCTTCACACTTGTAACAGCAGAATCATGAATTTATCACTGAAAACGCATATCTGAGCTGGAAACCCAGCGATACCGAAGATATCGCAGTTACCGCATGTCAAACGCACTGCGGAGTGCTGAAAACACCAGGAAACGTGTTTTCGCATTCAATAGCACGAAAACAGCGGTTTCGGTGATTCTGCGCACTTGTAACAGCAGGATAATGACGATTATCACTGAAAATGCATATATCCGCTGGAAACCCAACGAAACCGAAGATATCGCAGTTTACGCATGTCAAACGCTCTGTGGAGTGCTGAAAACACCAGGAAACGTGTCTTTCGCATTCAACAGCACGAAAGCAGCGATTTCGGTGATTCTGCACACTTGTAACAGCAGAATCGAGAAATTTATAACTGAAACTGCATATCTCTGCTGGAAACCCAAAGATACCGAAGATATCGCAGTTTCCGCAAATCAAACGCACTGCGGAGTGCTGAAAACACCAGGAAACGTGTTTTATGCATTCAATAGCACGAAAACAGCGGTTTCGGTGATTCTGCGCACTTGTAACAGCAGGATAATGACGATTATCACTGAAAATGCATATCTCAGCTGTAAACCCAACTATACCAAAGATATCTCAGTTTCCGCATGTCAAACGCACTGCGGAGTGCTGAAAACTCCAGGAAACGTGTTTTTCGCTTTAAATAGCACAAAAACAGCGATTTCGGTGATTCTGCACACTTGTAACAGCAGAATCATGAATTTATCACTGAAAACGCATATCTGAGCTGGAAACCCAGCGATACCGAAGATATCGCAGTTACCGCATGTCAAACGCCCTGCGGAGTGCTGAAAACACCAGGAAACGTGTTTTCGCATTCAATAGCACGAAAACAGCGGTTTCGGTGATTCTGCACACTTGTAACAGCAGGATAATGAAGATTATCACTGAAAATGCATATCTCAGCTGGAAACCCAACTATACCGAAGATATCTCAGTTTCCGCATGTCAAACGCACTGCGGAGTGCTGAAAACTCCAGGAAACGTGTTTTTCGCTTTCAATAGCACGAAAACAGCAATTTCGGTGATTCTGCACACTTGCAACTGCAGTATCATGAATGTATCACTGAAAATGCATATATCTGCTGGAAACCCAACGAAACCGAAGATATCGCAGTTTACGCATGTCAAACGCTCTGTGGAGTGCTGAAAACACCAGGAAACGTGTCTTTCGCATTCAACAGCACGAAAACAGCGATTTCGGTGATTCTGCACACTTGTAACAGCAGAATCGAGAAATTTATAACTGAAACTGCATATCTCTGCTGGAAACCCAAAGATACCGAAGATATCGCAGTTTCCGCAAATCAAACGCACTGCGGAGTGCTGAAAACACCAGGAAACGTGTTTTATGCATTCAATAGCACGAAAACAGCGGTTTCGGTGATTCTGCGCACTTGTAACAGCAGAATCATGAATTTATCACTGAAAATGTATATCTCTCCTGGAAACCTAAAGATACCAAAGATATCGCAGTTTCCCCATGTCAAACGCACTGTGGAGTTCTGAAAACACCAGGAAACGTGTTTTTCGCATTCAATAGGCCGAAAACAGCGATTTCGGTGATTCTGCACACTTGTAACAGCAGTATCATGAATGTATCACTGAAAATGCATATATCAGCTGGAAACCCAACGAAACCGAAGATATCGCAGTTTACGCATGTCAAACGCTCTGTGGAGTGCTGAAAACACCAGGAAACGTGTCTTTCGCATTCAACAGCACGAAAACAGCGATTTCGGTGATTCTGCACACTTGTAACAGCAGAATCGAGAAATTTATAACTGAAACTGCATATCTCTGCTGGAAACCCAAAGATACCGAAGATATCGCAGTTTCCGCAAATCAAACGCACTGCGGAGTGCTGAAAACACCAGGAAACGTGTTTTATGCATTCAATAGCACGAAAACAGCGGTTTCGGTGATTCTGCGCACTTGTAACAGCAGGATAATGACGATTATCACTGAAAATGCATATCTCAGCTGTAAACCCAACTATACCAAAGATATCTCAGTTTCCGCATGTCAAACGCACTGCGGAGTGCTGAAAACTCCAGGAAACGTGTTTTTCGCTTTCAATAGCACGAAAACAGCGATTTCGGTGATTCTGCACACTTGTAACAGCAGAATCATGAATTTATCACTGAAAACGCATATCTGAGCTGGAAACCCAGCGATACCGAAGATATCGCAGTTACCGCATGTCAAACGCACTGCGGAGTGCTGAAAACACCAGGAAACGTGTTTTCGCATTCAATAGCACGAAAACAGCGGTTTCGGTGATTCTGCACACTTGTAACAGCAGGATAATGAAGATTATCACTGAAAATGCATATCTCAGCTGGAAACCTAACGAAACCGAAGATTTCACAGTTTCCGCATGTCAAACGCAATGTGGAGTGCTGAAAACACCAGGAAACGCGTTTTCGCATTCAATACAACAAAAACAGCGATTTGGGTGATTCTGCACACTTGTAACAGCAGGTTCATGAAGATTATCACTGAAAATGCATATCTCAGCTGGAAACCCAACTATACCGAAGATATCTCAGTTTCCGCATGTCAAATGCACTGCGGAGTGCTGAAAACTCCAGGATGCGTGTTTTTCGCTTTCAATGGCACAAAAACAGCGATTTCGGTGATTCTTCACACTTGTAACAGCAGAATCATGAATTTATCACTGAAAACGCATATCTGAGCTGGAAACCCAGCGATACCGAAGATATCGCAGTTACCGCATGTCAAACGCACTGCGGAGTGCTGAAACCACCAGGAAACGTGTTTTCGCATTCAATAGCACGAAAACAGCGGTTTCGGTGATTCTGCGCACTTGTAACAGCAGGATAATGACGATTATCACTGAAAATGCATATATCCGCTGGAAACCCAACGAAACCGAAGATATCGCAGTTTACGCATGTCAAACGCTCTGTGGAGTGCTGAAAACACCAGGAAACGTGTCTTTCGCATTCAACAGCACGAAAGCAGCGATTTCGGTGATTCTGCACACTTGTAACAGCACAATCGAGAAATTTATAACTGAAACTGCATATCTCTGCTGGAAACCCAAAGATACCGAAGATATCGCAGTTTCCGCAAATCAAACGCACTGCGGAGTGCTGAAAACACCAGGAAACGTGTTTTATGCATTCAATAGCACGAAAACAGCGGTTTCGGTGATTCTGCGCACTTGTAACAGCAGGATAATGACGATTATCACTGAAAATGCATATCTCAGCTGTAAACCCAACTATACCAAAGATATCTCAGTTTCCGCATGTCAAACGCACTGCGGAGTGCTGAAAACTCCAGGAAACGTGTTTTTCGCTTTAAATAGCACAAAAACAGCGATTTCGGTGATTCTGCACACTTGTAACAGCAGAATCATGAATTTATCACTGAAAACGCATATCTGAGCTGGAAACCCAGCGATACCGAAGATATCGCAGTTACCGCATGTCAAACGCCCTGCGGAGTGCTGAAAACACCAGGAAACGTGTTTTCGCATTCAATAGCACGAAAACAGCGGTTTCGGTGATTCTGCACACTTGTAACAGCAGGATAATGAAGATTATCACTGAAAATGCATATCTCAGCTGGAAACCCAACTATACCGAAGATATCTCAGTTTCCGCATGTCAAACGCACTGCGGAGTGCTGAAAACTCCAGGAAACGTGTTTTTCGCTTTCAATAGCACGAAAACAGCAATTTCGGTGATTCTGCACACTTGCAACTGCAGTATCATGAATGTATCACTGAAAATGCATATATCTGCTGGAAACCCAACGAAACCGAAGATATCGCAGTTTACGCATGTCAAACGCTCTGTGGAGTGCTGAAAACACCAGGAAACGTGTCTTTCGCATTCAACAGCACGAAAACAGCGATTTCGGTGATTCTGCACACTTGTAACAGCAGAATCGAGAAATTTATAACTGAAACTGCATATCTCTGCTGGAAACCCAAAGATACCGAAGATATCGCAGTTTCCGCAAATCAAACGCACTGCGGAGTGCTGAAAACACCAGGAAACGTGTTTTATGCATTCAATAGCACGAAAACAGCGGTTTCGGTGATTCTGCGCACTTGTAACAGCAGAATCATGAATTTATCACTGAAAATGTATATCTCTCCTGGAAACCTAAAGATACCAAAGATATCGCAGTTTCCCCATGTCAAACGCACTGTGGAGTTCTGAAAACACCAGGAAACGTGTTTTTCGCATTCAATAGGCCGAAAACAGCGATTTCGGTGATTCTGCACACTTGTAACAGCAGTATCATGAATGTATCACTGAAAATGCATATATCAGCTGGAAACCCAACGAAACCGAAGATATCGCAGTTTACGCATGTCAAACGCTCTGTGGAGTGCTGAAAACACCAGGAAACGTGTCTTTCGCATTCAACAGCACGAAAACAGCGATTTCGGTGATTCTGCACACTTGTAACAGCAGAATCGAGAAATTTATAACTGAAACTGCATATCTCTGCTGGAAACCCAAAGATACCGAAGATATCGCAGTTTCCGCAAATCAAACGCACTGCGGAGTGCTGAAAACACCAGGAAACGTGTTTTATGCATTCAATAGCACGAAAACAGCGGTTTCGGTGATTCTGCGCACTTGTAACAGCAGGATAATGACGATTATCACTGAAAATGCATATCTCAGCTGTAAACCCAACTATACCAAAGATATCTCAGTTTCCGCATGTCAAACGCACTGCGGAGTGCTGAAAACTCCAGGAAACGTGTTTTTCGCTTTCAATAGCACGAAAACAGCGATTTCGGTGATTCTGCACACTTGTAACAGCAGAATCATGAATTTATCACTGAAAACGCATATCTGAGCTGGAAACCCAGCGATACCGAAGATATCGCAGTTACCGCATGTCAAACGCACTGCGGAGTGCTGAAAACACCAGGAAACGTGTTTTCGCATTCAATAGCACGAAAACAGCGGTTTCGGTGATTCTGCACACTTGTAACAGCAGGATAATGAAGATTATCACTGAAAATGCATATCTCAGCTGGAAACCTAACGAAACCGAAGATTTCACAGTTTCCGCATGTCAAACGCAATGTGGAGTGCTGAAAACACCAGGAAACGCGTTTTCGCATTCAATACAACAAAAACAGCGATTTGGGTGATTCTGCACACTTGTAACAGCAGGTTCATGAAGATTATCACTGAAAATGCATATCTCAGCTGGAAACCCAACTATACCGAAGATATCTCAGTTTCCGCATGTCAAATGCACTGCGGAGTGCTGAAAACTCCAGGAAACGTGTTTTTCGCTTTCAATAGCACGAAAACAGCGATTTCGGTGATTCTGCACACTTTTAACAGCAGAATCATGAATTTATCACTGAAAACGCATATCTGAGCTGGAAACCCAGCGATACCGAAGATATCTCAGTTTCCGCATGTCAAACGCACTGCGGAGTGCTGAAAACTCCAGGAAACGTGTTTTTCGCTTTCAATAGCACGAAAACAGCGATTTCGGTGATTCTGCACACTTGTAACAGCAGTATCATGAATGTATCACTGAAAATGCATATATCAGCTGGAAACCCAACGAAACCGAAGATATCGCAGTTTACGCATGTCAAACGCTCTGTGGAGTGCTGAAAACACCAGGAAACGTGTCTTTCGCATTCAACAACACGAAAACAGCGATTTCGGTGATTCTGCACACTTGTAACAGCAGAATCGAGAAATTTATAACTGAAACTGCATATCTCTGCTGGAAACCCAAAGATACCGAAGATATCGCAGTTTCCGCAAATCAAACGCACTGCGGAGTGCTGAAAACACCAGGAAACGTGTTTTATGCATTCAATAGCACGAAAACAGCGGTTTCGGTGATTCTGCGCACTTGTAACAGCAGGATAATGACGATTATCACTGAAAATGCATATCTCAGCTGTAAACCCAACTATACCAAAGATATCTCAGTTTCCGCATGTCAAACGCACTGCGGAGTGCTGAAAACTCCAGGAAACGTGTTTTTCGCTTTCAATAGCACAAAAACAGCGATTTCGGTGATTCTTCACACTTGTAACAGCAGAATCATGAATTTATCACTGAAAACGCATATCTGAGCTGGAAACCCAGCGATACCGAAGATATCGCAGTTACCGCATGTCAAACGCACTGCGGAGTGCTGAAAACACCAGGAAACGTGTTTTCGCATTCAATAGCACGAAAACAGCGGTTTCGGTGATTCTGCACACTTGTAACAGCAGGATAATGAAGATTATCACTGAAAATGCATATCTCAGCTGGAAACCCAACTATACCGAAGATATCTCAGTTTCCGCATGTCAAACGCACTGCGGAGTGCTGAAAACTCCAGGAAACGTGTTTTTCGCTTTCAATAGCACGAAAACAGCAATTTCGGTGATTCTGCACACTTGCAACTGCAGTATCATGAATGTATCACTGAAAATGCATATATCCGCTGGAAACCCAACGAAACCGAAGATATCGCAGTTGACGCATGTCAAACGCTCTGTGGAGTGCTGAAAACACCAGGAAACGTGTCTTTCGCATTCAACAGCACGAAAACAGCGATTTCGGTGATTCTGCACACTTGTAACAGCAGAATCGAGAAATTTATAACTGAAACTGCATATCTCTGCTGGAAACCCAAAGATACCGAAGATATCGCAGTTTCCGCAAATCAAACGCACTGCGGAGTGCTGAAAACACCAGGAAACGTGTTTTATGCATTCAATAGCACGAAAACAGCGGTTTCGGTGATTCTGCGCACTTGTAACAGCAGAATCATGAATTTATCACTGAAAATGTATATCTCTCCTGGAAACCTAATGATACCAAAGATATCGCAGTTTCCCCATGTCAAACGCACTGTGGAGTTCTGAAAACACCAGGAAACGTGTTTTTCGCATTCAATAGGCCGAAAACAGCGATTTCGGTGATTCTGCACACTTGTAACAGCAGTATCATGAATGTATCACTGAAAATGCATATATCAGCTGGAAACCCAACGAAACCGAAGATATCGCAGTTTACGCATGTCAAACGCTCTGTGGAGTGCTGAAAACACCAGGAAACGTGTCTTTCGCATTCAACAGCACGAAAACAGCGATTTCGGTGATTCTGCACACTTGTAACAGCAGAATCGAGAAATTTATAACTGAAACTGCATATCTCTGCTGGAAACCCAAAGATACCGAAGATATCGCAGTTTCCGCAAATCAAACGCACTGCGGAGTGCTGAAAACACCAGGAAACGTGTTTTATGCATTCAATAGCACGAAAACAGCGGTTTCGGTGATTCTGCGCACTTGTAACAGCAGGATAATGACGATTATCACTGAAAATGCATATCTCAGCTGTAAACCCAACTATACCAAAGATATCTCAGTTTCCGCATGTCAAACGCACTGCGGAGTGCTGAAAACTCCAGGAAACGTGTTTTTCGCTTTCAATAGCACGAAAACAGCGATTTCGGTGATTCTGCACACTTGTAACAGCAGAATCATGAATTTATCACTGAAAACGCATATCTGAGCTGGAAACCCAGCGATACCGAAGATATCGCAGTTACCGCATGTCAAACGCACTGCGGAGTGCTGAAAACACCAGGAAACGTGTTTTCGCATTCAATAGCACGAAAACAGCGGTTTCGGTGATTCTGCACACTTGTAACAGCAGGATAATGAAGATTATCACTGAAAATGCATATCTCAGCTGGAAACCTAACGAAACCGAAGATTTCACAGTTTCCGCATGTCAAACGCAATGTGGAGTGCTGAAAACACCAGGAAACGCGTTTTCGCATTCAATACAACAAAAACAGCGATTTGGGTGATTCTGCACACTTGTAACAGCAGGTTCATGAAGATTATCACTGAAAATGCATATCTCAGCTGGAAACCCAACTATACCGAAGATATCTCAGTTTCCGCATGTCAAATGCACTGCGGAGTGCTGAAAACTCCAGGAAACGTGTTTTTCGCTTTCAATAGCACGAAAACAGCGATTTCGGTGATTCTGCACACTTTTAACAGCAGAATCATGAATTTATCACTGAAAACGCATATCTGAGCTGGAAACCCAGCGATACCGAAGATATCTCAGTTTCCGCATGTCAAACGCACTGCGGAGTGCTGAAAACTCCAGGAAACGTGTTTTTCGCTTTCAATAGCACGAAAACAGCGATTTCGGTGATTCTGCACACTTGTAACAGCAGTATCATGAATGTATCACTGAAAATGCATATATCAGCTGGAAACCCAACGAAACCGAAGATATCGCAGTTTACGCATGTCAAACGCTCTGTGGAGTGCTGAAAACACCAGGAAACGTGTCTTTCGCATTCAACAACACGAAAACAGCGATTTCGGTGATTCTGCACACTTGTAACAGCAGAATCGAGAAATTTATAACTGAAACTGCATATCTCTGCTGGAAACCCAAAGATACCGAAGATATCGCAGTTTCCGCAAATCAAACGCACTGCGGAGTGCTGAAAACACCAGGAAACGTGTTTTATGCATTCAATAGCACGAAAACAGCGGTTTCGGTGATTCTGCGCACTTGTAACAGCAGGATAATGACGATTATCACTGAAAATGCATATCTCAGCTGTAAACCCAACTATACCAAAGATATCTCAGTTTCCGCATGTCAAACGCACTGCGGAGTGCTGAAAACTCCAGGAAACGTGTTTTTCGCTTTCAATAGCACAAAAACAGCGATTTCGGTGATTCTTCACACTTGTAACAGCAGAATCATGAATTTATCACTGAAAACGCATATCTGAGCTGGAAACCCAGCGATACCGAAGATATCGCAGTTACCGCATGTCAAACGCACTGCGGAGTGCTGAAAACACCAGGAAACGTGTTTTCGCATTCAATAGCACGAAAACAGCGGTTTCGGTGATTCTGCACACTTGTAACAGCAGGATAATGAAGATTATCACTGAAAATGCATATCTCAGCTGGAAACCCAACTATACCGAAGATATCTCAGTTTCCGCATGTCAAACGCACTGCGGAGTGCTGAAAACTCCAGGAAACGTGTTTTTCGCTTTCAATAGCACGAAAACAGCAATTTCGGTGATTCTGCACACTTGCAACTGCAGTATCATGAATGTATCACTGAAAATGCATATATCCGCTGGAAACCCAACGAAACCGAAGATATCGCAGTTGACGCATGTCAAACGCTCTGTGGAGTGCTGAAAACACCAGGAAACGTGTCTTTCGCATTCAACAGCACGAAAACAGCGATTTCGGTGATTCTGCACACTTGTAACAGCAGAATCGAGAAATTTATAACTGAAACTGCATATCTCTGCTGGAAACCCAAAGATACCGAAGATATCGCAGTTTCCGCAAATCAAACGCACTGCGGAGTGCTGAAAACACCAGGAAACGTGTTTTATGCATTCAATAGCACGAAAACAGCGGTTTCGGTGATTCTGCGCACTTGTAACAGCAGGATAATGAAGACTATCACTGAAAATGCATATCTCAGTTGGAAACCCAACTATACCGAAGATATTTCTGTTTCCGCATGTCAAACGCACTGCGGAGTGCTGAAAACACCAGGAAACGAGTTTTTCGCATTCAATAGCACGAAAACAGCGATTTCGGTGATTCTGCAAACTTAAAACAGCAGAATCATGAATTTATCACTGAAAATGCATATTTCAGCTGGAAACCCAACTGTACCGACGATATCACAGTTTCCGTAAAACAAGCGCACTGTGGAGTGCTGAAAACACCAGGAAACGTGTTTTTCGCTTTCAATAGCACGAAAACAGCGATTTCGGTGATTCTGCACACTTGTAACAGCAGAATCATGAATTTATCTCTGAAAACGCATATCTCAGCTAGAAACCCAGCGATACCGAAGATATCGCAGATTCCAAATGTGAAACGCACTGTGCAGTGCTGAAAACACCAGGAAACGTGTTTTTCGAATTCAATAGCACGAAACCAGCGATTTCGGTGATTCTGCGCACCTGTAAAAGGAGATTCATGAATTTATCACTGAAAATGCAGATCTCAGCTGGAAACCCAAAGATACCAAAGATACCGCAGTTTCCGCATGTCAAACGCACTGTGGAGTTCTGAAAACACCAGGAAACGTGTCTTTCGCATTCAATAGCACGAAAACAGCGATTTCGGTGATTCTGCACACTTGTAACAGCAGAATCATGAATTTATCACTGAAAATGCATATCTCAGCTGGAAACCCAACGAAACCGAAGATATCGCAGTTTCCGCATGACAAACGCACTGCGGAGTGCTGAAAACACCAGGAAACGAGTTTTTCGCATTCAATAGCACGAAAACAGCGATTTCGGTGATTCTGCAAACTTAAAACAGCAGAATCATGAATTTATCACTGAAAATGCATATCTCAGCTGCAAACCCAACGAAACCGAAGATATCACAGTTTCCGCATGTCAAACGCACTGCGGAGTGCTGAAAACTCCAGGAAACGTGTTTTTCGCATTCAATAGCACGCAGACAGCGATTTCGGTGATTCTGCATACTTCTCACAGAAGAATATACAAGATTATCATAGATAATGCATGTCGCAGCTGGCAACCCCAAGAAAACAAAGATATCGCGGTTTCCGCATATCAAACGCACTGTGGAGTGCTGAAAACACCAGGAAACGTGTCTTTCGCATTCAATAGCACGAAAACAGCGATTTCGGTGATTCAGCACACTTGCAACAGCAGAATCATGAATTTATCACTGAATATGCATATCTCAGTTGGAAACCCAACGAAACCGAAGATGTCACAGTTTCCGCATGTCAAACGCAATGTGGAGTGCTGAAAACACCAGGAAACGTGTTTTTCGCATTCAATAGCACGAAAACAGCGGTTTCGGTGATTCTGCACACTTGTAACAGCAGGATCATGAAGATTATCACTGAAAATGCATATCTCAGCTGGAAACCCAACGAAACCGAAGATATCGCAGTTTGCGCATGTCAGACGCACTGTGGAGTGCTGTAAACACCAGGAAACGTGTTTTACGCTTTCAATAGCACGAAAACAGCGAGTTCGGTGATTCTGCACACCTGTTACAGCAGAATCGTGAAATTTATCACTGAAAATGCATATCTCTGCTGGAAACCCAAAGATACCAAAGATATCGCAGTTGCCGCATGTCAAACGCACTGCGGAGTGCTGAAAACACCAGGAAACGTGTTTTTCGCATTCAATAGCACGACAACAGCGATTTGGGTGATTCTGCACACTTGTAACAGCGGGATCATGAAGATTATCACTGAAAATGCATATTTCACCTGGAAACCCAACGAAACCGAAGATATCGCAGTTTGCGCATGTCAAACGCACTCTGGAGCGCTGAAAGCACCAGATAACGTGTTTTATGCATTCAATAGCACGAAAACAGCGGTTTCGGTGATTCTGCACACTTGTAACAGCGGGATCATGAAGATTATCACTGAAAATGCATATTTCACCAGGACTCCCAACGAAACCGAAGATATCGCAGTTTCCGCATGTCAAACGCTCTGTGGAGTGCTGTAAACACCAGGAAACGTGTTTTTCGCATTCAATAGCACGAAAACAGCGAGTTCGGTGATTCTGCACACTTGTAACAGCAGAATTGAGAAATTTATCACTGGAAATGCATATCTCTGCTGGAAACCCAAAGATACCAATGATATCGCAGTTTGCGCATGTCAAACGCACTCTGGAGCGCTGAAAACACCAGTAAACGTGTTTTATGCATTCAATAGCACGAAAACAGCGGTTTCGGTGATTCTGCACACTTGTAACAGCAGGATAATGAAGATTATCACTGAAAATGCATATCTCAGCTGGAAACCCAACTATTCCGAAGATATCTCAGTTTGC
Organism: Anthophora plumipes; assembly: GCA_951804975.1. Classification (NCBI taxonomy): domain Eukaryota; kingdom Metazoa; phylum Arthropoda; class Insecta; order Hymenoptera; family Apidae; genus Anthophora; species Anthophora plumipes. The sequence goes on along the minus strand of CATORF010000581.1, from coordinate 668,443 downwards.
GATTGTCAAACGCACTGCGGAGTGCTGAAAACACCAGGAAACGTTTTTTTCGCATTCAATAGCACGAAAACAGCGATTTGGGTGATTCTGCACACTTGTAACAGCAGGATCATGAAGATTATCACTGAAAATGCATATCTCAGCTGGAAACCCAACGAAACCGAAGATGTCGCAGTTTCCGCATGTCAGACGCACTGTGGAGTGCTGTAAACACCAGGAAACGTGTTTTTCGCATTCAATAGCACGAAAACAGCGAGTTCGGTGATTCTGCACACTTGTAACAGCAGAATTGAGAAATTTATCACTGGAAATGCATATCTCTGCTGGAAACCCAAAGATACCAATGATATCGCAGTTTCCGCATGTCAAACGCACTGTGGAGCACTGAACACACCAGGAAACGTGTTTTTCGCATTCAATAGCACGAAAACAGCGATTTCGGTGATTCTGCACACTTGTAACAGCAGAATCATGAATTTATCACTGAAAATGCATATCTCAGCTAGAAACCCAACGAAACCGAAGATATCGCAGTTTCCGCATGTCAAACGCACTGCGGAGTGCTGAAAACACCAGGAAACGTGTTTTTCGCATTCAATAGCACGACAACAGCGATTTGGGTGATTCTGCACACTTGTAACAGCGGGATCATGAAGATTATCACTGAAAATGCATATTTCACCTGGAATTCCAACGAAACCGAAGATATCGCAGTTTCCGCATGTCAAACGCTCTGTGGAGTGCTGTAAACACCAGGAAACGTGTTTTTCGCATTCAATAGCACGAAAACAGCGGTTTCGGTGATTCTGCACACATGTAACAGCAGGATCATGAAGATTATCACTGAAAATGCATATCTCAGCTGGAAACCCAACGAAACCGAAGATATCGCAGTTTCCGCAACTCAAACGCACTGTGAGGTGCTGAAAACACCAGGAAACGTGTTTTCGCATTCAATAGCACGAAAACAGCGGTTTCGGTGATTCTGCACACTTGTAACAGCAGGATCATGAAGTATTATCACTGAACATGCATATCTCAGCGGGAAACCCAACGAAACCGAAGATATCGCAGTTTCCGCATGTCAGACGCACTGTGGAGTGCTGTAAACACCAGGAAACGTGTTTTTCGCATTCAATAGCACGAAAACAGCGATTTCGGTGATTCTGCATACTTCTTACAGAAGAATATCCAAGATTATCGTAGATAATGCACGCCTCAGCCGCAACCCCACGAAAACGACGATATCGCTGTTTCCGCAAATCCAACGCATTGTGGAGAGCTGAAAACACCAGGAAACGTGTTTTTTGCATTCAGTAGCACGAAATCAGCGATTTCGGTGGTTCTGCACACTTGTAACAGCAGAATCATGGATTTATCACTGAAAATGCATATCTCTGCTGGAAACCCAAAGATACCGAAGATATCGCTGTTTCCGCATGTCAAACGCACTGTGGGGTGCTAAAGACACCAGAGAACGTGTTTTTCGAATTCAATAGCACGAAACCAGCGATATCGGTGATTCTGCACACCTGTAAATGCAGAATCATGAATTTATCACTGAAAATGCATATCTCAGCTGGAAACCCAACGAAACCGAAGATATCGCTGTTTCCGCAAATCAAACGCATTGTGGAGAGCTGAAAACACCAGGAAACGTGTTTTTTGCATTCAGTAGCACGAAAACAGCGATTTCGGTGATTCTGCACACTTGTAACAGCAGAATCATGAATTTACCACTGAAAATGCATATCTCTGCTGGAAACCCAAAGATACCGAAGATATCTCAGTTTCCGATTGTCAAACGCACTGCGGAGTGCTGAAAACACCAGGAAACGTTTTTTTCGCATTCAATAGCACGAAAACAGCGATTTGGGTGATTCTGCACACTTGTAACAGCAGGATCATGAAGATTATCACTGAAAATGCATATCTCAGCTGGAAACCCAACGAAACCGAAGATGTCGCAGTTTCCGCATGTCAGACGCACTGTGGAGTGCTGTAAACACCAGGAAACGTGTTTTTCGCATTCAATAGCACGAAAACAGCGAGTTCGGTGATTCTGCACACTTGTAACAGCAGAATCGAGAAATTTATCACTGGAAATGCATATCTCTGCTGGAAACCCAAAGATACCAAAGATATCGCAGTTTCCGCATGTCAAACGCACTGTGGAGTACTGAAAACACCAGGAAACGTGTTTTTCGCATTCAATAGCACGAAAACAGCGATTTCGGTGATTCTGCACACTTGTAACAGCAGAATCATGAATTTATCACTGAAAATGCATATCTCAGCTAGAAACCCAACGAAACCGAAGATATCGCAGTTTCCGCATGTCAAACGCACTGCGGAGTGCTGAAAACACCAGGAAACGTGTTTTTCGCATTCAATAGCACGACAACAGCGATTTGGGTGATTCTGCACACTTGTAACAGCGGGATCATGAAGATTATCACTGAAAATGCATATTTCACCTGGAATCCCAACGAAACCGAAGATATCGCAGTTTCCGCATGTCAAACGCTCTGTGGAGTACTGTAAACACCAGGAAACGTGTTTTTCGCATTCAATAGCACGAAAACAGCGGTTTCGGTGATTCTGCACACTTGTAACTGCAGGATCATGAAGATTATCACTGAAAATGCATATCTCAGCTGGAAACCCAACGAAACCGAAGATATCGCAGTTTCCGCATGTCAGACGCACTGTGGAGTGCTGTAAACACCAGGAAACGGGTTTTTCGTATTCAATAGCACGAAAACAGCGAGTTCGGTGATTCTGCACACTTGTTACAGCAGAATCGAGAAATTTATCACTGAAAATGCATATCTCTGCTGGAAACCCAAAGATACCAAAGATATCGCAGTTTCCGCATGTCAAACGCACTGTGGAGTACTGAAAACACCAGGAAACGTGTTTTTCGCATTTAATAGCACGGAAACAGCGGTTTCGGTGATTCTGCACACTTGTAACAGCAGGATCATGAAGATTATCACTGCAAATGCATATCTCAGCTGGAAACCCAACGAAACCGAAGATATCGCAGTTTCCGCATGTCAGACGCACTGTGGAGTGCTGTAAACAATAGGAAACGTGTTTTCGCATTCAATAGCACGAAAACAGCGGTTTCGGTGATTCTGCACACTTGTAACAGCAGGATCATGAAGATTATCACTGAACATGCATATCTCAGCTGGAAACCCAACGAAACCGAGGATATCGCAGTTTCCGCAAATCAAACGCACTGTGAGGTGCTGATAACACCTGGAAACGTGTTTTCGCATTCAATAGCACGAAAACAGCGGTTTCGGTGATTCTGCACACTTGTAACAGCAGGATCATGAGGATTATCACTGCAAATGCATATCTCAGCTGGAAACCCAACGAAACCGAAGATATCGCAGTTTCCGCATGTCAGACGCACTGTGGAGTGCTGTAAACACCAGGAAACGTGTTTTTCGCATTCAATAGCACAAAGACAGCGATTTCGGTGATTCTGCATACTTCTCACAGAAGAATATCCAAGGATATCACAGATAATGCATGTCGCAGCTGGCAACCCCACGAAATCGAAGATATCGCGGTTTCCGCAAATCCAACGCACTATGGAGTGCTGAAAACACCAGGAAACGCGTTTTCGCATAGAATAGCACGAAAACAGCGGTTTCGGTGTTCCTGCACACATGTAACAGCAGGATCATGAAGATTATCACTGAAAATGCATATCTCAGCTGGAAACCCAACGAAACCGAAGATGTCGCAGTTTCCGCATGTCAGACGCACTGTGGAGTGCTGTAAACACCAGGAAACGTGTTTTTCGCATTCAATAGCACGAAAACAGCGAGTTCGGTGATTCTGCACACTTGTAACAGCAGAATCGAGAAATTTATCACTGGAAATGCATATCTCTGCTGGAAACCCAAAGTTACCAAAGATATCGCAGTTTCCGCATGTCAAACGCACTGTGGAGTACTGAAAACACCAGGAAACGTGTTTTTCGCATTCAATAGCACGAAAACAGCGATTTCGGTGATTCTGCACACTTGTAACAGCAGAATCATGAATTTATCACTGAAAATGCATATCTCAGCTAGAAACCCAACGAAACCGAAGATATCGCAGTTTCCGCATGTCAAACGCACTGCGGAGTGCTGAAAACACCAGGAAACGTGTTTTTCGCATTCAATAGCACGACAACAGCGATTTGGGTGATTCTGCACACTTGTAACAGTGGGATCATGAAGATTATCACCGGAAATGCATATTTCACCTGGAATCCCAACGAAACCGAAGATATCGCAGTTTCCGCGTGTCAAACGCTCTGTGGAGTGCTGTAAACACCAGGAAACGTGTTTTTCGCATTCAATAGCACGAAAACAGCGGTTTCGGTGATTCTGCACACTTGTAACTGCAGGATCATGAAGATTATCACTGAAAATGCATATCTCAGCTGGAAACCCAACGAAACCGAAGATATCGCAGTTTCCGCATGTCAGACGCACTGTGGAGTGCTGTAAACACCAGGAAACGTGTTTTTCGCATTCAATAGCACGAAAACAGCGAGTTCGGTGATTCTGCACACTTGTTACAGCAGAATCGAGAAATTTATCACTGAAAATGCATATCTCTGCTGGAAACCCAAAGATACCAAAGATATCGCAGTTTCCGCATGTCAAACGCACTGTGGAGTACTGAAAACACCAGGAAACGTGTTTTTCGCATTTAATAGCACGAAAACAGCGATTTCGGTGATTCTGCACACTTGTAACAGCAGAATCATGAATTTATCACTGAAAATGCATATCTCAGCTAGAAACCCAACGAAACCGAAGATATCGCAGTTTCCGCATGTCAAACGCACTGTGGAGTTCTGAAAACACCAGGAAACGTTTTTTTCGCATTCAAGAGAGCGAAAACAGCGATTTCGGTGATTCTGCACACTCATAACAGCAGAATCATGAATTTATCAATGAAAATGCATATCTCAGCAGGAAACCCAACGAAACCGAAGATTTCGCAGTTTCCGCAAATCAAACGCACTGTGGAGTGCTGAAAACACCAGGAAACGTGTTTTTCGCAATCAATAGCATGAAACCAGCGATTTCGGTGATTCTGCACACTCATAACAGCAGGATCATGAAGATTATCACTGAACATGCATATCTCAGCTGGAAACCCAACGAAACCGAAGATATCGCAGTTTCCGCAAATCAAACGCACTGTGAGGTGCTGATAACACCTGGAAACGTGTTTTCGCATTCAATAGCACGAAAACAGCGGTTTCGGTGATTCTGCACACTTGTAACAGCAGGATCATGAAGATTATCACTGCAAATGCATATCTCAGCTGGAAACCCAACGAAACCGAAGATATCGCAGTTTCCGCATGTCAGACGCACTGTGGAGTGCTGTAAACACCAGGAAACGTGTTTTTCGCATTCAATAGCACAAAGACAGCGATTTCGGTGATTCTGCATACTTCTCACAGAAGAATATCCAAGGATATCACAGATAATGCATGTCGCAGCTGGCAACCCCACGAAAACGAAGATATCGCGGTTTCCGCAAATCAAACGCACTATGGAGTGCTGAAAACACCAGGAAACGCGTTTTCGCATAGAATAGCACGAAAACAGCGGTTTCGGTGTTCCTGCACACTTGTAACAGCAGGATCATGAAGATTATCACTGAAAATGCATTTCTCAGCTGGAAACCCAACGAAACCGAAGATATCGCAGTTTCCGCATGTCAAACGCACTGTGGAGTGCTGAAAACACCAGGAAACGTGTTTTTTGCATTCAATAGCACGAAAACAGCGGTTTCGGTGATTCTGCACACATGTAACAGCAGGATCATGAAGATCATCACTGAAAATGCATATCTCAGCTGGAAACCCAACGAAACCGAAGATATCGCTGTTTCCGCAACTCAAACGCACTGTGAGGTGCTGAAAACACCAGGAAACGTGTTTTCGCATTCAATAGCACGAAAACAGCGGTTTCGGTGATTCTGCACACTTGTAACAGCAGGATCATGAAGATTATCACTGAACATGCATATCTCAGCTGGAAACCCAACGAAACCGAAGATATCGCAGTTTCCGCATGTCAGACGCACTGTGGAGTGCTGAAAACACCAGGAAACGTGTTTTTCGCAATCAATAGCATGGAACCAGCGATTTCGGTGATTCTGCACACCTGTAACAGCAGAATCATGAATTTAGCACTGAAAATGCATATCCCAGCTAGAAACCCAACGAAACCGAAGATATCGCAGTTTCCGCATGTGAAACGCACTGCGGAGTGCTGAAAACACCAGGAAACGTGTTTTTCGCATTCAATAGCTCGAAAACAGCGATTTCGGTGATTCTGCACACTTGTAACAGCAGAATCATGAATTTATCACTGAAAATGCATATCTCAGCTAGAAACCCAACGAAACCGAAGATATCGCAGTTTCCGCATGTCAAACGCTCTGTGGAGTGCTGAAAACACCAGAAAACGGGGTTTTCGCATTCAATAGCACGAAAACAGCGATTTTGGTGATTCTGCATACTTCTTACAGAAGAATATCCAAGATTATCGTAGATAATGCACGCCTCAGCCGCAACCCCACGAAAACGACGATATCGCTGTTTCCGCAAATCAAACGCATTGTGGAGAGCTGAAAACACCAGGAAACGTGTTTTTTGCATTCAGTAGCACGAAAACAGCGATTTCGGTGATTCTGCACACTTGTAACAGCAGAATCATGAATTTATCACTGAAAATGCATATCTCAGCTAGAAACCCAACGAAACCGAAGATATCGCAGTTTCCGCATGTCAGACGCACTGTGGAGTGCTGTAAACACCAGGAAACGTGTTTTTCGCATTCAAAAGCAAGAAAACAGCGATTTCGGTGATTCTGCACACTTGTAACAGCAGAATCATGAATTTATCACTGAAAATGCATATCTCAGATAGAAACCCAACGAAACCGAATATATCGCAGTTTCCGCATGTCAATCGCACTGCGGAGTGCTGAAAACACCAGGAAACGTGTTTTTCGCATTCAATAGCCCGAAAACAGCGATTTTGGTGATTCTGCATACTTCTTACAGAAGAATATCCAAGATTATCGTAGATAATGCACGCCTCAGCCGCAACCCCACGAAAACGACGATATCGCTGTTTCCGCAAATCAAACGCATTGTGGAGAGCTGAAAACACCAGGAAACGTGTTTTTTGCATTCAGTAGCACGAAAACAGCGATTTCGGTGATTCTGCACACTTGTAACAGCAGAATCATGAATTTATCACTGAAAATGCATATCTCTGCTGGAAACCCAAAGATACCGAAGATATCGCAGTTTCCGCTTGTCATACGCACAGTGGGGTGCTGAAGACACCAGAGAACGTGTTTTTCGCATTCAATAGCTCGAAACCAGCGATATCGGTGATTCTGCACACCTTTAAAAGCAGAATCATGAATTTATCACTGAAAATGCATATCTCAGCTGGAAACCCAACGAAACCGAAGATATCGCAGTTTCCGCAAATTAAACGCACTGTGGAGTGCTGAAAACACCAGGAAACGTGTTTTTGCATTCAATAGCACGAAAGCAGCGGTTTCGGTGATTCTGCACACTTGTAACAGAAGAATCATGAATTTATCACTGAAAATGCATATCTCAGCTAGAAACCCAACGAAACCGAAGATATCGCAGTTTCCGCATGTCAGACGCACTGTGGAGTGCTGTAAACACCAGGAAACGTGTTTTTCGCATTCAATAGCAAGAAAACAGCGATTTCGGTGATTCTGCACACTTGTAACAGCAGAATCATGAATTTATCACTGAAAATGCATATCTCAGATAGAAACCCAACGAAACCGAATATATCGCAGTTTCCGCATGTCAATCGCACTGCGGAGTGCTGAAAACACCAGGAAACGTGTTTTTCGCATTCAATAGCCCGAAAACAGCGGTTTCGGTGATTCTGCACACTTGTAACAGCAGAATCATGAATTTATCACTGAAAATGCATATCTCAGCTGGAAACCCAACGAAACCGAAGATATCGCAGTTTCCGCAAATTAAACGCACTGTGGAGTGCTGAAAACACCAGGAAACGTGTTTTTGCATTCAATAGCACGAAAACAGCGGTTTCGGTGATTCTGCACACTTGTAACAGCAGAATCGAGAAATTTATCACTGAAAATGTATATCTCTCCTGGAAACCTAAAGATACCAAAGATATCGCAGTTTCCCCATGTCAAACGCACTGTGGAGTTCTGAAAACACCAGGAAACGTGTTTTTCGCATTCAATAGCCCGAAAACAGCGGTTTCGGTGATTCTGCACACTTGTAACAGCAGAATCATGAATTTATCAGTGAAAATGCATATCCCAGCTGGAAACCCAACTATACCGAAGATATCGCAGTTTCCGCATGTGAAACGCACTGTGGAGTGCTGAAAACTCCAGGAAACGTGTTTTTCGCATTCAATAGCACGAATACAGCGTTTTCGGCGATTCTGCACACTTGTAACAGCTGGATCATGAAGATTATCACTGAAAATGCATATCTCAGCTGGAAACACAACGAAACCGAAGATCTCGCAGTTTCCGAATGTCAAACGCACTGTGGAGTTCTGAAAACTCCAGGAAACGTGTTTTTTGCATTCAATAGCACGAAAACAGCGGTTTCGGTGATTCTGGACACTTGTAACAGCATGATCATGAAGATTATCACTGAAAATGCATATTTCACCTGGTAACCCAACGAAACCGAAGATATCGCAGTTTCCGCATGTAAAACGCACTGTGGAGTGCTGAAAACACCGGGAAACGTGTTTTTTGCATTCAAAGGTACGAAAACAGCGGTTTCGGTGATTCTGCACACATGTAACAGCAGGATCATGAAGATTATCACTGAAAATGCATATCTCAGCTGGAAACCCAACGATAACGAAGATATCGCAGTTTCCGCATGTCAAACGCTATGTGGAGTGCTGAAAACACCAGGAAACGTGTTTTTCGCCTTCAATAGCACGAAAACAGCGGTTTCGGTGATTCTGCACACATGTAACAGCAGGATCATGAAGCTTATCACTGAAAATGCATATCTCAGCTGGAAACCCAACTATACCGAAGATATCACAGTTTCCGCATGTCAAACGCAATGTGGAGTGCTGAAAACACCAGGAAACGTTTTGTTCGCATTCAACAGCACGAATACAGCGTTTTCGGTGATTCTGCACACCTGTAAAAGCAGAATCATGAATTTATCACTGAAAATGCCTATCTCAGCTGGAAACCCAACGAAACCGAAGATATCGCAGTTTCCGCAAATCAAACGCACTGTGGAGTTCTGAAAACACCAGGAAACATGTTTTTCGCATTCAATAGCCCGAAAACAGCGGTTTCGGTGATTCTGCACACTTGTAACAGCAGAATCATGAATTTATCAGTGAAAATGCATATCTCAGCTGGAAACCCAACTATACCGAAGATATCGCAGTTTCCGCATGTTAAACGCACTGTGGAGTGCTGAAAACACCAGGAAACGTGTTTTTGCATTCAATACCACGAAAACAGCGGTTTCGGTGATTCTGCACACTTGTAACAGCAGAATCGAGAAATTTATCACTGAAAATGTATATCTCTCCTGGAAACCTAAAGATACCAAAGATATCGCAGTTTCCGCATGTCAAACGCACTGTGGAGTTCTGAAAACACCAGGAAACGTGTTTTTCGCATTCAATAGCCCGAAAACAGCGATATCGGTGATTCTGCACACCTGTAAAAGCAGAATCATGAATTTATCACTGAAAATGCATATCTCAGCTGGAAACCCAACGAAACCGAAGATATCGCAGTTTCCGCAAATCAAACGCACTGTGAGGTGCTGATAACACCAGGAAACGTGTTTTCGCATTCAATAGCACGAATACAGCGTTTTCGGCGATTCTGCACACTTGTAACAGCAGGATCATGAAGATTATCACTGAAAATGCATATCTCAGCTGGAAACCCAACTATACCGAAGATATCACAGTTTCCGCAGGTGAAACGCACTGTGGAGTGCTGAAAACACCAGGAAACGTGTTTTTTGCAATCAATAGCACGAAAACAGCGGTTTCGGTGATTCCGCACACTTGCAACAGCAGGATAATGAAGATTATCACTGAAAATGCATATCTCAGCTGGAAACCCAACTATACCGAAGATATCGCAGTTTCCGCAAATCAAACGCACTGTGGAGTGCTGAAAACACCAGGAAACGTGTTTTTGCATTCAATACCACGAAAACAGCGGTTTCGGTGATTCTGCACACTTGTAACAGCAGAATCGAGAAATTTATCACTGAAAATGTATATCTCTCCTGGAAACCTAAAGATACCAAAGATATCGCAGTTTCCCCATGTCAAACGCACAGTGGAGTTCTGAAAACACCAGGAAACGTGTTTTTCGCATTCAATAGCCCGAAAACAGCGGTTTCGGTGATTCTGCACACTTGTAACAGCAGAATCATGAATTTATCAGTGAAAATGCATATTCCAGCTGGAAACCCAACTATACCGAAGATATCGCAGTTTCCGCATGTGAAACGCACTGTGGAGTGCTGAAAACACCAGGAAACGTGTTTTTCGCATTCAATAGCACGAATACAGCGTTTTCGGCGATTCTGCACACTTGTAACAGCTGGATCATGAAGATTATCACTGAAAATGCATATCTCAGCTGGAAACCCAACGAAACCGAAGATCTCGCAGTTTCCGAATGTCAAACGCACTGTGGAGTTCTGAAAACTCCAGGAAACGTGTTTTTTGCATTCAATAGCACGAAAACAGCGCTTTCGGTGATTCTGGACACTTGTAACAGCATGATCATGAAGATTATCACTGAACATGCATATTTCACCTGGTAACCCAACGAAACCGAAGATATCGCAGTTTCCGCATGTGATACGCACTTTGGAGTGCTGAAAACACCGGGAAACGTGTTTTTTGCATTCAAAGGCACGAAAACAGCGGTTTCGGTGATTCTGCACACATGTAACAGCAGGATCATGAAGATTATCACTGAAAATGCATATCTCAGCTGGAAACCCAACGATAACGAAGATATCGCAGTTTCCGCATGTCAAACGCTATGTGGAGTGCTGAAAACACCAGGAAACGTGTTTTTCGCCTTCAATAGCACGAAAACAGCGGTTTCGGTGATTCTGCACACATGTAACAGCAGGATCATGAAGATTATCACTGAAAATGCATATCTCAGCTTGAAACCCAACGAAACCGAAGATATCGCAGTTTCCGCAAATCAAACGCACTGTGGAGTGCTGAAAACACCAGGAAACGTGTTTTTGCATTCAATACCACGAAAACAGCGGTTTCGGTGATTCTGCACACTTGTAACAGCAGAATCGAGAAATTTATCACTGAAAATGTATATCTCTCCTGGAAACCTAAAGATACCAAAGATATCGCAGTTTCCGCATGTCAAACGCACTGTGGAGATCTGAAAACACCAGGAAACGTGTTTTTCGCATTCAATAGCCCGAAAACAGCGGTATCGGTGATTCTGCACACTTGTAACAGCAGAATCATGAATTTATCAGTGAAAATGCATATCTCAGCTGGAAACCCAACTATACCGAAGATATCGCAGTTTCCGCATGTGAAACGCACTGTGGAGTGCTGAAAACACCAGGAAACGTGTTTTTGCATTCAATACCACGAAAACAGCGTTTTCTGTGATTCTGCACACTTGTAACTGCAGAATCATGAATTTATCAGTGAAAATGCATAGCTCAGCTGGAAACCCAACTATACCGAAGATATCGCAGTTTCCGCATGTGAAACGCACTGTGGAGTGCTGAAAACACCAGGAAACGTGTTTTTCGCATTCAACAGCACGAATACAGCGGTTTCGGTGATTCTGCACACTTGTATCTGCAGAATCATGAATTTATCAGTGAAAATGCATATCTCAGCTGGAAACCCAACTATACCGAAGATATCGCAGTTTCCGCAAATCAAACGCACTGTGGAGTGCTGAAAACACCAGGAAACGTGTTTTTGCATTCAATACCACGAAAACAGCGGTTTCGGTGATTCTGCACACTTGTAACAGCAGAATCGAGAAATTTATCACTGAAAATGTATATCTCTCCTGGAAACCTAAAGATACCAAAGATATCGCAGTTTCCGCATGTCAAACGCACTGTGGAGTTCTGAAAACACCAGGAAACGTGTTTTTCGCATTCAATAGCCCGAAAACAGCGGTATCGGTGATTCTGCACACTTGTAACAGCAGAATCATGAATTTATCAGTGAAAATGCATATCTCAGCTGGAAACCCAACTATACCGAAGATATCGCAGTTTCCGCATGTGAAACGCACTGCGGAGTGCTGAAAACACCAGGAAACGTGTTTTTGCATTCAATACCACGAAAACAGCGGTTTCGGTGATTCTGCACACTTGTAACAGCAGAATCGAGAAATTTATCACTGAAAATGTATATCTCTCCTGGAAACCTAAAGATACCGAAGATATCGCAGTTTCCGCATGTCAAACGCACTGTGTAGTTCTGAAAACTCCAGGAAACGTGTTTTTTGCATTCAATAGCACGAAAACAGCGGTTTCGGTGATTCTGGACACTTGTAACAGCATGATCATGAAGATTATCACTGAAAATGCATATTTCACCTGGAAACCCAACGAAACCGAAGATATCGCAGTTTCCGCATGTGAAACGCACTGTGGAGTGCTGAAAACACCGGGAAACGTGTTTTTTGCATTCAAAGGCACGAAAACAGCGGTTTCGGTGATTCTGCACACATGTAACAGCAGGATCATGAAGATTATCACTGAAAATGCATATCTCAGCTGGAAACCCAACGATAACGAAGATATCGCAGTTTCCGCATGTCAAACGCAATGTGGAGTGCTGAAAACACCAGGAAACGTGTTTTTCGCCTTCAATAGTACGAAAACAGCGGTTTCGGTGATTCTGCACACATGTAACAGCAGGATCATGAAGATTATCACTGAAAATGCATATCTCAGCTGGAAACCCAACTATACCGAAGATATCACAGTTTCCGCATGTCAAACGCAATGTGGAGTGCTGAAAACACCAGGAAACGTTTTCTTCGCATTCAACAGCACGAATACAGCGTTTTCGGTGATTCTGCACACTTGTAACTGCAGAATCATGAATTTATCACTGAAAATGCATATCTCAGCTGGAAACCCAACTATACCGAAGATATCGCAGTTTCCGCAGGTGAAACGCACTGTGGAGTGCTGAAAACACCAGCAAACGGTTTTTTGCATTCAATAGCACGAAAACAGCGGTTTCGGTCATTCTGGACACTTGTAACAGCATGATCATGAAGATTATCACTGAAAATGCATATCTCAGCTGGAAACCCAACGATAACGAAGATATCGCAGTTTCCGCATGTGAAACGCACTGTGGAGTGCTGAAAACACCAGGAAACGTGTTTTTCGCATTCAACAGCACGAATACAGCGGTTTCGGTGATTCTGCACACTTGTATCTGCAGAATCATGAATTTATCAGTGAAAATGCATATCTCAGCTGGAAACCCAACTATACCGAAGATATCGCAGTTTCCGCAAATCAAACGCACTGTGGAGTGCTGAAAACACCAGGAAACGTGTTTTTGCATTCAATACCACGAAAACAGCGGTTTCGGTGATTCTGCACACTTGTAACAGCAGAATCGAGAAATTTATCACTGAAAATGTATATCTCTCCTGGAAACCTAAAGATACCAAAGATATCGCAGTTTCCGCATGTCAAACGCACTGTGGAGTTCTGAAAACACCAGGAAACGTGTTTTTCGCATTCAATAGCCCGAAAACAGCGGTATCGGTGATTCTGCACACTTGTAACAGCAGAATCATGAATTTATCAGTGAAAATGCATATCTCAGCTGGAAACCCAACTATACCGAAGATATCGCAGTTTCCGCATGTGAAACGCACTGCGGAGTGCTGAAAACACCAGGAAACGTGTTTTTGCATTCAATACCACGAAAACAGCGGTTTCGGTGATTCTGAACACTTGTAACAGCAGAATCGAGAAATTTATCACTGAAAATGTATATCTCTCCTGGAAACCTAAAGATACCGAAGATATCGCAGTTTCCGCATGTCAAACGCACTGTGTAGTTCTGAAAACTCCAGGAAACGTGTTTTTTGCATTCAATAGCACGAAAACAGCGGTTTCGGTGATTCTGGACACTTGTAACAGCATGATCATGAAGATTATCACTGAAAATGCATATTTCACCTGGAAACCCAACGAAACCGAAGATATCGCAGTTTCCGCATGTGAAACGCACTGTGGAGTGCTGAAAACACCGGGAAACGTGTTTTTTGCATTCAAAGGCACGAAAACAGCGGTTTCGGTGATTCTGCACACATGTAACAGCAGGATCATGAAGATTATCACTGAAAATGCATATCTCAGCTGGAAACCCAACGATAACGAAGATATCGCAGTTTCCGCATGTCAAACGCAATGTGGAGTGCTGAAAACACCAGGAAACGTGTTTTTCGCCTTCAATAGTACGAAAACAGCGGTTTCGGTGATTCTGCACACATGTAACAGCAGGATCATGAAGATTATCACTGAAAATGCATATCTCAGCTGGAAACCCAACTATACCGAAGATATCACAGTTTCCGCATGTCAAACGCAATGTGGAGTGCTCAAAACACCAGGAAACGTGTTTTTCGCATTCAATAGCACGAAAACAGCGGTTTCGGTGATTCTGGACACTTGTAACAGCATGATCATGAAGATTATCACTGAAAATGCATATCTCAGCTGGAAACCCAACGATAACGAAGATATCGCAGTTTCCGCATGTGAAACGCACTGTGGAGTGCTGAAAACACCAGGAAACGTTTTCTTCGCATTCAACAGCACGAATACAGCGTTTTCGGTGATTCTGCACACTTGTAACTGCAGAATCATGAATTTATCACTGAAAATGCATATCTCAGCTGGAAACCCAACTATACCGAAGATATCGCAGTTTCCGCAGGTGAAACGCACTGTGGAGTGCTGAAAACACCAGCAAACGGTTTTTTGCATTCAATAGCACGAAAACAGCGGTTTCGGTCATTCTGGACACTTGTAACAGCATGATCATGAAGATTATCACTGAAAATGCATATCTCAGCTGGAAACCCAACGATAACGAAGATATCGCAGTTTCCGCATGTGAAACGCACTGTGGAGTGCTGAAAACACCAGGAAACGTGTTTTTCGCATTCAACAGCACGAATACAGCGGTTTCGGTGATTCTGCACACTTGTATCTGCAGAATCATGAATTTATCAGTGAAAATGCATATCTCAGCTGGAAACCCAACTATACCGAAGATATCGCAGTTTCCGCAAATCAAACGCACTGTGGAGTGCTGAAAACACCAGGAAACGTGTTTTTGCATTCAATACCACGAAAACAGCGGTTTCGGTGATTCTGCACACTTGTAACAGCAGAATCGAGAAATTTATCACTGAAAATGTATATATCTCCTGGAAACCTAAAGATACCAAAGATATCGCAGTTTCCGCATGTCAAACGCACTGTGGAGTTCTGAAAACACCAGGAAACGTGTTTTTCGCATTCAATAGCCCGAAAACAGCGGTATCGGTGATTCTGCACACTTGTAACAGCAGAATCATGAATTTATCAGTGAAAATGCATATCTCAGCTGGAAACCCAACTATACCGAAGATATCGCAGTTTCCGCATGTGAAACGCACTGCGGAGTGCTGAAAACACCAGGAAACGTGTTTTTGCATTCAATACCACGAAAACAGCGGTTTCGGTGATTCTGAACACTTGTAACAGCAGAATCGAGAAATTTATCACTGAAAATGTATATCTCTCCTGGAAACCTAAAGATACCGAAGATATCGCAGTTTCCGCATGTCAAACGCACTGTGTAGTTCTGAAAACTCCAGGAAACGTGTTTTTTGCATTCAATAGCACGAAAACAGCGGTTTCGGTGATTCTGGACACTTGTAACAGCATGATCATGAAGATTATCACTGAAAATGCATATTTCACCTGGAAACCCAACGAAACCGAAGATATCGCAGTTTCCGCATGTGAAACGCACTGTGGAGTGCTGAAAACACCGGGAAACGTGTTTTTTGCATTCAAAGGCACGAAAACAGCGGTTTCGGTGATTCTGCACACATGTAACAGCAGGATCATGAAGATTATCACTGAAAATGCATATCTCAGCTGGAAACCCAACGATAACGAAGATATCGCAGTTTCCGCATGTCAAACGCAATGTGGAGTGCTGAAAACACCAGGAAACGTGTTTTTCGCCTTCAATAGTACGAAAACAGCGGTTTCGGTGATTCTGCACACATGTAACAGCAGGATCATGAAGATTATCACTGAAAATGCATATCTCAGCTGGAAACCCAACTATACCGAAGATATCACAGTTTCCGCATGTCAAACGCAATGTGGAGTGCTGAAAACACCAGGAAACGTTTTCTTCGCATTCAACAGCACGAATACAGCGTTTTCGGTGATTCTGCACACTTGTAACTGCAGAATCATGAATTTATCAGTGAAAATGCATATCTCAGCTGGAAACCCAACTATACCGAAGATATCGCAGTTTCCGCAGGTGAAACGCACTGTGGAGTGCTGAAAACACCAGCAAACGGTTTTTTGCATTCAATAGCACGAAAACAGCGGTTTCGGTGATTCTGGACACTTGTAACAGCATGATCATGAAGATTATCACTGAAAATGCATATCTCAGCTGGAAACCCAACGATAACGAAGATATCGCAGTTTCCGCATGTGAAACGCACTGAGGAGTGCTGAAAACACCAGGAAACGTGTTTTTCGCATTCAATAGCAAGAAAACAGCGGTTTCGGTGATTCTGCACACATGTAACAGCAGGATCATGAAGATTATCACTGAAAATGCATATCTCAGCTGGAAACCCAACGATAACGAAGATATCGCAGTTTCCGCATGTGAAACGCACTGTGGAGTGCTGAAAACACCAGGAAACGTGTTTTTCGCATTCAACAGCACGAATACAGCGTTTTCGGTGATTCTGCACACTTGTAACTGCAGAATCATGAATTTATGAGTGAAAATGCATATCTCAGCTGGGAACCCAACTATACCGAAGATATCGCAGTTTCCGCATGTGAAACGCACTGTGGAGTGCTCAAAACACCAGGAAACGTGTTTTTTGCATTCAATAGCACGAAAACAGCGTTTTCGGTGATTCTGCACACTTGTAACAGCAGGATCATGAAGATTATTACTGAAAATGCATATCTCAGCTGGAAACCCAACTATACCGAAGATATCGCAGTTTCCGCATGTGAAACGCACTGTGGAGTGCTGAAAACACCTGGAAACGTGTTTTTTGCATTCAATAGCACGAAAACAGCGGTTTCGGTGATTCTGCACACATGTAACAGCAGGATCATGAAGATTATCACTGAAAATGCATATCTCAGCTGGAAACCCAATGATAACGAAGATATCGCAGTTCCCGCATGTCAAACGCAATGTGGAGTGCTGAAAACACCAGGAAACGTGTTTTTCGCATTCAACAGCACGAATACAGCGTTTTCGGTGATTCTGCACACTTGTATCTGCAGAATCATGAATTTATCAGTGAAAATGCATATCTCAGCTGGAAACCCAACTATACCGAAGATATCGCAGTTTCCGCATGTGAAACGCACTGTGGAGTGCTGAAAACACCTGGAAACGTGTTTTTTGCATTCAATAGCACGAAAACAGCGGTTTCGGTGATTCTGCACACATGTAACAGCAGGATCATGAAGATTATCACTGAAAATGCATATCTCAGCTGGAAACCCAATGATAACGAAGATATCGCAGTTCCCGCATGTCAAACGCAATGTGGAGTGCTGAAAACACCAGGAAACGTGTTTTTCGTATTCAACAGCACGAAAACAGTGTTTTCGGTGATTCTGCACACTTGTAACAGCAGGATCATGAAGATTATCACTGAAAATGCATATCTCAGCTGGAAACCCAACGATCACGATGATATCGCGGTTTTCGCAAATCAAACGCACGGTGGAGTGCTGAAAACACCAGGAAACGTGTTTTTCGCTTTCAATAGCCGAAAACAGCGATTTCGGTGATTCTGCATACTTCTCACTGAAGAATATACAAGATTACCGTAGATAATGCATGTCTCAGCCGGCAACCCCACGAAAGAGATGATATCGCGGTTTCCGCAAATCAAACGCACTGTGGAGTGCTGAAAACACCAGGAAACGTGTTTTTCGCCTTCAATAGCACGAAAACAGCGGTTTCGGTGATTCTGCACACATGTAACAGCAGGATCATGAAGATTATCACTGAAAATGCATATCTCAGCTGGAAACCCAACTATACCGAAGATATCGCAGTTTCCGCATGTGAAACGCACTGTGGAGTGCTGAAAACACCAGGAAACGTGTTTTTTGCATACAATAGCACGAAAACAGCGGTTTCGGTGATTCCGCACACATGTAACAGCAGGATCATGAAGATTATCACTGAAAATGCATATCTCAGCTGGAAACCCAACTATACCGAAGATATCACAGTTTCCGCAGGTGAAACGCACTGTGGAGTGCTGAAAACACCTGGAAACGTGTTTTTTGCATTCAATAGCACGAAAACAGCGGTTTCGGTGATTCTGCACACATGTAACAGCAGGATCATGAAGATTATCACTGAAAATGCATATCTCAGCTGGAAACCCAATGATAACGAAGATATCGCAGTTCCCGCATGTCAAACGCAATGTGGAGTGCTGAAAACACCAGGAAACGTGTTTTTCGCATTCAACAGCACGAATACAGCGTTTTCGGTGATTCTGCACACTTGTATCTGCAGAATCATGAATTTATCAGTGAAAATGCATATCTCAGCTGGAAACCCAACTATACCGAAGATATCGCAGTTTCCGCATGTGAAACGCACTGTGGAGTGCTGAAAACACCTGGAAACGTGTTTTTTGCATTCAATAGCACGAAAACAGCGGTTTCGGTGATTCTGCACACATGTAACAGCAGGATCATGAAGATTATCACTGAAAATGCATATCTCAGCTGGAAACCCAATGATAACGAAGATATCGCAGTTCCCGCATGTCAAACGCAATGTGGAGTGCTGAAAACACCAGGAAACGTGTTTTTCGCATTCAACAGCACGAAAACAGTGTTTTCGGTGATTCTGCACACTTGTAACAGCAGGATCATGAAGATTATCACTGAAAATGCATATCTCAGCTGGAAACCCAACGATCACGATGATATCGCGGTTTTCGCAAATCAAACGCACGGTGGAGTGCTGAAAACACCAGGAAACGTGTTTTTCGCTTTCAATAGCCGAAAACAGCGATTTCGGTGATTCTGCATACTTCTCACTGAAGAATATACAAGATTACCGTAGATAATGCATGTCTCAGCCGGCAACCCCACGAAAGAGATGATATCGCGTTTTCCGCAAATCAAACGCACTGTGGAGTGCTGAAAACACCAGGAAACGTGTTTTTCGCCTTCAATAGCACGAAAACAGCGGTTTCGGTGATTCTGCACACATGTAACAGCAGGATCATGAAGATTATCACTGAAAATGCATATCTCAGCTGGAAACCCAACTATACCGAAGATATCGCAGTTTCCGCATGTGAAACGCACTGTGGAGTGCTGAAAACACCAGGAAACGTGTTTTTTGCATACAATAGCACGAAAACAGCGGTTTCGGTGATTCCGCACACATGTAACAGCAGGATCATGAAGATTATCACTGAAAATGCATATCTCAGCTGGAAACCCAACTATACCGAAGATATCACAGTTTCCGCAGGTGAAACGCACTGTGGAGTGCTGAAAACACCAGCAAACGTGTTTTTTGCATTCAATAGCACGAAAACAGCGGTTTCGTTGATTCTGCACACTTGCAACAGCAGGATAATGAAGATTATCACTGAAAATGCATATCTCAGCTGGAAACCCAACGATAACGAAGATATCGCAGTTTCCGCATGTGAAACGCAATGTGGAGTGCTGAAAACACCAGGAAACGCGTTTTTCGCATTCAATAGCACGAAAACAGAGTTTTCGGTGATTCTGCACACTTGTAACTACAGAATCATGAATTTATCAGTGAAAATGCATATCTCAGCTGGAAACCCAACTATACCGAAGATATCGCAGTTTCCGCATGTGAAACGCACTGTGGGAGAGCTGAAAACACCAGGAAACGTGTTTTTCGCATTCAATAGCACGAAAACAGCGATTTCGGTGATTCTGCATGCTTGTCACAGAAGAATCTCGAAGATTATCACTGAAAATGCATATCTCAGCTGGAAAGCCAACAATACCGATGATATCGCAGTTTCTGCATATCAAACGCACTGTGGAGTGCTGAAAAAACCAGGAAACGTGTTGTTCGCATTCAATAGCACGAAAACAGCGATTTCGGTGATTCTGCACACTTGTCACAGAAGAATCTCGAAGATTATCACTGAAAATGCATATCTCAGCTGGAAACCCAACGAAACCGAAGATATCGCAGTTTCTGCATATCAAACGCACTGTGGAGTGCTGAAAACACCAGGAAACGTGTTTTTCGCATTCAATAGCACGAAAACAGCGAATTCGGTGATTCTGCACACTTGTCACAAAAGAATCTCGAAGATTATCACTGATAATGCATATCTCAGCTGGAAGCCCAACGAAACAGAAGTTATCGCAGTTTCCGCATATCAAACGTTCTGTGGAGTGCTGAAAACACCAGAAAACGTGTTTTTCGCATTCAATAGCACGAAAACAGCGATTTGGGTGATTCTGCATACTTCTCACAGAAGAATATCCAAGATTATCGTAGAAAATGCATGACTCAGCTGGAAACCCAACAATACCGAAGATATCGCAGTTTCCGCATGTCAAACGCACTGTGGAGTGCTGAAGCCACCAGGAAACGTGTTTTTCGCATTAAATTGCACGAATACAGTGAATTCGGTGATTCTGCACACTTGACACAGAACCATCTCGAAGATTATCACTGAAAATGCATATCTCAGCTGGAAGCCCAACGAAACAGAAGTTATCGCAGTTTCCGCATATCAAACGCTTTGTGGAGTGCTGAAAACACCAGGCAACGCGTTTTTCGCATTTAATAGCACGAAAACAGCAGTATCGGTGATTCTGCACACTTGCACAGAAGAATCTCGAAGATTATCACTGAAAATGCATATCTCAGCTGGAAGCCCAACGAAACAGAAGATATCGCAGTTTCCGAATATCAAACGTTCTGTGGAGTGCTGAAAACACCAGAAAACGTGTTTTTCGCATTCAATAGCACGAAAACAGCGATTTGGGTGATTCTGCATACTTCTCACAGAAGAATATCCAAGATTATCGTAGAAAATGCATGACTCAGCTGGAAACCCAACAATACCGAAGATATCGCAGTTTCCGCATGTCAAACGCACTGTGGAGTGCTGAAGACACCAGGAAACGTGTTTTTCGCATTAAATTGCACGAATACAGTGAATTCGGTGATTCTGCACACTTGACACAGAACCATCTCGAAGATTATCACTGAAAATGCATATCTCAGCTGGAAGCCCAACGAAACAGAAGTTATCGCAGTTTCCGCATATCAAACGCTTTGTGGAGTGCTGAAAACACCAGGCAACGTGTTTTTCGCATTCAATAGCACGAAAACAGCGATTTCGGTGATTATGCACACTTGTCACAGGAGAAACTCGAAGATTATCACTGAAAATGCATATCTCAGCTGGAAGCCCAACGAAAACGGAGGTATCGCAGTTTCCGAAAATCAAACGCACTGTGGAGTGCTGAAAACACCAGGAAACGTGTTTTTCGCATTCAATAGCACGCAAAGACCGATTTCGGTGATTCTACACACTTGTCACAGAAGAATCTCGATGATTATCACTGAAAATGCATATCTCAGCTGGAAAACCAACAAAACGAAGGTATCGCAGTTTCAGCATATCAAACGCACTGTGGAGTGCTGAAAACACCTGAAAACCTGTTTTTCGCATTAAATTGCACGAAAACAGCGAATTCGGTGATTCTGCACACTTGTCACAGATCCATCTCGAAGATTATCACTGAAAATGCATATCTCAGCTGGAAGCCCAACGAAACAGAAGATATCGCAGTTTCCGAATATCAAACGCAGTGTGGAGTTCTGAAAACACCAGAATACGTGTTTTTCGCATTCAATAGCAGGCAAAGACCGATTTCGGTTATTCTACGCACTTGTCACAGAAGAATCTCGATGATTATCACTGAAAATGCATATCTCAGCTGGAAAACCAACAAAACGAAGGTATCGCAGTTTCAGCATATCAAACGCACTGTGGAGTGCTGAAAACACCTGAGAACCTGTTTTTCGCATTAAATTGCACGAAAACAGCGAATTCGGTGATTCTGCACACTTGTCACAGATCCATCTCGAAGATTATCACTGAAAATGCATATCTCGGCTGGAAGCCCAACGAAACAGAAGATATCGCAGTTTCCGAATATCAAGCGCACTGTGGAGTGCTGAACGCACCAGAAAAGGTGTTTATCGCATTCAATAGCACGAAAACAGCGATTTGGGAGAATCTGCATACTTCTCCCAGAAGAATATCCAAAATTATCATAGAAAATGCATGTCTCAGCTGGAAACCCAACGAAAACGGAGGTATCGCAGTTTCGGCGTATCAAACGCACTGTGGAGTGCTGAAAGCGCCAGAAAAGGTGTTTTTCGCATTAAACAGCACGAAAACAGCGAATTCGGTGATTCTGCACACTTGTCACAGAAGTATCTCGAAGATTATCACTGAAAATGCATATCTAAGCTGGAAACCCAACGAAACCGAAGACATCGCAGTTTCCGCATGTCAAACGCTCTGTGGAGTGCTGAAAGCACCAGGAAACGTGTTTTTCGCATTCAATAGCACGAAAAGACCGATTTCGGTGATTCTGCACACTGGTCACAGGAGAAACTCGAAGATTATCACTGAAGATGCATATCTCAGCTGGAAGCCCAACGAAACAGAAGATATCGCAGTTTCCGCATATCAAACGCTCTGTGGAGTGCTGAAAACACCAGGAAACGTGTTTTTCGCATTCAATCGCACGACAACAGCGATCTCGGTTATTCTGCATACTTCTCACAGAAGAATATCCAAGATAATCGTAGAAAATGCATGTCTCAGCTGGAAACCCAACAAAAACGAAGGTATCGCAGTTTCAGCATATCAAACGCACTGTGGAGTGCTGAAAGCACCAGAAAACCTGTTTTTCGCATTAATTTGCACGAAAACAGCGAACTCAGTGATTCTGCACACTTGTCACAGAACCATCACGAAGATTATCACTGAAAATGCATGTCTCAGCTGGAAACCCAACGAAAACGAAGGTATCGCAGTTTCAGGATATCAAACGCACTGTGGAGTGCTGAAAGCACCTGAAAAACTGTTTTTCGCATTAAATTGCACGAAAACAGCGAATTCGGTGATTCTGCACACTTGTCACAGATCCATCTCGAAGATTATCACTGAAAATGCATATCTCAGCTGGAAACCCAACAATACCGAAGATATCGCAGTTTCCGCATGTCAAAGGCACTGTGGAGTTCTGAAAACACCAGGAAACGTGTTTTTCGCATTCAATAGCATGAAAACAGCGAATTCGGTGATTCTGCACACTTGTCACAGAACCATCGCGAAGATTATCACTGAAAATGCATATCTCAGCTGGAAGCCCAACGACACAGATGATATCGCAGTTTCCGCATATCAAACGCACTCTGGAGTGCTGAAAGCACCAGGAAACGTGTTTTTCGCATTCAATAGCACGACAACAGCGATCTCGGTGATTCTGCATACTTCTCACAGAAGAATATACATGATAATCGTAAAAAATGCATGTCTCAGCTGGAAACCCAATAAAAACGAAGGTATCGCAGTTTCAGCATATCAAACGCACTGTGGAGTGCTGAAAGCACCAGAAAACCTGTTTTTCGCATTAAATTGCACGAAAACACCGAATTCGGTGATTCTGCACACTTGTCACAGAACCATCTCGAAGATTATCACGGAAAATGCATATCTCAGCTGGAAGCCCAACGAAACAGAAGATATCGCAGTTTCCGAATATCAAACGTTCTGTGGCGTGCTGAAAACACCAGAAAACGTGTTTTTCGCATTCAATAGCACGAAAACAGCGATTTGGGTGTTTCTGCATACTTCTCACATAAGAATATCCAAGATTATCGTAGAAAATGCATGACTCAGCTGGAAACCCAACGATACCGAAGATATCGCATTTTCCGCATGTCAAAGGCACTGTGGAGTGCTGAAAACACCAGGAAACGTGTTTTTCGCATTCAATAGCATGAAAACAGCGAATTCGGTGATTCTGCACACTTGTCACAGAACCATCTCGAAGATTATCACTGAAAATGCATATCTCAGCTGGAATCCCAACGAAACCGAAGATATCGCAGTTTCCGAATATCAAACGCACTGTGGTGTGCTGAAATCACCAGAAAACGTGTTTTTCGCAATCAATAGCACGAAAAGACCGATTTCGGTTTTTCTTCACACTTGTCACAGAACCATCTCGAAGATTATCACTGAAAATGCATATCTCAGCTGGAAACCCAACAATACCGAAGATATCGCAGTTTCTGCATATCAAACGAACTGTGGAGTGCTGAAAACACCAGGAAACGTGTTTTTCGCATTCAATAGCACGAAGACAGCGATTTCGGTGATTCTGCACACTTGTCACAGAAGAATCTCGAAGATTATCACTGAAAATGCATATCTCAGCTGGAAACCCAACGAAACCGAAGATATCGCATTTACCGAATATCAAACGCACTGTGGAGTGCTGAAAAAACAAGAAAACGTGTTTTTCGCAACAAACAGCACGAAAACAGCGAATTCGGTGGTTCTGAACACTTGTTACAGAAGCACCTCGAAGATTATCACTGAAAATTTATATCTCAGCTGGAAGCCGCACGATAACATTGATATCGCAGTTTCCGTATGTCAAACGTACTGTGATGTGCTGAAAACAGCAGAAATCGTGTTTTTCGCATTCAATAGCACGAAAACAGAAGTCTCGGTGATTCTGCACACTTGCACAGAAGAATCTCGAAGAATATCACTGAAAATGCATATCTCAGCTGGAAACCCAACGAAACCGAAGATATCGCAGTTTCCGAATATCAAACGCATTGTGGAGTGCTGAAAGAACCAGGAAACGTGTTTTTCCCATTAAACAGCACGACAACAGCGAATTCGGTGATTCTGCACACTTGTCACAGAACCATCTCGAAGATTATCACTGAAAATGCATATCTCAGCTGGAAAGCCAACAATACCGATGATATCGCAGTTTCTGCATATCAAACGCACTGTGGAGTGCTGAAAACACCAGGAAACGTGTTTTTCGCATTCAATAGCACGAAAACAGCGATTTCGGTGATTCTGCACACTTGTCACAGAAGAATCTCGAAGATTATCACTGAAAATGCATATCTCAGCTGGAAACCCAACGAAACCGAAGATATCGCATTTTCCGAATATCAAACGCACTGTGGAGTGCTGAAAGAACCAGAAAACGTGTTTTTCGCAACAAACAGCACGAAAACAGCGAATTCGGTGATTCTGAACACTTGTCACAGAAGCACCTCGAAGATTATCACTGAAAATTTATATCTCAGCTGGAAGCCGCACGATAACATATATATCACAGTTTCCGTATGTCAAACGCACTGTGGAGCGCTGAAAACAGCAGAAATCGTGTTTTTCGCATTCAACAGCACGAAAACAGCGATTTGGGTGATTCTGCACACTGGTCCCAGGAGAAACTCGAAGATTATCACTGAAAATGCATATCTCAGCTGGAAGCCCAACGAAACAGAAGATATCGCAGTTTCCGAATATCAAACGCACTGTGGAGTGCTGAAAACACCAGAAAACGTGTTTTTCGCATTCAATAGCACGAAAAGACCGATTTCGGTGATTCTGCACACTTGTCACAGAAGGATCTCGAAGATTATCACTGAAAATGCATATCTCAGCTGGAAAGCCAACAATACCGATGATATCGCAGTTCCCGAATATCAAACGCATTGTGGAGTGCTGAAAGAACCAGAAAACGTGTTTTTCCCATTAAACAGCACGACAACAGCGAATTCGGTGATTCTGCACACTTGACACAGAACCATCTCGAAGATTATCTCTGAAAATGCATATCTCAGCTGGAAACCCAACAATACCGAAGATATCGCAGTTTCCGCATGTCAAAGGCACTGTGGAGTGCTGAAAACACCAGAAAACGTGTTTTTCGCATTCAATAGCACGAAAACAGCGATTTGGGTGATTCTGCATACTTCTCACCGAAGAATATCCAAGATTATCGTAGAAAATGCAGGACTCAGCTGGAAACCCAACGATACCGAAGATATCGCAGTTTCCGCATGTCAAAGGCACTGTGGAGTGCTGAAAACACCAGGAAACGTGTTTTTCGCATTCAATAGCACGAAAACAGCAGTATCGGTGATTCTGCACACTTGCACAGAAGAATCTCGAAGAATATCACTGAAAATGCATATCTCATCTGGAAAAAAAACGAAAACGAAGGTATCGCAGTTTCAGCATATCAAACGCACTGTGGAGTGTTGAAAACACCAGGAAACGTGTTTTTCGCATTCAATAGCACGAAAAGAGCGATTTCGGTGATTATGCACACTTGTCACAGGAGAAACTCGAAGATTATCACTGAAAATGCATATCTCAGCTGGAAGCCCAACGAAACAGAAGATATCGCAGTTTCCGAATATCAAACGCACTGTGGAGTGCTGAATACACCAGAAAACGTGTTTTTCGCATTCAATAGCACGAAAAGACCGATTTCGGTGATTCTACCCACTTGTCACAGAAGAATGTCGATGATTATCACTGAAAATGCATATCTCAGCTCGAAACCCAACGAAAACGGATGTATCGCAGTTTCAGCATATCAAACGCACTGTGGAGTGCTGAAAACACCAGGAAACGTGTTTTTCGCATTAAATTGCACGAATACAGCGAATTCGGTGATTCTGCACTCTTGTCACAGAACCATCGCGAAGATTATCACTGAAAATGCATATCTCAGCTGGAAGCCCAACGACACAGAAGGTATCGCAGTTTCAGCATATCAAACGCACTGTGGAGTGTTGAAAACACCAGGAAACGTGTTTTTCGCATTCAATAGCACGAAAAGAGCGATTTCGGTGATTATGCACACTTGTCACAGGAGAAACTCGAAGATTATCACTGAAAATGCATATCTCAGCTGGAAGCCCAACGAAACAGAAGATATCGCAGTTTCCGAATATCAAACGCACTGTGGAGTGCTGAATACACCAGAAAACGTGTTTTTCGCATTCAATAGCACGAAAAGACCGATTTCGGTGATTCTACCCACTTGTCACAGAAGAATGTCGATGATTATCACTGAAAATGCATATCTCAGCTCGAAACCCAACGAAAACGGATGTATCGCAGTTTCCGAATATCAAACGCAGTGTGGAGTGCTGAAAACACCAGAAAACGTGTTTTTCGCATTCAATAGCACGCAAGGACCGATTTCGGTGATTCTACACACTTGTCACAGAAGAATCTCGATGATTATCACTGAAAATGCATATCTCAGCTGGAAACCCAACCAAACCGAAGATATCGCAGTTTCCGAATATCAAACGCACTCTGGAGTGCTGAAAGCACCAGGAAACGTGTTTTTCGCATTCAATAGCACGACAACAGCGATCTCGGTGATTCTGCATACTTCTCACAGAAGAATATACATGATAATCGTAGAAAATGCATGTCGCAGCTGGAAACCCAATAAAAACGAAGGTATCGCAGTTTCAGCATATCAAACGCACTGTGGAGTGCTGAAAGCACCAGAAAACCTGTTTTTCGCATTAAATTGCACGAAAACACCGAATTCGGTGATTCTGCACACTTGTCACAGAACCATCTCGAAGATTATCACGGAAAATGCATATCTCAGCTGGAAGCCCAACGAAACAGAAGATATCGCAGTTTCCGAATATCAAACGTTCTGTGGCGTGCTGAAAACACCAGAAAACGTGTTTTTCGCATTCAATAGCACGAAAACAGCGATTTGGGTGTTTCTGCATACTTCTCACATAAGAATATCCAAGATTATCGTAGAAAATGCATGACTCAGCTGGAAACCCAACGATACCGAAGATATCGCATTTTCCGCATGTCAAAGGCACTGTGGAGTGCTGAAAACACCAGGAAACGTGTTTTTCGCATTCAATAGCATGAAAACAGCGAATTCGGTGATTCTGCACACTTGTCACAGAACCATCTCGAAGATTATCACTGAAAATGCATATCTCAGCTGGAATCCCAACGAAACCGAAGATATCGCAGTTTCCGAATATCAAACGCACTGTGGAGTGCTGAAATCACCAGAAAACGTGTTTTTCGCAATCAATAGCACGAAAAGACCGATTTCGGTTTTTCTTCACACTTGTCACAGAACCATCTCGAAGATTATCACTGAAAATGCATATCTCAGCTGGAAACCCAACAATACCGAAGATATCGCAGTTGCTGCATATCAAACGAACTGTGGAGTGCTGAAAACACCAGGAAACGTGTTTTTCGCATTCAATAGCACGAAAACAGCGATTTCGGTGATTCTGCACACTTGTCACAGAAGAATCTCGAAGATTATCACTGAAAATGCATATCTCAGCTGGAAACCCAACGAAACCGAAGATATCGCATTTTCCGAATATCAAACGCACTGTGGAGTGCTGAAAGAACCAGAAAACGTGTTTTTCGCAACAAACAGCACGAAAACAGCGAATTCGGTGATTCTGAACACTTGTCACAGAAGCACCTCGAAGATTATCACTGAAAATTTATATCTCAGCTGGAAGCCGCACGATAACATAGATATCACAGTTTCCGTATGTCAAACGCACTGTGGAGCGCTGAAAACAGCAGAAATCGTGTTTTTCGCATTCAACAGCACGAAAACAGCGATTTGGGTGATTCTGCACACTGGTCCCAGGAGAAACTCGAAGATTATCACTGAAAATGCATATCTCAGCTGGAAGCCCAACGAAACAGAAGATATCGCAGTTTCCGCATATCAAACGCTCTGCGGAGTGCTGAAAACTCCAGGAAACGTGTTTTTCGCATTCAATAGCACGAAAACAGCGATTTCGGTGTTTATGCACACTGGTCACAGGAGAAACTCGAAGATTATCACTGAAATTGCATATCTCAGCTGGAAGCCCAACGAAACAGAAGATATCGCAGTTTCCGAATATCAAACGCACTGTGGAGTGCTGAAAACACCAGAAAACGTGTTTTTCGCATTCAATATCACGAAAAGACCGAATTCGGTGATTCTGCGCACTTGTCACAGATCCATCTCGAAGATTGTCACTGAAAATGCATATCTCAGCTGGAAGCCCAACGAAACAGAAGATATCGTAGTTTCCGAATATCAAACGCAGTGTGGAGTGCTGAAAACACCAGAAAACGTGTTTTTCGCATTCAATAGCACGCAAAGACCGATTTCGGTGATTCTACACACTTGTCACAGAAGAATTTCGATGATTATCACTGAAAATGTATATCTCAGCTGGAAACCCAACGAAAACGGATGTATCGCAGTTTCAGCATATCAAACGCACTGTGGAGTGCTGAAAGCACCAGAAAACCTGTTTTTCGCATTAATTTGCACGAAATCAGCGAACTCAGTGATTCTGCACACTTGTCACAGAACCATCTCGAAGATTATCACTGAAAATGCATGTCTCAGCTGGAAACCCAACGAAAACGAAGGTATCGCAGTTTCAGAATATCAAACGCACTGTGGAGTGCTGAAAGCACCTGAAAAACTGTTTTTCGCATTAAATTGCACGAAAACAGCGAATTCGGTGATTCTGCACACTTGTCACAGATCCATCTCGAAGATTATCACTGAAAATGCATATCTCAGCTGGAAACCCAACAATACCGAAGATATCGCAGTTTCCGCATGTCAAAGGCACTGTGGAGTGCTGAAAACACCAGGAAACGTGTTTTTCGCATTCAATAGCATGAAAACAGCGAATTCGGTGATTCTGCACACTTGTCACAGAACCATCTCGAAGAATACCACTGAAAATGCATATCTCAGCTGGACTCCCAACGAATCCGAAGATATCGCAGTTTCCGAAGATCAAACGCACTGTGGAGTGCTGAAATCACCAGAAAACGTGTTTTTCGCATTCAATAGCACGAAAAGACCGATTTCGGTGATTCTACACACTTGTCACAGAACCATCTCGAAGATTATCGCTGAAAATGCATATCTCAGCTGGAAACCCAACAATACCGAAGATATCGCAGTTTCCGCATGTCAAACGCATTGTGGAGTGCTGAAAACACCAGGAAACGTGTTTTTCGCATTCAATAGCACGAAAAGACCGATTTCGGTGATTCTGCGCACTTGTCACAGATCCATCTCGAAGATTATCACTGAAAATGCATATCTCAGCTGGAAGTCCAACGAAACAGAAGATATCGCAGTTTCCGAATATCAAACGTTCTGTGGCGTGCTGAAAACACCAGAAAACGTGTTTTTCGCATTCAATAGCACGAAAACAGCGATTTGGGTGTTTCTGCATACTTCTCACATAAGAATATCCAAGATTATCGTAGAAAATGCATGACTCAGCTGGAAACCCAACGATACCGAAGATATCGCATTTTCAGCATATCAAACGCACTGTGGAGTGCTGAAAGCACCAGAAAACCTGTTTTTCGCATTAAATTGCACGAAAACACCGAATTCGGTGATTCTGCACACTTGTCACAGAACCATCTCGAAGATTATCACGGAAAATGCATATCTCAGCTGGAAGCCCAACGAAACAGAAGATATCGCAGTTTCCGAATATCAAACGTTCTGTGGCGTGCTGAAAACACCAGAAAACGTGTTTTTCGCATTCAATAGCACGAAAACAGCGATTTGGGTGTTTCTGCATACTTCTCACATAAGAATATCCAAGATTATCGTAGAAAATGCATGACTCAGCTGGAAACCCAACGATACCGAAGATATCGCATTTTCCGCATGTCAAAGGCACTGTGGAGTGCTGAAAACACCAGGAAACGTGTTTTTCGCATTCAATAGCATGAAAACAGCGAATTCGGTGATTCTGCACACTTGTCACAGAACCATCTCGAAGATTATCACTGAAAATGCATATCTCAGCTGGAATCCCAACGAAACCGAAGATATCGCAGTTTCCGAATATCAAACGCACTGTGGAGTGCTGAAATCACCAGAAAACGTGTTTTTCGCAATCAATAGCACGAAAAGACCGATTTCGGTTTTTCTTCACACTTGTCACAGAACCATCTCGAAGATTATCACTGAAAATGCATATCTCAGCTGGAAACCCAACAATACCGAAGATATCGCAGTTGCTGCATATCAAACGAACTGTGGAGTGCTGAAAACACCAGGAAACGTGTTTTTCGCATTCAATAGCACGAAAACAGCGATTTCGGTGATTCTGCACACTTGTCACAGAAGAATCTCGAAGATTATCACTGAAAATGCATATCTCAGCTGGAAACCCAACGAAACCGAAGATATCGCATTTTCCGAATATCAAACGCACTGTGGAGTGCTGAAAGAACCAGAAAACGTGTTTTTCGCAACAAACAGCACGAAAACAGCGAATTCGGTGATTCTGAACACTTGTCACAGAAGCACCTCGAAGATTATCACTGAAAATTTATATCTCAGCTGGAAGCCGCACGATAACATAGATATCACAGTTTCCGTATGTCAAACGCACTGTGGAGCGCTGAAAACAGCAGAAATCGTGTTTTTCGCATTCAACAGCACGAAAACAGCGATTTGGGTGATTCTGCACACTGGTCCCAGGAGAAACTCGAAGATTATTACTGAAAATGCATATCTCAGCTGGAAGCCCAACGAAACAGAAGATATCGCAGTTTCCGCATATCAAACGCTCTGCGGAGTGCTGAAAACTCCAGGAAACGTGTTTTTCGCATTCAATAGCACGAAAACAGCGATTTCGGTGTTTATGCACACTGGTCACAGGAGAAACTCGAAGATTATCACTGAAATTGCATATCTCAGCTGGAAGCCCAACGAAACAGAAGATATCGCAGTTTCCGAATATCAAACGCACTGTGGAGTGCTGAAAACACCAGAAAACGTGTTTTTCGCATTCAATATCACGAAAAGACCGAATTCGGTGATTCTGCGCACTTGTCACAGATCCATCTCGAAGATTGTCACTGAAAATGCATATCTCAGCTGGAAGCCCAACGAAACAGAAGATATCGTAGTTTCCGAATATCAAACGCAGTGTGGAGTGCTGAAAACACCAGAAAACGTGTTTTTCGCATTCAATAGCACGCAAAGACCGATTTCGGTGGTTCTACACACTTGTCACAGAAGAATTTCGATGATTATCACTGAAAATGTATATCTCAGCTGGAAACCCAACGAAAACGGATGTATCGCAGTTTCAGCATATCAAACGCACTGTGGAGTGCTGAAAGCACCAGAAAACCTGTTTTTCGCATTAATTTGCACGAAATCAGCGAACTCAGTGATTCTGCACACTTGTCACAGAACCATCTCGAAGATTATCACTGAAAATGCATGTCTCAGCTGGAAACCCAACGAAAACGAAGGTATCGCAGTTTCAGAATATCAAACGCACTGTGGAGTGCTGAAAGCACCTGAAAAACTGTTTTTCGCATTAAATTGCACGAAAACAGCGAATTCGGTGATTCTGCACACTTGTCACAGATCCATCTCGAAGATTATCACTGAAAATGCATATCTCAGCTGGAAACCCAACAATACCGAAGATATCGCAGTTTCCGCATGTCAAAGGCACTGTGGAGTGCTGAAAACACCAGGAAACGTGTTTTTCGCATTCAATAGCATGAAAACAGCGAATTCGGTGATTCTGCACACTTGTCACAGAACCATCTCGAAGAATACCACTGAAAATGCATATCTCAGCTGGACTCCCAACGAATCCGAAGATATCGCAGTTTCCGAAGATCAAACGCACTGTGGAGTGCTGAAATCACCAGAAAACGTGTTTTTCGCATTCAATAGCACGAAAAGACCGATTTCGGTGATTCTACACACTTGTCACAGAACCATCTCGAAGATTATCGCTGAAAATGCATATCTCAGCTGGAAACCCAACAATACCGAAGATATCGCAGTTTCCGCATGTCAAACGCATTGTGGAGTGCTGAAAACACCAGGAAACGTGTTTTTCGCATTCAATAGCACGAAAAGACAGATTTCGGTGATTCTGCGCACTTGTCACAGATCCATCTCGAAGATTATCACTGAAAATGCATATCTCAGCTGGAAGTCCAACGAAACAGAAGATATCGCAGTTTCCGAATATCAAACGTTCTGTGGCGTGCTGAAAACACCAGAAAACGTGTTTTTCGCATTCAATAGCACGAAAACAGCGATTTGGGTGTTTCTGCATACTTCTCACATAAGAATATCCAAGATTATCGTAGAAAATGCATGACTCAGCTGGAAACCCAACGATACCGAAGATATCGCATTTTCCGCATGTCAAAGGCACTGTGGAGTGCTGAAAACACCAGGAAACGTGTTTTTCGCATTCAATAGCATGAAAACAGCGAATTCGGTGGTTCTGCACACTTGTCACAGAACCATCTCGAAGATTATCACTGAAAATGCATATCTCAGCTGGAATCCCAACGAAACCGAAGATATCGCAGTTTCCGAATATCAAACGCACTGTGGAGTGCTGAAATCACCAGAAAACGTGTTTTTCGCAATCAATAGCACGAAAAGACCGATTTCGGTTTTTCTTCACACTTGTCACAGAACCATCTCGAAGATTATCACTGAAAATGCATATCTCAGCTGGAAACCCAACAATACCGAAGATATCGCAGTTTCTGCATATCAAACGAACTGTGGAGTGCTGAAAACACCAGGAAACGTGTTTTTCGCATTCAATAGCACGAAAACAGCGATTTCGGTGATTCTGCACACTTGTCACAGAAGAATCTCGAAGATTATCACTGAAAATGCATATCTCAGCTGGAAACCCAACGAAACCGAAGATATCGCATTTTCCGAATATCAAACGCACTGTGGAGTGCTGAAAGAACAAGAAAACGTGTTTTTCGCAACAAACAGCACGAAAACAGCGAATTCGGTGGTTCTGAACACTTGTCACAGCAGCACCTCGAAGATTATCACTGAAAATTTATATCTCAGCTGGAAGCCGCACGATAACATTGATATCGCAGTTTCCGAATATCAAACGCATTGTGGAGTGCTGAAAGAACCAGGAAACGTGTTTTTCCCATTAAACAGCACGACAACAGCGAATTCGGTGATTCTGCACACTTGTCACAGAACCATCTCGAAGATTATCACTGAAAATGCATATCTCAGCTGGAAAGCCAACAATACCGATGATATCGCAGTTTCTGCATATCAAACGCACTGTGGAGTGCTGAAAACACCAGGAAACGTGTTTTTCGCATTCAATAGCACGAAAACAGCGAATTCGGTGATTCTGCACACTTGTCACAGAAGAATCTCGAAGATTATCTCTGAAAATGCATATCTCAGCTGGAAACCCAACAATACCGAAGATATCGCAGTTTCTGCATCTCAAACGCACTGTGGAGTGCTGAAAACACCAGGAAACGTGTTTTTCGCATTCAATAGCACGAATACAGCGATTTCGGTGATTCTGCACACTTGTCACAGAAGAATCTCGAAGATTATCTCTGAAAATGCATATCTCAGCTGGAAACCCAACAATACCGAAGATATCGCAGTTTCCGTATGTCAAACGTACTGTGATGTGCTGAAAACAGCAGAAATCGTGTTTTTCGCATTCAATAGCACGAAAACAGCAGTATCGGTGATTCTGCACACTTGCACAGAAGAATCTCGAAGAATATCACTGAAAATGCATATCTCAGCTGGAAACCCAACGAAACCGAAGGTATCGCAGTTTCCGAATATCAAACGCATTGTGGAGTGCTGAAAGAACCAGGAAACGTGTTTTTCCCATTAAACAGCACGACAACAGCGAATTCGGTGATTCTGCACACTTGTCACAGAACCATCTCGAAGATTATCACTGAAAATGCATATCTCAGCTGGAAAGCCAACAATACCGATGATATCGCAGTTTCTGCATATCAAACGCACTGTGGAGTGCTGAAAACACCAGGAAACGTGTTTTTCGCATTCAATAGCACGAAAACAGCGAATTCGGTGATTCTGCACACTTGTCACAGAAGGATCTCGAAGATTATCACTGAAAATGCATATCTCAGCTGGAAAGCCAACAATATCGATGATATCGCAGTTTCTGCATATCAAACACACTGTGGAGTGCTGAAAACACCAGGAAACGTGTTTTTCGCATTCAATAGCACGAAAACAGCGATTTCGGTGATTCTGCACACTTGTCACAGAAGAATCTCGAAGATTATCTCTGAAAATGCATATCTCAGCTGGAAACCCAACAATACCGAAGATATCGCAGTTTCCGCATGTCAAACGCACTGTGGAGTTCTGAAAACACCAGGAAACGTGTTTTTCGCATTCAATAGCACGAAACCAGCGATTTCGGTGATTCTGCACACCTGTAAAAGCAGAATCATGAATTTATCACTGAAAATGCATATCTCAGCTGGAAACCCAAAGATACCAAAGATATCGCAGCTTCCGCATGTCAAACGCACTGTGGAGTGCTGAAAACACCAGGAAACGTGTTTTATGCATTCAATATCACGAAAACA
Source organism: Anthophora plumipes (assembly GCA_951804975.1). Lineage (NCBI taxonomy): Eukaryota > Metazoa > Arthropoda > Insecta > Hymenoptera > Apidae > Anthophora > Anthophora plumipes. Next base: position 632,441 of record CATORF010000581.1, on the reverse strand, counting down.
GCGGTTTCGGTGATTCTGCACAGTTGTTACAGCAGGATAATGAAGATTATCACTGAAAGTGCATATCTCAGCTGGAAACCCAACTATACCGAAGATATTTCTGTTTCCGCATGTCAAACGCACTGCGGAGTGCTGAAAACACCAGGAAACGTGTTGTTCGCATTCAATATCACGAAAACAGCAATTTGGGTGTTTCTGCACACCTGTAACAGCAGAATCATGAATTTATCACAGAAAATGCATATCTCAGCTGGAAACCCAAAGATACCAAAGATATCGCTGCTTCCGCATGTCAAACGCACTGTGGAGTTCTGAAAACACCAGGAAACGTGTTTTTCGCATTCAGTAGCACGAAAACAGCGATTTCGGTGATTCTGCACATTTGTAACCACGGGATCATGTAGATTATCACTGAAAATGCATTTCTCAGCAGGAAACCCAACGAAACCGAAGATACCACAGTTTCCGCATGTCAAACGCACTGTGGAGTTCTGAAAACACCAGGAAATGTGTTTTTCCTATTCAATAGCACGAAAACAGCGATTTCGGTGATTCTGCACACTTGTAACAGCAGAATCATGAATTTATCACTGAAACTGCATATCTCAGCTGGAAACCCAAAGATACCAAAGATATCGCTGCTTCCGCATGTGAAACGCACTGTGGAGTTCTGAAAACACCAGGAAACGTGTTTTTCGCATTCAGTAGCACGAAGCCAGCGATTTCGGTGGTTCTCCACACCTGTAAAAGCAGAATCATGAATTTATCACTGAAAATGCAGATCTCAGCTGGAAACCCAAAGATACCAAAGATATCGCAGTTTCCGCATGTCAAACGCACTGCGGAGTTCTGAAAACACCAGGAAACGTGTTTTTCGCATTCAGTAGCGCGAAAACAGCGATTTCGGTGATTCTGCACACTTGTAACAACGGGATCATGTAGTTCCTCACTGAAAATGCATATCTCAGCTGGAAACCCAACGAAACCGAAGATATCGCAGTTTCCGCATGTCAAACGCACTGTGGAGTGCTGAAAACACCAGAAAACGTGTTTTATGCATTCAATACCACGAAAACAGCGGTTTCGGTGATTCTGCTCACTTGTAACAGCAGGATAATGAAGACTATCATTGACAATGCATATCTCAGCTGGAAACTCAACTATAAGGAAGATATTTCTGTTTCTGCATGTCAAACGCACTGCGGAGTGCTGAAAACACCAGGAAACGTGTTTTTCGCATTCAGTAGCACGATACCAGCGATTTCGGTGATTCTGCACACCTGTAACAGCAGAATCATGAATTTATCACAGAAAATGCATATCTCAGCTGGAAACCCAAAGATACCAAAGATATCGCTGCTTCCGCATGTCAAACGCACTGTGGAGTTCTGAAAACACCAGGAAACGTGTTTTTCGCATTCAGTAGCACGAAAACAGCGATTTCGGTGATTCTGCACATTTGTAACAACGGGATCATGTAGATTATCACTGAAAATGCATTTCTCAGCAGGAAACCCAACGAAACCGAAGATACCACAGTTTCCGCATGTCAAACGCACTGTGGAGTTCTGAAAACACCAGGAAATGTGTTTTTCGCATTCAATAGCACGAAAACAGCGATTTCGGTGATTCTGCACACTTGTAACAGCAGAATCATGAATTTATCACTGAAACTGCATATCGCAGCTGGAAACCCAAAGATACCATAGATATCGCTGCTTCCGCATGTGAAACGCACTGTGGAGTTCTGAAAACACCAGGAAACGTGTTTTTCGCATTCAGTAGCACGAAGCCAGCGATTTCGGTGGTTCTCCACACCTGTAAAAGCAGAATCATGAATTTATCACTGAAAATGCAGATCTCAGCTGGAAACCCAAAGATACCAAAGATATCGCAGTTTCCGCATGTCAAACGCACTGCGGAGTTCTGAAAACACCAGGAAACGTGTTTTTCGCATTCAGTAGCACGAAAACAGCGATTTCGGTGAATCTGCACACTTGTAACAACGGGATCATGTAGATCCTCACTGAAAATGCATATCTCAGCTGGAAACCCAACGAAACCGAAGATATCGCAGTTTCCGCATGTCAAACGCACTGTGGAGTGCTGAAAACACCAGAAAACGTGTTTTATGCATTCAATACCACGAAAACAGCGGTTTCGGTGATTCTGCTCACTTGTAACAGCAGGATAATGAAGACTATCATTGACAATGCATATCTCAGCTGGAAACTCAACTATAAGGAAGATATTTCTGTTTCTGCATGTCAAACGCACTGCGGAGTGCTGAAAACACCAGGAAACGTGTTTTTCGCATTCAGTAGCACGATACCAGCGATTTCGGTGATTCTGCACACCTGTAACAGCAGAATCATGAATTTATCACAGAAAATGCATATCTCAGCTGGAAACCCAAAGATACCAAAGATATCGCTGCTTCCGCATGTCAAACGCACTGTGGAGTTCTGAAAACACCAGGAAACGTGTTTTTCGCATTCAGTAGCACGAAAACAGCGATTTCGGTGATTCTGCACATTTGTAACAACGGGATCATGTAGATTATCACTGAAAATGCATTTCTCAGCAGGAAACCCAACGAAACCGAAGATACCACAGTTTCCGCATGTCAAACGCACTGTGGAGTTCTGAAAACACCAGGAAATGTGTTTTTCGCATTCAACAGCACGAAAACAGCGATTTCGGTGATTCTGCACACCTGTAACAGCAGAATCATGAATTTATCACTGAAACTGCATATCGCAGCTGGAAACCCAAAGATACCAAAGATATCGCTGCTTCCGCATGTCAAACGCACTGTGGAGTTCTGAAAACACCAGGAAACGTGTTTTTCGCATTCAGTAGCACGAAGCCAGCGATTTCGGTGGTTCTCCACACTTGTAAAAGCAGAATCATGAATTTATCACTGAAAATGCAGATCTCAGCTGGAAACCCAAAGATACCAAAGATATCGCAGTTTCCGCATGTCAAACGCACTGCGGAGTGCTGAAAACACCAGGAAACGTGTTTTTCGCATTCAGTAGCACGAAAACAGCGATTTCGGTGATTCTGCACACTTGTAACAACGGGATCATGTAGATTATCACTGAAAATGCATATCTCAGCTGGAAACCCAACGAAAGCGAAGATATCGCAGTTTCCGCATGTCAAACGCACTGTGGAGTGCTGAAAACACCAGAAAACGTGTTTTATGCATTCAATATCACGAAAACAGCGGTATCGGTGATTCTGCACACTTGTAACAGCAGGATAATGAAGATTATCACTGAAAATGCATATCTCAGCTGGAAACCCAACTATACCGAAGATATTTCTGTTTCCGCATGTCAAACGCACTGTCGAGTGCTGAAAACAGCAGAAAACGTGTTTATCGCATTCAATAGCACGAAAACAGCGATTTCGGTGATTCTGCACACTTGTAACAGCAGGATAATAAAGATTATCACTGAAAATGCTTATCTCAGCAGGAAACCCAACTATACCGAAGATATCGCAGTTTCCGCATGTCAAACGCACTGTGGAGTTCTGAAAACACCAGGAAACGTGTTTTTCGCATTCAATAGCACGAAACCAGCGATTTCGGTGATTCTGCACACCTGTAAATGCAGAATCATGAATTTATCACTGAAAATGCATATCTCAGCTGGAAACCCAAGGATGCCAAAGATATCGCAGTTTCCGCATGTCAAACGCACTGTGGAGTGCTGAAAACACCAGAAAACGTGTTTTATGCATTCAATACCACGAAAACAGCGGTTTCGGTGATTCTGCTCACTTGTAACAGCAGGATAATGAAGACTATCATTGACAATGCATATCTCAGCTGGAAACTCAACTATACCGAAGATATTTCTGTTTCTGCATGTCAAACGCACTGCGGAGTGCTGAAAACACCAGGAAACGTGTTTTTCGCATTCAGTAGCACGATACCAGCGATTTCGGTGATTCTGCACACCTGTAAAAGCAGAATCATGAATTTATCACATGAAAATGCATATCTCTGCTGGAAACCCAAAGACACCAAAGATATCGCAGCTTCCGCTTGTCAAACGCACTGTGGATTTCTGAAAACACCAGGAAACGTGTTTTTCACATTCAGTAGGACGAAAACAGCGATTTCGGTGATTCTGCACACTTGTAACAACGGGATCATGTAGATTATCACTGAAAATGCATATCTCAGCTGGAAACCCAACGAAACCGAAGATATCGCAGTTTCCGCATGTCAAACGCACTGTCGAGTGCTGAAAACACCAGAAAACGTGTTTTTCGCATTCAATAGCACGAAAACAGCGATTTCGGTGATTCTGCACACTTGTAACGACGGGATCATGTAGATTATCACTGAAAATGCATATCTCAGCTGGAAACCCAACTATACCGACGATACTTCTGTTTCCGCATGTCAAACGCACTGCGGAGTGCTGAAAACACCAGGAAACGTGTTTTTCGCATTCAGTAGCACGAAAACAGCGATTTCGGTGATTCTGCACACTTGTAACAACGGGATCATGTAGATTATCACTGAAAATGCATATCACAGCTGGAAACCCAACGAAACCGAAGATATCGCAGTTTCCGCATGTCAAACGCACTGTCGAGTGCTGAAAACAGCAGGAAACGTGTTTTTCGTATTCAATAGCACGAAAACAACGATTTCGGTGATTCTGCATACTTCTCACAGAAGAATATCCAAGATTATCATAGATAATGCATGTCGCAGCTGGCAACCCCACGAAAACGGAGATATCGCGGTTTCCGCAAATCAAACGCACTGTGGAGTGCTGAAAACACCAGGAAACGTGTTTTATGCATTCAATATCACGAAAACAGCGGTTTCGGTGATTCTGCACAGTTGTAACAGCAGGATAATGAAGATTATCACTGAAAATGCATATCTCAGCTGGAAACCCAACTATACCGAAGATATTTCTGTTTCCGCATGTCAAACGCACTGCAGAGTGCTGAAAACACCAGGAAACGTGTTTTTCGCATTCAATAGCACGAAACCAGCGATTTCGGTGATTCTGCTCACCTGTAAAAGCAGAATCATGAATTTATCACTGAAAACGCATATCTCAGCTGGAAACCCAAAGATACCAAAAATATCGCAGTTTCCGCATGTCAAACGCACTGTGGAGTTCTGAAAACACCAGGAAACGTGTTTTTCGCATTCAATAGCACGAAAACAGCGATTTCGGTGATTCTGCACACTTGTAACAGCAGGATAATAAAGATTATCACTGAAAATGCTTATCTCAGCAGGAAACCCAACTATACCGAAGATATTTCTGTTTCCGGATGTCAAACGCACTGCGGAGTGCTGAAAACACCAGGAAACGTGTTTTTCGCATTCAGTAGCACGAAAACAGCGATTTCGGTGATTCTGCACACTTGTAACAACGGGATCATGTAGATTATCACTGAAAATGCATATCTCAGCTGGAAACCCAACGAAAGCGAAGATATCGCAGTTTCCGCATGTCAAACGCACTGTGGAGTGCTGAAAACACCAGAAAACGTGTTTTATGCATTCAATATCACGAAAACAGCGGTATCGGTGATTCTGCACACTTGTAACAGCAGGATAATGAAGATTATCACTGAAAATGCATATCTCAGCTGGAAACCCAACTATACCGAAGATATTTCTGTTTCCGCATGTCAAACGCACTGTCGAGTGCTGAAAACACCAGAAAACGTGTTTATCACATTCAATAGCACGAAAACAGCGATTTCGGTGATTCTGCACACTTGTAACAGCAGGATAATAAAGATTATCACTGAAAATGCTTATCTCAGCAGGAAACCCAACTATACCGAAGATATCGCAGTTTCCGCATGTCAAACGCACTGTGGAGTTCTGAAAACACCAGGAAACGTGTTTTTCGCATTCAATAGCACGAAACCAGCGATTTCGGTGATTCTGCACACCTGTAAATGCAGAATCATGAATTTATCACTGAAAATGCATATCTCAGCTGGAAACCCAAAGATGCCAAAGATATCGCAGTTTCCGCATGTTAAACGCACTGTGGAGAGCTGAAAACACCAGAAAATGTGTTTTATGCATTCAATATCACGAAAACAGCGGTTTCGGTGATTCTGCTCACTTGTAACAGCAGGATAATGAAGACTATCACTGACAATGCATATCTCAGCTGGAAACCCAACTATACCGAAGATATTTCTGTTTCCGCATGTCAAACGCACTGCGGAGTGCTGAAAACACCAGGAAACGTGTTTTTCGCATTCAATAGCACGATACCAGCGATTTCGGTGAATCTGCACACTTGTAACAACGGCATCATGTAGATCCTCACTGAAAATGCATATCTCAGCTGGAAACCCAACGAAACCGAAGATATCGCAGTTTCCGCATGTCAAACGCACTGTGGAGTGCTGAAAACACCAGAAAACGTGTTTTATGCATTCAATACCACGAAAACAGCGGTTTCGGTGATTCTGCTCACTTGTAACAGCAGGATAATGAAGACTATCATTGACAATGCATATCTCAGCTGGAAACTCAACTATACCGAAGATATTTCTGTTTCTGCATGTCAAACGCACTGCGGAGTGCTGAAAACACCAGGAAACGTGTTTTTCGCATTCAGTAGCACGATACCAGCGATTTCGGTGATTCTGCACACCTGTAACAGCAGAATCATGAATTTATCACAGAAAATGCATATCTCAGCTGGAAACCCAACTATACCGAAGATATTTCTGTTTCCGGATGTCAAACGCACTGCGGAGTGCTGAAAACACCAGGAAACGTGTTTTTCGCATTCAGTAGCACGAAAACAGCGATTTCGGTGATTCTGCACACTTGTAACAACGGGATCATGTAGATTATCACTGAAAATGCATATCTCAGCTGGAAACCCAACGAAAGCGAAGATATCGCAGTTTCCGCATGTCAAACGCACTGTGGAGTGCTGAAAACACCAGAAAACGTGTTTTATGCATTCAATATCACGAAAACAGCGGTATCGGTGATTCTGGACACTTGTAACAGCAGGATAATGAAGATTATCACTGAAAATGCTTATCTCAGCAGGAAACCCAACTATACCGAAGATATTTCTGTTTCCGGATGTCAAACGCACTGCGGAGTGCTGAAAACACCAGGAAACGTGTTTTTCGCATTCAGTAGCACGAAAACAGCGATTTCGGTGATTCTGCACACTTGTAACAACGGGATCATGTAGATTATCACTGAAAATGCATATCTCAGCTGGAAACCCAACGAAAGCGAAGATATCGCAGTTTCCGCATGTCAAACGCACTGTGGAGTGCTGAAAACACCAGAAAACGTGTTTTATGCATTCAATATCACGAAAACAGCGGTATCGGTGATTCTGGACACTTGTAACAGCAGGATAATGAAGATTATCACTGAAAATGCATATCTCAGCTGGAAACCCAACTATACCGAAGATATTTCTGTTTCCGGATGTCAAACGCACTGCGGAGTGCTGAAAACACCAGGAAACGTGTTTTTCGCATTCAGTAGCACGAAAACAGCGATTTCGGTGATTCTGCACACTTGTAACAACGGGATCATGTAGATTATCACTGAAAATGCATATCTCAGCTGGAAACCCAACGAAAGCGAAGATATCGCAGTTTCCGCATGTCAAACGCACTGTGGAGTTCCGAAAACACCAGGAAACGTGTTTTTCGCATTCAGTAGCACGAAAACAGCGATTTCGGTGATTCTGCACACTTGTAACGACGGGATCATGTAGATTATCACTGAAAATGCATATCTCAGCTGGAAACCCAACTATACCGACGATATTTCTGTTTCCGCATGTTAAACGCACTGCGGAGTGCTGAAAACACCAGGGAACGTGTTTTTCGCATTCAATAGCACGAAACCAGCGATTTCGGTGATTCTGCACACCTGTAAAAGCAGAATCATGAATTTATCACTGAAAATGCATATCTCAGCTGGAAACCCAAAGATACCAAAGATATCGCAGTTTCCGCATTTCAGACGCACTGTGGAGTGCTGAAAACACCAGGAAACGTGTTTTGCGCATTCAATAGCACGAAACCAGCGAGTTCGGTGATTCTGCACAGTTGTAACAGCAGGATAATGAAGATTATCACTGAAAATGCATATCTCAGCTGGAAACCCAACTATACCGAAGATATTTCTGTTTCCGCATGTCAAACGCACTGCGGAGTGCTGAAAACACCAGGAAACGTGTTGTTCGCATTCAATAGCACGAAAACAGCAATTTGGGTGTTTCTGCACACCTGTAACAGCAGAATCATGAATTTATCACAGAAAATGCATATCTCAGCTGGAAACCCAAAGATACCAAAGATATCGCTGCTTCCGCATGTCAAACGCACTGTGGAGTTCTTAAAACACCAGGAAACGAGTTTTTCGCATTCAGTAGCACGAAAACAGCGATTTCGGTGATTCTGCACATTTGTAACAACGGGATCATGTAGATTATCACTGAAAATGCATATCTCAGCTGGAAACCCAACGAAACCGAAGATACCACAGTTTCCGCATGTCAAACGCACTGTGGAGTTCTGAAAACACTAGGAAACGTGTTTTTCGCATTCAATAGCACGAAAACAGCGATTTCGGTGATTCTGCAAACTTGAAACTGCAGAATCATGAATTTATCACTGAAAATGCATATCTCAGCTGGAAACCCAAAGATACCAAACATATCGCAGTTTCCGCATGTCAAACGCACTGTGGAGTGCTGAAAACACCAGGAAACGTGTTTTATGCATTCAATATCACGAAAACAGCGGTTTCGGTGATTCTGCACAGTTGTAACAGCAGGATAATGAAGATTATCACTGAAAGTACATATCTCAGCTGGAAACCCAACTATACCGAAGATATTTCTGTTTCCGCATGTCAAACGCACTGCGGAGTGCTGAAAACACCAGGAAATGTGTTGTTCGCATTCAATATCACGAAAACAGCAATTTGGGTGTTTCTGCACACCTGTAACAGCAGAATCATGAATTTATCACAGAAAATGCATATCTCAGCTGGAAACCCAAAGATACCAAAGATATCGCTGCTTCCGCATGTCAAACGCACTGTGGAGTTCTGAAAACACCAGGAAACGTGTTTTTCGCATTCAGTAGCACGAAAACAGCGATTTCGGTGATTCTGCACATTTGTAACAACGGGATCATGTAGATTATCACTGAAAATGCATTTCTCAGCAGGAAACCCAACGAAACCGAAGATACCACAGTTTCCGCATGTCAAACGCACTGTGGAGTTCTGAAAACACCAGGAAATGTGTTTTTCGCATTCAATAGCACGAAAACAGCGATTTCGGTGATTCTGCACACTTGTAACAGCAGAATCATGAATTTATCACTGAAACTGCATATCTCAGCTGGAAACCCAAAGATACCAAAGATATCGCTGCTTCCGCATGTCAAACGCATTGTGGAGTTCTGAAAACACCAGGAAACGTGTTTTTCGCATTCAGTAGCACGAAGCCAGCGATTTCGGTGGTTCTCCACACCTGTAAAAGCAGAATCATGAATTTATCACTGAAAATGCAGATCTCAGCTGGAAACCCAAAGATACCAAAGATATCGCAGTTTCCGCATGTCAAACGCACTGCGGAGTTCTGAAAACACCAGGAAACGTGTTTTTCGCATTCAGTAGCACGAAAACAGCGATTTCGGTGAATCTGCACACTTGTAACAACGGGATCATGTAGATCCTCACTGAAAATGCATATCTCAGCTGGAAACCCAACGAAACCGAAGATATCGCAGTTTCCGCATGTCAAACGCACTGTGGAGTGCTGAAAACACCAGAAAACGTGTTTTATGCATTCAATACCACGAAAACAGCGGTTTCGGTGATTCTGCTCACTTGTAACAGCAGGATAATGAAGACTATCATTGACAATGCATATCTCAGCTGGAAACTCAACTATACCGAAGATATTTCTGTTTCTGCATGTCAAACGCACTGCGGAGTGCTGAAAACACCAGGAAACGTGTTTTTCGCATTCAGTAGCACGAAAACAGCGATTTCGGTGATTCTGCACACTTGTAACAACGGGATCATGTAGATTATCACTGAAAATGCATATCACAGCTGGAAACCCAACGAAACCGAAGATATCGCAGTTTCCGCATGTCAAACGCACTGTCGAGTGCTGAAAACAGCAGGAAACGTGTTTTTCGTATTCAATAGCACGAAAACAACGATTTCGGTGATTCTGCAAACTTCTCACAGAAGAATATCCAAGATTATCATAGATAATGCATGTCGCAGCTGGCAACACCACGAAAATGGAGATATCGCGGTTTCCGCAAATCAAACGCACTGTGGAGTGCTGAAAACACCAGGAAACGTGTTTTATGCATTCAATATCACGAAAACAGCGGTTTCGGTGATTCTGCACAGTTGTAACAGCAGGATAATGAAGATTATCACTGAAAATGCATATCTCAGCTGGAAACCCAACTATACCGAAGATATTTCTGTTTCCGCATGTCAAACGCACTGCAGAGTGCTGAAAACACCAGGAAACGTGTTTTTCGCATTCAATAGCACGAAACCAGCGATTTCGGTGAATCTGCTCACCTGTAAAAGCAGAATCATGAATTTATCACTGAAAATGCATATCACAGCTGGAAACCCAAAGATACCAAAGATATCGCAGCTTCCGCATGTCAAACGCACTGTGGAGTGCTGAAAACACCAGGAAACGTGTTTTATGCATTCAATATCACGAAAACAGCGGTTTCGGTGATTCTGCACAGTTGTAACAGCAGGATAATGAAGATTATCACTGAAAGTGCATATCTCAGCTGGAAACCCAACTATACCGAAGATATTTCTGTTTCCGCATGTCAAACGCACTGCGGAGTGCTGAAAACACCAGGAAATGTGTTGTTCGCATTCAATATCACGAAAACAGCAATTTGGGTGTTTCTGCACACCTGTAACAGCAGAATCATGAATTTATCACAGAAAATGCATATCTCAGCTGGAAACCCAAAGATACCAAAGATATCGCTGCTTCCGCATGTCAAACGCACTGTGGAGTTCTGAAAACACCAGGAAACGTGTTTTTCGCATTCAGTAGCACGAAAACAGCGATTTCGGTGATTCTGCACATTTGTAACAACGGGATCATGTAGATTATCACTGAAAATGCATTTCTCAGCAGGAAACCCAACGAAACCGAAGATACCACAGTTTCCGCATGTCAAACGCACTGTGGAGTTCTGAAAACACCAGGAAATGTGTTTTTCGCATTCAATAGCACGAAAACAGCGATTTCGGTGATTCTGCACACTTGTAACAGCAGAATCATGAATTTATCACTGAAACTGCATATCTCAGCTGGAAACCCAAAGATACCAAAGATATCGCTGCTTCCGCATGTCAAACGCATTGTGGAGTTCTGAAAACACCAGGAAACGTGTTTTTCGCATTCAGTAGCACGAAGCCAGCGATTTCGGTAGTTCTCCACACCTGTAAAAGCAGAATCATGAATTTATCACTGAAAATGCAGATCTCAGCTGGAAACCCAAAGATACCAAAGATATCGCAGTTTCCGCATGTCAAACATACTGCGGAGTTCTGAAAACACCAGGAAACGTGTTTTTCGCATTCAGTAGCACGAAAACAGCGATTTCGGTGAATCTGCACACTTGTAACAACGGGATCATGTAGATCCTCACTGAAAATGCATATCTCAGCTGGAAACCCAACGAAACCGAAGATATCGCAGTTTCCGCATGTCAAACGCACTGTGGAGTGCTGAAAACACCAGAAAACGTGTTTTATGCATTCAATACCACGAAAACAGCGGTTTCGGTGATTCTGCTCACTTGTAACAGCAGGATAATGAAGACTATCATTGACAATGCATATCTCAGCTGGAAACTCAACTATAAGGAAGATATTTCTGTTTCTGCATGTCAAACGCACTGCGGAGTGCTGAAAACACCAGGAAACGTGTTTTTCGCATTCAGTAGCACGATACCAGCGATTTCGGTGATTATGCACACCTGTAACAGCAGAATCATGAATTTATCACAGAAAATGCATATCTCAGCTGGAAACCCAAAGATACCAAAGATATCGCTGCTTCCGCATGTCAAACGCACTGTGGAGTTCTGAAAACACCAGGAAACGTGTTTTTCGCATTCAGTAGCACGAAAACAGCGATTTCGGTGATTCTGCACATTTGTAACAACGGGATCATGTAGATTATCACTGAAAATGCATTTCTCAGCAGGAAACCCAACGAAACCGAAGATACCACAGTTTCCGCATGTCAAACGCACTGTGGAGTTCTGAAAACACCAGGAAATGTGTTTTTCGCATTCAATAGCACGAAAACAGCGATTTCGGTGATTCTGCACACTTGTAACAGCAGAATCATGAATTTATCACTGAAACTGCATATCGCAGCTGGAAACCCAAAGATACCAAAGATATCGCTGCTTCCGCATGTCAAACGCACTGTGGAGTTCTGAAAACACCAGGAAACGTGTTTTTCGCATTCAGTAGCACGAAGCCAGCGATTTCGGTGGTTCTCCACACCTGTAAAAGCAGAATCATGAATTTATCACTGAAAATGCAGATCTCAGCTGGAAACCCAAAGATACCAAAGATATCGCAGTTTCCGCATGTCAAACGCACTGCGGAGTGCTGAAAACACCAGGAAACGTGTTTTTCGCATTCAGTAGCACGAAAACAGCGATTTCGGTGATTCTGCACACTTGTAACAACGGGATCATGTAGATTATCACTGAAAATGCATATCTCAGCTGGAAACCCAACGAAAGCGAAGATATCGCAGTTTCCGCATGTCAAACGCACTGTGGAGTGCTGAAAACACCAGAAAACGTGTTTTATGCATTCAATATCACGAAAACAGCGGTATCGGTGATTCTGCACACTTGTAACAGCAGGATAATGAAGATTATCACTGAAAATGCATATCTCAGCTGGAAACCCAACTATACCGAAGATATTTCTGTTTCCGCATGTCAAACGCACTGTCGAGTGCTGAAAACACCAGAAAACGTGTTTATCGCATTCAATAGCACGAAAACAGCGATTTCGGTGATTCTGCACACTTGTAACAGCAGGATAATAAAGATTATCACTGAAAATGCTTATCTCAGCAGGAAACCCAACTATACCGAAGATATCGCAGTTTCCGCATGTCAAACGCACTGTGGAGTTCTGAAAACACCAGGAAACGTGTTTTTCGCATTCAATAGCACGAAACCAGCGATTTCGGTGATTCTGCACACCTGTAAATGCAGAATCATGAATTTATCACTGAAAATGCATATCTCAGCTGGAAACCCAAGGATGCCAAAGATATCGCAGTTTCCGCATGTCAAACGCACTGTGGAGTGCTGAAAACACCAGGAAACGTGTTTTATGCATTCAATATCACGAAAACAGCGGTTTCGGTGATTCTGCACAGTTGTAACAGCAGGATAATGAAGATTATCACTGAAAGTACATATCTCAGCTGGAAACCCAACTATACCGAAGATATTTCTGTTTCCGCATGTCAAACGCACTGCGGAGTGCTGAAAACACCAGGAAATGTGTTGTTCGCATTCAATATCACGAAAACAGCAATTTGGGTGTTTCTGCACACCTGTAACAGCAGAATCATGAATTTATCACAGAAAATGCATATCTCAGCTGGAAACCCAAAGATACCAAAGATATCGCTGCTTCCGCATGTCAAACGCACTGTGGAGTTCTGAAAACACCAGGAAACGTGTTTTTCGCATTCAGTAGCACGAAAACAGCGATTTCGGTGATTCTGCACATTTGTAACAACGGGATCATGTAGATTATCACTGAAAATGCATTTCTCAGCAGGAAACCCAACGAAACCGAAGATACCACAGTTTCCGCATGTCAAACGCACTGTGGAGTTCTGAAAACACCAGGAAATGTGTTTTTCGCATTCAATAGCACGAAAACAGCGATTTCGGTGATTCTGCACACTTGTAACAGCAGAATCATGAATTTATCACTGAAACTGCATATCTCAGCTGGAAACCCAAAGATACCAAAGATATCGCTGCTTCCGCATGTCAAACGCATTGTGGAGTTCTGAAAACACCAGGAAACGTGTTTTTCGCATTCAGTAGCACGAAGCCAGCGATTTCGGTGGTTCTCCACACCTGTAAAAGCAGAATCATGAATTTATCACTGAAAATGCAGATCTCAGCTGGAAACCCAAAGATACCAAAGATATCGCAGTTTCCGCATGTCAAACGCACTGCGGAGTTCTGAAAACACCAGGAAACGTGTTTTTCGCATTCAGTAGCACGAAAACAGCGATTTCGGTGAATCTGCACACTTGTAACAACGGGATCATGTAGATCCTCACTGAAAATGCATATCTCAGCTGGAAACCCAACGAAACCGAAGATATCGCAGTTTCCGCATGTCAAACGCACTGTGGAGTGCTGAAAACACCAGAAAACGTGTTTTATGCATTCAATACCACGAAAACAGCGGTTTCGGTGATTCTGCTCACTTGTAACAGCAGGATAATGAAGACTATCATTGACAATGCATATCTCAGCTGGAAACTCAACTATACCGAAGATATTTCTGTTTCTGCATGTCAAACGCACTGCGGAGTGCTGAAAACACCAGGAAACGTGTTTTTCGCATTCAGTAGCACGAAAACAGCGATTTCGGTGATTCTGCACACTTGTAACAACGGGATCATGTAGATTATCACTGAAAATGCATATCACAGCTGGAAACCCAACGAAACCGAAGATATCGCAGTTTCCGCATGTCAAACGCACTGTCGAGTGCTGAAAACAGCAGGAAACGTGTTTTTCGTATTCAATAGCACGAAAACAACGATTTCGGTGATTCTGCAAACTTCTCACAGAAGAATATCCAAGATTATCATAGATAATGCATGTCGCAGCTGGCAACACCACGAAAATGGAGATATCGCGGTTTCCGCAAATCAAACGCACTGTGGAGTGCTGAAAACACCAGGAAACGTGTTTTATGCATTCAATATCACGAAAACAGCGGTTTCGGTGATTCTGCACAGTTGTAACAGCAGGATAATGAAGATTATCACTGAAAATGCATATCTCAGCTGGAAACCCAACTATACCGAAGATATTTCTGTTTCCGCATGTCAAACGCACTGCAGAGTGCTGAAAACACCAGGAAACGTGTTTTTCGCATTCAATAGCACGAAACCAGCGATTTCGGTGAATCTGCTCACCTGTAAAAGCAGAATCATGAATTTATCACTGAAAATGCATATCACAGCTGGAAACCCAAAGATACCAAAGATATCGCAGCTTCCGCATGTCAAACGCACTGTGGAGTGCTGAAAACACCAGGAAACGTGTTTTATGCATTCAATATCACGAAAACAGCGGTTTCGGTGATTCTGCACAGTTGTAACAGCAGGATAATGAAGATTATCACTGAAAGTGCATATCTCAGCTGGAAACCCAACTATACCGAAGATATTTCTGTTTCCGCATGTCAAACGCACTGCGGAGTGCTGAAAACACCAGGAAATGTGTTGTTCGCATTCAATATCACGAAAACAGCAATTTGGGTGTTTCTGCACACCTGTAACAGCAGAATCATGAATTTATCACAGAAAATGCATATCTCAGCTGGAAACCCAAAGATACCAAAGATATCGCTGCTTCCGCATGTCAAACGCACTGTGGAGTTCTGAAAACACCAGGAAACGTGTTTTTCGCATTCAGTAGCACGAAAACAGCGATTTCGGTGATTCTGCACATTTGTAACAACGGGATCATGTAGATTATCACTGAAAATGCATTTCTCAGCAGGAAACCCAACGAAACCGAAGATACCACAGTTTCCGCATGTCAAACGCACTGTGGAGTTCTGAAAACACCAGGAAATGTGTTTTTCGCATTCAATAGCACGAAAACAGCGATTTCGGTGATTCTGCACACTTGTAACAGCAGAATCATGAATTTATCACTGAAACTGCATATCTCAGCTGGAAACCCAAAGATACCAAAGATATCGCTGCTTCCGCATGTCAAACGCATTGTGGAGTTCTGAAAACACCAGGAAACGTGTTTTTCGCATTCAGTAGCACGAAGCCAGCGATTTCGGTAGTTCTCCACACCTGTAAAAGCAGAATCATGAATTTATCACTGAAAATGCAGATCTCAGCTGGAAACCCAAAGATACCAAAGATATCGCAGTTTCCGCATGTCAAACATACTGCGGAGTTCTGAAAACACCAGGAAACGTGTTTTTCGCATTCAGTAGCACGAAAACAGCGATTTCGGTGAATCTGCACACTTGTAACAACGGGATCATGTAGATCCTCACTGAAAATGCATATCTCAGCTGGAAACCCAACGAAACCGAAGATATCGCAGTTTCCGCATGTCAAACGCACTGTGGAGTGCTGAAAACACCAGAAAACGTGTTTTATGCATTCAATACCACGAAAACAGCGGTTTCGGTGATTCTGCTCACTTGTAACAGCAGGATAATGAAGACTATCATTGACAATGCATATCTCAGCTGGAAACTCAACTATAAGGAAGATATTTCTGTTTCTGCATGTCAAACGCACTGCGGAGTGCTGAAAACACCAGGAAACGTGTTTTTCGCATTCAGTAGCACGATACCAGCGATTTCGGTGATTATGCACACCTGTAACAGCAGAATCATGAATTTATCACAGAAAATGCATATCTCAGCTGGAAACCCAAAGATACCAAAGATATCGCTGCTTCCGCATGTCAAACGCACTGTGGAGTTCTGAAAACACCAGGAAACGTGTTTTTCGCATTCAGTAGCACGAAAACAGCGATTTCGGTGATTCTGCACATTTGTAACAACGGGATCATGTAGATTATCACTGAAAATGCATTTCTCAGCAGGAAACCCAACGAAACCGAAGATACCACAGTTTCCGCATGTCAAACGCACTGTGGAGTTCTGAAAACACCAGGAAATGTGTTTTTCGCATTCAATAGCACGAAAACAGCGATTTCGGTGATTCTGCACACTTGTAACAGCAGAATCATGAATTTATCACTGAAACTGCATATCGCAGCTGGAAACCCAAAGATACCAAAGATATCGCTGCTTCCGCATGTCAAACGCACTGTGGAGTTCTGAAAACACCAGGAAACGTGTTTTTCGCATTCAGTAGCACGAAGCCAGCGATTTCGGTGGTTCTCCACACCTGTAAAAGCAGAATCATGAATTTATCACTGAAAATGCAGATCTCAGCTGGAAACCCAAAGATACCAAAGATATCGCAGTTTCCGCATGTCAAACGCACTGCGGAGTGCTGAAAACACCAGGAAACGTGTTTTTCGCATTCAGTAGCACGAAAACAGCGATTTCGGTGATTCTGCACACTTGTAACAACGGGATCATGTAGATTATCACTGAAAATGCATATCTCAGCTGGAAACCCAACGAAAGCGAAGATATCGCAGTTTCCGCATGTCAAACGCACTGTGGAGTGCTGAAAACACCAGAAAACGTGTTTTATGCATTCAATATCACGAAAACAGCGGTATCGGTGATTCTGCACACTTGTAACAGCAGGATAATGAAGATTATCACTGAAAATGCATATCTCAGCTGGAAACCCAACTATACCGAAGATATTTCTGTTTCCGCATGTCAAACGCACTGTCGAGTGCTGAAAACACCAGAAAACGTGTTTATCGCATTCAATAGCACGAAAACAGCGATTTCGGTGATTCTGCACACTTGTAACAGCAGGATAATAAAGATTATCACTGAAAATGCTTATCTCAGCAGGAAACCCAACTATACCGAAGATATCGCAGTTTCCGCATGTCAAACGCACTGTGGAGTTCTGAAAACACCAGGAAACGTGTTTTTCGCATTCAATAGCACGAAACCAGCGATTTCGGTGATTCTGCACACCTGTAAATGCAGAATCATGAATTTATCACTGAAAATGCATATCTCAGCTGGAAACCCAAGGATGCCAAAGATATCGCAGTTTCCGCATGTCAAACGCACTGTGGAGTGCTGAAAACACCAGGAAACGTGTTTTATGCATTCAATATCACGAAAACAGCGGTTTCGGTGATTCTGCACAGTTGTAACAGCAGGATAATGAAGATTATCACTGAAAGTACATATCTCAGCTGGAAACCCAACTATACCGAAGATATTTCTGTTTCCGCATGTCAAACGCACTGCGGAGTGCTGAAAACACCAGGAAATGTGTTGTTCGCATTCAATATCACGAAAACAGCAATTTGGGTGTTTCTGCACACCTGTAACAGCAGAATCATGAATTTATCACAGAAAATGCATATCTCAGCTGGAAACCCAAAGATACCAAAGATATCGCTGCTTCCGCATGTCAAACGCACTGTGGAGTTCTGAAAACACCAGGAAACGTGTTTTTCGCATTCAGTAGCACGAAAACAGCGATTTCGGTGATTCTGCACATTTGTAACAACGGGATCATGTAGATTATCACTGAAAATGCATTTCTCAGCAGGAAACCCAACGAAACCGAAGATACCACAGTTTCCGCATGTCAAACGCACTGTGGAGTTCTGAAAACACCAGGAAATGTGTTTTTCGCATTCAATAGCACGAAAACAGCGATTTCGGTGATTCTGCACACTTGTAACAGCAGAATCATGAATTTATCACTGAAACTGCATATCTCAGCTGGAAACCCAAAGATACCAAAGATATCGCTGCTTCCGCATGTCAAACGCATTGTGGAGTTCTGAAAACACCAGGAAACGTGTTTTTCGCATTCAGTAGCACGAAGCCAGCGATTTCGGTGGTTCTCCACACCTGTAAAAGCAGAATCATGAATTTATCACTGAAAATGCAGATCTCAGCTGGAAACCCAAAGATACCAAAGATATCGCAGTTTCCGCATGTCAAACGCACTGCGGAGTTCTGAAAACACCAGGAAACGTGTTTTTCGCATTCAGTAGCACGAAAACAGCGATTTCGGTGAATCTGCACACTTGTAACAACGGGATCATGTAGATCCTCACTGAAAATGCATATCTCAGCTGGAAACCCAACGAAACCGAAGATATCGCAGTTTCCGCATGTCAAACGCACTGTGGAGTGCTGAAAACACCAGAAAACGTGTTTTATGCATTCAATACCACGAAAACAGCGGTTTCGGTGATTCTGCTCACTTGTAACAGCAGGATAATGAAGACTATCATTGACAATGCATATCTCAGCTGGAAACTCAACTATACCGAAGATATTTCTGTTTCTGCATGTCAAACGCACTGCGGAGTGCTGAAAACACCAGGAAACGTGTTTTTCGCATTCAGTAGCACGAAAACAGCGATTTCGGTGATTCTGCACACTTGTAACAACGGGATCATGTAGATTATCACTGAAAATGCATATCACAGCTGGAAACCCAACGAAACCGAAGATATCGCAGTTTCCGCATGTCAAACGCACTGTCGAGTGCTGAAAACAGCAGGAAACGTGTTTTTCGTATTCAATAGCACGAAAACAACGATTTCGGTGATTCTGCAAACTTCTCACAGAAGAATATCCAAGATTATCATAGATAATGCATGTCGCAGCTGGCAACACCACGAAAATGGAGATATCGCGGTTTCCGCAAATCAAACGCACTGTGGAGTGCTGAAAACACCAGGAAACGTGTTTTATGCATTCAATATCACGAAAACAGCGGTTTCGGTGATTCTGCACAGTTGTAACAGCAGGATAATGAAGATTATCACTGAAAATGCATATCTCAGCTGGAAACCCAACTATACCGAAGATATTTCTGTTTCCGCATGTCAAACGCACTGCAGAGTGCTGAAAACACCAGGAAACGTGTTTTTCGCATTCAATAGCACGAAACCAGCGATTTCGGTGAATCTGCTCACCTGTAAAAGCAGAATCATGAATTTATCACTGAAAATGCATATCACAGCTGGAAACCCAAAGATACCAAAGATATCGCAGCTTCCGCATGTCAAACGCACTGTGGAGTGCTGAAAACACCAGGAAACGTGTTTTATGCATTCAATATCACGAAAACAGCGGTTTCGGTGATTCTGCACAGTTGTAACAGCAGGATAATGAAGATTATCACTGAAAGTACATATCTCAGCTGGAAACCCAACTATACCGAAGATATTTCTGTTTCCGCATGTCAAACGCACTGCGGAGTGCTGAAAACACCAGGAAATGTGTTGTTCGCATTCAATATCACGAAAACAGCAATTTGGGTGTTTCTGCACACCTGTAACAGCAGAATCATGAATTTATCACAGAAAATGCATATCTCAGCTGGAAACCCAAAGATACCAAAGATATCGCTGCTTCCGCATGTCAAACGCACTGTGGAGTTCTGAAAACACCAGGAAACGTGTTTTTCGCATTCAGTAGCACGAAAACAGCGATTTCGGTGATTCTGCACATTTGTAACAACGGGATCATGTAGATTATCACTGAAAATGCATTTCTCAGCAGGAAACCCAACGAAACCGAAGATACCACAGTTTCCGCATGTCAAACGCACTGTGGAGTTCTGAAAACACCAGGAAATGTGTTTTTCGCATTCAATAGCACGAAAACAGCGATTTCGGTGATTCTGCACACTTGTAACAGCAGAATCATGAATTTATCACTGAAACTGCATATCTCAGCTGGAAACCCAAAGATACCAAAGATATCGCTGCTTCCGCATGTCAAACGCATTGTGGAGTTCTGAAAACACCAGGAAACGTGTTTTTCGCATTCAGTAGCACGAAGCCAGCGATTTCGGTAGTTCTCCACACCTGTAAAAGCAGAATCATGAATTTATCACTGAAAATGCAGATCTCAGCTGGAAACCCAAAGATACCAAAGATATCGCAGTTTCCGCATGTCAAACATACTGCGGAGTTCTGAAAACACCAGGAAACGTGTTTTTCGCATTCAGTAGCACGAAAACAGCGATTTCGGTGAATCTGCACACTTGTAACAACGGGATCATGTAGATCCTCACTGAAAATGCATATCTCAGCTGGAAACCCAACGAAACCGAAGATATCGCAGTTTCCGCATGTCAAACGCACTGTGGAGTGCTGAAAACACCAGAAAACGTGTTTTATGCATTCAATACCACGAAAACAGCGGTTTCGGTGATTCTGCTCACTTGTAACAGCAGGATAATGAAGACTATCATTGACAATGCATATCTCAGCTGGAAACTCAACTATAAGGAAGATATTTCTGTTTCTGCATGTCAAACGCACTGCGGAGTGCTGAAAACACCAGGAAACGTGTTTTTCGCATTCAGTAGCACGATACCAGCGATTTCGGTGATTATGCACACCTGTAACAGCAGAATCATGAATTTATCACAGAAAATGCATATCTCAGCTGGAAACCCAAAGATACCAAAGATATCGCTGCTTCCGCATGTCAAACGCACTGTGGAGTTCTGAAAACACCAGGAAACGTGTTTTTCGCATTCAGTAGCACGAAAACAGCGATTTCGGTGATTCTGCACATTTGTAACAACGGGATCATGTAGATTATCACTGAAAATGCATTTCTCAGCAGGAAACCCAACGAAACCGAAGATACCACAGTTTCCGCATGTCAAACGCACTGTGGAGTTCTGAAAACACCAGGAAATGTGTTTTTCGCATTCAATAGCACGAAAACAGCGATTTCGGTGATTCTGCACACTTGTAACAGCAGAATCATGAATTTATCACTGAAACTGCATATCGCAGCTGGAAACCCAAAGATACCAAAGATATCGCTGCTTCCGCATGTCAAACGCACTGTGGAGTTCTGAAAACACCAGGAAACGTGTTTTTCGCATTCAGTAGCACGAAGCCAGCGATTTTGGTGGTTCTCCACACCTGTAAAAGCAGAATCATGAATTTATCACTGAAAATGCAGATCTCAGCTGGAAACCCAAAGATACCAAAGATATCGCAGTTTCCGCATGTCAAACGCACTGCGGAGTGCTGAAAACACCAGGAAACGTGTTTTTCGCATTCAGTAGCACGAAAACAGCGATTTCGGTGATTCTGCACACTTGTAACAACGGGATCATGTAGATTATCACTGAAAATGCATATCTCAGCTGGAAACCCAACGAAAGCGAAGATATCGCAGTTTCCGCATGTCAAACGCACTGTGGAGTGCTGAAAACACCAGAAAACGTGTTTTATGCATTCAATATCACGAAAACAGCGGTATCGGTGATTCTGCACACTTGTAACAGCAGGATAATGAAGATTATCACTGAAAATGCATATCTCAGCTGGAAACCCAACTATACCGAAGATATTTCTGTTTCCGCATGTCAAACGCACTGTCGAGTGCTGAAAACACCAGAAAACGTGTTTATCGCATTCAATAGCACGAAAACAGCGATTTCGGTGATTCTGCACACTTGTAACAGCAGGATAATAAAGATTATCACTGAAAATGCTTATCTCAGCAGGAAACCCAACTATACCGAAGATATCGCAGTTTCCGCATGTCAAACGCACTGTGGAGTTCTGAAAACACCAGGAAACGTGTTTTTCGCATTCAATAGCACGAAACCAGCGATTTCGGTGATTCTGCACACCTGTAAATGCAGAATCATGAATTTATCACTGAAAATGCATATCTCAGCTGGAAACCCAAGGATGCCAAAGATATCGCAGTTTCCGCATGTCAAACGCACTGTGGAGTGCTGAAAACACCAGAAAATGTGTTTTATGCATTCAATACCACGAAAACAGCGGTTTCGGTGATTCTGCTCACTTGTAACAGCAGGATAATGAAGACTATCATTGACAATGCATATCTCAGCTGGAAACTCAACTATACCGAAGATATTTCTGTTTCTGCATGTCAAACGCACTGCGGAGTGCTGAAAACACCAGGAAACGTGTTTTTCGCATTCAGTAGCACGATACCAGCGATTTCGGTGATTCTGCACACCTGTAAAAGCAGAATCATGAATTTATCACATGAAAATGCATATCTCTGCTGGAAACCCAAAGATACCAAAGATATCGCAGCTTCCGCTTGTCAAACGCACTGTGAATTTCTGAAAACACCAGGAAACGTGTTTTTCACATTCAGTAGGACGAAAACAGCGATTTCGGTGATTCTGCACACTTGTAACAACGGGATCATGTAGATTATCACTGAAAATGCATATCTCAGCTGGAAACCCAACGAAACCGAAGATATCGCAGTTTCCGCATGTCAAACGCACTGTCGAGTGCTGAAAACACCAGAAAACGTGTTTTTCGCATTCAATAGCACGAAAACAGCGATTTCGGTGATTCTGCACACTTGTAACGACGGGATCATGTAGATTATCACTGAAAATGCATATCTCAGCTGGAAACCCAACTATACCGACGATACTTCTGTTTCCGCATGTCAAACGCACTGCGGAGTGCTGAAAACACCAGGAAACGTGTTTTTCGCATTCAGTAGCACGAAAACAGCGATTTCGGTGATTCTGCACACTTGTAACAACGGGATCATGTAGATTATCACTGAAAATGCATATCACAGCTGGAAACCCAACGAAACCGAAGATATCGCAGTTTCCGCATGTCAAACGCACTGTCGAGTGCTGAAAACAGCAGGAAACGTGTTTTTCGTATTCAATAGCACGAAAACAACGATTTCGGTGATTCTGCATACTTCTCACAGAAGAATATCCAAGATTATCATAGATAATGCATGTCGCAGCTGGCAACCCCACGAAAACGGAGATATCGCGGTTTCCGCAAATCAAACGCACTGTGGAGTGCTGAAAACACCAGGAAACGTGTTTTATGCATTCAATATCACGAAAACAGCGGTTTCGGTGATTCTGCACAGTTGTAACAGCAGGATAATGAAGATTATCACTGAAAATGCATATCTCAGCTGGAAACCCAACTATACCGAAGATATTTCTGTTTCCGCATGTCAAACGCACTGCAGAGTGCTGAAAACACCAGGAAACGTGTTTTTCGCATTCAATAGCACGAAACCAGCGATTTCGATGATTCTGCTCACCTGTAAAAGCAGAATCATGAATTTATCACTGAAAACGCATATCTCAGCTGGAAACCCAAAGATACCAAAAATATCGCAGTTTCCGCATGTCAAACGCACTGTGGAGTTCTGAAAACACCAGGAAACGTGTTTTTCGCATTCAATAGCACGAAAACAGCGATTTCGGTGATTCTGCACACTTGTAACAGCAGGATAATAAAGATTATCACTGAAAATGCTTATCTCAGCAGGAAACCCAACTATACCGAAGATATTTCTGTTTCCGGATGTCAAACGCACTGCGGAGTGCTGAAAACACCAGGAAACGTGTTTTTCGCATTCAGTAGCACGAAAACAGCGATTTCGGTGATTCTGCACACTTGTAACAACGGGATCATGTAGATTATCACTGAAAATGCATATCTCAGCTGGAAACCCAACGAAAGCGAAGATATCGCAGTTTCCGCATGTCAAACGCACTGTGGAGTGCTGAAAACACCAGAAAACGTGTTTTATGCATTCAATATCACGAAAACAGCGGTATCGGTGATTCTGCACACTTGTAACAGCAGGATAATGAAGATTATCACTGAAAATGCATATCTCAGCTGGAAACCCAACTATACCGAAGATATTTCAGTTTCCGCATGTCAAACGCACTGTCGAGTGCTGAAAACACCAGAAAACGTGTTTATCACATTCAATAGCACGAAAACAGCGATTTCGGTGATTCTGCACACTTGTAACAGCAGGATAATAAAGATTATCACTGAAAATGCTTATCTCAGCAGGAAACCCAACTATACCGAAGATATCGCAGTTTCCGCATGTCAAACGCACTGTGGAGTTCTGAAAACACCAGGAAACGTGTTTTTCGCATTCAATAGCACGAAACCAGCGATTTCGGTGATTCTGCACACCTGTAAATGCAGAATCATGAATTTATCACTGAAAATGCATATCTCAGCTGGAAACCCAAAGATGCCAAAGATATCGCAGTTTCCGCATGTTAAACGCACTGTGGAGTTCTGAAAACACCAGGAAACGTGTTTTTCGCATTCAATAGCACGAAACCAGCGATTTAGGTGATTCTGCACACTTGTAACAGCAGGATAATGAAGATCATCACTGAAAATGCATATCTCAGCTGGAAACCCAACTATACCGAAGATATTTCTGTTTCCGCATGTCAAACGCACTGCGGAGTGCTGAAAACACCAGGAAACGTGTTTTTCCCATTCAATAGCACGACAGCAGCGATCTCGGTGATTCTGCACACTTGTCACTGAAGACTCTCGAAGATTATCACTGAAAATGCATATCTCAGCTGGAAACCCAAAGATACCAAAGATATCGCACCTTCCGCATGTCAAACGCACTGTGGAGTTCTGAAAACACCAGAAAACGTGTTTTATGCATTCAATACCACGAAAACAGCGGTTTCGGTGATTCTGCACACTTGTAACAGCAGGATAATGAAGATTATCACTGAAAATGCATATCTCAGCTGGAAAGCCAACTATACCGAAGATATCGCAGCTTCCGCATGTAAAACGCACTGTGGAGTTCCGAAAACACCAGGAAACGTGTTTTTCGCATTCAGTAGCACGAAAACAGCGATTTCGGTGATTCTGCACGCTTGTAACAGCAGGATAATGAAGATTATCACTGAAAATGCATATCTCAGCTGGAAAGCCAACTATACCGAAGATATCGCAGCTTCCGCATGTAAAACGCACTGTGGAGTTCCGAAAACACCAGGAAACGTGTTTTTCGCATTCAGTAGCACGAAAACAGCGATTTCGGTGATTCTGCACGCTTGTAACAACGGGATAATGAAGATTATCACTGAAAATGCATATCTCAGCTGGAAAGCCAACTATACCGAAGATATCGCAGCTTCCGCATGTCAAACGCACTGTGGAGTGCTGAAAACACCAGGAAACGTGTTTTTCGCATTCAGTAGCACGAAAACAGCGGTTTCGGTGATTCTGCTCACTTGTAACAGCAGGATAATGAAGACTATCACTGACAATGCATATCTCAGCTGGAAACCCAACTATACCGAAGATATTTCTGTTTCCGCATGTCAAACGCACTGCGGAGTGCTGAAAACACCAGGAAACGTGTTTTTCGCATTCAATAGCACGATACCAGCGATTTCGGTGAATCTGCACACTTGTAACAACGGCATCATGTAGATCCTCACTGAAAATGCATATCTCAGCTGGAAACCCAACGAAACCGAAGATATCGCAGTTTCCGCATGTCAAACGCACTGTGGAGTGCTGAAAACACCAGAAAACGTGTTTTATGCATTCAATACCACGAAAACAGCGGTTTCGGTGATTCTGCTCACTTGTAACAGCAGGATAATGAAGACTATCATTGACAATGCATATCTCAGCTGGAAACTCAACCATACCGAAGATATTTCTGTTTCTGCATGTCAAACGCACTGCGGAGTGCTGAAAACACCAGGAAACGGGTTTTTCGCATTCAGTAGCACGATACCAGCGATTTCGGTGATTCTGCACACCTGTAACAGCAGAATCATGAATTTATCACAGAAAATGCATATCTCAGCTGGAAACCCAACTATACCGAAGATATTTCTGTTTCCGGATGTCAAACGCACTGCGGAGTGCTGAAAACACCAGGAAACGTGTTTTTCGCATTCAGTAGCACGAAAACAGCGATTTCGGTGATTCTGCACACTTGTAACAACGGGATCATGTAGATTATCACTGAAAATGCATATCTCAGCTGGAAACCCAACGAAAGCGAAGATATCGCAGTTTCCGCATGTCAAACGCACTGTGGAGTGCTGAAAACACCAGAAAACGTGTTTTATGCATTCAATATCACGAAAACAGCGGTATCGGTGATTCTGGACACTTGTAACAGCAGGATAATGAAGATTATCACTGAAAATGCATATCTCAGCTGGAAACCCAACTATACCGAAGATATTTCTGTTTCCGCATGTCAAACGCACTGTCGAGTGCTGAAAACACCAGAAAACGTGTTTATCGCATTCAATAGCACGAAAACAGCGATTTCGGTGATTCTGCACACTTGTAACAGCAGGATAATAAAGATTATCACTGAAAATGCTTATCTCAGCAGGAAACCCAACTATACCGAAGATATCGCAGTTTCCGCATGTCAAACGCACTGTGGAGTTCCGAAAACACCAGGAAACGTGTTTTTCGCATTCAGTAGCACGAAAACAGCGATTTCGGTGATTCTGCTCACTTGTAACGACGGGATCATGTAGATTATCACTGAAAATGCATATCTCAGCTGGAAACCCAACTATACCGACGATATTTCTGTTTCCGCATGTCAAACGCACTGCGGAGTGCTGAAAACACCAGGAAACGTGTTTTTCGCATTCAATAGCACGAAACCAGCGATTTCGGTGATTTTGCACACCTGTAAAAGCAGAATCATGAATTTATCACTGAAAATGCATATCTCAGCTGGAAACCCAAAGATACCAAACATATCGCAGTTTCCGCATTTCAGACGCACTGTGGAGTGCTGAAAACACCAGGAAACGTGTTTTTCGCATTCAATAGCACGAAACCAGCGATTTCGGTGATTCTGCACACCTGTAAAAGCAGAATCATGAATTTATCACTGAAAATGCATATCACAGCTGGAAACCCAAAGATACCAAAGATATCGCAGCTTCCGCATGTCAAACGCACTGTGGAGTGCTGAAAACACCAGGAAACGTGTTTTATGCATTCAATATCACGAAAACAGCGGTTTCGGTGATTCTGCACAGTTGTAACAGCAGGATAATGAAGATTATCACTGAAAGTGCATATCTCAGCTGGAAACCCAACTATACCGAAGATATTTCTGTTTCCGCATGTCAAACGCACTGCGGAGTGCTGAAAACACCAGGAAATGTGTTGTTCGCATTCAATATCACGAAAACAGCAATTTGGGTGTTTCTGCACACCTGTAACAGCAGAATCATGAATTTATCACAGAAAATGCATATCTCAGCTGGAAACCCAAAGATACCAAAGATATCGCTGTTTCCGCATGTCAAACGCACTGTGGAGTTCTGAAAACACCAGGAAACGTGTTTTTCGCATTCAGTAGCACGAAAACAGCGATTTCGGTGATTCTGCACATTTGTAACAACGGGATCATGTAGATTATCACTGAAAATGCATTTCTCAGCAGGAAACCCAACGAAACCGAAGATACCACAGTTTCCGCATGTCAAACGCACTGTGGAGTTCTGAAAACACCAGGAAATGTGTTTTTCGCATTCAATAGCACGAAAACAGCGATTTCGGTGATTCTGCACACTTGTAACAGCAGAATCATGAATTTATCACTGAAACTGCATATCTCAGCTGGAAACCCAAAGATACCAAAGATATCGCTGCTTCCGCATGTCAAACGCATTGTGGAGTTCTGAAAACACCAGGAAACGTGTTTTTCGCATTCAGTAGCACGAAGCCAGCGATTTCGGTGGTTCTCCACACCTGTAAAAGCAGAATCATGAATTTATCACTGAAAATGCAGATCTCAGCTGGATACCCAAAGATACCAAAGATATCGCAGTTTCCGCATGTCAAACGCACTGCGGAGTTCTGAAAACACCAGGAAACGTGTTTTTCGCATTCAGTAGCACGAAAACAGCGATTTCGGTGAATCTGCACACTTGTAACAACGGGATCATGTAGATCCTCACTGAAAATGCATATCTCAGCTGGAAACCCAACGAAACCGAAGATATCGCAGTTTCCGCATGTCAAACGCACTGTGGAGTGCTGAAAACACCAGAAAACGTGTTTTATGCATTCAATACCACGAAAACAGCGGTTTCGGTGATTCTGCTCACTTGTAACAGCAGGATAATGAAGACTATCATTGACAATGCATATCTCAGCTGGAAACTCAACTATACCGAAGATATTTCTGTTTCTGCATGTCAAACGCACTGCGGAGTGCTGAAAACACCAGGAAACGTGTTTTTCGCATTCAGTAGCACGAAAACAGCGATTTCGGTGATTCTGCACACTTGTAACAACGGGATCATGTAGATTATCACTGAAAATGCATATCACAGCTGGAAACCCAACGAAACCGAAGATATCGCAGTTTCCGCATGTCAAACGCACTGTCGAGTGCTGAAAACAGCAGGAAACGTGTTTTTCGTATTCAATAGCACGAAAACAACGATTTCGGTGATTCTGCATACTTCTCACAGAAGAATATCCAAGATTATCATAGATAATGCATGTCGCAGCTGGCAACCCCACGAAAATGGAGATATCGCGGTTTCCGCAAATCAAACGCACTGTGGAGTGCTGAAAACACCAGGAAACGTGTTTTATGCATTCAATATCACGAAAACAGCGGTTTCGGTGATTCTGCACAGTTGTAACAGCAGGATAATGAAGATTATCACTGAAAATGCATATCTCAGCTGGAAACCCAACTATACCGAAGATATTTCTGTTTCCGCATGTCAAACGCACTGCAGAGTGCTGAAAACACCAGGAAACGTGTTTTTCGCATTCAATAGCACGAAACCAGCGATTTCGGTGAATCTGCTCACCTGTAAAAGCAGAATCATGAATTTATCACTGAAAATGCATATCACAGCTGGAAACCCAAAGATACCAAAGATATCGCAGCTTCCGCATGTCAAACGCACTGTGGAGTGCTGAAAACACCAGGAAACGTGTTTTATGCATTCAATATCACGAAAACAGCGGTTTCGGTGATTCTGCACAGTTGTAACAGCAGGATAATGAAGATTATCACTGAAAGTGCATATCTCAGCTGGAAACCCAACTATACCGAAGATATTTCTGTTTCCGCATGTCAAACGCACTGCGGAGTGCTGAAAACACCAGGAAATGTGTTGTTCGCATTCAATATCACGAAAACAGCAATTTGGGTGTTTCTGCACACCTGTAACAGCAGAATCATGAATTTATCACAGAAAATGCATATCTCAGCTGGAAACCCAAAGATACCAAAGATATCGCTGCTTCCGCATGTCAAACGCACTGTGGAGTTCTGAAAACACCAGGAAACGTGTTTTTCGCATTCAGTAGCACGAAAACAGCGATTTCGGTGATTCTGCACATTTGTAACAACGGGATCATGTAGATTATCACTGAAAATGCATTTCTCAGCAGGAAACCCAACGAAACCGAAGATACCACAGTTTCCGCATGTCAAACGCACTGTGGAGTTCTGAAAACACCAGGAAATGTGTTTTTCGCATTCAATAGCACGAAAACAGCGATTTCGGTGATTCTGCACACTTGTAACAGCAGAATCATGAATTTATCACTGAAACTGCATATCTCAGCTGGAAACCCAAAGATACCAAAGATATCGCTGCTTCCGCATGTCAAACGCATTGTGGAGTTCTGAAAACACCAGGAAACGTGTTTTTCGCATTCAGTAGCACGAAGCCAGCGATTTCGGTGGTTCTCCACACCTGTAAAAGCAGAATCATGAATTTATCACTGAAAATGCAGATCTCAGCTGGAAACCCAAAGATACCAAAGATATCGCAGTTTCCGCATGTCAAACGCACTGCGGAGTTCTGAAAACACAAGGAAACGTGTTTTTCGCATTCAGTAGCACGAAAACAGCGATTTCGGTGAATCTGCACACTTGTAACAACGGGATCATGTAGATCCTCACTGAAAATGCATATCTCAGCTGGAAACCCAACGAAACCGAAGATATCGCAGTTTCCGCATGTCAAACGCACTGTGGAGTGCTGAAAACACCAGAAAACGTGTTTTATGCATTCAATACCACGAAAACAGCGGTTTCGGTGATTCTGCTCACTTGTAACAGCAGGATAATGAAGACTATCATTGACAATGCATATCTCAGCTGGAAACTCAACTATACCGAAGATATTTCTGTTTCTGCATGTCAAACGCACTGCGGAGTGCTGAAAACACCAGGAAACGTGTTTTTCGCATTCAGTAGCACGAAAACAGCGATTTCGGTGATTCTGCACACTTGTAACAACGGGATCATGTAGATTATCACTGAAAATGCATATCTCAGCTGGAAACCCAAAGATACCAAAAATATCGCAGTTTCCGCATGTCAAACGCACTGCGGAGTTCTGAAAACACCAGGAAACGTGTTTTTCGCATTCAGTAGCACGAAAACAGCGATTTCGGTGAATCTGCACACTTGTGACAACGGGATCATGTAGATCCTCACTGAAAATGCATATCTCAGCTGGAAACCCAACGAAACCGAAGATATCGCAGTTTCCGCATGTCAAACGCACTGCGGAGTTCTGAAAACACCAGGAAACGTGTTTTTCGTATTCAATAGCACGAAAACAACGATTTCGGTGATTCTGCATACTTCTCACAGAAGAATATCCAAGATTATCATAGATAATGCATGTCGCAGCTGGCAACCCCACGAAAATGGAGATATCGCGGTTTCCGCAAATCAAACGCACTGTGGAGTGCTGAAAACACCAGGAAACGTGTTTTATGCATTCAATATCACGAAAACAGCGGTTTCGGTGATTCTGCACAGTTGTAACAGCAGGATAATGAAGATTATCACTGAAAATGCATATCTCAGCTGGAAACCCAACTATACCGAAGATATTTCTGTTTCCGCATGTCAAACGCACTGCAGAGTGCTGAAAACACCAGGAAACGTGTTTTTCGCATTCAATAGCACGAAACCAGCGATTTCGGTGATTCTGCTCACCTGTAAAAGCAGAATCATGAATTTATCACTGAAAACGCATATCTCAGCTGGAAACCCAAAGATACCAAAAATATCGCAGTTTCCGCATGTCAAACGCACTGTGGAGTTCTGAAAACACCAGGAAACGTGTTTTTCGCATTCAATAGCACGAAAACAGCGATTTCGGTGATTCTGCACACTTGTAACAGCAGGATAATAAAGATTATCACTGAAAATGCTTATCTCAGCAGGAAACCCAACTATACCGAAGATATTTCTGTTTCCGGATGTCAAACGCACTGCGGAGTGCTGAAAACACCAGGAAACGTGTTTTTCGCATTCAGTAGCACGAAAACAGCGATTTCGGTGATTCTGCACACTTGTAACAACGGGATCATGTAGATTATCACTGAAAATGCATATCTCAGCTGGAAACCCAACGAAAGCGAAGATATCGCAGTTTCCGCATGTCAAACGCACTGTGGAGTGCTGAAAACACCAGAAAACGTGTTTTATGCATTCAATATCACGAAAACAGCGGTATCGGTGATTCTGGACACTTGTAACAGCAGGATAATGAAGATTATCACTGAAAATGCATATCTCAGCTGGAAACCCAACTATACCGAAGATATTTCTGTTTCCGCATGTCAAACGCACTGTCGAGTGCTGAAAACACCAGAAAACGTGTTTATCGCATTCAATAGCACGAAAACAGCGATTTCGGTGATTCTGCACACTTGTAACAGCAGGATAATAAAGATTATCACTGAAAATGCTTATCTCAGCAGGAAACCCAACTATACCGAAGATATCGCAGTTTCCGCATGTCAAACGCACTGTGGAGTTCTGAAAACACCAGGAAACGTGTTTTTCGCATTCAATAGCACGAAACCAGCGATTTCGGTGATTCTGCACACTTGTAACAGCAGGATAATGAAGATTATCACTGAAAATGCATATCTCAGCTGGAAACCCAACTATACCGAAGATATTTCTGTTTCCGCATGTCAAACGCACTGCGGAGTGCTGAAAACACCAGGAAACGTGTTTTTCCCATTCAATAGCACGACAGCAGCGATCTCGGTGATTCTGCACACTTGTCACTGAAGACTCTCGAAGATTATCACTGAAAATGCATATCTCAGCTGGAAACCCAAAGATACCAAAGATATCGCACCTTCCGCATGTCAAACGCACTGTGGAGTTCTGAAAACACCAGAAAACGTGTTTTATGCATTCAATACCACGAAAACAGCGGTTTCGGTGATTCTGCACACTTGTAACAGCAGGATAATGAAGATTATCACTGAAAATGCATATCTCAGCTGGAAAGCCAACAATACCGAAGATATCGCAGCTTCCGCATGTCAAACGCACTGTGGAGTTCCGAAAACACCAGGAAACGTGTTTTTCGCATTCAGTAGCACGAAAACAGCGATTTCGGTGATTCTGCACGCTTGTAACAACGGGATAATGAAGATTATCACTGAAAATGCATATCTCAGCTGGAAAGCCAACTATACCGAAGATATCGCAGCTTCCGCATGTCAAACGCACTGTGGAGTGCTGAAAACACCAGGAAACGTGTTTTTCGCATTCAATAGCACGAATCAAGCGATTTCGATGATTCTGCACACCTGTAAAAGCAGAATCATGAATTTATCACTGAAAATGCATATCTCAGCTGGAAACCCAAAGATACCAAAGATGTCGCAGTTTCCGCATGTCAAACGCACTGTGGAGTTCTGGAAACACCAGGAAACGTGTTTTTCGCATTCAGTAGCACGAAAACAGCGGTTTCGGTGATTCTGCTCACTTGTAACAGCAGGATAATGAAGACTATCACTGACAATGCATATCTCAGCTGGAAACCCAACTATACCGAAGATATTTCTGTTTCCGCATGTCAAACGCACTGCGGAGTGCTGAAAACACCAGGAAACGTGTTTTTCGCATTCAATAGCACGATACCAGCGATTTCGGTGAATCTGCACACTTGTAACAACGGGATCATGTAGATCCTCACTGAAAATGCATATCTCAGCTGGAAACCCAACGAAACCGAAGATATCGCAGTTTCCGCATGTCAAACGCACTGTGGAGTGCTGAAAACACCAGAAAACGTGTTTTATGCATTCAATACCACGAAAACAGCGGTTTCGGTGATTCTGCTCACTTGTAACAGCAGGATAATGAAGACTATCATTGACAATGCATATCTCAGCTGGAAACTCAACTATACCGAAGATATTTCTGTTTCTGCATGTCAAACGCACTGCGGAGTGCTGAAAACACCAGGAAACGTGTTTTTCGCATTCAGTAGCACGATACCAGCGATTTCGGTGATTCTGCACACCTGTAAAAGCAGAATCATGAATTTATCACATGAAAATGCATATCTCAGCTGGAAACCCAAAGATACCAAAGATATCGCAGCTTCCGCTTGTCAAACGCACTGTGGATTTCTGAAAACACCAGGAAACGTGTTTTTCACATTCAGTAGCACGAAAACAGCGATTTCGGTGATTCTGCACACTTGTAACAACGGGATCATGTAGATTATCACTGAAAATGCATATCTCAGCTGGAAACCCAACGAAACCGAAGATATCGCAGTTTCCGCGTGTCAAACGCACTGTCGAGTGCTGAAAACACCAGAAAACGTGTTTTTCGCATTCAATAGCACGAAAACAGCGATTTCGGTGATTCTGCACACTTGTAACGACGGGATCATGTAGATTATCACTGAAAATGCATATCTCAGCTGGAAACCCAACTATACCGACGATATTTCTGTTTCCGCATGTCAAACGCACTGCGGAGTGCTGAAAACACCAGGAAACGTGTTTTTCGCATTCAATAGCACGAAACCAGCGATTTCGGTGATTCTGCACACCTGTAAAAGCAGAATCATGAATTTATCACTGAAAATGCATATCTCAGCTGGAAACCCAAAGATACCAAAGATATCGCAGTTTCCGCATTTCAGACGCACTGTGGAGTGCTGAAAACTCCAGGAAACGTGTTTTGCGCATTCAATAGCACGAAACCAGCGAGTTCGGTGATTCTGCACAGTTGTAACAGCAGGATAATGAAGATTATCACTGAAAATGCATATCTCAGCTGGAAACCCAACTATACCGAAGATATTTCTGTTTCCGCATGTCAAACGCACTGCGGAGTGCTGAAAACACCAGGAAACGTGTTTTTCGCATTCAATAGCACGAAAACAGCGATTTCGGTGATTCTGCACACTTGTAACGACGGGATCATGTAGATTATCACTGAAAATGCATATCTCAGCTGGAAACCCAACTATACCGACGATATTTCTGTTTCCGCATGTCAAACGCACTGCGGAGTGCTGAAAACACCAGGAAACGTGTTTTTCGCATTCAATAGCACGAAACCAGCGATTTCGGTGATTCTGCACACCTGTAAAAGCAGAATCATGAATTTATCACTGAAAATGCATATCTCAGCTGGAAACCCAAAGATACCAAAGATATCGCAGTTTCCGCATTTCAGACGCACTGTGGAGTGCTGAAAACTCCAGGAAACGTGTTTTGCGCATTCAATAGCACGAAACCAGCGAGTTCGGTGATTCTGCACAGTTGTAACAGCAGGATAATGAAGATTATCACTGAAAATGCATATCTCAGCTGGAAACCCAACTATACCGAAGATATTTCTGTTTCCGCATGTCAAACGCACTGCGGAGTGCTGAAAACACCAGGAAACGTGTTGTTCGCATTCAATAGCACGAAAACAGCAATTTGGGTGTTTCTGCACACCTGTAACAGCAGAATCATGAATTTATCACAGAAAATGCATATCTCAGCTGGAAACCCAAAGATACCAAAGATATCGCTGCTTCCGCATGTCAAACGCACTGTGGAGTTCTGAAAACACCAGGAAACGAGTTTTTCGCATTCAGTAGCACGAAAACAGCGATTTCGGTGATTCTGCACATTTGTAACAACGGGATCATGTAGATTATCACTGAAAATGCATATCTCAGCTGGAAACCCAACGAAACCGAAGATACCACAGTTTCCGCATGTCAAACGCACTGTGGAGTTCTGAAAACACTAGGAAACCTGTTTTTCGCATTCAATAGCACGAAAACAGCGATTTCGGTGATTCTGCAAACTTGAAACTGCAGAATCATGAATTTATCACTGAAAATGCATATCTCAGCTGGAAACACAAAGATACCAAACATATCGCAGTTTCCGCATTTCAGACGCACTGTGGAGTGCTGAAAACACCAGGAAACGTGTTTTTCGCATTCAATAGCACGAAACCAGCGATTTCGGTGATTCTGCACACCTGTAAAAGCAGAATCATGAATTTATCACTGAAAATGCATATCACAGCTGGAAACCCAAAGATACCAAAGATATCGCAGCTTCCGCATGTCAAACGCACTGTGGAGTGCTGAAAACACCAGGAAACGTGTTTTATGCATTCAATATCACGAAAACAGCGGTTTCGGTGATTCTGCACAGTTGTAACAGCAGGATAATGAAGATTATCACTGAAAGTGCATATCTCAGCTGGAAACCCAACTATACCGAAGATATTTCTGTTTCCGCATGTCAAACGCACTGCGGAGTGCTGAAAACACCAGGAAATGTGTTGTTCGCATTCAATATCACGAAAACAGCAATTTGGGTGTTTCTGCACACCTGTAACAGCAGAATCATGAATTTATCACAGAAAATGCATATCTCAGCTGGAAACCCAAAGATACCAAAGATATCGCTGCTTCCGCATGTCAAACGCACTGTGGAGTTCTGAAAACACCAGGAAACGTGTTTTTCGCATTCAGTAGCACGAAAACAGCGATTTCGGTGATTCTGCACATTTGTAACAACGGGATCATGTAGATTATCACTGAAAATGCATTTCTCAGCAGGAAACCCAACGAAACCGAAGATACCACAGTTTCCGCATGTCAAACGCACTGTGGAGTTCTGAAAACACCAGGAAATGTGTTTTTCGCATTCAATAGCACGAAAACAGCGATTTCGGTGATTCTGCACACTTGTGACAGCAGAATCATGAATTTATCACTGAAACTGCATATCTCAGCTGGAAACCCAAAGATACCAAAGATATCGCTGCTTCCGCATGTCAAACGCCTTGTGGAGTTCTGAAAACACCAGGAAACGTGTTTTTCGCATTCAGTAGCACGAAGCCAGCGATTTCGGTGGTTCTCCACACCTGTAAAAGCAGAATCATGAATTTATCACTGAAAATGCAGATCTCAGCTGGAAACCCAAAGATACCAAAGATATCGCAGTTTCCGCATGTCAAACGCACTGCGGAGTTCTGAAAACACCAGGAAACGTGTTTTTCGCATTCAGTAGCACGAAAACAGCGATTTCGGTGAATCTGCACACTTGTAACAACGGGATCATGTAGATCCTCACTGAAAATGCATATCTCAGCTGGAAACCCAACGAAACCGAAGATATCGCAGTTTCCGCATGTCAAACGCACTGTGGAGTGCTGAAAACACCAGAAAACGTGTTTTATGCATTCAATACCACGAAAACAGCGGTTTCGGTGATTCTGCTCACTTGTAACAGCAGGATAATGAAGACTATCATTGACAATGCATATCTCAGCTGGAAACTCAACTATACCGAAGATATTTCTGTTTCTGCATGTCAAACGCACTGCGGAGTGCTGAAAACACCAGGAAACGTGTTTTTCGCATTCAGTAGCACGAAAACAGCGATTTCGGTGATTCTGCACACTTGTAACAACGGGATCATGTAGATTATCACTGAAAATGCATATCTCAGCTGGAAACCCAACGAAACCGAAGATATCGCAGTTTCCGCATGTCAAACGCACTGTGGAGTGCTGAAAACACCAGGAAACGTGTTTTATGCATTCAATATCACGAAAACAGCGGTTTCGGTGATTCTGCATAGTTGTAACAGCAGGATAATGAAGATTATCACTGAAAATGCATATCTCAGCTGGAAACCCAACTATACCGAAGATATTTCTGTTTCCGCATGTCAAACGCACTGCAGAGTGCTGAAAACACCAGGAAACGTGTTTTTCGCATTCAATAGCACGAAACCAGCGATTTCGGTGATTCTGCTCACCTGTAAAAGCAGAATCATGAATTTATCACTGAAAACGCATATCTCAGCTGGAAACCCAAAGATACCAAAAATATCGCAGTTTCCGCATGTCAAACGCACTGTGGAGTTCTGAAAACACCAGGAAACGTGTTTCTCGCATTCAATAGCACGAAAACAGCGATTTCGGTGATTCTGCACACTTGTAACAGCAGGATAATAAAGATTATCACTGAAAATGCTTATCTCAGCAGGAAACCCAACTATACCGAAGATATTTCTGTTTCCGCATGTCAAACGCACTGCGGAGTGCTGAAAACACCAGGAAATGTGTTGTTCGCATTCAATATCACGAAAACAGCAATTTGGGTGTTTCTGCACACCTGTAACAGCAGAATCATGAATTTATCACAGAAAATGCATATCTCAGCTGGAAACCCAAAGATACCAAAGATATCGCTGCTTCCGCATGTCAAACGCACTGTGGAGTTCTGAAAACACCAGGAAACGTGTTTTTCGCATTCAGTAGCACGAAAACAGCGATTTCGGTGATTCTGCACACTTGTAACAGCAGAATCATGAATTTATCACTGAAACTGCATATCTCAGCTGGAAACCCAAAGATACCAAAGATATCGCTGCTTCCGCATGTCAAACGCATTGTGGAGTTCTGAAAACACCAGGAAACGTGTTTTTCGCATTCAGTAGCACGAAGCCAGCGATTTCGGTGTTTCTCCACACCTGTAAAAGCAGAATCATGAATTTATCACTGAAAATGCAGATCTCAGCTGGAAACCCAAAGATACCAAAGATATCGCAGTTTCCGCATGTCAAACGCACTGCGGAGTTCTGAAAACACCAGGAAACGTGTTTTTCGCATTCAGTAGCACGAAAACAGCGATTTCGGTGAATCTGCACACTTGTAACAACGGGATCATGTAGATCCTCACTGAAAATGCATATCTCAGCTGGAAACCCAACGAAACCGAAGATATCGCAGTTTCCGCATGTCAAACGCACTGTGGAGTGCTGAAAACACCAGAAAACGTGTTTTATGCATTCAATACCACGAAAACAGCGGTTTCGGTGATTCTGCTCACTTGTAACAGCAGGATAATGAAGACTATCATTGACAATGCATATCTCAGCTGGAAACTCAACTATACCGAAGATATTTCTGTTTCTGCATGTCAAACGCACTGCGGAGTGCTGAAAACACCAGGAAACGTGTTTTTCGCATTCAGTAGCACGAAAACAGCGATTTCGGTGATTCTGCACACTTGTAACAACGGGATCATGTAGATTATCACTGAAAATGCATATCTCAGCTGGAAACCCAACGAAACCGAAGATATCGCAGTTTCCGCATGTCAAACGCACTGTGGAGTGCTGAAAACACCAGAAAACGTGTTTTATGCATTCAATACCACGAAAACAGCGGTTTCGGTGATTCTGCTCACTTGTAACAGCAGGATAATGAAGACTATCATTGACAATGCATATCTCAGCTGGAAACTCAACTATACCGAAGATATTTCTGTTTCTGCATGTCAAACGCACTGCGGAGTGCTGAAAACACCAGGAAACGTGTTTTTCGCATTCGGTAGCACGAAAACAGCGATTTCGGTGATTCTGCACACTTGTAACAACGGGATCATGTAGATTATCACTGAAAATGCATATCTCAGCTGGAAACCCAACGAAACCGAAGATATCGCAGTTTCCGCAT
This sequence comes from Anthophora plumipes, assembly GCA_951804975.1. Taxonomy (NCBI): domain Eukaryota; kingdom Metazoa; phylum Arthropoda; class Insecta; order Hymenoptera; family Apidae; genus Anthophora; species Anthophora plumipes. Next base: position 592,804 of record CATORF010000581.1, on the reverse strand, counting down.
GTCAAACGCACTGTGGAGTGCTGAAAACACCAGGAAACGTGTTTTATGCATTCAATATCACGAAAACAGCGGTTTCGGTGATTCTGCATAGTTGTAACAGCAGGATAATGAAGATTATCACTGAAAATGCATATCTCAGCTGGAAACCCAACTATACCGAAGATATTTCTGTTTCCGCATGTCAAACGCACTGCAGAGTGCTGAAAACACCAGGAAACGTGTTTTTCGCATTCAATAGCACGAAACCAGCGATTTCGGTGATTCTGCTCACCTGTAAAAGCAGAATCATGAATTTATCACTGAAAACGCATATCTCAGCTGGAAACCCAAAGATACCAAAAATATCGCAGTTTCCGCATGTCAAACGCACTGTGGAGTTCTGAAAACACCAGGAAACGTGTTTCTCGCATTCAATAGCACGAAAACAGCGATTTCGGTGATTCTGCACACTTGTAACAGCAGGATAATAAAGATTATCACTGAAAATGCTTATCTCAGCAGGAAACCCAACTATACCGAAGATATTTCTGTTTCCGGATGTCAAACGCACTGCGGAGTGCTGAAAACACCAGGAAACGTGTTTTTCGCATTCAGTAGCACGAAAACAGCGATTTCGGTGATTCTGCACACTTGTAACAACGGGATCATGTAGATTATCACTGAAAATGCATATCTCAGCTGGAAACCCAACGAAAGCGAAGATATCGCAGTTCCCGCATGTCAAACGCACTGTGGAGTGCTGAAAACACCAGAAAACGTGTTTTATGCATTCAATATCACGAAAACAGCGGTATCGGTGATTCTGCACACTTGTAACAGCAGGATAATGAAGATTATCACTGAAAATGCATATCTCAGCTGGAAACCCAACTATACCGAAGATATTTCTGTTTCCGCATGTCAAACGCACTGTCGAGTGCTGAAAACACCAGAAAACGTGTATATCGCATTCAATAGCACGAAAACAGCGATTTCGGTGATTCTGCACACTTGTAACAGCAGGATAATAAAGATTATCACTGAAAATGCTTATCTCAGCAGGAAACCCAACTATACCGAAGATATCGCAGTTTCCGCATGTCAAACGCACTGTGGAGTTCTGAAAACACCAGGAAACGTGTTTTTCGCATTCAATAGCACGAAACCAGCGATTTCGGTGATTCTGCACACCTGTAAATGCAGAATCATGAATTTATCACTGAAAATGCATATCTCAGCTGGAAACCCAAAGATGCCAAAGATATCGCAGTTTCCGCATGTTAAACGCACTGTGGAGTTCTGAAAACACCAGGAAACGTGTTTTTCGCATTCAATAGCACGAAACCAGCGATTTCGGTGATTCTGCACACTTGTAACAGCAGGATAATGAAGATTATCACTGAAAATGCATATCTCAGCTGGAAACCCAACTATACCGAAGATATTTCTGTTTCCGCAAGTCAAACGCACTGCGGAGTGCTGAAAACACCAGGAAACGTGTTTTTCCCATTCAATAGCACGACAGCAGCGATCTCGGTGATTCTGCACACTTGTCACTGAAGACTCTCGAAGATTATCACTGAAAATGCATATCTCAGCTGGAAACCCAAAGATACCAAAGATATCGCAGCTTCCGCATGTCAAACGCACTGTGGAGTTCTGAAAACACCTGGAAACGTGTTTTATGCATTCAATATCACGAAAACAGCGGTTTCGGTGATTCTGCACACTTGTAACAGCAGGATAATGAAGATTATCACTGAAAATGCATATCTCAGCTGGAAAGCCAACTATACCGAAGATATCGCAGCTTCCGCATGTCAAACGCACTGTGGAGTTCCGAAAACACCAGGAAACGTGTTTTTCGCATTCAGTAGCACGAAAACAGTGATTTCGGTGATTCTGCACGCTGGTAACAACGGGATAATGAAGATTATCACTGAAAATGCATATCTCAGCTGGAAAGCCAACTATACCGAAGATATCGCAGCTTCCGCATGTCAAACGCACTGTGGAGTGCTGAAAACACCAGGAAACGTGTTTTTCGCATTCAATAGCACGAATCAAGCGATTTCGATGATTCTGCACACCTGTAAAAGCAGAATCATGAATTTATCACTGAAAATGCATATCTCAGCTGGAAACCCAAAGATACCAAAGATATCGCAGTTTCCGCATGTCAAACGCACTGTGGAGTTCTGGAAACACCAGGAAACGTGTTTTTCGCATTCAGTAGCACGAAAACAGCGGTTTCGGTGATTCTGCTCACTTGTAACAGCAGGATAATGAAGACTATCACTGACAATGCATATCTCAGCTGGAAACCCAACTATACCGAAGATATTTCTGTTTCCGCATGTCAAACGCACTGCGGAGTGCTGAAAACACCAGGAAACGTGTTTTTCGCATTCAATAGCACGATACCAGCGATTTCGGTGAATCTGCACACTTGTAAAAACGGGATCATGTAGATCCTCTCTGAAAATGCATATCTCAGCTGGAAACCCAACGAAACCGAAGATATCGCAGTTTCCGCATGTCAAACACACTGTGGAGTGCTGAAAACACCAGAAAACGTGTTTTATGCATTCAATACCACGAAAACAGCGGTTTCGGTGATTCTGCTCACTTGTAACAGCAGGATAATGAAGACTATCATTGACAATGCATATCTCAGCTGGAAACTCAACTATACCGAAGATATTTCTGTTTCTGCATGTCAAACGCACTGCGGAGTGCTGAAAACACCAGGAAGCGTGTTTTTCGCATTCAGTAGCACGATACCAGCGATTTCGGTGATTCTGCACACCTGTAAAAGCAGAATCATGAATTTATCACATGAAAATGCATATCTCAGCTGGAAACCCAAAGATACCAAAGATATCGCAGCTTCCGCTTGTCAAACGCACTGTGGATTTCTGAAAACACCAGGAAACGTGTTTTTCACATTCAGTAGCACGAAAACAGCGATTTCGGTGATTCTGCACACTTGTAACAACGGGATCATGTAGATTATCACTGAAAATGCATATCTCAGCTGGAAACCCAACGAAACCGAAGATATCGCAGTTTCCGCATGTCAAACGCACTGTCGAGTGCTGAAAACACCAGAAAACGTGTTTTTCGCATTCAATAGCACGAAAACAGCGATTTCGGTGATTCTGCACACTTGTAACGACGGGATCATGTAGATTATCACTGAAAATGCATATCTCAGCTGGAAACCCAACTATACCGACGATATTTCTGTTTCCGCATGTCAAACGCACTCCGGAGTGCTGAAAACACCAGGAAACGTGTTTTGCGCATTCAATAGCACGAAAACAGCGGTTTCGGTGATTCTGCACACTTGTAACAGCAGGATAATGAAGATTATCACTGAAAATGCATATCTCAGCTGGAAAGCCAACTATACCGAAGATATCGCAGCTTCCGCATGTCAAACGCACTGTGGAGTTCCGAAAACACCAGGAAACGTGTTTTTCGCATTCAGTAGCACGAAAACAGTGATTTCGGTGATTCTGCACGCTGGTAACAACGGGATAATGAAGATTATCACTGAAAATGCATATCTCAGCTGGAAAGCCAACTATACCGAAGATATCGCAGCTTCCGCATGTCAAACGCACTGTGGAGTGCTGAAAACACCAGGAAACGTGTTTTTCGCATTCAATAGCACGAATCAAGCGATTTCGATGATTCTGCACACCTGTAAAAGCAGAATCATGAATTTATCACTGAAAATGCATATCTCAGCTGGAAACCCAAAGATACCAAAGATATCGCAGTTTCCGCATGTCAAACGCACTGTGGAGTTCTGGAAACACCAGGAAACGTGTTTTTCGCATTCAGTAGCACGAAAACAGCGGTTTCGGTGATTCTGCTCACTTGTAACAGCAGGATAATGAAGACTATCACTGACAATGCATATCTCAGCTGGAAACCCAACTATACCGAAGATATTTCTGTTTCCGCATGTCAAACGCACTGCGGAGTGCTGAAAACACCAGGAAACGTGTTTTTCGCATTCAATAGCACGATACCAGCGATTTCGGTGAATCTGCACACTTGTAAAAACGGGATCATGTAGATCCTCTCTGAAAATGCATATCTCAGCTGGAAACCCAACGAAACCGAAGATATCGCAGTTTCCGCATGTCAAACACACTGTGGAGTGCTGAAAACACCAGAAAACGTGTTTTATGCATTCAATACCACGAAAACAGCGGTTTCGGTGATTCTGCTCACTTGTAACAGCAGGATAATGAAGACTATCATTGACAATGCATATCTCAGCTGGAAACTCAACTATACCGAAGATATTTCTGTTTCTGCATGTCAAACGCACTGCGGAGTGCTGAAAACACCAGGAAGCGTGTTTTTCGCATTCAGTAGCACGATACCAGCGATTTCGGTGATTCTGCACACCTGTAAAAGCAGAATCATGAATTTATCACATGAAAATGCATATCTCAGCTGGAAACCCAAAGATACCAAAGATATCGCAGCTTCCGCTTGTCAAACGCACTGTGGATTTCTGAAAACACCAGGAAACGTGTTTTTCACATTCAGTAGCACGAAAACAGCGATTTCGGTGATTCTGCAAACTTGTAACAACGGGATCATGTAGATTATCACTGAAAATGCATATCTCAGCTGGAAACCCAACGAAACCGAAGATATCGCAGTTTCCGCATGTCAAACGCACTGTCGAGTGCTGAAAACACCAGAAAACGTGTTTTTCGCATTCAATAGCACGAAAACAGCGATTTCGGTGATTCTGCACACTTGTAACGACGGGATCATGTAGATTATCACTGAAAATGCATATCTCAGCTGGAAACCCAACTATACCGACGATATTTCTGTTTCCGCATGTCAAACGCACTCCGGAGTGCTGAAAACACCAGGAAACGTGTTTTGCGCATTCAATAGCACGAAACCAGCGATTTCGGTGATTCTGCACACCTGTAAAAGCAGAATCATGAATTTATCACGGAAAATGCATATCTCAGCTGGAAACCCAAAGATACCAAAGATATCGCAGTTTCCGCATTTCAGACGCACTGTGGAGTGCTGAAAACACCAGGAAACGTGTTTTGCGCATTCAATAGCACGAAACCAGCGAGTTCGGTGATTCTGCACAGTTGTAACAGCAGGATAATGAAGATTATCACTGAAAATGCATATCTCAGCTGGAAACCCAACTATACCGAAGATATTTCTGTTTCCGCATGTCAAACGCACTGCGGAGTGCTGAAAACACCAGGAAACGTGTTGTTCGCATTCAATAGCACGAAAACAGCAATTTGGGTGTTTCTGCACACCTGTAACAGCAGAATCATGAATTTATCACAGAAAATGCATATCTCAGCTGGATACCCAAAGATACCAAAGATATCGCTGCTTCCGCATGTCAAACGCAATGTGGAGTGTTGAAAACACCAGGAAACGTGTTTTTCGCATTCAATAGCACGAAACCAGCGATTTCGGTGATTCTGCACACTTGTAACAGCAGGATAATGAAGATTATCACTGAAAATGCATATCTCAGCTGGAAACCCAACTATACCGAAGATATTTCTGTTTCCGCAAGTCAAACGCACTGCGGAGTGCTGAAAACACCAGGAAACGTGTTTTTCCCATTCAATAGCACGACAGCAGCGATCTCGGTGATTCTGCACACTTGTCACTGAAGACTCTCGAAGATTATCACTGAAAATGCATATCTCAGCTGGAAACCCAAAGATACCAAAGATATCGCAGCTTCCGCATGTCAAACGCACTGTGGAGTTCTGAAAACACCTGGAAACGTGTTTTATGCATTCAATATCACGAAAACAGCGGTTTCGATGATTCTGCACACCTGTAAAAGCAGAATCATGAATTTATCACTGAAAATGCATATCTCAGCTGGAAACCCAAAGATACCAAAGATATCGCAGTTTCCGCATGTCAAACGCACTGTGGAGTTCTGGAAACACCAGGAAACGTGTTTTTCGCATTCAGTAGCACGAAAACAGCGGTTTCGGTGATTCTGCTCACTTGTAACAGCAGGATAATGAAGACTATCACTGACAATGCATATCTCAGCTGGAAACCCAACTATACCGAAGATATTTCTGTTTCCGCATGTCAAACGCACTGCGGAGTGCTGAAAACACCAGGAAACGTGTTTTTCGCATTCAATAGCACGATACCAGCGATTTCGGTGAATCTGCACACTTGTAACAACGGGATCATGTAGATCCTCACTGAAAATGCATATCTCAGCTGGAAACCCAACGAAACCGAAGATATCGCAGTTTCCGCATGTCAAACGCACTGTGGAGTGCTGAAAACACCAGAAAACGTGTTTTATGCATTCAATACCACGAAAACAGCGGTTTCGGTGATTCTGCTCACTTGTAACAGCAGGATAATGAAGACTATCATTGACAATGCATATCTCAGCTGGAAACTCAACTATACCGAAGATATTTCTGTTTCTGCATGTCAAACGCACTGCGGAGTGCTGAAAACACCAGGAAACGTGTTTTTCGCATTCAGTAGCACGATACCAGCGATTTCGGTGATTCTGCACACCTGTAAAAGCAGAATCATGAATTTATCACATGAAAATGCATATCTCAGCTGGAAACCCAAAGATACCAAAGATATCGCAGCTTCCGCTTGTCAAACGCACTGTGGATTTCTGAAAACACCAGGAAACGTGTTTTTCACATTCAGTAGCACGAAAACAGCGATTTCGGTGATTCTGCACACTTGTAACAACGGGATCATGTAGATTATCACTGAAAATGCATATCTCAGCTGGAAACCCAACGAAACCGAAGATATCGCAGTTTCCGCATGTCAAACGCACTGTCGAGTGCTGAAAACACCAGAAAACGTGTTTTTCGCATTCAATAGCACGAAAACAGCGATTTCGGTGATTCTGCACACTTGTAACGACGGGATCATGTAGATTATCACTGAAAATGCATATCTCAGCTGGAAACCCAACTATACCGACGATATTTCTGTTTCCGCATGTCAAACGCACTGCGGAGTGCTGAAAACACCAGGAAACGTGTTTTTCGCATTCAATAGCACGAAACCAGCGATTTCGGTGATTCTGCACACCTGTAAAAGCAGAATCATGAATTTATCACTGAAAATGCATATCTCAGCTGGAAACCCAAAGATACCAAAGATATCGCAGTTTCCGCATTTCAGACGCACTGTGGAGTGCTGAAAACACCAGGAAACGTGTTTTGCGCATTCAATAGCACGAAACCAGCGAGTTCGGTGATTCTGCACAGTTGTAACAGCAGGATAATGAAGATTATCACTGAAAATGCATATCTCAGCTGGAAACCCAACTATACCGAAGATATTTCTGTTTCCGCATGTCAAACGCACTGCGGAGTGCTGAAAACACCAGGAAACGTGTTGTTCGCATTCAATAGCACGAAAACAGCAATTTGGGTGTTTCTGCACACCTGTAACAGCAGAATCATGAATTTATCACAGAAAATGCATATCTCAGCTGGATACCCAAAGATACCAAAGATATCGCTGCTTCCGCATGTCAAACGCAATGTGGAGTGCTGAAAACACCAGGAAACGTGTTTTTCGCATTCAATAGCACGAATCAAGCGATTTCGATGATTCTGCACACCTGTAAAAGCAGAATCATGAATTTATCACTGAAAATGCATATCTCAGCTGGAAACCCAAAGATACCAAAGATATCGCAGTTTCCGCATGTCAAACGCACTGTGGAGTTCTGGAAACACCAGGATACGTGTTTTTCGCATTCAGTAGCACGAAAACAGCGGTTTCGGTGATTCTGCTCACTTGTAACAGCAGGATAATGAAGACTATCACTGACAATGCATATCTCAGCTGGAAACCCAACTATACCGAAGATATTTCTGTTTCCGCATGTCAAACGCACTGCGGAGTGCTGAAAACACCAGGAAACGTGTTTTTCGCATTCAATAGCACCATACCAGCGATTTCGGTGATTCTGCACACCTGTAAAAGCAGAATCATGAATTTATCACTGAAAATGCATATCTCAGCTGGAAACCCAAAGATACCAAAGATATCGCAGTTTTCGCATGTCAAACGCACTGTGGAGTTCTGAAAACACTAGGAAACGTGTTTTTCGCATTCAATAGCACGAAAACAGCGATTTCGGTGATTCTGCAAACTTGAAACTGCAGAATCATGAATTTATCACTGAAAATGCATATCTCAGCTGGAAACCCAACGAAACCGAAGATATCACAGTTTCCGCATGTCAAACGCAATGTGGAGTGCTGAAAACACCAGGAAACGTGTTTTTCGCATTCAATAGCACGAATCAAGCGATTTCGATGATTCTGCACACCTGTAAAAGCAGAATCATGAATTTATCACTGAAAATGCATATCTCAGCTGGAAACCCAAAGATACCAAAGATATCGCAGTTTTCGCATGTCAAACGCACTGTGGAGTTCTGAAAACACTAGGAAACGTGTTTTTCGCATTCAATAGCACGAAAACAGCGATTTCGGTGATTCTGCACACTTGTAACAGCAGGATAATGAAGATTATCACTGAAAATGCATATCTCAGCTGGAAACCCAACTATACCGAAGATATTTCTGTTTCCGCATGTCAAACGCACTGCGGAGTGCTGAAAACACCAGGAAACGTGTTGTTCGCATTCAATAGCACGAAAACAGCAATTTGGGTGTTTCTGCACACCTGTAACAGCAGAATCATGAATTTATCACAGAAAATGCATATCTCAGCTGGATACCCAAAGATACCAAAGATATCGCTGCTTCCGCATGTCAAACGCAATGTGGAGTGTTGAAAACACCAGGAAACGTGTTTTTCGCATTCAATAGCACGAAACCAGCGATTTCGGTGATTCTGCACACTTGTAACAGCAGGATAATGAAGATTATCACTGAAAATGCATATCTCAGCTGGAAACCCAACTATACCGAAGATATTTCTGTTTCCGCAAGTCAAACGCACTGCGGAGTGCTGAAAACACCAGGAAACGTGTTTTTCCCATTCAATAGCACGACAGCAGCGATCTCGGTGATTCTGCACACTTGTCACTGAAGACTCTCGAAGATTATCACTGAAAATGCATATCTCAGCTGGAAACCCAAAGATACCAAAGATATCGCAGCTTCCGCATGTCAAACGCACTGTGGAGTTCTGAAAACACCTGGAAACGTGTTTTATGCATTCAATATCACGAAAACAGCGGTTTCGGTGATTCTGCACACCTGTAAAAGCAGAATCATGAATTTATCACTGAAAATGCATATCTCAGCTGGAAACCCAAAGATACCAAAGATATCGCAGTTTCCGCATGTCAAACGCACTGTGGAGTTCTGGAAACACCAGGAAACGTGTTTTTCGCATTCAGTAGCACGAAAACAGCGGTTTCGGTGATTCTGCTCACTTGTAACAGCAGGATAATGAAGACTATCACTGACAATGCATATCTCAGCTGGAAACCCAACTATACCGAAGATATTTCTGTTTCCGCATGTCAAACGCACTGCGGAGTGCTGAAAACACCAGGAAACGTGTTTTTCGCATTCAATAGCACGATACCAGCGATTTCGGTGAATCTGCACACTTGTAACAACGGGATCATGTAGATCCTCACTGAAAATGCATATCTCAGCTGGAAACCCAACGAAACCGAAGATATCGCAGTTTCCGCATGTCAAACGCACTGTGGAGTGCTGAAAACACCAGAAAACGTGTTTTATGCATTCAATACCACGAAAACAGCGGTTTCGGTGATTCTGCTCACTTGTAACAGCAGGATAATGAAGACTATCATTGACAATGCATATCTCAGCTGGAAACTCAACTATACCGAAGATATTTCTGTTTCTGCATGTCAAACGCACTGCGGAGTGCTGAAAACACCAGGAAACGTGTTTTTCGCATTCAGTAGCACGATACCAGCGATTTCGGTGATTCTGCACACCTGTAAAAGCAGAATCATGAATTTATCACATGAAAATGCATATCTCAGCTGGAAACCCAAAGATACCAAAGATATCGCAGCTTCCGCTTGTCAAACGCACTGTGGATTTCTGAAAACACCAGGAAACGTGTTTTTCACATTCAGTAGCACGAAAACAGCGATTTCGGTGATTCTGCACACTTGTAACAACGGGATCATGTAGATTATCACTGAAAATGCATATCTCAGCTGGAAACCCAACGAAACCGAAGATATCGCAGTTTCCGCATGTCAAACGCACTGTCGAGTGCTGAAAACACCAGAAAACGTGTTTTTCGCATTCAATAGCACGAAAACAGCGATTTCGGTGATTCTGCACACTTGTAACGACGGGATCATGTAGATTATCACTGAAAATGCATATCTCAGCTGGAAACCCAACTATACCGACGATATTTCTGTTTCCGCATGTCAAACGCACTGCGGAGTGCTGAAAACAGCAGGAAACGTGTTTTTCGCATTCAATAGCACGAAACCAGCGATTTCGGTGATTCTGCACACCTGTAAAAGCAGAATCATGAATTTATCACTGAAAATGCATATCTCAGCTGGAAACCCAAAGATACCAAAGATATCGCAGTTTCCGCATTTCAGACGCACTGTGGAGTGCTGAAAACACCAGGAAACGTGTTTTGCGCATTCAATAGCACGAAACCAGCGAGTTCGGTGATTCTGCACAGTTGTAACAGCAGGATAATGAAGATTATCACTGAAAATGCATATCTCAGCTGGAAACCCAACTATACCGAAGATATTTCTGTTTCCGCATGTCAAACGCACTGCGGAGTGCTGAAAACACCAGGAAACGTGTTGTTCGCATTCAATAGCACGAAAACAGCAATTTGGGTGTTTCTGCACACCTGTAACAGCAGAATCATGAATTTATCACAGAAAATGCATATCTCAGCTGGATACCCAAAGATACCAAAGATATCGCTGCTTCCGCATGTCAAACGCAATGTGGAGTGCTGAAAACACCAGGAAACGTGTTTTTCGCATTCAATAGCACGAATCAAGCGATTTCGATGATTCTGCACACCTGTAAAAGCAGAATCATGAATTTATCACTGAAAATGCATATCTCAGCTGGAAACCCAAAGATACCAAAGATATCGCAGTTTCCGCATGTCAAACGCACTGTGGAGTTCTGGAAACACCAGGATACGTGTTTTTCGCATTCAGTAGCACGAAAACAGCGGTTTCGGTGATTCTGCTCACTTGTAACAGCAGGATAATGAAGACTATCACTGACAATGCATATCTCAGCTGGAAACCCAACTATACCGAAGATATTTCTGTTTCCGCATGTCAAACGCACTGCGGAGTGCTGAAAACACCAGGAAACGTGTTTTTCGCATTCAATAGCACCATACCAGCGATTTCGGTGATTCTGCACACCTGTAAAAGCAGAATCATGAATTTATCACTGAAAATGCATATCTCAGCTGGAAACCCAAAGATACCAAAGATATCGCAGTTTTCGCATGTCAAACGCACTGTGGAGTTCTGAAAACACTAGGAAACGTGTTTTTCGCATTCAATAGCACGAAAACAGCGATTTCGGTGATTCTGCAAACTTGAAACTGCAGAATCATGAATTTATCACTGAAAATGCATATCTCAGCTGGAAACCCAACGAAACCGAAGATATCACAGTTTCCGCATGTCAAACGCAATGTGGAGTGCTGAAAACACCAGGAAACGTGTTTTTCGCATTCAATAGCACGAATCAAGCGATTTCGATGATTCTGCACACCTGTAAAAGCAGAATCATGAATTTATCACTGAAAATGCATATCTCAGCTGGAAACCCAAAGATACCAAAGATATCGCAGTTTTCGCATGTCAAACGCACTGTGGAGTTCTGAAAACACTAGGAAACGTGTTTTTCGCATTCAATAGCACGAAAACAGCGATTTCGGTGATTCTGCAAACTTGAAACTGCAGAATCATGAATTTATCACTGAAAATGCATATCTCAGCTGGAAACCCAACGAAACCGAAGATATCACAGTTTCCGCATGTCAAACGCAATGTGGAGTGCTGAAAACACCAGGAAACGTGTTTTTCGCATTCAATAGCACGAATCAAGCGATTTCGATGATTCTGCACACCTGTAAAAGCAGAATCATGAATTTATCACTGAAAATGCATATCTCAGCTGGAAACCCAAAGATACCAAAGATATCGCAGTTTTCGCATGTCAAACGCACTGTGGAGTTCTGAAAACACTAGGAAACGTGTTTTTCGCATTCAATAGCACGAAAACAGCGATTTCGGTGATTCTGCACACCTGTAAAAGCAGAATCATGAGTTTATCACTGAAAATACATATCTCAGCTGGAAACCCAAAGATACCAAAGATATCGCAGTTTCCGCTTGTCAAACGCACTGTGGAGTGCTGAAAACACCAGGAAACGTGTTTTATGCATTCAATATCACGAAAACAGCGGTTTCGGTGATTCTGCTCACTTGTAACAGCAGGATAATGAAGACTATCATTGACAATGCATATCTCAGCTGGAAACTCAACTATACCGAAGATATTTCTGTTTCTGCATGTCAAACGCACTGCGGAGTGCTGAAAACACCAGGAAACGTGTTTTTCGCATTCGGTAGCACGAAAACAGCGATTTCGGTGATTCTGCACACTTGTAACAACGGGATCATGTAGATTATCACTGAAAATGCATATCTCAGCTGGAAACCCAACGAAACCGAAGATATCGCAGTTTCCGCATGTCAAACGCACTGTGGAGTGCTGAAAACACCAGGAAACGTGTTTTATGCATTCAATATCACGAAAACAGCGGTTTCGGTGATTCTGCATAGTTGTAACAGCAGGATAATGAAGATTATCACTGAAAATGCATATCTCAGCTGGAAACCCAACTATACCGAAGATATTTCTGTTTCCGCATGTCAAACGCACTGCAGAGTGCTGAAAACACCAGGAAACGTGTTTTTCGCATTCAATAGCACGAAACCAGCGATTTCGGTGATTCTGCTCACCTGTAAAAGCAGAATCATGAATTTATCACTGAAAACGCATATCTCAGCTGGAAACCCAAAGATACCAAAAATATCGCAGTTTCCGCATGTCAAACGCACTGTGGAGTTCTGAAAACACCAGGAAACGTGTTTCTCGCATTCAATAGCACGAAAACAGCGATTTCGGTGATTCTGCACACTTGTAACAGCAGGATAATAAAGATTATCACTGAAAATGCTTATCTCAGCAGGAAACCCAACTATACCGAAGATATTTCTGTTTCCGGATGTCAAACGCACTGCGGAGTGCTGAAAACACCAGGAAACGTGTTTTTCGCATTCAGTAGCACGAAAACAGCGATTTCGGTGATTCTGCACACTTGTAACAACGGGATCATGTAGATTATCACTGAAAATGCATATCTCAGCTGGAAACCCAACGAAAGCGAAGATATCGCAGTTCCCGCATGTCAAACGCACTGTGGAGTGCTGAAAACACCAGAAAACGTGTTTTATGCATTCAATATCACGAAAACAGCGGTATCGGTGATTCTGCACACTTGTAACAGCAGGAAAATGAAGATTATCACTGAAAATGCATATCTCAGCTGGAAACCCAACTATACCGAAGATATTTCTGTTTCCGCATGTCAAACGCACTGTCGAGTGCTGAAAACACCAGAAAACGTGTATATCGCATTCAATAGCACGAAAACAGCGATTTCGGTGATTCTGCACACTTGTAACAGCAGGATAATAAAGATTATCACTGAAAATGCTTATCTCAGCAGGAAACCCAACTATACCGAAGATATCGCAGTTTCCGCATGTCAAACGCACTGTGGAGTTCTGAAAACACCAGGAAACGTGTTTTTCGCATTCAATAGCACGAAACCAGCGATTTCGGTGATTCTGCACACCTGTAAATGCAGAATCATGAATTTATCACTGAAAATGCATATCTCAGCTGGAAACCCAAAGATGCCAAAGATATCGCAGTTTCCGCATGTTAAACGCACTGTGGAGTTCTGAAAACACCAGGAAACGTGTTTTTCGCATTCAATAGCACGAAACCAGCGATTTCGGTGATTCTGCACACTTGTAACAGCAGGATAATGAAGATTATCACTGAAAATGCATATCTCAGCTGGAAACCCAACTATACCGAAGATATTTCTGTTTCCGCAAGTCAAACGCACTGCGGAGTGCTGAAAACACCAGGAAACGTGTTTTTCCCATTCAATAGCACGACAGCAGCGATCTCGGTGATTCTGCACACTTGTCACTGAAGACTCTCGAAGATTATCACTGAAAATGCATATCTCAGCTGGAAACCCAAAGATACCAAAGATATCGCAGCTTCCGCATGTCAAACGCACTGTGGAGTTCTGAAAACACCTGGAAACGTGTTTTATGCATTCAATATCACGAAAACAGCGGTTTCGGTGATTCTGCACACTTGTAACAGCAGGATAATGAAGATTATCACTGAAAATGCATATCTCAGCTGGAAAGCCAACTATACCGAAGATATCGCAGCTTCCGCATGTCAAACGCACTGTGGAGTTCCGAAAACACCAGGAAACGTGTTTTTCGCATTCAGTAGCACGAAAACAGTGATTTCGGTGATTCTGCACGCTGGTAACAACGGGATAATGAAGATTATCACTGAAAATGCATATCTCAGCTGGAAAGCCAACTATACCGAAGATATCGCAGCTTCCGCATGTCAAACGCACTGTGGAGTGCTGAAAACACCAGGAAACGTGTTTTTCGCATTCAATAGCACGAATCAAGCGATTTCGATGATTCTGCACACCTGTAAAAGCAGAATCATGAATTTATCACTGAAAATGCATATCTCAGCTGGAAACCCAAAGATACCAAAGATATCGCAGTTTCCGCATGTCAAACGCACTGTGGAGTTCTGGAAACACCAGGAAACGTGTTTTTCGCATTCAGTAGCACGAAAACAGCGGTTTCGGTGATTCTGCTCACTTGTAACAGCAGGATAATGAAGACTATCACTGACAATGCATATCTCAGCTGGAAACCCAACTATACCGAAGATATTTCTGTTTCCGCATGTCAAACGCACTGCGGAGTGCTGAAAACACCAGGAAACGTGTTTTTCGCATTCAATAGCACGATACCAGCGATTTCGGTGAATCTGCACACTTGTAAAAACGGGATCATGTAGATCCTCTCTGAAAATGCATATCTCAGCTGGAAACCCAACGAAACCGAAGATATCGCAGTTTCCGCATTGCAAACACACTGTGGAGTGCTGAAAACACCAGAAAACGTGTTTTATGCATTCAATACCACGAAAACAGCGGTTTCGGTGATTCTGCTCACTTGTAACAGCAGGATAATGAAGACTATCATTGACAATGCATATCTCAGCTGGAAACTCAACTATACCGAAGATATTTCTGTTTCTGCATGTCAAACGCACTGCGGAGTGCTGAAAACACCAGGAAGCGTGTTTTTCGCATTCAGTAGCACGATACCAGCGATTTCGGTGATTCTGCACACCTGTAAAAGCAGAATCATGAATTTATCACATGAAAATGCATATCTCAGCTGGAAACCCAAAGATACCAAAGATATCGCAGCTTCCGCTTGTCAAACGCACTGTGGATTTCTGAAAACACCAGGAAACGTGTTTTTCACATTCAGTAGCACGAAAACAGCGATTTCGGTGATTCTGCACACTTGTAACAACGGGATCATGTAGATTATCACTGAAAATGCATATCTCAGCTGGAAACCCAACGAAACCGAAGATATCGCAGTTTCCGCATGTCAAACGCACTGTCGAGTGCTGAAAACACCAGAAAACGTGTTTTTCGCATTCAATAGCACGAAAACAGCGATTTCGGTGATTCTGCACACTTGTAACGACGGGATCATGTAGATTATCACTGAAAATGCATATCTCAGCTGGAAACCCAACTATACCGACGATATTTCTGTTTCCGCATGTCAAACGCACTCCGGAGTGCTGAAAACACCAGGAAACGTGTTTTGCGCATTCAATAGCACGAAACCAGCGATTTCGGTGATTCTGCACACCTGTAAAAGCAGAATCATGAATTTATCACTGAAAATGCATATCTCAGCTGGAAACCCAAAGATACCAAAGATATCGCAGTTTCCGCATTTCAGACGCACTGTGGAGTGCTGAAAACACCAGGAAACGTGTTTTGCGCATTCAATAGCACGAAACCAGCGAGTTCGGTGATTCTGCACAGTTGTAACAGCAGGATAATGAAGATTATCACTGAAAATGCATATCTCAGCTGGAAACCCAACTATACCGAAGATATTTCTGTTTCCGCATGTCAAACGCACTGCGGAGTGCTGAAAACACCAGGAAACGTGTTGTTCGCATTCAATAGCACGAAAACAGCAATTTGGGTGTTTCTGCACACCTGTAACAGCAGAATCATGAATTTATCACAGAAAATGCATATCTCAGCTGGATACCCAAAGATACCAAAGATATCGCTGCTTCCGCATGTCAAACGCAATGTGGAGTGTTGAAAACACCAGGAAACGTGTTTTTCGCATTCAATAGCACGAAACCAGCGATTTCGGTGATTCTGCACACTTGTAACAGCAGGATAATGAAGATTATCACTGAAAATGCATATCTCAGCTGGAAACCCAACTATACCGAAGATATTTCTGTTTCCGCAAGTCAAACGCACTGCGGAGTGCTGAAAACACCAGGAAACGTGTTTTTCCCATTCAATAGCACGACAGCAGCGATCTCGGTGATTCTGCACACTTGTCACTGAAGACTCTCGAAGATTATCACTGAAAATGCATATCTCAGCTGGAAACCCAAAGATACCAAAGATATCGCAGCTTCCGCATGTCAAACGCACTGTGGAGTTCTGAAAACACCTGGAAACGTGTTTTATGCATTCAATATCACGAAAACAGCGGTTTCGGTGATTCTGCACACCTGTAAAAGCAGAATCATGAATTTATCACTGAAAATGCATATCTCAGCTGGAAACCCAAAGATACCAAAGATATCGCAGTTTCCGCATGTCAAACGCACTGTGGAGTTCTGGAAACACCAGGAAACGTGTTTTTCGCATTCAGTAGCACGAAAACAGCGGTTTCGGTGATTCTGCTCACTTGTAACAGCAGGATAATGAAGACTATCACTGACAATGCATATCTCAGCTGGAAACCCAACTATACCGAAGATATTTCTGTTTCCGCATGTCAAACGCACTGCGGAGTGCTGAAAACACCAGGAAACGTGTTTTTCGCATTCAATAGCACGATACCAGCGATTTCGGTGAATCTGCACACTTGTAACAACGGGATCATGTAGATCCTCACTGAAAATGCATATCTCAGCTGGAAACCCAACGAAACCGAAGATATCGCAGTTTCCGCATGTCAAACGCACTGTGGAGTGCTGAAAACACCAGAAAACGTGTTTTATGCATTCAATACCACGAAAACAGCGGTTTCGGTGATTCTGCTCACTTGTAACAGCAGGATAATGAAGACTATCATTGACAATGCATATCTCAGCTGGAAACTCAACTATACCGAAGATATTTCTGTTTCTGCATGTCAAACGCACTGCGGAGTGCTGAAAACACCAGGAAACGTGTTTTTCGCATTCAGTAGCACGATACCAGCGATTTCGGTGATTCTGCACACCTGTAAAAGCAGAATCATGAATTTATCACATGAAAATGCATATCTCAGCTGGATACCCAAAGATACCAAAGATATCGCAGCTTCCGCTTGTCAAACGCACTGTGGATTTCTGAAAACACCAGGAAACGTGTTTTTCACATTCAGTAGCACGAAAACAGCGATTTCGGTGATTCTGCACACTTGTAACAACGGGATCATGTAGATTATCACTGAAAATGCATATCTCAGCTGGAAACCCAACGAAACCGAAGATATCGCAGTTTCCGCATGTCAAACGCACTGTCGAGTGCTGAAAACACCAGAAAACGTGTTTTTCGCATTCAATAGCACGAAAACAGCGATTTCGGTGATTCTGCACACTTGCAACGACGGGATCATGTAGATTATCACTGAAAATGCATATCTCAGCTGGAAACCCAACTATACCGACGATATTTCTGTTTCCGCATGTCAAACGCACTGCGGAGTGCTGAAAACACCAGGAAACGTGTTTTTCGCATTCAATAGCACGAAACCAGCGATTTCGGTGATTCTGCACACCTGTAAAAGCAGAATCATGAATTTATCACTGAAAATGCATATCTCAGCTGGAAACCCAAAGATACCAAAGATATCGCAGTTTCCGCATTTCAGACGCACTGTGGAGTGCTGAAAACACCAGGAAACGTGTTTTGCGCATTCAATAGCACGAAACCAGCGAGTTCGGTGATTCTGCACAGTTGTAACAGCAGGATAATGAAGATTATCACTGAAAATGCATATCTCAGCTGGAAACCCAACTATACCGAAGATATTTCTGTTTCCGCATGTCAAACGCACTGCGGAGTGCTGAAAACACCAGGAAACGTGTTGTTCGCATTCAATAGCACGAAAACAGCAATTTGGGTGTTTCTGCACACCTGTAACAGCAGAATCATGAATTTATCACAGAAAATGCATATCTCAGCTGGATACCCAAAGATACCAAAGATATCGCTGCTTCCGCATGTCAAACGCAATGTGGAGTGCTGAAAACACCAGGAAACGTGTTTTTCGCATTCAATAGCACGAATCAAGCGATTTCGATGATTCTGCACACCAGTAAAAGCAGAATCATGAATTTATCACTGAAAATGCATATCTCAGCTGGAAACCCAAAGATACCAAAGATATCGCAGTTTCCGCATGTCAAACGCACTGTGGAGTTCTGGAAACACCAGGATACGTGTTTTTCGCATTCAGTAGCACGAAAACAGCGGTTTCGGTGATTCTGCTCACTTGTAACAGCAGGATAATGAAGACTATCACTGACAATGCATATCTCAGCTGGAAACCCAACTATACCGAAGATATTTCTGTTTCCGCATGTCAAACGCACTGCGGAGTGCTGAAAACACCAGGAAACGTGTTTTTCGCATTCAATAGCACCATACCAGCGATTTCGGTGATTCTGCACACCTGTAAAAGCAGAATCATGAATTTATCACTGAAAATGCATATCTCAGCTGGAAACCCAAAGATACCAAAGATATCGCAGTTTTCGCATGTCAAACGCACTGTGGAGTTCTGAAAACACTAGGAAACGTGTTTTTCGCATTCAATAGCACGAAAACAGCGATTTCGGTGATTCTGCAAACTTGAAACTGCAGAATCATGAATTTATCACTGAAAATGCATATCTCAGCTGGAAACCCAACGAAACCGAAGATATCACAGTTTCCGCATGTCAAACGCAATGTGGAGTGCTGAAAACACCAGGAAACGTGTTTTTCGCATTCAATAGCACGAATCAAGCGATTTCGATGATTCTGCACACCTGTAAAAGCAGAATCATGAATTTATCACTGAAAATGCATATCTCAGCTGGAAACCCAAAGATACCAAAGATATCGCAGTTTTCGCATGTCAAACGCACTGTGGAGTTCTGAAAACACTAGGAAACGTGTTTTTCGCATTCAATAGCACGAAAACAGCGATTTCGGTGATTCTGCACACCTGTAAAAGCAGAATCATGAGTTTATCACTGAAAATACATATCTCAGCTGGAAACCCAAAGATACCAAAGATATCGCAGTTTCCGCTTGTCAAACGCACTGTGGAGTGCTGAAAACACCAGGAAACGTGTTTTATGCATTCAATATCACGAAAACAGCGGTTTCGGTGATTCTGCACAGTTGTAACAGCAGGATAATGAAGATTATCACTGAAAATGCATATCTCAGCTGGAAACCCAATGATATCAAAGATATCGCAGCTTCCGCATGTCAAAAGCACTGTGGAGTTCTGAAAACATCAGGAAACGTGTTTTTCGCATTCAGTAGCACGAAAACAGTGATTTCGGTGATTCTGCACACTTGTAACAACGGGATCATGTAGATTATCACTGAAAATGCATATCTCAGCTGGAAACCCAAAGATACCAAAGATATCGCAGCTTCCGCATGTCAAACGCTCTGTGGAGTTCTGAAAACACCAGGAATCGTGTTTTTCGCATTCAGTAGCACGAAAACAGCGATTTCGGTGATTCTGCACACTTGTAACAACGGGATCATGTAGATTATCACTGAAAATGCATATCTCAGCTGGAAACCCAACGAAACCGAAGATACCACAGTTTCCGCAGGTCAAACGCACTGTGGAGTTCTGAAAACACCAGGAAATGTGTTTTTCGCATTCAATAGCACGAAAACAGCGATTTCGGTGATTCTGCACACTTGTAACAGCAGAATCATGAGTTTATCACTGAAAATGCATATCTCAGCTGGAAACCCAAAGATACCAAAGATATCGCAGTTTCCGCTTGTCAAACGCACTGTGGAGTTCTGAAAACACCCGGAAACGTGTTTTTCGCATTCAATAGCACGATACCAGCGATTTCGGTGATTCTGCACACCTGTAAAAGCAGAATCATGAATTTATCACTGAAAATGCATATCTCAGCTGGAAACCCAAAGATACCAAAGATATCGCAGTTTCCGCATGTCAAACGCACTGCGGAGTTCTGAAAACACTAGGAAACGTGTTTTTCGCATTCAATAGCACGAAAACAGCGATTTCGGTGATTCTGCACACCTGTAAAAGCTGAATCATGAATTTATCACTGAAAATGCATATCTCAGCTGGAAACCCAAAGATACCAAAGATATCGCAGTTTCCGCATGTCAAACGCACTGTGGAGTTCTGGAAACACCAGGAAACGTGTTTTTCGCATTCAGTAGCACGAAAACAGCGGTTTCGGTGATTCTGTTCACTTGTAACAGCAGGATAATGAAGACTATCACTGACAATGCATATCTCAGCTGGAAACCCAACTATACCGAAGATATTTCTGTTTCCGCATGTCAAACGCACTGCGGAGTGCTGAAAACACCAGGAAACGTGTTTTTCGCATTCAATAGCACGATACCAGCGATTTCGGTGATTCTGCACACCTGTAAAAGCAGAATCCTGAATTTATCACTGAAAATGCATATCTCAGCTGGAAACCCAAAGATACCAAAGATATCGCAGTTTCCGCATGTCAAACGCACTGCGGAGTGCTGAAAACACCAGGAAACGTGTTTTATGCATTCAATATCACGAAAACAGCGGTTTCGGTGATTCTGCACACTTGTAACAGCAGAATCATGAATTTATCACTGAAAATGCATATCTCAGCTGGAAACCCAAAGATACCAAAGATATCGCAGCTTCCGCATGTCAAACGCACTGTGGAGTTCCGAAAACACCAGGAAACGTGTTTTTCGCATTCAGTAGCACGAAAATAGCGATTTCGGTGATTCTGCACGCTTGTAACAACGGGATAATGAAGATTATCACTGAAAATGCATATCTCAGCTGGAAAGCCAACTATACCGAAGATATTTCTGTTTCCGCATGTCAAACGCACTGCGGAGTGCTGAAAACACCAGGAAACGTGTTTTTCGCATTCAGTAGCACGAAAACAGCGGTTTCGGTGATTCTGTTCACTTGTAACAGCAGGATAATGAAGACTATCACTGACAATGCATATCTCAGCTGGAAACCCAACTATACCGAAGATATTTCTGTTTCCGCATGTCAAACGCACTGCGGAGTGCTGAAAACACCAGGAAACGTGTTTTTCGCAATCAATAGCACGAAACCAGCGATTTCGGTGATTCTGCACACCTGTAAAAGCAGAATCATGAGTTTATCACTGAAAATGCATATCTCAGCTGGAAACCCAAAGATACCAAAGATATCGCAGTTTCCGCTTGTCAAACGCACTGTGGAGTTCTGAAAACACCCGGAAACGTGTTTTTCGCATTCAGTAGCACGAAAACAGCGATTTCGGTGATTCTGCACACCTGTAAAAGCAGAATCATGAGTTTATCACTGAAAATGCATATCTCAGCTGGAAACCCAAAGATACCAAAGATATCGCAGTTTCCGCATGTCAAACGCACTGCGGAGTTCTGAAAACACTAGGAAACGTGTTTTTCGCATTCAATAGCACGAAAACAGAGATTTCGGTGATTCTGCACACCTGTAAAAGCAGAATCATAAGTTTATCACTGAAAATACATATCTCAGCTGGAAACCCAAAGATACCAAAGATATCGCAGTTTCCGCTTGTCAAACGCACTGTGGAGTTCTGAAAACACCAGAAAACGTGTTTTTCGTATTCAATAGCACGAAAACAGCGATTTCGGTGATTCTGCATACTTCTCACAGAAGAATATCAAGGATTATCATAGATAATGCATGTCGCAGCTGGCAACCCCACGAAAACGAACATATCGCGGTTTCCGCAAATCAAACGTACTGTGGAGTGCTGAAAACACCAGGAAACGTGTTTTATGCATTCAATATCACGAAAACAGCGGTTTCGGTGATTCTGCACAGTTGTAACAGCAGGATAATGAAGATTACCACTGAAAATGCATATCTCAGCTGGAAACCCAATGATATCAAAGATATCGCAGCTTCCGCATGTCAAAAGCACTGTGGAGTTCTGAAAACATCAGGAAACGTGTTTTTCGCATTCAGTAGCACGAAAACAGTGATTTCGGTGATTCTGCACACTTGTAACAACGGGATCATGTAGATTATCACTGAAAATGCATATCTCAGCTGGAAACCCAAAGATACCAAAGATATCGCAGCTTCCGCATGTCAAACGCTCTGTGGAGTTCTGAAAACACCAGGAATCGTGTTTTTCGCATTCAGTAGCACGAAAACAGCGATTTCGGTGATTCTGCACACTTGTAACAACGGGATCATGTAGATTATCACTGAAAATGCATATCTCAGCTGGAAACCCAACGAAACCGAAGATACCACAGTTTCCGCAGGTCAAACGCACTGTGGAGTTCTGAAAACACCAGGAAATGTGTTTTTCGCATTCAATAGCACGAAAACAGCGATTTCGGTGATTCTGCACACTTGTAACAGCAGAATCATGAATTTATCACTGAAAATGCATATCTCAGCTGGAAACCCAAAGATACCAAAGATATCGCAGTTTCCGCATTTCAGACGCACTGTGGAGTGCTGAAAACACCAGGAAACGTGTTGTTCGCATTCAATAGCACGAAAACAGCAATTTGGGTGTTTCTGCACACCTGTAACAGCAGAATCATGAATTTATCACAGAAAATGCATATCTCAGCTGGATACCCAAAGATACCAAAGATATCGCTGCTTCCGCATGTCAAACGCAATGTGGAGTGCTGAAAACACCAGGAAACGTGTTTTTCGCATTCAATAGCACGAATCAAGCGATTTCGATGATTCTGCACACCTGTAAAAGCAGAATCATGAATTTATCACTGAAAATGCATATCTCAGCTGGAAACCCAAAGATACCAAAGATATCGCAGTTTCCGCATGTCAAACGCACTGTGGAGTTCTGGAAACACCAGGATACGTGTTTTTCGCATTCAGTAGCACGAAAACAGCGGTTTCGGTGATTCTGCTCACTTGTAACAGCAGGATAATGAAGACTATCACTGACAATGCATATCTCAGCTGGAAACCCAACTATACCGAAGATATTTCTGTTTCCGCATGTCAAACGCACTGCGGAGTGCTGAAAACACCAGGAAACGTGTTTTTCGCATTCAATAGCACCATACCAGCGATTTCGGTGATTCTGCACACCTGTAAAAGCAGAATCATGAATTTATCACTGAAAATGCATATCTCAGCTGGAAACCCAAAGATACCAAAGATATCGCAGTTTTCGCATGTCAAACGCACTGTGGAGTTCTGAAAACACTAGGAAACGTGTTTTTCGCATTCAATAGCACGAAAACAGCGATTTCGGTGATTCTGCAAACTTGAAACTGCAGAATCATGAATTTATCACTGAAAATGCATATCTCAGCTGGAAACCCAACGAAACCGAAGATATCACAGTTTCCGCATGTCAAACGCAATGTGGAGTGCTGAAAACACCAGGAAACGTGTTTTTCGCATTCAATAGCACGAATCAAGCGATTTCGATGATTCTGCACACCTGTAAAAGCAGAATCATGAATTTATCACTGAAAATGCATATCTCAGCTGGAAACCCAAAGATACCAAAGATATCGCAGTTTTCGCATGTCAAACGCACTGTGGAGTTCTGAAAACACTAGGAAACGTGTTTTTCGCATTCAATAGCACGAAAACAGCGATTTCGGTGATTCTGCACACCTGTAAAAGCAGAATCATGAGTTTATCACTGAAAATACATATCTCAGCTGGAAACCCAAAGATACCAAAGATATCGCAGTTTCCGCTTGTCAAACGCACTGTGGAGTGCTGAAAACACCAGGAAACGTGTTTTATGCATTCAATATCACGAAAACAGCGGTTTCGGTGATTCTGCACAGTTGTAACAGCAGGATAATGAAGATTATCACTGAAAATGCATATCTCAGCTGGAAACCCAATGATATCAAAGATATCGCAGCTTCCGCATGTCAAAAGCACTGTGGAGTTCTGAAAACATCAGGAAACGTGTTTTTCGCATTCAGTAGCACGAAAACAGTGATTTCGGTGATTCTGCACACTTGTAACAACGGGATCATGTAGATTATCACTGAAAATGCATATCTCAGCTGGAAACCCAAAGATACCAAAGATATCGCAGCTTCCGCATGTCAAACGCTCTGTGGAGTTCTGAAAACACCAGGAATCGTGTTTTTCGCATTCAGTAGCACGAAAACAGCGATTTCGGTGATTCTGCACACTTGTAACAACGGGATCATGTAGATTATCACTGAAAATGCATATCTCAGCTGGAAACCCAACGAAACCGAAGATACCACAGTTTCCGCAGGTCAAACGCACTGTGGAGTTCTGAAAACACCAGGAAATGTGTTTTTCGCATTCAATAGCACGAAAACAGCGATTTCGGTGATTCTGCACACTTGTAACAGCAGAATCATGAGTTTATCACTGAAAATGCATATCTCAGCTGGAAACCCAAAGATACCAAAGATATCGCAGTTTCCGCTTGTCAAACGCACTGTGGAGTTCTGAAAACACCCGGAAACGTGTTTTTCGCATTCAATAGCACGATACCAGCGATTTCGGTGATTCTGCACACCTGTAAAAGCAGAATCATGAATTTATCACTGAAAATGCATATCTCAGCTGGAAACCCAAAGATACCAAAGATATCGCAGTTTCCGCATGTCAAACGCACTGCGGAGTTCTGAAAACACTAGGAAACGTGTTTTTCGCATTCAATAGCACGAAAACAGCGATTTCGGTGATTCTGCACACCTGTAAAAGCTGAATCATGAATTTATCACTGAAAATGCATATCTCAGCTGGAAACCCAAAGATACCAAAGATATCGCAGTTTCCGCATGTCAAACGCACTGTGGAGTTCTGGAAACACCAGGAAACGTGTTTTTCGCATTCAGTAGCACGAAAACAGCGGTTTCGGTGATTCTGTTCACTTGTAACAGCAGGATAATGAAGACTATCACTGACAATGCATATCTCAGCTGGAAACCCAACTATACCGAAGATATTTCTGTTTCCGCATGTCAAACGCACTGCGGAGTGCTGAAAACACCAGGAAACGTGTTTTTCGCATTCAATAGCACGATACCAGCGATTTCGGTGATTCTGCACACCTGTAAAAGCAGAATCCTGAATTTATCACTGAAAATGCATATCTCAGCTGGAAACCCAAAGATACCAAAGATATCGCAGTTTCCGCATGTCAAACGCACTGCGGAGTGCTGAAAACACCAGGAAACGTGTTTTATGCATTCAATATCACGAAAACAGCGGTTTCGGTGATTCTGCACACTTGTAACAGCAGAATCATGAATTTATCACTGAAAATGCATATCTCAGCTGGAAACCCAAAGATACCAAAGATATCGCAGCTTCCGCATGTCAAACGCACTGTGGAGTTCCGAAAACACCAGGAAACGTGTTTTTCGCATTCAGTAGCACGAAAATAGCGATTTCGGTGATTCTGCACGCTTGTAACAACGGGATAATGAAGATTATCACTGAAAATGCATATCTCAGCTGGAAAGCCAACTATACCGAAGATATTTCTGTTTCCGCATGTCAAACGCACTGCGGAGTGCTGAAAACACCAGGAAACGTGTTTTTCGCATTCAGTAGCACGAAAACAGCGGTTTCGGTGATTCTGTTCACTTGTAACAGCAGGATAATGAAGACTATCACTGACAATGCATATCTCAGCTGGAAACCCAACTATACCGAAGATATTTCTGTTTCCGCATGTCAAACGCACTGCGGAGTGCTGAAAACACCAGGAAACGTGTTTTTCGCAATCAATAGCACGAAACCAGCGATTTCGGTGATTCTGCACACCTGTAAAAGCAGAATCATGAGTTTATCACTGAAAATGCATATCTCAGCTGGAAACCCAAAGATACCAAAGATATCGCAGTTTCCGCTTGTCAAACGCACTGTGGAGTTCTGAAAACACCCGGAAACGTGTTTTTCGCATTCAGTAGCACGAAAACAGCGATTTCGGTGATTCTGCACACCTGTAAAAGCAGAATCATGAGTTTATCACTGAAAATGCATATCTCAGCTGGAAACCCAAAGATACCAAAGATATCGCAGTTTCCGCATGTCAAACGCACTGCGGAGTTCTGAAAACACTAGGAAACGTGTTTTTCGCATTCAATAGCACGAAAACAGCGATTTCGGTGATTCTGCACACCTGTAAAAGCAGAATCATAAGTTTATCACTGAAAATACATATCTCAGCTGGAAACCCAAAGATACCAAAGATATCGCAGTTTCCGCTTGTCAAACGCACTGTGGAGTTCTGAAAACACCAGAAAACGTGTTTTTCGTATTCAATAGCACGAAAACAGCGATTTCGGTGATTCTGCATACTTCTCACAGAAGAATATCAAGGATTATCATAGATAATGCATGTCGCAGCTGGCAACCCCACGAAAACGAACATATCGCGGTTTCCGCAAATCAAACGTACTGTGGAGTGCTGAAAACACCAGGAAACGTGTTTTATGCATTCAATATCACGAAAACAGCGGTTTCGGTGATTCTGCACAGTTGTAACAGCAGGATAATGAAGATTACCACTGAAAATGCATATCTCAGCTGGAAACCCAATGATATCAAAGATATCGCAGCTTCCGCATGTCAAAAGCACTGTGGAGTTCTGAAAACATCAGGAAACGTGTTTTTCGCATTCAGTAGCACGAAAACAGTGATTTCGGTGATTCTGCACACTTGTAACAACGGGATCATGTAGATTATCACTGAAAATGCATATCTCAGCTGGAAACCCAAAGATACCAAAGATATCGCAGCTTCCGCATGTCAAACGCTCTGTGGAGTTCTGAAAACACCAGGAATCGTGTTTTTCGCATTCAGTAGCACGAAAACAGCGATTTCGGTGATTCTGCACACTTGTAACAACGGGATCATGTAGATTATCACTGAAAATGCATATCTCAGCTGGAAACCCAACGAAACCGAAGATACCACAGTTTCCGCAGGTCAAACGCACTGTGGAGTTCTGAAAACACCAGGAAATGTGTTTTTCGCATTCAATAGCACGAAAACAGCGATTTCGGTGATTCTGCACACTTGTAACAGCAGAATCATGAATTTATCACAGAAACTGCATATCTCAGCTGGAAATCCAACGAAACCGAAGATATTACAGTTTCCGCATGTCAAACGCAATGTGGAGTGCTGAAAACACCAGGAAACGTGTTTTTCGCATTCAATAGCACGCATCAAGCGATTTCGATGATTCTGCACACCTGTAAAAGCAGAAGCATGAATTTATCACTGAAAATGCATATCTCAGCTGGAAACCCAAAGATACCAAAGATATCGCAGTTTTCGCATGTCAAACGCACTGTGGAGTTCTGAAAACACTAGGAAACGTGTTTTTCGCATTCAATAGCACGAATCAAGCGATTTCGATGATTCTGCACACCTGTAAAAGCTGAATCATGAATTTATCACTGAAAATGCATATCTCAGCTGGAAACCCAAAGATACCAAAGATATCGCAGTTTCCGCATGTCAAACGCACTGTGGAGTTCTGGAAACACCAGGAAACGTGTTTTTCGCATTCAGTAGCACGAAAACAGCGGTTTCGGTGATTCTGTTCACTTGTAACAGCAGGATAATGAAGACTATCACTGACAATGCATATCTCAGCTGGAAACCCAACTATACCGAAGATATTTCTGTTTCCGCATGTCAAACGCACTGCGGAGTGCTGAAAACACCAGGAAACGTGTTTTTCGCATTCAATAGCACGATACCAGCGATTTCGGTGATTCTGCACACCTGTAAAAGCAGAAACATGAATTTATCACTGAAAATGCATATCTCAGCTGGAAACCCAAAGATGCCAAAGATATCGCAGTTTCCGCATGTTAAACCCACTGTGGAGTTCTGAAAACACCAGGAAACGTGTTTTTCGCATTCAATAGCACGAAACCAGCGATTTCGGTGATTCTGCACACTTGTAACAGCAGGATAATGAAGATTATCACTGAAAATGCATATCTCAGCTGGAAACCCAACTATACCGAAGATATTTCTGTTTCCGCATGTCAAAGGCACTGCGGAGTGCTGAAAACACCAGGAAACGTGTTTTTCGCATTCAATAGCACGATACCAGCGATTTCGGTGATTCTGCACACCTGTAAAAGCAGAATCATGAATTTATCACTGAAAATGCATATCTCAGCTGGAAACCCAAAGATACCAAAGATATCGCAGTTTCCGCATGTCAAACGCACTGCGGAGTGCTGAAAACACCAGGAAACGTGTTTTATGCATTCAATATCACGAAAACAGCGGTTTCGGTGATTCTGCACACTTGTAACAGCAGAATCATGAATTTATCACTGAAAATGCATATCTCAGCTGGAAACCCAAAGATACCAAAGATATCGCAGCTTCCGCATGTCAAACGCACTGTGGAGTTCCGAAAACACCAGGAAACGTGTTTTTCGCATTCAGTAGCACGAAAATAGCGATTTCGGTGATTCTGCACGCTTGTAACAACGGGATAATGAAGATTATCACTGAAAATGCATATCTCAGCTGGAAAGCCAACTATACCGAAGATATTTCTGTTTCCGCATGTCAAACGCACTGCGGAGTGCTGAAAACACCAGGAAACGTGTTTTTCGCATTCAATAGCACGATACCAGCGATTTCGGTGATTCTGCACACCTGTAAAAGCAGAATCATGAATTTATCACTGAAAATGCATATCTCAGCTGGAAACCCAAAGATACCAAAGATATCGCAGCTTTCGCATGTCAAACGCACTGTGGAGTTCTGAAAACACCAGGAAACGTGTTTTTCGCATTCAATAGCACGATACCAGCGATTTCGGTGATTCTGCACACCTGTAAAAGCAGAATCATGAATTTATCACTGAAAATGCATATCTCAGCTGGAAACCCAAAGATACCAAAGATATCGCAGTTTCCGCATGTCAAACGCACTGCGGAGTGCTGAAAACACCAGGAAACGTGTTTTTCGCAATCAATAGCACGAAACCAGCGATTTCGGTGATTCTGCACACCTGTAAAAGCAGAATCATGAGTTTATCACTGAAAATGCATATCTCAGCTGGAAACCCAAAGATACCAAAGATATCGCAGTTTCCGCTTGTCAAACGCACTGTGGAGTTCTGAAAACACCCGGAAACGTGTTTTTCGCATTCAGTAGCACGAAAACAGCGATTTCGGTGATTCTGCACAGCTGTAAAAGCAGAATCATGAGTTTATCACTGAAAATGCATATCTCAGCTGGAAACCCAAAGATACCAAAGATATCGCAGTTTCCGCTTGTCAAACGCACTGTGGAGTTCTGAAAACACCCGGAAACGGGTTTTTCGCATTCAATAGCACGATACCAGCGATTTCGGTGATTCTGCACACCTGTAAAAGCAGAATCATGAATTTATCACTGAAAATGCATATCTCAGCTGGAAACCCAAAGATACCAAAGATATCGCAGTTTCCGCATGTCAAACGCACTGGGGAGTTCTGAAAACACTAGGAAACGTGTTTTTCGCATTCAATAGCACGAAAACAGCGATTTCGGTGATTCTGCACACCTGTAAAAGCAGAATCATGAGTTTATCACTGAAAATACATATCTCAGCTGGAAACCCAAAGATACCAAAGATATCGCAGTTTCCGCTTGTCAAACGCACTGTGGAGTTCTGAAAACACCAGAAAACGTGTTTTTCGTATTCAATAGCACGAAAACAGCGATTTCGGTGATTCTGCATACTTCTCACAGAAGAATATCAAGGATTATCATAGATAATGCATGTCGCAGCTGGCAACCCCACGAAAACGAACATATCGCGGTTTCCGCACATCAAACGTACTGTGGAGTGCTGAAAACACCAGGAAACGTGTTTTATGCATTCAATATCACGAAAACAGCGGTTTCGGTGATTCTGCACAGTTGTAACAGCAGGATAATGAAGATTACCACTGAAAATGCATATCTCAGCTGGAAACCCAATGATATCAAAGATATCGCAGCTTCCGCATGTCAAAAGCACTGTGGAGTTCTGAAAACATCAGGAAACGTGTTTTTCGCATTCAGTAGCACGAAAACAGTGATTTCGGTGATTCTGCACACTTGTAACAACGGGATCATGTAGATTATCACTGAAAATGCATATCTCAGCTGGAAACCCAAAGATACCAAAGATATCGCAGCTTCCGCATGTCAAACGCTCTGTGGAGTTCTGAAAACACCAGGAATCGTGTTTTTCGCATTCAGTAGCACGAAAACAGCGATTTCGGTGATTCTGCACACTTGTAACAACGGGATCATGTAGATTATCACTGAAAATGCATATCTCAGCTGGAAACCCAACGAAACCGAAGATACCACAGTTTCCGCAGGTCAAACGCACTGTGGAGTTCTGAAAACACCAGGAAATGTGTTTTTCGCATTCAATAGCACGAAAACAGCGATTTCGGTGATTCTGCACACTTGTAACAGCAGAATCATGAATTTATCACAGAAACTGCATATCTCTGCTGGAAACCCAACGAAACCGAAGATATCACAGTTTCCGCATGTCAAACGCACTGTGGAGTTCTGGAAACACCAGGAAACGTGTTTCTCGCATTCAATAGCACGAAACCAGCGATTTCGGTGATTCTGCACACTTGTAACAGCAGGATAATGAAGATTATCACTGAAAATGCATATCTCAGCTGGAAACCCAACTATACCGAAGATATTTCTGTTTCCGCATGTCAAACGCACTGCGGAGTGCTGAAAACACCAGGAAACGTGTTTTTCGCATTCAATAGCACGATACCAGCGATTTCGGTGATTCTGCACACCTGTAAAAGCAGAATCATGAATTTATCACTGAAAATGCATATCTCAGCTGGAAACCCAAAGATACCAAAGATATCGCAGTTTCCGCATGTCAAACGCACTGCGGAGTGCTGAAAACACCAGGAAACGTGTTTTATGCATTCAATATCACGAAAACAGCGGTTTCGGTGATTCTGCACACTTGTAACAGCAGAATCATGAATTTATCACTGAAAATGCATATCTCAGCTGGAAACCCAAAGATACCAAAGATATCGCAGCTTCCGCATGTCAAACGCACTGTGGAGTTCCGAAAACACCAGGAAACGTGTTTTTCGCATTCAGTAGCACGAAAATAGCGATTTCGGTGATTCTGCACGCTTGTAACAACGGGATAATGAAGATTATCACTGAAAATGCATATCTCAGCTGGAAAGCCAACTATACCGAAGATATTTCTGTTTCCGCATGTCAAACGCACTGCGGAGTGCTGAAAACACCAGGAAACGTGTTTTTCGCATTCAATAGCACGATACCAGCGATTTCGGTGATTCTGCACACCTGTAAAAGCAGAATCATGAATTTATCACTGAAAATGCATATCTCAGATGGAAACCCAAAGATACCAAAGATATCGCAGCTTCCGCATGTCAAACGCACTGTGGAGTTCTGAAAACACCAGGAAACGTGTTTTTCGCATTCAATAGCACGATACCAGCGATTTCGGTGATTCTGCACACCTGTAAAAGCAGAATCATGAATTTATCACTGAAAATGCATATCTCAGCTGGAAACCCAAAGATACCAAAGA
The DNA here is from genome assembly GCA_951804975.1 of Anthophora plumipes. Lineage (NCBI taxonomy): Eukaryota > Metazoa > Arthropoda > Insecta > Hymenoptera > Apidae > Anthophora > Anthophora plumipes. Next base: position 560,498 of record CATORF010000581.1, on the reverse strand, counting down.
TATCGCAGTTTCCGCATGTCAAACGCACTGCGGAGTGCTGAAAACACCAGGAAACGTGTTTTTCGCAATCAATAGCACGAAACCAGCGATTTCGGTGATTCTGCACACCTGTAAAAGCAGAATCATGAGTTTATCACTGAAAATGCATATCTCAGCTGGAAACCCAAAGATACCAAAGATATCGCAGTTTCCGCTTGTCAAACGCACTGTGGAGTTCTGAAAACACCCGGAAACGTGTTTTTCGCATTCAGTAGCACGAAAACAGCGATTTCGGTGATTCTGCACACCTGTAAAAGCAGAATCATGAGTTTATCACTGAAAATGCATATCTCAGCTGGAAACCCAAAGATACCAAAGATATCGCAGTTTCCGCTTGTCAAACGCACTGTGGAGTTCTGAAAACACCCGGAAACGTGTTTTTCGCATTCAATAGCACGATACCAGCGATTTCGGTGATTCTGCACACCTGTAAAAGCAGAATCATGAATTTATCACTGAAAATGCATATCTCAGCTGGAAACCCAAAGATACCAAAGATATCGCAGTTTCCGCATGTCAAACGCACTGGGGAGTTCTGAAAACACTAGGAAACGTGTTTTTCGCATTCAATAGCACGAAAACAGCGATTTCGGTGATTCTGCACACCTGTAAAAGCAGAATCATGAGTTTATCACTGAAAATACATATCTCAGCTGGAAACCCAAAGATACCAAAGATATCGCAGTTTCCGCTTGTCAAACGCACTGTGGAGTTCTGAAAACACCAGAAAACGTGTTTTTCGTATTCAATAGCACGAAAACAGCGATTTCGGTGATTCTGCATACTTCTCACAGAAGAATATCAAGGATTATCATAGATAATGCATGTCGCAGCTGGCAACCCCACGAAAACGAACATATCGCGGTTTCCGCAAATCAAACGTACTGTGGAGTGCTGAAAACACCAGGAAACGTGTTTTATGCATTCAATATCACGAAAACAGCGGTTTCGGTGATTCTGCACAGTTGTAACAGCAGGATAATGAAGATTACCACTGAAAATGCATATCTCAGCTGGAAACCCAATGATATCAAAGATATCGCAGCTTCCGCATGTCAAAAGCACTGTGGAGTTCTGAAAACATCAGGAAACGTGTTTTTCGCATTCAGTAGCACGAAAACAGTGATTTCGGTGATTCTGCACACTTGTAACAACGGGATCATGTAGATTATCACTGAAAATGCATATCTCAGCTGGAAACCCAAAGATACCAAAGATATCGCAGCTTCCGCATGTCAAACGCTCTGTGGAGTTCTGAAAACACCAGGAATCGTGTTTTTCGCATTCAGTAGCACGAAAACAGCGATTTCGGTGATTCTGCACACTTGTAACAACGGGATCATGTAGATTATCACTGAAAATGCATATCTCAGCTGGAAACCCAACGAAACCGAAGATACCACAGTTTCCGCAGGTCAAACGCACTGTGGAGTTCTGAAAACACCAGGAAATGTGTTTTTCGCATTCAATAGCACGAAAACAGCGATTTCGGTGATTCTGCACACTTGTAACAGCAGAATCATGAATTTATCACAGAAAATGCATATCTCTGCTGGAAACCCAACGAAACCGAAGATATCACAGTTTCCGCATGTCAAACGCAATGTGGAGTGCTGAAAACACCAGGAAACGTGTTTTTCGCATTCAATAGCACGCATCAAGCGATTTCGATGATTCTGCACACCTGTAAAAGCAGAATCATGAATTTATCACTGAAAATGCATATCTCAGCTGGAAACCCAAAGATACCAAAGATATCGCAGTTTTCGCATGTCAAACGCACTGTGGAGTTCTGAAAACACTAGGAAACGTGTTTTTCGCATTCAATAGCACGAATCAAGCGATTTCGATGATTCTGCACACCTGTAAAAGCTGAATCATGAATTTATCACTGAAAATGCATATCTCAGCTGGAAACTCAAAGATACCAAAGATATCGCAGTTTCCGCATGTCAAACGCACTGTGGAGTTCTGGAAACACCAGGAAACGTGTTTTTCGCATTCAGTAGCACGAAAACAGCGGTTTCGGTGATTCTGTTCACTTGTAACAGCAGGATAATGAAGACTATCACTGACAATGCATATCTCAGCTGGAAACCCAACTATACCGAAGATATTTCTGTTTCCGCATGTCAAACGCACTGCGGAGTGCTGAAAACACCAGGAAACGTGTTTTTCGCATTCAATAGCACGATACCAGCGATTTCGGTGATTCTGCACACCTGTAAAAGCAGAATCATGAATTTATCACTGAAAATGCATATCTCAGCTGGAAACCCAAAGATGCCAAAGATATCGCAGTTTCCGCATGTTAAACGCACTGTGGAGTTCTGAAAACACCAGGAGACGTGTTTTTCGCATTCAATAGCACGAAACCAGCGATTTCGGTGATTCTGCACACTTGTAACAGCAGGATAATGAAGATTATCACTGAAAATGCATATCTCAGCTGGAAACCCAACTATACCGAAGATATTTCTTTTTCCGCATGTCAAACGCACTGCGGAGTGCTGAAAACACCAGGAAACGTGTTTTTCCCATTCAATAGCACGACAGCAGCGATCTCGGTGATTCTGCACATTTGTCACTGAAGACTCTCGAAGATTATCACTGAAAATGCATGTCTCAGCTGGAAACCCAAAGATACCAAAGATATCGCAGCTTCCGCATGTCAAACGCACTGTGGAGTTCTGAAAACACCTGGAAACGTGTTTTATGCATTCAATATCACGAAAACAGCGGTTTCGGTGATTCTGCACACTTGTAACAGCAGGATAATGAAGATTATCACTGAAAATGCATATCTCAGCTGGAAAGCCAACTATACCGAAGATATCGCAGCTTCCGCATGTCAAACGCACTGTGGAGTTCCGAAAACACCAGGAAACGTGTTTTTCGCATTCAGTAGCACGAAAATAGCGATTTCGGTGATTCTGCACGCTTGTAACAACGGGATAATGAAGATTATCACTGAAAATGCATATCTCAGCTGGAAAGCCAACTATACCGAAGATATTTCTGTTTCCGCATGTCAAACGCACTGCGGAGTGCTGAAAACACCAGGAAACGTGTTTTTCGCATTCAATAGCACGATACCAGCGATTTCGGTGATTCTGCACACCTGTAAAAGCAGAATCATGAATTTATCACTGAAAATGCATATCTCAGCTGGAAACCCAAAGATACCAAAGATATCGCAGTTTCCGCATGTCAAACGCACTGCGGAGTGCTGAAAACACCAGGAAACGTGTTTTTCGCAATCAATAGCACGAAACCAGCGATTTCGGTGATTCTGCACACCTGTAAAAGCAGAATCATGAGTTTATCACTGAAAATGCATATCTCAGCTGGAAACCCAAAGATACCAAAGATATCGCAGTTTCCGCTTGTCAAACGCACTGTGGAGTTCTGAAAACACCAGGAAACGTGTTTTTCGCAATCAATAGCACGAAACCAGCGATTTCGGTGATTCTGCACACCTGTAAAAGCAGAATCATGAGTTTATCACTGAAAATACATATCTCAGCTGGAAACCCAAAGATACCGAAGATATTTCTGTTTCCGCATGTCAAACGCACTGCGGAGTGCTGAAAACACCAGGAAACGTGTTTTTCGCATTCAATAGCACGAAACCAGCGATTTCGGTGATTCTGCACACTTGTAACAGCAGGATAATGAAGATTATCACTGAAAATGCATATCTCAGCTGGAAACCCAACTATACCGAAGATATTTCTTTTTCCGCATGTCAAACGCACTGCGGAGTGCTGAAAACACCAGGAAACGTGTTTTTCCCATTCAATAGCACGACAGCAGCGATCTCGGTGATTCTGCACATTTGTCACTGAAGACTCTCGAAGATTATCACTGAAAATGCATGTCTCAGCTGGAAACCCAAAGATACCAAAGATATCGCAGCTTCCGCATGTCAAACGCACTGTGGAGTTCTGAAAACACCTGGAAACGTGTTTTATGCATTCAATATCACGAAAACAGCGGTTTCGGTGATTCTGCACACTTGTAACAGCAGGATAATGAAGATTATCACTGAAAATGCATATCTCAGCTGGAAAGCCAACTATACCGAAGATATCGCAGCTTCCGCATGTCAAACGCACTGTGGAGTTCCGAAAACACCAGGAAACGTGTTTTTCGCATTCAGTAGCACGAAAATAGCGATTTCGGTGATTCTGCACGCTTGTAACAACGGGATAATGAAGATTATCACTGAAAATGCATATCTCAGCTGGAAAGCCAACTATACCGAAGATATTTCTGTTTCCGCATGTCAAACGCACTGCGGAGTGCTGAAAACACCAGGAAACGTGTTTTTCGCATTCAATAGCACGATACCAGCGATTTCGGTGATTCTGCACACCTGTAAAAGCAGAATCATGAATTTATCACTGAAAATGCATATCTCAGCTGGAAACCCAAAGATACCAAAGATATCGCAGTTTCCGCATGTCAAACGCACTGCGGAGTGCTGAAAACACCAGGAAACGTGTTTTTCGCAATCAATAGCACGAAACCAGCGATTTCGGTGATTCTGCACACCTGTAAAAGCAGAATCATGAGTTTATCACTGAAAATGCATATCTCAGCTGGAAACCCAAAGATACCAAAGATATCGCAGTTTCCGCTTGTCAAACGCACTGTGGAGTTCTGAAAACACCAGGAAACGTGTTTTTCGCAATCAATAGCACGAAACCAGCGATTTCGGTGATTCTGCACACCTGTAAAAGCAGAATCATGAGTTTATCACTGAAAATGCATATCTCAGCTGGAAACCCAAAGATACCAAAGATATCGCAGTTTCCTCTTGTCAAACGCACTGTGGAGTTCTGAAAACACCCGGAAACGTGTTTTTCGCATTCAGTAGCACGAAAACAGCGTTTTCGGTGATTCTGCACACCTGTAAAAGCAGAATCATGAGTTTATCACTGAAAATGCATATCTCAGCTGGAAACCCAAAGATACCAAAGATATCGCAGTTTCCGCTTGTCAAACGCACTGTGGAGTTCTGAAAACACCCGGAAACGTGTTTTTCGCATTCAGTAGCACGAAAACAGCGATTTCGGTGGTTCTGCACACCTGTAAAAGCAGAATCATGAATTTATCACTGAAAATGCGTATCTCAGCTGGAAACCCAAAGATACCAAAGATATCGCTGCTTCCGCATGTCAAACGCACTGTGGAGTTCTGAAAACACCAGGAAACGAGTTTTTCGCATTCAGTAGCACGAAAACAGCGATTTCGGTGATTCTGCACATTTGTAATAACGGGATCATGTAGATTATCACTGAAAATGCATATCTCAGCTGGAAACCCAACGAAACCGAAGATACCACAGTTTCCGCATGTCAAACGCACTGTGGAGTTCTGAAAACACCAGGAAATGTGTTTTTCGCATTCAATAGCACGAAAACAGCGATTTCGGTGATTCTGCATACTTCTCACAGAAGAATATCAAGGATTATCATAGATAATGCATGTCGCAGCTGGAAACCCAATGATATCAAAGATATCGCAGCTTCCGCATGTCAAAAGCACTGTGGAGTTCTGAAAACATCAGGAAACGTGTTTTTCGCATTCAGTAGCACGAAAACAGCGGTTTCGGTGATTCTGCACAGTTGTAACAGCAGGATAATGAAGATTATCACTGAAAATGCATATCTCAGCTGGAAACCCAATGATATCAAAGATATCGCAGCTTCCGCATGTCAAAAGCACTGTGGAGTTCTGAAAACATCAGGAAACGTGTTTTTCGCATTCAGTAGCACGAAAACAGTGATTTCGGTGATTCTGCACACTTGTAACAACGGGATCATGTAGATTATCACTGAAAATGCATATCTCAGCTGGAAACCCAAAGATACCAAAGATATCGCAGCTTCCGCATGTCAAACGCTCTGTGGAGTTCTGAAAACACCCGGAAACGTGTTTTTCGCATTCAGTAGCACGAAAACAGCGATTTCGGTGGTTCTGCGCACCTGTAAAAGCAGAATCATGAATTTATCACTGAAAATGCATATCTCAGCTGGAAACCCAACTATACCGAAGATATTTCTGTTTCCGCATGTCAAACGCACTGCGGAGTGCTGAAAACACCAGGAAACGTGTTTTTCCCATTCAATAGCACGACAGCAGCGATCTCGGTGATTCTGCACATTTGTCACTGAAGACTCTCGAAGATTATCACTGAAAATGCATATCTCAGCTGGAAACCCAAAGATACCAAAGATATCGCAGCTTCCGCATGTCAAACGCACTGTGGAGTTCTGAAAACACCTGGAAACGTGTTTTATGCATTCAATATCACGAAAACAGCGGTTTCGGTGATTCTGCACACTTGTAACAGCAGGATAATGAAGATTATCACTGAAAATGCATATCTCAGCTGGAAAGCCAACTATACCGAAGATATCGCAGCTTCCGCATGTCAAACGCACTGTGGAGTTCCGAAAACACCAGGAAACGTGTTTTTCGCATTCAGTAGCACGAAAACAGCGATTTCGGTGATTCTGCACGCTTGTAACAACGGGATAATGAAGATTATCACTGAAAATGCATATCTCAGCTGGAAAGCCAACTATACCGAAGATATTTCTGTTTCCGCATGTCAAACGCACTGCGGAGTGCTGAAAACACCAGGAAACGTGTTTTTCGCATTCAATAGCACGATTCCAGCGATTTCGGTGATTCTGCACACCTGTAAAAGCAGAATCATGAATTTATCACTGAAAATGCATATCTCAGCTGGAAACCCAAAGATACCAAAGATATCGCAGTTTCCGCATGTGAAACGCACTGCGGAGTGCTGAAAACACCAGGAAACGTGTTTTTCGCAATCAATAGCACGAAACCAGCGATTTCGGTGATTCTGCACACCTGTAAAAGCAGAATCATGAGTTTATCACTGAAAATGCATATCTCAGCTGGAAACCCAAAGATACCAAAGATATCGCAGTTTCCTCTTGTCAAACGCACTGTGGAGTTCTGAAAACACCCGGAAACGTGTTTTTCGCATTCAGTAGCACGAAAACAGCGATTTCGGTGATTCTGCACACCTGTAAAAGCAGAATCATGAGTTTATCACTGAAAATGCATATCTCAGCTGGAAACCCAAAGATACCAAAGATATCGCAGTTTCCGCTTGTCAAACGCACTGTGGAGTTCTGAAAACACCCGGAAACGTGTTTTTCGCATTCAGTAGCACGAAAACAGCGATTTCGGTGGTTCTGCACACCTGTAAAAGCAGAATCGTGAATTTATCACTGAAAATGCGTATCTCAGCTGGAAACCCAAAGATACCAAAGATATCGCTGCTTCCGCATGTCAAACGCACTGTGGAGTTCTGAAAACACCAGGAAACGAGTTTTTCGCATTCAGTAGCACGAAAACAGCGATTTCGGTGATTCTGCACATTTGTAATAACGGGATCATGTAGATTATCACTGAAAATGCATATCTCAGCTGGAAACCCAACGAAACCGAAGATACCACAGTTTCCGCATGTCAAACGCACTGTGGAGTTCTGAAAACACCAGGAAATGTGTTTTTCGCATTCAATAGCACGAAAACAGCGATTTCGGTGATTCTGCATACTTCTCACAGAAGAATATCAAGGATTATCATAGATAATGCATGTCGCAGCTGGCAACCCCACGAAAACGAACATATCGCGGTTTCCGCAAATCAAACGTACTGTGGAGTGCTGAAAACACCAGGAAACGTGTTTTATGCATTCAATATCACGAAAACAGCGGTTTCGGTGATTCTGCACAGTTGTAACAGCAGGATAATGAAGATTATCACTGAAAATGCATATCTCAGCTGGAAACCCAATGATATCAAAGATATCGCAGCTTCCGCATGTCAAAAGCACTGTGGAGTTCTGAAAACATCAGGAAACGTGTTTTTCGCATTCAGTAGCACGAAAACAGTGATTTCGGTGATTCTGCACACTTGTAACAACGGGATCATGTAGATTATCACTGAAAATGCATATCTCAGCTGGAAACCCAAAGATACCAAAGATATCGCAGCTTCCGCATGTCAAACGCTCTGTGGAGTTCTGAAAACACCAGGAATCGTGTTTTTCGCATTCAGTAGCACGAAAACAGCGATTTCGGTGATTCTGCACACTTGTAACAACGGGATCATGTAGATTATCACTGAAAATGCATATCTCAGCTGGAAACCCAACTAAACCGAAGATACCACAGTTTCCGCATGTCAAACGCACTGTGGAGTTCTGAAAACACCAGGAAATGTGTTTTTCGCATTCAATAGCACGAAAACAGCGATTTCGGTGATTCTGCGCACTTGTAACAGCAGAATCATGAATTTATCACAGAAACTGCATATCTCAGCTGGAAACCCAACGAAACCGAAGATATCACAGTTTCCGCATGTCAAACGCAATGTGGAGTGCTGAAAACACCAGGAAACGTGTTTTTCGCATTCAATAGCACGCATCAAGCGATTTCGATGATTCTGCACACCTGTAAAAGCAGAATCATGAATTTATCACTGAAAATGCATATCTCAGCTGGAAACCCAAAGATACCAAAGATATCGCAGTTTTCGCATGTCAAACGCACTGTGGAGTTCTGAAAACACTAGGAAACGTGTTTTTCGCATTCAATAGCACGAAAACAGCGATTTCGGTGATTCTGCAAACTTGAAACTGCAGAATCATGAATTTATCACTGAAAATGCATATCTCAGCTGGAAACCCAACGAAACCGAAGATATCACAGTTTCCGCATGTCAAACGCAATGTGGAGTGCTGAAAACACCAGGAAACGTGTTTTTCGCATTCAATAGCACGATACCAGCGATTTCGGTGATTCTGCACACCTGTAAAAGCAGAATCATGAATTTATCACTGAAAATGCATATCTCAGCTGGAAACCCAAAGATGCCAAAGATATCGCAGTTTCCGCATGTTAAACGCACTGTGGAGTTCTGAAAACACCAGCAAACGTGTTTTTCGCATTCAATAGCACGAAACCAGCGATTTCGGTGATTCTGCACACTTGTAACAGCAGGATAATGAAGATTATCACTGAAAATGCATATCTCAGCTGGAAACCCAACTATACCGAAGATATTTCTGTTTCCGCATGTCAAACGCACTGCGGAGTGCTGAAAACACCAGGAAACGTGTTTTTCCCATTCAATAGCACGACAGCAGCGATCTCGGTGATTCTGCACATTTGTCACTGAAGACTCTCGAAGATTATCAATGAAAATGCATATCTCAGCTGGAAACCCAAAGATACCAAAGATATCGCAGCTTCCGCATGTCAAACGCACTGTGGAGTTCTGAAAACACCTGGAAACGTGTTTTATGCATTCAATATCACGAAAACAGCGGTTTCGGTGATTCTGCACACTTGTAACAGCAGGATAATGAAGATTATCACTGAAAATGCATATCTCAGCTGGAAAGCCAACTATACCGAAGATATCGCAGCTTCCGCATGTCAAACGCACTGTGGAGTTCCGAAAACACCAGGAAACGTGTTTTTCGCATTCAGTAGCACGAAAACAGCGATTTCGGTGATTCTGCACGCTTGTAACAACGGGATAATGAAGATTATCACTGAAAATGCATATCTCAGCTGGAAACCCAACTATACCGAAGATATTTCTTTTTCCGCATGTCAAACGCACTGCGGAGTGCTGAAAACACCAGGAAACGTGTTTTTCCCATTCAATAGCACGACAGCAGCGATCTCGGTGATTCTGCACATTTGTCACTGAAGACTCTCGAAGATTATCACTGAAAATGCATATCTCAGCTGGAAACCCAAAGATACCAAAGATATCGCAGTTTCCGCATGTCAAACGCACTGCGGAGTGCTGAAAACACCAGGAAACGTGTTTTTCGCAATCAATAGCACGAAACCAGCGATTTCGCTGGATTCTGCACACCTGTAAATGCAGAATCATGAGTTTATCACTGAAAATGCATATCTCAGCAGAAAACCCAAAGATACCAAAGATATCGCAGTTTCCGCTTGTCAAACGCACTGTGGAGTTCTGAAAACACCCGGAAACGTGTTTTTCGCATTCAGTAGCACGAAAACAGCGATTTCGGTGATTCTGCACACTTGTAACAACGGGATCATGTAGATTATCACTGAAAATGCATATCTCAGCTGGAAACCCAAAGATACCAAAGATATCGCAGCTTCCGCATGTCAAACGCTCTGTGGAGTTCTGAAAACACCAGGAATCGTGCTTTTCGCATTCAGTAGCACGAAAACAGCGATTTCGGTGATTCTGCACACTTGTAACAACGGGATCATGTAGATTATCACTGAAAATGCATATCTCAGCTGGAAACCCAACGAAACCGAAGATACCACAGTTTCCGCAGGTCAAACGCACTGTGGAGTTCTGAAAACACCAGGAAATGTGTTTTTCGCATTCAATAGCACGAAAACAGCGATTTCGGTGATTCTGCACACTTGTAACAGCAGAATCATGAATTTATCACAGAAACTGCATATCTCTGCTGGAAACCCAACGAAACCGAAGATATCACAGTTTCCGCATGTCAAACGCAATGTGGAGTGCTGAAAACACCAGGAAACGTGTTTTTCGCATTCAATAGCACGCATCAAGCGATTTCGATGATTCTGCACACCTGTAAAAGCAGAATCATGAATTTATCACTGAAAATGCATATCTCAGCTGGAAACCCAAAGATACCAAAGATATCGCAGTTTTCGCATGTCAAACGCACTGTGGAGTTCTGAAAACACTAGGAAACGTGTTTTTCGCATTCAATAGCACGAATCAAGCGATTTCGATGATTCTGCACACCTGTAAAAGCTGAAACATGAATTTATCACTGAAAATGCATATCTCAGCTGGAAACCCAAAGATACCAAAGATATCGCAGTTTCCGCATGTCAAACGCACTGTGGAGTTCTGGAAACACCAGGAAACGTGTTTTTCGCATTCAGTAGCACGAAAACAGCGGTTTCGGTGATTCTGTTCACTTGTAACAGCAGGATAATGAAGACTATCACTGACAATGCATATCTCAGCTGGAAACCCAACTATACCGAAGATATTTCTGTTTCCGCATGTCAAACGCACTGCGGAGTGCTGAAAACACCAGGAAACGTGTTTTTCGCATTCAATAGCACGATACCAGCGATTTCGGTGATTCTGCACACCTGTAAAAGCAGAATCATGAATTTATCACTGAAAATGCATATCTCAGCTGGAAACCCAAAGATGCCAAAGATATCGCAGTTTCCGCATGTTAAACGCACTGTGGAGTTCTGAAAACACCAGGAAACGTGTTTTTCGCATTCAATAGCACGAAACCAGCGATTTCGGTGATTCTGCACACTTGTAACAGCAGGATAATGAAGATTATCACTGAAAATGCATATCTCAGCTGGAAACCCAACTATACCGAAGATATTTCTTTTTCCGCATGTCAAACGCACTGCGGAGTGCTGAAAACACCAGGAAACGTGTTTTTCCCATTCAATAGCACGACAGCAGCGATCTCGGTGATTCTGCACATTTGTCACTGAAGACTCTCGAAGATTATCACTGAAAATGCATATCTCAGCTGGAAACCCAAAGATACCAAAGATATCGCAGCTTCCGCATGTCAAACGCACTGTGGAGTTCTGAAAACACCTGGAAACGTGTTTTATGCATTCAATATCACGAAAACAGCGGTTTCGGTGATTCTGCACACTTGTAACAGCAGGATAATGAAGATTATCACTGAAAATGCATATCTCAGCTGGAAAGCCAACTATACCGAAGATATCGCAGCTTCCGCATGTCAAACGCACTGTGGAGTTCCGAAAACACCAGGAAACGTGTTTTTCGCATTCAGTAGCACGAAAATAGCGATTTCGGTGATTCTGCACGCTTGTAACAACGGGATAATGAAGATTATCACTGAAAATGCATATCTCAGCTGGAAAGCCAACTATACCGAAGATATTTCTGTTTCCGCATGTCAAACGCACTGCGGAGTGCTGAAAACACCAGGAAACGTGTTTTTCGCATTCAATAGCACGATACCAGCGATTTCGGTGATTCTGCACACCTGTAAAAGCAGAATCATGAATTTATCACTGAAAATGCATATCTCAGCTGGAAACCCAAAGATACCAAAGATATCGCAGTTTCCGCATGTCAAACGCACTGCGGAGTGCTGAAAACACCAGGAAACGTGTTTTTCGCAATCAATAGCACGAAACCAGCGATTTCGGTGATTCTGCACACCTGTAAAAGCAGAATCATGAGTTTATCACTGAAAATGCATATCTCAGCTGGAAACCCAAAGATACCAAAGATATCTCAGTTTCCTCTTGTCAAACGCACTGTGGAGTTCTGAAAACACCCGGAAACGTGTTTTTCGCATTCAGTAGCACGAAAACAGCGATTTCGGTGATTCTGCACACCTGTAAAAGCAGAATCATGAGTTTATCACTGAAAATGCATATCTCAGCTGGAAACCCAAAGATACCAAAGATATCGCAGTTTCCGCTTGTCAAACGCACTGTGGAGTTCTGAAAACACCCGGAAACGTGTTTTTCGCATTCAGTAGCACGAAAACAGCGATTTCGGTGGTTCTGCACACCTGTAAAAGCAGAATCATGAATTTATCACTGAAAATGCGTATCTCAGCTGGAAACCCAAAGATACCAAAGATATCGCTGCTTCCGCATGTCAAACGCACTGTGGAGTTCTGAAAACACCAGGAAACGAGTTTTTCGCATTCAGTAGCACGAAAACAGCGATTTCGGTGATTCTGCACATTTGTAATAACGGGATCATGTAGATTATCACTGAAAATGCATATCTCAGCTGGAAACCCAACGAAACCGAAGATACCACAGTTTCCGCATGTCAAACGCACTGTGGAGTTCTGAAAACACCAGGAAATGTGTTTTTCGCATTCAATAGCACGAAAACAGCGATTTCGGTGATTCTGCATACTTCTCACAGAAGAATATCAAGGATTATCATAGATAATGCATGTCGCAGCTGGAAACCCAATGATATCAAAGATATCGCAGCTTCCGCATGTCAAAAGCACTGTGGAGTTCTGAAAACATCAGGAAACGTGTTTTTCGCATTCAGTAGCACGAAAACAGCGGTTTCGGTGATTCTGCACAGTTGTAACAGCAGGATAATGAAGATTATCACTGAAAATGCATATCTCAGCTGGAAACCCAATGATATCAAAGATATCGCAGCTTCCGCATGTCAAAAGCACTGTGGAGTTCTGAAAACATCAGGAAACGTGTTTTTCGCATTCAGTAGCACGAAAACAGTGATTTCGGTGATTCTGCACACTTGTAACAACGGGATCATGTAGATTATCACTGAAAATGCATATCTCAGCTGGAAACCCAAAGATACCAAAGATATCGCAGCTTCCGCATGTCAAACGCTCTGTGGAGTTCTGAAAACACCCGGAAACGTGTTTTTCGCATTCAGTAGCACGAAAACAGCGATTTCGGTGGTTCTGCGCACCTGTAAAAGCAGAATCATGAATTTATCACTGAAAATGCATATCTCAGCTGGAAACCCAACTATACCGAAGATATTTCTGTTTCCGCATGTCAAACGCACTGCGGAGTGCTGAAAACACCAGGAAACGTGTTTTTCCCATTCAATAGCACGACAGCAGCGATCTCGGTGATTCTGCACATTTGTCACTGAAGACTCTCGAAGATTATCACTGAAAATGCATATCTCAGCTGGAAACCCAAAGATACCAAAGATATCGCAGCTTCCGCATGTCAAACGCACTGTGGAGTTCTGAAAACACCTGGAAACGTGTTTTATGCATTCAATATCACGAAAACAGCGGTTTCGGTGATTCTGCACACTTGTAACAGCAGGATAATGAAGATTATCACTGAAAATGCATATCTCAGCTGGAAAGCCAACTATACCGAAGATATCGCAGCTTCCGCATGTCAAACGCACTGTGGAGTTCCGAAAACACCAGGAAACGTGTTTTTCGCATTCAGTAGCACGAAAACAGCGATTTCGGTGATTCTGCACGCTTGTAACAACGGGATAATGAAGATTATCACTGAAAATGCATATCTCAGCTGGAAAGCCAACTATACCGAAGATATTTCTGTTTCCGCATGTCAAACGCACTGCGGAGTGCTGAAAACACCAGGAAACGTGTTTTTCGCATTCAATAGCACGATACCAGCGATTTCGGTGATTCTGCACACCTGTAAAAGCAGAATCATGAATTTATCACTGAAAATGCATATCTCAGCTGGAAACCCAAAGATACCAAAGATATCGCAGTTTCCGCATGTGAAACGCACTGCGGAGTGCTGAAAACACCAGGAAACGTGTTTTTCGCAATCAATAGCACGAAACCAGCGATTTCGGTGATTCTGCACACCTGTAAAAGCAGAATCATGAGTTTATCACTGAAAATGCATATCTCAGCTGGAAACCCAAAGATACCAAAGATATCGCAGTTTCCTCTTGTCAAACGCACTGTGGAGTTCTGAAAACACCCGGAAACGTGTTTTTCGCATTCAGTAGCACGAAAACAGCGATTTCGGTGATTCTGCACACCTGTAAAAGCAGAATCATGAGTTTATCACTGAAAATGCATATCTCAGCTGGAAACCCAAAGATACCAAAGATATCGCAGTTTCCGCTTGTCAAACGCACTGTGGAGTTCTGAAAACACCCGGAAACGTGTTTTTCGCATTCAGTAGCACGAAAACAGCGATTTCGGTGGTTCTGCACACCTGTAAAAGCAGAATCGTGAATTTATCACTGAAAATGCATATCTCAGCTGGAAACCCAAAGATACCAAAGATATCGCAGCTTCCGCATGTCAAACGCTCTGTGGAGTTCTGAAAACACCAGGAATCGTGTTTTTCGCATTCAGTAGCACGAAAACAGCGATTTCGGTGATTCTGCACACTTGTAACAACGGGATCATGTAGATTATCACTGAAAATGCATATCTCAGCTGGAAACCCAACGAAACCGAAGATACCACAGTTTCCGCATGTCAAACGCACTGTGGAGTTCTGAAAACACCAGGAAATGTGTTTTTCGCATTCAATAGCACGAAAACAGCGATTTCGGTGATTCTGCGCACTTGTAACAGCAGAATCATGAATTTATCACAGAAACTGCATATCTCAGCTGGAAACCCAACGAAACCGAAGATATCACAGTTTCCGCATGTCAAACGCAATGTGGAGTGCTGAAAACACCAGGAAACGTGTTTTTCGCATTCAATAGCACGCATCAAGCGATTTCGATGATTCTGCACACCTGTAAAAGCAGAATCATGAATTTATCACTGAAAATGCATATCTCAGCTGGAAACCCAAAGATACCAAAGATATCGCAGTTTTCGCATGTCAAACGCACTGTGGAGTTCTGAAAACACTAGGAAACGTGTTTTTCGCATTCAATAGCACGAAAACAGCGATTTCGGTGATTCTGCAAACTTGAAACTGCAGAATCATGAATTTATCACTGAAAATGCATATCTCAGCTGGAAACCCAACGAAACCGAAGATATCACAGTTTCCGCATGTCAAACGCAATGTGGAGTGCTGAAAACACCAGGAAACGTGTTTTTCGCATTCAATAGCACGAATCAAGCGATTTCGATGATTCTGCACACCTGTAAAAGCAGAATCATGAATTTATCACTGAAAATGCATATCTCAGCTGGAAACCCAAAGATACCAAAGATATCGCAGTTTCCGCATGTCAAACGCACTGTGGAGTTCTGGAAACACCAGGAAACGTGTTTTTCGCATTCAGTAGCACGAAAACAGCGGTTTCGGTGATTCTGTTCACTTGTAACAGCAGGATAATGAAGACTATCACTGACAACGCATATCTCAGCTGGAAACCCAACTATACCGAAGATATTTCTGTTTCCGCATGTCAAACGCACTGCGGAGTGCTGAAAACACCAGGAAACGTGTTTTTCGCATTCAATAGCACGATACCAGCGATTTCGGTGATTCTGCACACCTGTAAAAGCAGAATCATGAATTTATCACTGAAAATGTATATCTCAGCTGGAAACCCAAAGATGCCAAAGATATCGCAGTTTCCGCATGTTAAACGCACTGTGGAGTTCTGAAAACACCAGCAAACGTGTTTTTCGCATTCAATAGCACGAAACCAGCGATTTCGGTGATTCTGCACACTTGTAACAGCAGGATAATGAAGATTATCACTGAAAATGCATATCTCAGCTGGAAACCCAACTATACCGAAGATATTTCTGTTTCCGCATGTCCAACGCACTGCGGAGTGCTGAAAACACCAGGAAACGTGTTTTTCCCATTCAATAGCACGACAGCAGCGATCTCGGTGATTCTGCACATTTGTCACTGAAGACTCTCGAAGATTATCAATGAAAATGCATATCTCAGCTGGAAACCCAAAGATACCAAAGATATCGCAGCTTCCGCATGTCAAACGCACTGTGGAGTTCTGAAAACACCTGGAAACGTGTTTTATGCATTCAATATCACGAAAACAGCGGTTTCGGTGATTCTGCACACTTGTAACAGCAGGATAATGAAGATTATCACTGAAAATGCATATCTCAGCTGGAAAGCCAACTATACCGAAGATATCGCAGCTTCCGCATGTCAAACGCACTGTGGAGTTCAGAAAACACCAGGAAACGTGTTTTTCGCATTCAGTAGCACGAAAACAGCGATTTCGGTGATTCTGCACGCTTGTAACAACGGGATAATGAAGATTATCACTGAAAATGCATATCTCAGCTGGAAAGCCAACTATACCGAAGATATTTCTGTTTCCGCATGTCAAACGCACTGCGGAGTGCTGAAAACACCAGGAAACGTGTTTTTCGCATTCAATAGCACGATACCAGCGATTTCGGTGATTCTGCACACCTGTAAAAGCAGAATCATGAATTTATCACTGAAAATGCATATCTCAGCTGGAAACCCAAAGATACCAAAGATATCGCAGTTTCCGCATGTCAAACGCACTGCGGAGTGCTGAAAACACCAGGAAACGTGTTTTTCGCAATCAATAGCACGAAACCAGCGATTTCGCTGGATTCTGCACACCTGTAAATGCAGAATCATGAGTTTATCACTGAAAATGCATATCTCAGCTGGAAACCCAAAGATACCAAAGATATCGCAGTTTCCGCTTGTCAAACGCACTGTGGAGTTCTGAAAACACCCGGAAACGTGTTTTTCGCATTCAGTAGCACGAAAACAGCGATTTCGGTGATTCTGCACACCTGTAAAAGCAGAATCATGAGTTTATCACTGAAAATGCATATCTCAGCTGGAAACCCAAAGATACCAAAGATATCGCAGTTTCCGCTTGTCAAACGCACTGTGGAGTTCTGAAAACACCCGGAAACGTGTTTTTCGCATTCAGTAGCACGAAAACAGCGATTTCGGTGGTTCTGCACACCTGTAAAAGCAGAATCATGAATTTATCACTGAAAATGCGTATCTCAGCTCGAAACCCAACGAAACCGAAGATATCGCAGTTTCCGCATGTCAAACGCACTGTCGTTTGCTGAAAACACCAGAAAACGTGTTTTTCGTATTCAATAGCACGAAAACAGCGATTTCGGTGATTCTGCATACTTCTCACAGAAGAATATCCAGGATTATCATAGATAATGCATGTCGCAGCTGGCAACCCCACGAAAACGAACATATCGCGGTTTCCGCAAATCAAACGTACTGTGGAGTGCTGAAAACACCAGGAAACGTGTTTTATGCATTCAATATCACGAAAACAGCGGTTTCGGTGATTCTGCTCACTTGTAACAGCAGGATAATGAAGACTATCATTGACAATGCATATCTCAGCTGGAAACTCAACTATACCGAAGATATTTCTGTTTCTGCATGTCAAACGCACTGCGGAGTGCTGAAAACACCAGGAAACGTGTTTTTCGCATTCAGTAGCACGAAACCAGCGATTTCGGTGATTCTGCACACCTGTAAAAGCAGAATCATGAATTTATCACTGAAAATGCATATCTCAGCTGGAAACCCAAAGATACCAAAGATATCGCAGCTTCCGCTTGTCAAACGCACTGTGGATTTCTGAAAACACCAGGAAACGTGTTTTTCACATTCAGTAGCACGAAAACAGCGATTTCGGTGATTCCGCACACTTGTAACAACGGGATCATGTAGATTATCACTGAAAATGCATATCTCAGCTGGAAACCCAACGAAACCGAAGATATCGCAGTTTCCGCATGTCAAACGCACTGTCGAGTGCTGAAAACACCAGAAAACGTGTTTTTCGCATTCAATAGCACGAAAACAGCGATTTCGGTGATTCTGCACACTTGTAACAACGGGATCATGTAGATTATCACTGAAAATGCATATCACAGCTGGAAACCCAACGAAACCGAAGATATCGCAGTTTCCGCATGTCAAACGCACTGCAGAGTGCTGAAAACACCAGGAAACGTGTTTTTCGCATTCAATAGCACGAAACCAGCGATTTCGGTGATTCTGCTCACCTGTAAAAGCAGAATCATGAATTTATCACTGACAACGCATATCTCAGCTGGAAACCCAAAGATACCAAAAATATCGCAGTTTCCGCATGTCAAACGCACTGTGGAGTTCTGAGAACACCAGGAAACGTGTTTTTCGCATTCAATAGCACGAAAACAGCGATTTCGGTGATTCTGCACACTTGTAACAGCAGGATAATAAAGATTATCACTGAAAATGCTTATCTCAGCAGGAAACCCAACTATACCGAAGATATTTCTGTTTCCGGATGTCAAACGCACTGCGGAGTGCTGAAAACACCAGGTAACGTGTTTTTCGCATTCAGTAGCACGAAAACAGCGATTTCGGTGATTCTGCACACTTGTAACAACGGGATCATGTAGATTATCACTGAAAATGCATATCTCAGCTGGAAACCCAACGAAAGCGAAGATATCGCAGTTTCCGCATGTCAAACGCACTGTGGAGTGCTGAAAACACCAGAAAACGTGTTTTATGCATTCAATATCACGAAAACAGCGGTATCGGTGATTCTGCACACTTGTAACAGCAGGATAATGAAGATTATCACTGAAAATGCATATCTCAGCTGGAAAGCCAACTATACCGAAGATATCGCAGCTTCCGCATGTCAAACGCACTGTGGAGTTCCGAAAACACCACGAAACGTGTTTTTCGCATTCAGTAGCACGAAAACAGCGATTTCGGTGATTCTGCACGCTTGTAACAACGGGATAATGAAGATTATCACTGAAAATGCATATCTCAGCTGGAAAGCCAACTATACCGAAGATATCGCAGCTTCCGCATGTCAAACGCACTGTGGAGTTCTGAAAACACCAGGAAACGTGTTTTTCGCATTCAGTAGCACGAAAACAGCGATTTCGGTGATTCTGCACACTTGTAACAACGGGATCATGTAGATTATCACTGAAAATGCATATCTCAGCTGGAAACCCAACGAAACCGAAGATATCGCAGTTTCCGCATGTCAAACGCACTGTGGAGTGCTGAAAACACCAGGAAACGTGTTTTTCGCATTCAGTAGCACGAAAACAGCGATTTCGGTGATTCTGCACACTTGTAACAACGTGATCATGAATTTATCACTGAAAATGCATATCTCAGTTGGAAACCCAACGAAACCGTAGATATCGCGGTTTCCGCATGTCAAACGCACTGTCGAGTGCTGAAAACACCAGGAAACGTGTTTTTCGCATTCAATAGCACGAAGCCAGCGATTTCGGTGATTGTGCACACCTGTAAAAGCAGAATCATGAATTTATCACTGAAATTGCATATCTCAGCTGGACACCCAACGAAACCGAAGATATCGCAGTTTCCGCATGTCAAACGCACTGTGGAGAGCTGAAAACACCAGAAAACGTGTTTTATGCATTCAATATCACGAAAACAGCGGTTTCGGTGATTCTGCACACTTGTAACAGCAGGATAACGAAGATTATCACTGCAAATGCATATCTCAGCTGGAAACCCAACGAAACCGAAGATATCGCAGTTTCCGCATGTCAAACGCACTGTGGAGTGCTGAAAACACCAGAAAACGTGTTTTATGCATTCAATACCACGAAAACAGCGGTTTCGGTGATTCTGCTCACTTGTAACAGCAGGATTATGAAGACTATCATTGACAATGCATATCTCAGCTGGAAACTCAACTATACCGAAGATATTTCTGTTTCCGGATGTCAAACGCACTGCGGAGTGCTGAAAACACCAGGAAACGTGTTTTTCGCATTCAATAGCACGAATCAAGCGATTTCGATGATTCTGCACACCTGTAAAAGCAGAATCATGAATTTATCACTGAAAATGCATATCTCAGCTGGAAACCCAAAGATACCAAAGATATCGCAGTTTCCGCATGTCAAACGCACTGTGGAGTTCTGGAAACACCAGGAAACGTGTTTTTCGCATTCAGTAGCACGAAAACAGCGGTTTCGGTGATTCTGTTCACTTGTAACAGCAGGATAATGAAGACTATCACTGACAACGCATATCTCAGCTGGAAACCCAACTATACCGAAGATATTTCTGTTTCCGCATGTCAAACGCACTGCGGAGTGCTGAAAACACCAGGAAACGTGTTTTTCGCATTCAATAGCACGATACCAGCGATTTCGGTGATTCTGCACACCTGTAAAAGCAGAATCATGAATTTATCACTGAAAATGTATATCTCAGCTGGAAACCCAAAGATGCCAAAGATATCGCAGTTTCCGCATGTTAAACGCACTGTGGAGTTCTGAAAACACCAGCAAACGTGTTTTTCGCATTCAATAGCACGAAACCAGCGATTTCGGTGATTCTGCACACTTGTAACAGCAGGATAATGAAGATTATCACTGAAAATGCATATCTCAGCTGGAAACCCAACTATACCGAAGATATTTCTGTTTCCGCATGTCAAACGCACTGCGGAGTGCTGAAAACACCAGGAAACGTGTTTTTCCCATTCAATAGCACGACAGCAGCGATCTCGGTGATTCTGCACATTTGTCACTGAAGACTCTCGAAGATTATCAATGAAAATGCATATCTCAGCTGGAAACCCAAAGATACCAAAGATATCGCAGCTTCCGCATGTCAAACGCACTGTGGAGTTCTGAAAACACCTGGAAACGTGTTTTATGCATTCAATATCACGAAAACAGCGGTTTCGGTGATTCTGCACACTTGTAACAGCAGGATAATGAAGATTATCACTGAAAATGCATATCTCAGCTGGAAAGCCAACTATACCGAAGATATCGCAGCTTCCGCATGTCAAACGCACTGTGGAGTTTCGAAAACACCAGGAAACGTGTTTTTCGCATTCAGTAGCACGAAAACAGCGATTTCGGTGATTCTGCACGCTTGTAACAACGGGATAATGAAGATTATCACTGAAAATGCATATCTCAGCTGGAAAGCCAACTATACCGAAGATATTTCTGTTTCCGCATGTCAAACGCACTGCGGAGTGCTGAAAACACCAGGAAACGTGTTTTTCGCATTCGATAGCACGATACCAGCGATTTCGGTGATTCTGCACACCTGTAAAAGCAGAATCATGAATTTATCACTGAAAATGCATATCTCAGCTGGAAACCCAAAGATACCAAAGATATCGCAGTTTCCGCATGTCAAACGCACTGCGGAGTGCTGAAAACACCAGGAAACGTGTTTTTCGCAATCAATAGCACGAAACCAGCGATTTCGCTGGATTCTGCACACCTGTAAATGCAGAATCATGAGTTTATCACTGAAAATGCATATCTCAGCTGGAAACCCAACGAAACCGAAGATATCACAGTTTCCGCATGTCAAACGCAATGTGGAGTGCTGAAAACACCAGGAAACGTGTTTTTCGCATTCAATAGCACGCATCAAGCGATTTCGATGATTCTGCACACCTGTAAAAGCAGAATCATGAATTTATCACTGAAAATGCATATCTCAGCTGGAAACCCAAAGATACCAAAGATATCGCAGTTTTCGCATGTCAAACGCACTGTGGAGTTCTGAAAACACTAGGAAACGTGTTTTTCGCATTCAATAGCACGAAAACAGCGATTTCGGTGATTCTGCAAACTTGAAACTGCAGAATCATGAATTTATCACTGAAAATGCATATCTCAGCTGGAAACCCAACGAAACCGAAGATATCACAGTTTCCGCATGTCAAACGCAATGTGGAGTGCTGAAAACACCAGGAAACGTGTTTTTCGCATTCAATAGCACGAATCAAGCGATTTCGATGATTCTGCACACCTGTAAAAGCAGAATCATGAATTTATCACTGAAAATGCATATCTCAGCTGGAAACCCAAAGATACCAAAGATATCGCAGTTTCCGCATGTCAAACGCACTGTGGAGTTCTGGAAACACCAGGAAACGTGTTTTTCGCATTCAGTAGCACGAAAACAGCGGTTTCGGTGATTCTGTTCACTTGTAACAGCAGGATAATGAAGACTATCACTGACAACGCATATCTCAGCTGGAAACCCAACTATACCGAAGATATTTCTGTTTCCGCATGTCAAACGCACTGCGGAGTGCTGAAAACACCAGGAAACGTGTTTTTCGCATTCAATAGCACGATACCAGCGATTTCGGTGATTCTGCACACCTGTAAAAGCAGAATCATGAATTTATCACTGAAAATGTATATCTCAGCTGGAAACCCAAAGATGCCAAAGATATCGCAGTTTCCGCATGTTAAACGCACTGTGGAGTTCTGAAAACACCAGCAAACGTGTTTTTCGCATTCAATAGCACGAAACCAGCGATTTCGGTGATTCTGCACACTTGTAACAGCAGGATAATGAAGATTATCACTGAAAATGCATATCTCAGCTGGAAACCCAACTATACCGAAGATATTTCTGTTTCCGCATGTCAAACGCACTGCGGAGTGCTGAAAACACCAGGAAACGTGTTTTTCCCATTCAATAGCACGACAGCAGCGATCTCGGTGATTCTGCACATTTGTCACTGAAGACTCTCGAAGATTATCAATGAAAATGCATATCTCAGCTGGAAACCCAAAGATACCAAAGATATCGCAGCTTCCGCATGTCAAACGCACTGTGGAGTTCTGAAAACACCTGGAAACGTGTTTTATGCATTCAATATCACGAAAACAGCGGTTTCGGTGATTCTGCACACTTGTAACAGCAGGATAATGAAGATTATCACTGAAAATGCATATCTCAGCAGGAAAGCCAACTATACCGAAGATATCGCAGCTTCCGCATGTCAAACGCACTGTGGAGTTCCGAAAACACCAGGAAACGTGTTTTTCGCATTCAGTAGCACGAAAACAGCGATTTCGGTGATTCTGCACGCTTGTAACAACGGGATAATGAAGATTATCACTGAAAATGCATATCTCAGCTGGAAAGCCAACTATACCGAAGATATTTCTGTTTCCGCATGTCAAACGCACTGCGGAGTGCTGAAAACACCAGGAAACGTGTTTTTCGCATTCAATAGCACGATACCAGCGATTTCGGTGATTCTGCACACCTGTAAAAGCAGAATCATGAATTTATCACTGAAAATGCATATCTCAGCTGGAAACCCAAAGATACCAAAGATATCGCAGTTTCCGCATGTCAAACGCACTGCGGAGTGCTGAAAACACCAGGAAACGTGTTTTTCGCAATCAATAGCACGAAACCAGCGATTTCGCTGGATTCTGCACACCTGTAAATGCAGAATCATGAGTTTATCACTGAAAATGCATATCTCAGCTGGAAACCCAAAGATACCAAAGATATCGCAGTTTCCGCTTGTCAAACGCACTGTGGAGTTCTGAAAACACCCGGAAACGTGTTTTTCGCATTCAGTAGCACGAAAACAGCGATTTCGGTGATTCTGCACACCTGTAAAAGCAGAATCATGAGTTTATCACTGAAAATGCATATCTCAGCTGGAAACCCAAAGATACCAAAAATATCGCAGTTTCCGCATGTCAAACGCACTGCAGAGTGCTGAAAACACCAGGAAACGTGTTTTTCGCATTCAATAGCACGAAACCAGCGATTTCGGTGATTCTGCTCACCTGTAAAAGCAGAATCATGAATTTATCACTGACAACGCATATCTCAGCTGGAAACCCAAAGATACCAAAAATATCGCAGTTTCCGCATGTCAAACGCACTGTGGAGTTCTGAGAACACCAGGAAACGTGTTTTTCGCATTCAATAGCACGAAAACAGCGATTTCGGTGATTCTGCACACTTGTAACAGCAGGATAATAAAGATTATCACTGAAAATGCTTATCTCAGCAGGAAACCCAACTATACCGAAGATATTTCTGTTTCCGGATGTCAAACGCACTGCGGAGTGCTGAAAACACCAGGTAACGTGTTTTTCGCATTCAGTAGCACGAAAACAGCGATTTCGGTGATTCTGCACACTTGTAACAACGGGATCATGTAGATTATCACTGAAAATGCATATCTCAGCTGGAAACCCAACGAAAGCGAAGATATCGCAGTTTCCGCATGTCAAACGCACTGTGGAGTGCTGAAAACACCAGAAAACGTGTTTTATGCATTCAATATCACGAAAACAGCGGTATCGGTGATTCTGCACACTTGTAACAGCAGGATAATGAAGATTATCACTGAAAATGCATATCTCAGCTGGAAAGCCAACTATACCGAAGATATCGCAGCTTCCGCATGTCAAACGCACTGTGGAGTTCCGAAAACACCACGAAACGTGTTTTTCGCATTCAGTAGCTCGAAAACAGCGATTTCGGTGATTCTGCACGCTTGTAACAACGGGATAATGAAGATTATCACTGAAAATGCATATCTCAGCTGGAAAGCCAACTATACCGAAGATATCGCAGCTTCCGCATGTCAAACGCACTGTGGAGTTCTGAAAACACCAGGAAACGTGTTTTTCGCATTCAGTAGCACGAAAACAGCGATTTCGGTGATTCTGCACACTTGTAACAACGGGATCATGTAGATTATCACTGAAAATGCATATCTCAGCTGGAAACCCAACGAAACCGAAGATATCGCAGTTTCCGCATGTCAAACGCACTGTGGAGTGCTGAAAACACCAGGAAACGTGTTTTTCGCATTCAGTAGCACGAAAACAGCGATTTCGGTGATTCTGCACACTTGTAACAACGTGATCATGAATTTATCACTGAAAATGCATATCTCAGTTGGAAACCCAACGAAACCGTAGATATCGCGGTTTCCGCATGTCAAACGCACTGTCGAGTGCTGAAAACACCAGGAAACGTGTTTTTCGCATTCAATAGCACGAAGCCAGCGATTTCGGTGATTGTGCACACCTGTAAAAGCAGAATCATGAATTTATCACTGAAATTGCATATTTCAGCTGGACACCCAACGAAACCGAAGATATCGCAGTTTCCGCATGTCAAACGCACTGTGGAGAGCTGAAAACACCAGAAAACGTGTTTTATGCATTCAATATCACGAAAACAGCGGTTTCGGTGATTCTGCACACTTGTAACAGCAGGATAACGAAGATTATCACTGCAAATGCATATCTCAGCTGGAAACCCAACGAAACCGAAGATATCGCAGTTTCCGCATGTCAAACGCACTGTGGAGTGCTGAAAACACCAGAAAACGTGTTTTATGCATTCAATACCACGAAAACAGCGGTTTCGGTGATTCTGCTCACTTGTAACAGCAGGATTATGAAGACTATCATTGACAATGCATATCTCAGCTGGAAACTCAACTATACCGAAGATATTTCTGTTTCCGGATGTCAAACGCACTGCGGAGTGCTGAAAACACCAGGTAACGTGTTTTTCGCATTCAGTAGCACGAAAACAGCGATTTCGGTGATTCTGCACACTTGTAACAACGGGATCATGTAGATTATCACTGAAAATGCATATCTCAGCTGGAAACCCAACGAAAGCGAAGATATCGCAGTTTCCGCATGTCAAACGCACTGTGGAGTGCTGAAAACACCAGAAAACGTGTTTTATGCATTCAATATCACGAAAACAGCGGTATCGGTGATTCTGCACACTTGTAACAGCAGGATAATGAAGATTATCACTGAAAATGCATATCTCAGCTGGAAAGCCAACTATACCGAAGATATCGCAGCTTCCGCATGTCAAACGCACTGTGGAGTTCCGAAAACACCACGAAACGTGTTTTTCGCATTCAGTAGCACGAAAACAGCGATTTCGGTGATTCTGCACGCTTGTAACAACGGGATAATGAAGATTATCACTGAAAATGCATATCTCAGCTGGAAAGCCAACTATACCGAAGATATCGCAGCTTCCGCATGTCAAACGCACTGTGGAGTTCTGAAAACACCAGGAAACGTGTTTTTCGCATTCAGTAGCACGAAAACAGCGATTTCGGTGATTCTGCACACTTGTAACAACGTGATCATGAATTTATCACTGAAAATGCATATCTCAGTTGGAAACCCAACGAAACCGTAGATATCGCGGTTTCCGCATGTCAAACGCACTGTCGAGTGCTGAAAACACCAGGAAACGTGTTTTTCGCATTCAATAGCACGAAGCCAGCGATTTCGGTGATTGTGCACACCTGTAAAAGCAGAATCATGAATTTATCACTGAAATTGCATATCTCAGCTGGAAACCCAACGAAACCGAAGATATCACGTTTCCGCATGTCAAACGCAATGTGGAGTGCTGAAAACACCAGGAAACGTGTTTTATGCATTCAATAGCACGAAAACAGCGGTTTCGGTGATTCTGCACACCTGTAACAGCAGAATCATGAATTTATCACTGAAAATGCATATCTCAGCTGCAAACCCAACTATACCGAAGATATTTGTGTTTCCGCATGTCAAACGCACTGTCGAGTGCTGAAAACACCAGAAAACGATTTTTCGCATTCAATAGCACGAAGACAGCGATTTCGGTGATTCTGCATACTTCTCTCAGAAGAATATCCAAGATTATCATAGATAATGCATGTCGCAGCTGGCAACCCCACGAAACCGAAGATATCACGTTTCCGCATGTCAAACGCAATGTGGAGTGCTGAAAACACCAGGAAACGTGTTTTATGCATTCAATAGCACGAAAACAGCGGTTTCGGTGATTCTGCACCCTTGTAACAACGGGATCATGTAGATTATCACTGAAAATGCATATCTCAGCTGCAAACCCAACGAAAACGAAGATATCGCAGTTTCCGCATGTCAAACGCACTGTGGAGTGCTGAAAACACCAGAAAACGTGTTTTATGCATTCAATATCACGAAAACAGCGGTTTCGGTGATTCTGCACACTTGTAACAGCAGGATAACGAAGATTATCACTGAAAATGCATATCTCAGCTGGAAACCCAACGAAACCGAAGATATCGCAGTTTCCGCATGTCAAACGCACTGTGGAGTGCTGAAAGCACCAGGAAACGTGTTTTTCGCAATCACTAGCACGAAGCCAGCGATTTCGGTGATTCTGCACACCTGTAAAAGCAGAATCATGAATTTTTCACTGAAAATGCATATCTCAGCTGGAAACCCAAAGATGCCAAAGATATCGCAGTTTCCGCATGTTAAACGCACTGTGGAGTTCTGAAAACACCAGGAAACGTGTTTTTCGCATTCAATAGCACGAAACCAGCGATTTCGGTGATTCTGCACCCTTGTAACAGCAGGATAATGAAGATTATCACTGAAAATGCATATCTCAGCTGGAAACCCAACTATACCGAAGATATTTCTGTTTCCGCATGTCAAACGCACTGCGGAGTGCTGAAAACACCAGGAAACGTGTTTTTCCCATTCAATAGCACGACAGCAGCGATCTCGGTGATTCTGCACACTTGTCACTGAAGACTCTCGAAGATTATCACTGAAAATGCATATCTCAGCTGGAAAGCCAACTATACCGAAGATATCGCAGCTTCCGCATGTCAAACGCACTGTGGAGTTCTGAAAACACCAGGAAACGTGTTTTTCGCATTCAGTAGCACGAAAACAGCGATTTCGGTGATTCTGCACACTTGTAACAACGGGATCATGTAGATTATCACTGAAAATGCATATCTCAGCTGGAAACCCAACGAAACCGAAGATATCGCAGTTTCCGCATGTCAAACGCACTGTGGAGTGCTGAAAACACCAGGAAACGTGTTTTTCGCATTCAGTAGCACGAAAACAGCGATTTCGGTGATTCTGCACACTTGTAACAACGTGATCATGAATTTATCACTGAAAATGCATATCTCAGTTGGAAACCCAACGAAACCGTAGATATCGCGGTTTCCGCATGTCAAACGCACTGTCGAGTGCTGAAAACACCAGGAAACGTGTTTTTCGCATTCAATAGCACGAAGCCAGCGATTTCGGTGATTGTGCACACCTGTAAAAGCAGAATCATGAATTTATCACTGAAAATGCATATCTCAGCTGGAAACCCAACGAAACCGAAGATATCGCAGTTTCCGCATGTCAAACGCACTGTGGCGAGCTGAAAACACCAGAAAACGTGTTTTATGCATTCAATATCACGAAAACAGCGTTTTCGGTGATTCTGCACACTTGTAACAGCAGGATTATGAAGATTATCACTGAAAATGCATATCTGAGCTGGAAACTCAACTTTACCGAAGATATTTCTGTTTCCGCATGTCAAACGCACTGCGGAGTGCTGAAAACACCAGGAAACGTGTTTTTCGCATTCAATAGCACGAAAACAGCGATTTGGGTGTTTCTGCACACCTGTAACAGCAGAATCATGAATTTATCACTGAAAATGCATATCTCAGCTGGAAACCCAAAGATACCAAAGATATCGCAGTTTCCGCATGTCAGTCGCACTGTGGAGTTCTGAAAACACCAGGAAACGTGTTTTTCGCATTCAGTAGCACGAAAACAGCGATTTCGGTGATTCTGCACACTTGTAACCGCAGGATAATGAAGATTATCACTGAAAATGCATATCTCAGCTGGAAACCCAACGGAACCGAAGATATCACAGTTTCCGCATGTCAAACGCACTGTGGAGTGCTGAAAACACCAGGAAACGTGTTTTTCGCATTCAATAGCACGAAAACAGCGATTTGGGTGTTTCTGCACACCTGTAACAGCAGAATCATGAATTTATCACTGAAAATGCATATCTCAGCTGGAACCCCAACGAAACCGAAGATATCGCAGTTTCCGCATGTCAAACGCACTGTGGAGTGCTGAAAACACCAGGAAACGTGTTTTTCGCATTCAGTAGCACGAAAACAGCGATTTCGGTGATTCTGCACACTTGTAACAACGGGATCATGTAGATTATCACTGAAAATGCATATCTCAGCTGGAAACCCAACGAAACCGAAGATATCGCAGTTTCCGCATGTCAAACGCACTGTGGAGTGCTGAAAACACCAGGAAACGTGTTTTTCGCATTCAGTAGCACGAAAACAGCGATTTCGGTGATTCTGCACACTTGTAACAACGTGATCATGAATTTATCACTGAAAATGCATATCTCAGTTGGAAACCCAACGAAACCGTAGATATCGCGGTTTCCGCATGTCAAACGCACTGTCGAGTGCTGAAAACACCAGGAAACGTGTTTTTCGCATTCAATAGCACGAAGCCAGCGATTTCGGTGATTGTGCACACCTGTAAAAGCAGAATCATGAATTTATCACTGAAAATGCATATCTCAGCTGGAAACCCAACGAAACCGAAGATATCGCAGTTTCCGCATGTCAAACGCACTGTGGCGAGCTGAAAACACCAGAAAACGTGTTTTATGCATTCAATATCACGAAAACAGCGTTTTCGGTGATTCTGCACACTTGTAACAGCAGGATTATGAAGATTATCACTGAAAATGCATATCTGAGCTGGAAACTCAACTTTACCGAAGATATTTCTGTTTCCGCATGTCAAACGCACTGCGGAGTGCTGAAAACACCAGGAAACGTGTTTTTCGCATTCAATAGCACGAAAACAGCGATTTGGGTGTTTCTGCACACCTGTAACAGCAGAATCATGAATTTATCACTGAAAATGCATATCTCAGCTGGAAACCCAAAGATACCAAAGATATCGCAGTTTCCGCATGTCAGTCGCACTGTGGAGTTCTGAAAACACCAGGAAACGTGTTTTTCGCATTCAGTAGCACGAAAACAGCGATTTCGGTGATTCTGCACACTTGTAACCGCAGGATAATGAAGATTATCACTGAAAATGCATATCTCAGCTGGAAACCCAACGGAACCGAAGATATCACAGTTTCCGCATGTCAAACGCACTGTGGAGTGCTGAAAACACCAGGAAACGTGTTTTTCGCATTCAATAGCACGAAAACAGCGATTTGGGTGTTTCTGCACACCTGTAACAGCAGAATCATGAATTTATCACTGAAAATGCATATCTCAGCTGGAACCCCAACGAAACCGAAGATATCGCAGTTTCCGCATGTCAAACGCACTGTGGAGTGCTGAAAACACCAGGAAACGTGTTTTTCGCATTCAGTAGCACGAAAACAGCGATTTCGGTGATTCTGCACACTTGTAACAACGTGATCATGAATTTATCACTGAAAATGCATATCTCAGTTGGAAACCCAACGAAACCGTAGATATCGCGGTTTCCGCATGTCAAACGCACGGTCGAGTGCTGAAAACACCAGGAAACGTGTTTTTCGCATTCAATAGCACGAAGCCAGCGATTTCGGTGATTGTGCACACCTGTAAAAGCAGAATCATGAATTTATCACTGAAAATGCATATCTCAGCTGGAAACCCAACGAAACCGAAGATATCGCAGTTTCCGCATGTCAAACGCACTGTGGCGAGCTGAAAACACCAGAAAACGTGTTTTATGCATTCAATATCACGAAAACAGCGTTTTCGGTGATTCTGCACACTTGTAACAGCAGGATTATGAAGATTATCACTGAAAATGCATATCTGAGCTGGAAACTCAACTTTACCGAAGATATTTCTGTTTCCGCATGTCAAACGCACTGCGGAGTGCTGAAAACACCAGGAAAAGTGTTTTTCGCATTCACTAGCACGAAGCCAGCGATTTCGGTGATTCTGCACACCTGTAAAAGCAGAATCATGAATTTATCACTGAAAATGCATATCTCAGCTGGAAACCCAAAGATACCAAAGATATCGCAGTTTCCGCATGTCAGTCGCACTGTGGAGTTCTGAAAACACCAGGAAACGTGTTTTTCGCATTCAGTAGTACGAAAACAGCGATTTCGGTGATTCTGCACACTTGTAACCGCAGGATAATGAAGATTATCACTGAAAATGCATATCTCAGCTGGAAACCCAACGGAACCGAAGATATCACAGTTTCCGCATGTCAAACGCACTGTGGAGTGCTGAAAACACCAGGAAACGTGTTTTTCGCATTCAATAGCACGAAAACAGCGATTTGGGTGTTTCTGCACACCTGTAACAGCAGAATCATGAATTTATCACTGAAAATGCATATCTCAGCTGGAACCCCAACGAAACCGTAGGTATCGCGTTTTCCGCATGTCAAACGCACTGTCGAGTGCTGAAAACACCAGGAAACGTGTTTTTCGCATTCAATAGCACGAAACCAGCGATTTCGGTGATTCTGCACACCTGTAAAAGCAGAATCATGAATTTATCACTGAAAATGCATATCTCAGCTGGAAACCCAAAGATACCAAAGATATCGCAGTTTCCGCATGTCAAACGCACTGTGGAGTTCTGAAAACACCAAGAAACGTGTTTTTCGCATTTAATAGCACGAAAACAGCGATTTCGGTGATTCTGCACACTTGTAACCGCAGGATAATGAAGATTATCACTGAAAATGCATATCTCAGCTGGAAACGCAACGAAACCGAAGATATCACAGTTTCCGCATGTCAAACGCACTGTGGAGTGCTGAAAACACCAGGAAACGTGCTTTTCGCATTCAATAGCACGAAAACAGCGATTTGGGTGTTTCTGCACACCTGTAACAGCAGAATCATGAATTTATCACTGAAAATGCATATCTCAGCTGGAAACCCAACGAAACCGTAGATATCGCGGTTTCCGCATGTCAAACGCACTGTCGAGTGCTGAAAACACCAGTAAACGTGTTTTTCGCTTTCAATAGCACGAAACCGGCGATTTCGGTGATTCTACGAACCTGTAAAAGCAGAATCGTGAATTTATCACTGAAAATGCATATCTCAGCTGGAAACCCAACTATACCGAAGATATCTCAGTTTCCGCATGTCAAACGCACTGCGGAGTGCTGAAAACTCCACGAAACGTGTTTTTCGCATTCAATAGCACGAAGACAGCGATTTCGGTGATTCTGCATACTTCTCACAGAAGAATATCCAAGATTATCATAGATAATGCATGTCCCAGCTGGCAACCCCACGAAAACGAAGATATCGCGGTTTCCGCAAATCAAACGCACTGTGGAGTGCTGAAAACACCAGGAAACGTGTTTTTCGCATTCAAAAGCACGAAAACAGCGATTTCGGTGATTCTGCACATTGGTAACAGCAGAATCATTAATTTATCACTGAAAACGCATATCTCAGCTGGAAACCCAACGAAACCGTAGATATCGCGGTTTCCGCATGTCAAACGCTCTGTCGAGTGCTGAAAACACCAGAAAAAGTGTTTTTCGCATTCAATAGCACGAAGACAGCGATTTCGGTGATTCTGCATACTTCTCTCAGAAGAATATCCAAGATTATCATAGATAATGCATGTCGCAGCTGGCAACCCCACGAAACCGAAGATATCACGTTTCCGCATGTCAAACGCTCTGTCGAGTGCTGAAAACACCAGGAAACGTGTTTTTCGCATTCAATAGCACGAAACCAGCGATTTCGGTGATTCTGCACCCTTGTAACAGCAGGATAATGAAGATTATCACTGAAAATGCATATCTCAGCTGGAAACCCAACGAAACCGAAGATATCGCAGTTTCCGCATGTCAAACGCACTGTGGAGTGCTGAAAACACCAGGAAACGTGTTTTTCGCAATCACTAGCACGAAGCCAGCGATTTCGGTGATTCTGCACACCTGTAAAAGCAGAATCATGAATTTTTCACTGAAAATGCATATCTCAGCTGGAAACCCAAAGATACCAAAGATATCGCAGTTTCCGCATGTCAAACGCACTGTGGAGATCTGAGAACACCAGGAAACGTGTTTTTCGCAATCACTAGCACGAAGCCAGCGATTTCGGTGATTCTGCACACCTGTAAAAGCAGAATCATGAATTTTTCACTGAAAATGCATATCTCAGCTGGAAACCCAAAGATACCAAAGATATCGCAGTTTCCGCATGTCAAACGCTCTGTCGAGTGCTGAAAACACCAGGAAACGTGTTTTTCGCATTCAATAGCACGAAACCAGCGATTTCGGTGATTCTGCACACCTGTAAATGCAGAATCATGAATTTATCACTGAAAATGCATATCTCAGCTGGAAACCCAAAGATGCCAAAGATATCGCAGTTTCCGCATGTTAAACGCACTGTGGAGTTCTGAAAACACCAGGAAACGTGTTTTTCGCATTCAATAGCACGTAACCAGCGATTTCGGTGATTCTGCACCCTTGTAACAGCAGGATAATGAAGATTATCACTGAAAATGCATATCTCAGCTGGAAACCCAACTATACCGAAGATATTTCTGTTTCCGCATGTCAAACGCACTGCGGAGTGCTGAAAACACCAGGAAACGTGTTTTTCCCATTCAATAGCACGACAGCAGCGATCTCGGTGATTCTGCACACTTGTCACTGAAGACTCTCGAAGATTATCACTGAAAATGCATATCTCAGCTGGAAAGCCAACTATACCGAAGATATCGCAGCTTCCGCATGTCAAACGCACTGTGGAGTTCTGAAAACACCAGGAAACGTGTTTTTCGCATTCAGTAGCACGAAAACAGCGATTTCGGTGATTCTGCACACTTGTAACAACGGGATCATGTAGATTATCACTGAAAATGCATATCTCAGCTGGAAACCCAACGAAACCGAAGATATCGCAGTTTCCGCATGTCAAACGCACTGTGGAGTGCTGAAAACACCAGGAAACGTGTTTTTCGCATTCAGTAGCACGAAAACAGCGATTTCGGTGATTCTGCACACTTGTAACAACGTGATCATGAATTTATCACTGAAAATGCATATCTCAGTTGGAAACCCAACGAAACCGTAGATATCGCGGTTTCCGCATGTCATACGCACTGTCGAGTGCTGAAAACACCAGGAAACGTGTTTTTCGCATTCAATAGCACGAAGCCAGCGATTTCGGTGATTGTGCACACCTGTAAAAGCAGAATCATGAATTTATCACTGAAAATGCATATCTCAGCTGGAAACCCAACGAAACCGAAGATATCGCAGTTTCCGCATGTCAAACGCACTGTGGCGAGCTGAAAACACCAGAAAACGTGTTTTATGCATTCAATATCACGAAAACAGCGTTTTCGGTGATTCTGCACACTTGTAACAGCAGGATTATGAAGATTATCACTGAAAATGCATATCTGAGCTGGAAACTCAACTTTACCGAAGATATTTCTGTTTCCGCATGTCAAACGCACTGCGGAGTGCTGAAAACACCAGGAAAAGTGTTTTTCGCATTCACTAGCACGAAGCCAGCGATTTCGGTGATTCTGCACACCTGTAAAAGCAGAATCATGAATTTATCACTGAAAATGCATATCTCAGCTGGAAACCCAAAGATACCAAAGATATCGCAGTTTCCGCATGTCAGTCGCACTGTGGAGTTCTGAAAACACCAGGAAACGTGTTTTTCGCATTCAGTAGCACGAAAACAGCGATTTCGGTGATTCTGCACACTTGTAACCGCAGGATAATGAAGATTATCACTGAAAATGCATATCTCAGCTGGAAACCCAACGGAACCGAAGATATCACAGTTTCCGCATGTCAAACGCACTGTGGAGTGCTGAAAACACCAGGAAACGTGTTTTTCGCATTCAATAGCACGAAAACAGCGATTTGGGTGTTTCTGCACACCTGTAACAGCAGAATCATGAATTTATCACTGAAAATGCATATCTCAGCTGGAACCCCAACGAAACCGTAGGTATCGCGTTTTCCGCATGTCAAACGCACTGTCGAGTGCTGAAAACACCAGGAAACGTGTTTTTCGCATTCAATAGCACGAAACCAGCGATTTCGGTGATTCTGCACACCTGTAAAAGCAGAATCATGAATTTATCACTGAAAATGCATATCTCAGCTGGAAACCCAAAGATACCAAAGATATCGCAGTTTCCGCATGTCAAACGCACTGTGGAGTTCTGAAAACACCAAGAAACGTGTTTTTCGCATTTAATAGCACGAAAACAGCGATTTCGGTGATTCTGCACACTTGTAACCGCAGGATAATGAAGATTATCACTGAAAATGCATATCTCAGCTGGAAACCCAAAGATACCAAAGATATCGCAGTTTCCGCATGTCAAACGCACTGTGGAGATCTGAGAACACCAGGAAACGTGTTTTTCGCAATCACTAGCACGAAGCCAGCGATTTCGGTGATTCTGCACACCTGTAAAAGCAGAATCATGAATTTTTCACTGAAAATGCATATCTCAGCTGGAAACCCAAAGATGCCAAAGATATCGCAGTTTCCGCATGTTAAACGCACTGTGGAGTTCTGAAAACACCAGGAAACGTGTTTTTCGCATTCAATAGCACGAAACCAGCGATTTCGGTGATTCTGCACCCTTGTAACAGCAGGATAATGAAGATTATCACTGAAAATGCATATCTCAGCTGGAAACCCAACTATACCGAAGATATTTCTGTTTCCGCATGTCAAACGCACTGCGGAGTGCTGAAAACACCAGGAAACGTGTTTTTCCCATTCAATAGCACGACAGCAGCGATCTCGGTGATTCTGCACACTTGTCACTGAAGACTCTCGAAGATTATCACTGAAAATGCATATCTCAGCTGGAAACCCAACGAAACCGAAGATATCACAGTTTCCGCATGTCAAACGCAATGTCGAGTGCTGAAAACCCCAGGAAACGTGTTTTTCGCATTCAATAGCACGAAAACAGCGATTTCGGTGATTCTGCATACTTCTCAAAGAAGAATATCCAAGATTATCATAGATAATGCATGTCGCAGCTGGCAACCCCACGAAAACGAAGATATCGCGGTTTCCGCAAATCAAACGCACTGTGGAGTGCTGAAAACACCAGGAAACGTGTTTTTCGCATTCAATAGCACGAAAACAGCGATTTGGGTGTTTCTGCACACCTGTAACAGCAGAATCATGAATTTATCACTGAAAATGCATATCTCAGCTGGAAACCCAACGAAACCGTAGATATCGCGGTTTCCGCATGTCAAACGCACTGTCGAGTGCTGAAAACACCAGGAAACGTGTTTTTCGCATTCAGTAGCAGGAAAACAGCGATTTCGGTGATTCTGCACACCTGTAACAACGGGATCATGTAGATTGTCACTGAAAATGCATATCTCAGCTGGAAACCGAACGACACCGAAGATATCGCAGTTTCCGCATGTCAAACGCACTGTGGAGTGCTGAAAACACCAGAAAACGTGTTTTATGCATTCAATATCACGAAAACAGCGGTTTCGGTGATTGTGCACACTTGTAACAGCAGGATAATGAAGACTATCACCGAAAATGCATATCTCAGCTGGAAACCCAACTGTTCCGACGATATCACAGTTTCCGCAAATCTAGCGTACTGTGGAGTGCTGAAAACACCAGAAAACGTGTTTTTCGCTTTCAATAGCACGAAAACAGCGATTTCGGTGATTCTGCATACTTCTCACAGAAGAATATCCAAGATTATCATACATAATGCATGTCGCACCTGGCAACCCCACGAAAACGAAGATATCGCGGTTTCCGCAAATCAAACGCACTGTGGAGTGCTGAAAACACCAGGAAACGTGTTTTTCGCATTCAATAGCACGAAAACAGCGATTTCGGTGATTCTACACACTTGTAACAGCAGAATCATGAATTTATCACTGAAAATGCATATCTCAGCTGGAAACCCAAAGATTCCAAAGATATCGCAGTTTCCGCATATCAATCGCACTGTGGAGTTCTGAAAACACCAGGAAACGTGTTTTTCGCATTCAATAGCACGAAAACAGCGATTTCGGTGATTCTGCAAACTTGTAACAGCAGAATCATGAATTTATCACTGAAAATCCATATCTCAGCTGGAAACCCAACGAAACCGAAGATATCACAGTTTCCGCATGTCAAACGCAATGTGGAGTGCTGAAAACCCCAGGAAACGTGTTTTTCGCATTCAATAGCACGAAAACAGCGATTTCGGTGATTCTGCATACTTCTCACAGAAGAATATCCAAGATTATCATACATAATGCATGTCGCACCTGGCAACCCCACGAAAACGAAGATATCGCGGTTTCCGCAAATCAAACGCACTGTGGAGTGCTGAAAACACCAGGAAACGTGTTTTTCGCATTCAATAGCACGAAAACAGCGATTTGGGTGTTTCTGCACACCTGTAACAGCAGAATCATGAATTTATCACTGAAAATGCATATCTCAGCTGGAAACCCAACGAAACCGTAGATATCGCGGTTTCCCCATGTCAAACGCACTGTCGAGTGCTGAAAACACCAGGAAACGTGTTTTTCGCATTCAGTAGCACGAAAACAGCGATTTCGGTGATTCTGCACACCTGTAACAACGGGATCATGTAGATTGTCACTGAAAATGCATATCTCAGCTGGAAACCGAACGACACCGAAGATATCGCAGTTTCCGCATGTCAAACGCACTGTGGAGTGCTGAAAACACCAGAAAACGTGTTTTATGCATTCAATATCACGAAAACAGCGGTTTCAGTGATTCTGCACACTTGTAACAGCAGAATCATTAATTTATCACTGAAAACGCATATCTCAGCTGGAAACCCAACGAAACCGTAGATATCGCGGTTTCCGCATGTCAAACGCACTGTCGAGTGCTGAAAACACCAGGAAACGTGTTTTTCGCATTCAATAGCACGAAACCAGCGATTTCGGTGATTCTGCACACCTGTAAAAGCAGAATCATGAATTTTTCACTGAAAATGCATATCTCAGCTGGAAACCCAAAGATGCCAAAGATATCGCAGTTTCCGCATGTTAAACGCACTGTGGAGTTCTGAAAACACCAGGAAACGTGTTTTTCGCATTCAATAGCACGAAACCAGCGATTTCGGTGATTCTGCACCCTTGTAACAGCAGGATAATGAAGATTATCACTGAAAATGCATATCTCAGCTGGAAACCCAACTATACCGAAGATATTTCTGTTTCCGCATGTCAAACGCACTGCGGAGTGCTGAAAACACCAGGAAACGTGTTTTTCCCATTCAATAGCACGACAGCAGCGATCTCGGTGATTCTGCACACTTGTCACTGAAGACTCTCGAAGATTATCACTGAAAATGCATATCTCAGCTG
This sequence comes from Anthophora plumipes, assembly GCA_951804975.1. Classification (NCBI taxonomy): domain Eukaryota; kingdom Metazoa; phylum Arthropoda; class Insecta; order Hymenoptera; family Apidae; genus Anthophora; species Anthophora plumipes. Next base: position 521,920 of record CATORF010000581.1, on the reverse strand, counting down.
GAAACCCAACGAAACCGAAGATATCACAGTTTCCGCATGTCAAACGCAATGTCGAGTGCTGAAAACCCCAGGAAACGTGTTTTTCGCATTCAATAGCACGAAAACAGCGATTTCGGTGATTCTGCATACTTCTCAAAGAAGAATATCCAAGATTATCATAGATAATGCATGTCGCAGCTGGCAACCCCACGAAAACGAAGATATCGCGGTTTCCGCAAATCAAACGCACTGTGGAGTGCTGAAAACACCAGGAAACGTGTTTTTCGCATTCAATAGCACGAAAACAGCGATTTGGGTGTTTCTGCACACCTGTAACAGCAGAATCATGAATTTATCACTGAAAATGCATATCTCAGCTGGAAACCCAACGAAACCGTAGATATCGCGGTTTCCGCATGTCAAACGCACTGTCGAGTGCTGAAAACACCAGGAAACGTGTTTTTCGCATTCAGTAGCAGGAAAACAGCGATTTCGGTGATTCTGCACACCTGTAACAACGGGATCATGTAGATTGTCACTGAAAATGCATATCTCAGCTGGAAACCGAACGACACCGAAGATATCGCAGTTTCCGCATGTCAAACGCACTGTGGAGTGCTGAAAACACCAGAAAACGTGTTTTATGCATTCAATATCACGAAAACAGCGGTTTCAGTGATTCTGCACACTTGTAACAGCAGGATAATGAAGACTATCACCGAAAATGCATATCTCAGCTGGAAACCCAACTGTTCCGACGATATCACAGTTTCCGCAAATCTAGCGTACTGTGGAGTGCTGAAAACACCAGGAAACATGTTTTTCGCTTTCAATAGCACGAAAACAGCGATTTCGGTGATTCTGCATACTTCTCACAGAAGAATATCCAAGATTATCATACATAATGCATGTCGCATCTGGCAACCCCACGAAAACGAAGATATCGCGGTTTCCGCAATTCAAACGCACTGTGGAGTGCTGAAAACACCAGGAAACGTGTTTTTCGCATTCAATAGCACGAAAACAGCGATTTGGGTGTTTCTGCACACCTGTAACAGCAGAATCATGAATTTATCACTGAAAATGCATATCTCAGCTGGAAACCCAACGAAACCGTAGGTATCGCGTTTTCCGCATGTCAAACGCACTGTCGAGTGCTGAAAACACCAGGAAACGTGTTTTTCGCATTCAATAGCACGAAAACAGCGATTTCGGTGATTCTGCACACCTGTAAAAGCAGAATCATGAATTTATCACTGAAGATGCATATCTCAGCTGGAAACCCAAAGAAAACAAAGATATCGCAGTTTCCGCTTGTCAAACGCACTGTGGAGTTCTGAAAACACCCGGAAACGTGTTTTTCGCATTCAGTAGCACGAAAACAGCGATTTCGGTGATTCTGCACACTTGTAACAACGGGATCATGTAGATTATCACTGAAAATGCATATCTCAGCTGGAAACCGAACGACACCGAAGATATCGCAGTTTCCGCATGTCAAACGCACTGTGGAGTGCTGAAAACACCAGAAAACGTGTTTTATGCATTCAATATCACGAAAACAGCGGTTTCGGTGATTGTGCACACTTGTAACAGCAGGATAATGAAGACTATCACCGAAAATGCATATCTCAGCTGGAAACCCAACTGTTCCGACGATATCACAGTTTCCGCAAATCTAGCGTACTGTGGAGTGCTGAAAACACCAGAAAACGTGTTTTTCGCTTTCAATAGCACGAAAACAGCGATTTCGGTGATTCTGCATACTTCTCACAGAAGAATATCCAAGATTATCATACATAATGCATGTCGCACCTGGCAACCCCACGAAAACGAAGATATCGCGGTTTCCGCAAATCAAACGCACTGTGGAGTGCTGAAAACACCAGGAAACGTGTTTTTCGCATTCAATAGCACGAAAACAGCGATTTCGGTGATTCTACACACTTCTAACAGCAGAATCATGAATTTATCACTGAAAATGCATATCTCAGCTGGAAACCCAAAGATTCCAAAGATATCGCAGTTTCCGCATATCAATCGCACTGTGGAGTTCTGAAAACACCAGGAAACGTGTTTTTCGCATTCAATAGCACGAAAACAGCGATTTCGGTGATTCTGCAAACTTGTAACAGCAGAATCATGAATTTATCACTGAAAATGCATATCTCAGCTGGAAACCCAACGAAACCGAAGATATCACAGTTTCCGCATGTCAAACGCAATGTGGAGTGCTGAAAACCCCAGGAAACGTGTTTTTCGCATTCAATAGCACGAAAACAGCGATTTCGGTGATTCTGCATACTTCTCACAGAAGAATATCCAAGATTATCATACATAATGCATGTCGCACCTGGCAACCCCACGAAAACGAAGATATCGCGGTTTCCGCAAATCAAACGCACTGTGGAGTGCTGAAAACACCAGGAAACGTGTTTTTCGCATTCAATAGCACGAAAACAGCGATTTGGGTGTTTCTGCACACCTGTAACAGCAGAATCATGAATTTATCACTGAAAATGCATATCTCAGCTGGAAACCCAACGAAACCGTAGATATCGCGGTTTCCGCATGTCAAACGCACTGTCGAGTGCTGAAAACACCAGGAAACGTGTTTTTCGCATTCAGTAGCACGAAAACAGCGATTTCGGTGATTCTGCACACCTGTAACAACGGGATCATGTAGATTGTCACTGAAAATGCATATCTCAGCTGGAAACCGAACGACACCGAAGATATCGCAGTTTCCGCATGTCAAACGCACTGTGGAGTGCTGAAAACACCAGAAAACGTGTTTTATGCATTCAATATCACGAAAACAGCGGTTTCAGTGATTCTGCACACTTGTAACAGCAGGATAATGAAGACTATCACCGAAAATGCATATCTCAGCTGGAAACCCAACTGTTCCGACGATATCACAGTTTCCGCAAATCTAGCGTACTGTGGAGTGCTGAAAACACCAGGAAACATGTTTTTCGCTTTCAATAGCACGAAAACAGCGATTTCGGTGATTCTGCATACTTCTCACAGAAGAATATCCAAGATTATCATACATAATGCATGTCGCATCTGGCAACCCCACGAAAACGAAGATATCGCGGTTTCCGCAATTCAAACGCACTGTGGAGTGCTGAAAACACCAGGAAACGTGTTTTTCGCATTCAATAGCACGAAAACAGCGATTTGGGTGTTTCTGCACACCTGTAACAGCAGAATCATGAATTTATCACTGAAAATGCATATCTCAGCTGGAAACCCAACGAAACCGTAGGTATCGCGTTTTCCGCATGTCAAACGCACTGTCGAGTGCTGAAAACACCAGGAAACGTGTTTTTCGCATTCAATAGCACGAAAACAGCGATTTCGGTGATTCTGCACACCTGTAAAAGCAGAATCATGAATTTATCACTGAAGATGCATATCTCAGCTGGAAACCCAAAGAAAACAAAGATATCGCAGTTTCCGCTTGTCAAACGCACTGTGGAGTTCTGAAAACACCCGGAAACGTGTTTTTCGCATTCAGTAGCACGAAAACAGCGATTTCGGTGATTCTGCACACTTGTAACAACGGGATCATGTAGATTATCACTGAAAATGCATATCTCAGCTGGAAACCGAACGACACCGAAGATATCGCAGTTTCCGCATGTCAAACGCACTGTGGAGTGCTGAAAACACCAGAAAACGTGTTTTATGCATTCAATATCACGAAAACAGCGGTTTCGGTGATTGTGCACACTTGTAACAGCAGGATAATGAAGACTATCACCGAAAATGCATATCTCAGCTGGAAACCCAACTGTTCCGACGATATCACAGTTTCCGCAAATCTAGCGTACTGTGGAGTGCTGAAAACACCAGAAAACGTGTTTTTCGCTTTCAATAGCACGAAAACAGCGATTTCGGTGATTCTGCATACTTCTCACAGAAGAATATCCAAGATTATCATACATAATGCATGTCGCACCTGGCAACCCCACGAAAACGAAGATATCGCGGTTTCCGCAAATCAAACGCACTGTGGAGTGCTGAAAACACCAGGAAACGTGTTTTTCGCATTCAATAGCACGAAAACAGCGATTTCGGTGATTCTACACACTTGTAACAGCAGAATCATGAATTTATCACTGAAAATGCATATCTCAGCTGGAAACCCAAAGATTCCAAAGATATCGCAGTTTCCGCATATCAATCGCACTGTGGAGTTCTGAAAACACCAGGAAACGTGTTTTTCGCATTCAATAGCACGAAAACAGCGATTTCGGTGATTCTGCAAACTTGTAACAGCAGAATCATGAATTTATCACTGAAAATGCATATCTCAGCTGGAAACCCAACGAAACCGAAGATATCACAGTTTCCGCATGTCAAACGCAATGTGGAGTGCTGAAAACCCCAGGAAACGTGTTTTTCGCATTCAATAGCACGAAAACAGCGATTTCGGTGATTCTGCATACTTCTCACAGAAGAATATCCAAGATTATCATACATAATGCATGTCGCACCTGGCAACCCCACGAAAACGAAGATATCGCGGTTTCCGCAAATCAAACGCACTGTGGAGTGCTGAAAACACCAGGAAACGTGTTTTTCGCATTCAATAGCACGAAAACAGCGATTTGGGTGTTTCTGCACACCTGTAACAGCAGAATCATGAATTTATCACTGAAAATGCATATCTCAGCTGGAAACCCAACGAAACCGTAGATATCGCGGTTTCCCCATGTCAAACGCACTGTCGAGTGCTGAAAACACCAGGAAACGTGTTTTTCGCATTCAGTAGCACGAAAACAGCGATTTCGGTGATTCTGCACACCTGTAACAACGGGATCATGTAGATTGTCACTGAAAATGCATATCTCAGCTGGAAACCGAACGACACCGAAGATATCGCAGTTTCCGCATGTCAAACGCACTGTGGAGTGCTGAAAACACCAGAAAACGTGTTTTATGCATTCAATATCACGAAAACAGCGGTTTCAGTGATTCTGCACACTTGTAACAGCAGGATAATGAAGACTATCACCGAAAATGCATATCTCAGCTGGAAACCCAACTGTTCCGACGATATCACAGTTTCCGCAAATCTAGCGTACTGTGGAGTGCTGAAAACACCAGGAAACATGTTTTTCGCTTTCAATAGCACGAAAACAGCGATTTCGGTGATTCTGCATACTTCTCACAGAAGAATATCCAAGATTATCATACATAATGCATGTCGCATCTGGCAACCCCACGAAAACGAAGATATCGCGGTTTCCGCAAATCAAACGCACTGTGGAGTGCTGAAAACACCAGGAAACGTGTTTTTCGCATTCAATAGCACGAAAACAGCGATTTGGGTGTTTCTGCACACCTGTAACAGCAGAATCATGAATTTATCACTGAAAATGCATATCTCAGCTGGAAACCCAACGAAACCGTAGATATCGCGGTTTCCGCATGTCAAACGCACTGTCGAGTGCTGAAAACACCAGGAAACGTGTTTTTCGCATTCAATAGCACGAAGTTAGCGATTTCGGTGATTCTGCACACCTGTAAAAGCAGAATCATGAATTTATCACTGAAAATGCATATCTCAGCTGGAAACCCAAAGATACCAAAGATATCGCAGTTTCCGCATGTCAAACGCACTGTGGAGTTCTGAAAACACCAGGAAACGTGTTTTTCGCATTCAATAGCACGAAAACAGCGATTTCGGTGATTCTGCACACTTGTAACCGCAGGATAATGAAGATTATCACTGAAAATGCATATCTCAGCTGGCAACCCCACGAAAACGAAGATATCGCGGTTTCCGCAAATCAAACGCACTGTGGAGTGCTGAAAACACCAGGAAACGTGTTTTTCGCATTCAATAGCACGAAAACAGCGATTTGGGTGTTTCTGCACACCTGTAACAGCAGAATCATGAATTTATCACTGAAAATGCATATCTCAGCTGGAAACCCAACGAAACCGTAGAGATCGCGGTTTCCGCTTGTCAAACGCACTGTCGAGTGCTGAAAACACCAGGAAACGTGTTTTTCGCATTCAATAGCACGAAAACAGCGATTTCGGTGATTCTGCACACCTGTAAAAGCAGAATCATGAATTTATCACTGAAAATGCATATCTCAGCTGGAAACCCAAAGAAAACAAAGATATCGCAGTTTCCGCTTGTCAAACGCACTGTGGAGTTCTGAAAACACCCGGAAACGTGTTTTTCGCATTCAGTAGCACGAAAACAGCGATTTCGGTGATTCTACACACTCGTAACAGCAGAATCATGAATTTATCACTGAAAATGCATATCTCAGCTGGAAACCCAAAGATTCCAAAGATATCGCAGTTTCCGCATATCAATCGCACTGTGGAGTTCTGAAAACACCAGGAAACGTGTTTTTCGCATTCAATAGCACGAAAACAGCGATTTCGGTGATTCTGCAAACTTGTAACAGCAGAATCATGAATTTATCACTGAAAATGCATATCTCAGCTGGAAACCCAACGAAACCGAAGATATCACAGTTTCCGCATGTCAAACGCAATGTGGAGTGCTGAAAACCCCAGGAAACGTGTTTTTCGCATTCAATAGCACGAAAACAGCGATTTCGGTGATTCTGCATACTTCTCACAGAAGAATATCCAAGATTATCATACATAATGCATGTCGCACCTGGCAACCCCACGAAAACGAAGATATCGCGGTTTCCGCAAATCAAACGCACTGTGGAGTGCTGAAAACACCAGGAAACGTGTTTTTCGCATTCAATAGCACGAAAACAGCGATTTGGGTGTTTCTGCACACCTGTAACAGCAGAATCATGAATTTATCACTGAAAATGCATATCTCAGCTGGAAACCCAACGAAACCGTAGATATCGCGGTTTCCCCATGTCAAACGCACTGTCGAGTGCTGAAAACACCAGGAAACGTGTTTTTCGCATTCAGTAGCACGAAAACAGCGATTTCGGTGATTCTGCACACCTGTAACAACGGGATCATGTAGATTGTCACTGAAAATGCATATCTCAGCTGGAAACCGAACGACACCGAAGATATCGCAGTTTCCGCATGTCAAACGCACTGTGGAGTGCTGAAAACACCAGAAAACGTGTTTTATGCATTCAATATCACGAAAACAGCGGTTTCAGTGATTCTGCACACTTGTAACAGCAGGATAATGAAGACTATCACCGAAAATGCATATCTCAGCTGGAAACCCAACTGTTCCGACGATATCACAGTTTCCGCAAATCTAGCGTACTGTGGAGTGCTGAAAACACCAGGAAACATGTTTTTCGCTTTCAATAGCACGAAAACAGCGATTTCGGTGATTCTGCATACTTCTCACAGAAGAATATCCAAGATTATCATACATAATGCATGTCGCATCTGGCAACCCCACGAAAACGAAGATATCGCGGTTTCCGCAAATCAAACGCACTGTGGAGTCCTGAAAACACCAGGAAACGTGTTTTTCGCATTCAATAGCACGAAAACAGCGATTTGGGTGTTTCTGCACACCTGTAACAGCAGAATCATGAATTTATCACTGAAAATGCATATCTCAGCTGGAAACCCAACGAAACCGTAGATATCGCGGTTTCCGCATGTCAAACGCACTGTCGAGTGCTGAAAACACCAGGAAACGTGTTTTTCGCATTCAATAGCACGAAGTTAGCGATTTCGGTGATTCTGCACACCTGTAAAAGCAGAATCATGAATTTATCACTGAAAATGCATATCTCAGCTGGAAACCCAAAGATACCAAAGATATCGCAGTTCCCGCATGTCAAACGCACTGTGGAGTTCTGAAAACACCAGGAAACGTGTTTTTCGCATTCAATAGCACGAAAACAGCGATTTCGGTGATTCTGCACACTTGTAACCGCAGGATAATGAAGATTATCACTGAAAATGCATATCTCAGCTGGCAACCCCACGAAAACGAAGATATCGCGGTTTCCGCAAATCAAACGCACTGTGGAGTGCTGAAAACACCAGGAAACGTGTTTTTCGCATTCAATAGCACGAAAACAGCGATTTGGGTGTTTCTGCACACCTGTAACAGCAGAATCATGAATTTATCACTGAAAATGCATATCTCAGCTGGAAACCCAACGAAACCGTAGATATCGCGGTTTCCGCTTGTCAAACGCACTGTCGAGTGCTGAAAACACCAGGAAACGTGTTTTTCGCATTCAATAGCACGAAAACAGCGATTTCGGTGATTCTGCACACCTGTAAAAGCAGAATCATGAATTTATCACTGAAAATGCATATCTCAGCTGGAAACCCAAAGAAAACAAAGATATCGCAGTTTCCGCTTGTCAAACGCACTGTGGAGTTCTGAAAACACCCGGAAACGTGTTTTTCGCATTCAGTAGCACGAAAACAGCGATTTCGGTGATTCTACACACTCGTAACAGCAGAATCATGAATTTATCACTGAAAATGCATATCTCAGCTGGAAACCCAAAGATTCCAAAGATATCGCAGTTTCCGCATATGAATCGCACTGTGGAGTTCTGAAAACACCAGGAAACGTGTTTTTCGCATTCAATAGCACGAAAACAGCGATTTCGGTGATTCTGCAAACTTGTAACAGCAGAATCATGAATTTATCACTGAAAATGCATATCTCAGCTGGAAACCCAACGAAACCGAAGATATCACAGTTTCCGCATGTCAAACGCAATGTGGAGTGCTGAAAACCCCAGGAAACGTGTTTTTCGCATTCAATAGCACGAAAACAGCGATTTCGGTGATTCTGCATACTTCTCACAGAAGAATATCCAAGATTATCATAGATAATGCATGTCGCAGCTGGCAACCCCACGAAAACGAAGATATCGCGGTTTCCGCAAATCAAACGCACTGTGGAGTGCTGAAAACACCAGGAAACGTGTTTTTCGCATTCAATAGCACGAAAACAGCGATTTGGGTGTTTCTGCACACCTGTAACAGCAGAATCATGAATTTCTCACTGAAAATGCATATCTCAGCTGGAAACCCAACGAAACCGTAGATATCGCGGTTTCCGCATGTCAAACGCACTGTCGAGTGCTGAAAACACCAGGAAACGTGTTTTTCGCATTCAATAGCACGAAGTCAGCGATTTCGGTGATTCTGCACACCTGTAAAAGCAGAATCATGAATTTATCACTGAAAATGCATATCTCAGCTGGAAACCCAAAGATACCAAAGATATCGCAGTTTCCGCATGTCAAACGTACTGTGGAGTTCTGAAAACACCAGGAAACGTGTTTTTCGCATTCAATAGCACGAAAACAGCGATTTCGGTGATTCTGCACACTTGTAACCGCAGGATAATGAAGATTATCACTGAAAATGCATATCTCAGCTGGAAACCCAACGGAACCGAAGATATCACAGTTTCCGCATGTCAAACGCACTGTGGAGTGCTGAAAACACCAGGAAACGTGTTTTTCGCATTCAATAGCACGAAAACAGCGATTTGGGTGTTTCTGCACACCTGTATCAGCAGAATCATGAATTTATCACTGAAAATGCATATCTCAGCTGGAAACCCAACGAAACCGTAGATATCGCGGTTTCCGCATGTCAAACGCACTGTGGAGTGGTGAAAACACCAGAGAACGTGTTTTATGCATTCAATAGCACCAAACCAGCGATTTCGGTGATTCTGCACACCTGTAACAGCAGAATCATGAATTTATCACTGAAAATGCATATCTCAGCTGGAAACCCAACGAAACCGTAGATATCGCGGTTTCCACATGTCAAACGCTCTGTCGAGTGCTGAAAACACCAGAAAACGTGTTTTTCGCATTCAATAGCACGAAGACAGCGATTTCGGTGATTCTGCATACTTCTCACAGAAGAATATCCAAGAATATCATAGATAATGCATGTCCCAGCTGGCAACCCCACGAAAACGAAGATATCGCGGTTTCCGCAAATCAAACGCACTGTGGAGTGCTGAAAACACCAGGAAACGTGTTTTTCGCATTCAATAGCACGAAAACAGCGATTTCGGTGATTCTGAACACTGGTAACAGCAGAATCATTAATTTATCACTGAAAACGCATATCTCAGCTGGAAACCCAACGAAACCGTAGATATCGCGGTTTCCGCATGTCAAACGCACTGTCGAGTGCTGAAAACACCAGGAAACGTTTTTCGCATTCAATAGCACGAAACCAGCGATTTCGGTGATTCTGCACACTTGTAACAACGGGATCATGTAGATTATCACTGGAAATGCATATCTCAGCTGGAAACCCAACGAAACCGAAGATATCGCAGTTTCCGCATGTCAAACGCACTGTAGAGTGCTGAAAACACCAGAAAACATGTTTTATGCATTCAATATCACGAAAACAGCGGTTTCGGTGATTCTGCTCACTTGTAACAACGGGATCATGTAGATTATCACTGTAAATTCATATCTCAGCTGGAAACCCAAAGATACCAAAGATATTTCTGTTTCCGCATGTCAAACGCACTGCGGAGTGCTGAAAACACCAGGAAACGTGTTTTTCGCATTCAATAGCACGAAAACAGCGATTTGGGTGTTTCTGCACACCTGTAAAAGCAGAATCATGATTTAATCACTGAAAATGCATATCTCAGCTGGAAACCCAAAGATACCAAAGATATCGCAGTTTCCGTATGTCAAACGCACCGTGGAGTTCTGAAAACACCAGGAAACGTGTTTTTCGCATTCAGTAGCACGAAAACAGTGATTTCGGTGATTCTGCACACTTGTAACAACGGGATCATGTAGATTATCACTGAAAATGCATATCTCAGCTGGAAACCCAACGAAACCGAAGATATCGCAGTTTCCGCATGTCAAACGCACTGTGGAGTGCTGAAAACACCAGAAAACGTGTTTTATGCATTCAATATCACGAAAACAACGGTTTCGGTGATTCTGCACACTTGTAACAGCAGGATAATGAAGACTGTCACTGAAAATGCATATCTCAGCTGGAAACCGAACGACACCGAAGATATCGCAGTTTCCGCATGTCAAACGCACTGTGGAGTGCTGAAAACACCAGAAAACGTGTTTTATGCATTCAATATCACGAAAACAGCGGCTTCGGTGATTCTGCACACTTGTAACAGCAGGATAATGAAGACTATCACCGAAAATGCATATCTCAGCTGGAAACCCAACTGTTCCGACGATATCACAGTTTCCGCAAATCTAGCGTACTGTGGAGTGCTGAAAACACCAGGAAACGTGTTTTTCGCTTTCAATAGCACGAAAACAGCGATTTCGGTGATTCTGCATACTTCTCACAGAAGAATATCCAAGATTATCATACATAATGCATGTCGCATCTGGCAACCCCACGAAAACGAAGATATCGCGGTTTCCGCAAATCAAACGCACTGTGGAGTGCTGAAAACACCAGGAAACGTGTTTTTCGCATTCAATAGCACGAAAACAGCGATTTCGGTGATTCTACACACTTGTAACAGCAGAATCATGAATTTATCACTGAAAATGCATATCTCAGCTGGAAACCCAAAGATTCCAAAGATATCGCAGTTTCCGCATATGAATCGCACTGTGGAGTTCTGAAAACACCAGGAAACGTGTTTTTCGCATTCCATAGCACGAAAACAGCGATTTCGGTGATTCTGCAAACTTGTAACAGCAGAATCATGAATTTATCACTGAAAATGCATATCTCAGCTGGAAACCCAACGAAACCGAAGATATCACAGTTTCCGCATGTCAAACGCAATGTGGAGTGCTAAAAACCCCAGGAAACGTGTTTTTCGCATTCAATAGCACGAAAACAGCGATTTCGGTGATTCTGCATACTTCTCACAGAAGAATATCCAAGATTATCATAGATAATGCATGTCGCAGCTGGCAACCCCACGAAAACGAAGATATCGCGGTTTCCGCAAATCAAACGCACTGTGGAGTGCTGAAAACACCAGGAAACGTGTTTTTCGCATTCAATAGCACGAAAACAGCGATTTGGGTGTTTCTGCACACCTGTAACAGCAGAATCATGAATTTATCACTGAAAATGCATATCTCAGCTGGAAACCCAACGAAACCGTAGATATCGCGGTTTCCGCATGTCAAACGCACTGTCGAGTGCTGAAAACACCAGGAAACGTGTTTTTCGCATTCAATAGCACGAAGACAGCGATTTCGGTGATTCTGCACACCTGTAAAAGCAGAATCATGAATTTATCACTGAAAATGCATATCTCAGCTGGAAACCCAAAGATACCAAAGATATCGCAGTTTCCGCATGTCAAACGCACTGTCGAGTGCTGAAAACACCAGGAAACGTGTTTTTCGCATTCAATAGCACGAAAACAGCGATTTCGGTGATTCTGCACACTTGTAACCGCAGGATAATGAAGATTATCACTGAAAATGCATATCTCAGCTGGAAACCCAACGGAACCGAAGATATCACAGTTTCCGCATGTCAAACGCACTGTGGAGTGCTGAAAACACCAGGAAACGTGTTTTTCGCATTCAATAGCACGAAAACAGCGATTTGGGTGTTTCTGCACACCTGTATCAGCAGAATCATGAATTTATCACTGAAAATGCATATCTCAGCTGGCAACCCAACGAAACCGTAGGTATCGCGTTTTCCGCATGTCAAACGCACTGTCGAGTGCTGAAAACACCAGGAAACGTGTTTTTCGCATTCAATAGCACGAAACCAGCGATTTCGGTGATTCTGCACACCTGTAAAAGCAGAATCATGAATTTATCACTGAAAATGCATATCTCAGCTGGAAACCCAAAGATACCAAAGATATCGCAGTTTCCGCATGTCAAACGCACTGTGGAGTTCTGAAAACACCAAGAAACGTGTTTTTCGCATTTAATAGCACGAAAACAGCGATTTCGGTGATTCTGCACACTTGTAACAGCAGAATCATGAATTTATCACTGAAAATGCATATCTCAACTGGAAACTCAACGGTACCGAAGTTATCGCAGTTTCCAAATGTGAAACGCACTGTGGAGTGCTGAAAACACCAGAGAACGTGTTTTATGCATTCAATAGCACCAAACCAGCGATTTCGGTGATTCTGCACACCTGTAACAGCAGAATCATGAATTTATCACTGAAAATGCATATCTCAGCTGGAAACCCAACGAAACCGTAGATATCGCGGTTTCCGCATGTCAACCGCTCTGTCGAGTGCTGAAAACACCAGAAAACGTGTTTTTCGCATTCAATAGCACGAAGACAGCGATTTCGGTGATTCTGCATACTTCTCACAGAAGAATATCCAAGATTATCATAGATAATGCATGTCCCAGCTGGCAACCCCACGAAAACGAAGATATCGCGGTTTCCGCAAATCAAACGCACTGTGGAGTGCTGAAAACACCAGGAAACGTGTTTTTCGCATTCAATAGCACGAAAACAGCGATTTGGGTGTTTCTGCACACCTGTATCAGCAGAATCATGAATTTATCACTGAAAATGCATATCTCAGCTGGAAACCCAACGAAACCGTAGATATCGCGGTTTCCGCATGTCAAACGCACTGTCGAGTGCTGAAAACACCAGGAAACGTGTTTTTCGCATTCAATAGCACGAAAACAGCGATTTCGGTGATTCTGCACACTTGTAACCGCAGGATAATGAAGATTATCACTGAAAATGCATATCTCAGCTGGAAACCCAACGGAACCGAAGATATCACAGTTTCCGCATGTCAAACGCACTGTGGAGTGCTGAAAACACCAGGAAATGTGTTTTTCGCATTCAATAGCACGAAAACAGCGATTTGGGTGTTTCTGCACACCTGTATTAGCAGAATCATGAATTTATCACTGAAAATGCATATCTCAGCTGGAAACCCAACGAAACCGTAGGTATCGCGTTTTCCGCATGTCAATCGCACTGTCGAGTGCTGAAAACACCAGGAAACGTGTTTTTCGCATTCAATAGCACGAAACCAGCGATTTCGGTGATTCTGCACACCTGTAAAAGCAGAATCATGAATTTATCACTGAAAATGCATATCTCAGCTGGAAACCCAAAGATACCAAAGATATCGCAGTTTCCGCATGTCAAACGCACTGTGGAGTTCTGAAAACACCAAGAAACGTGTTTTTCGCATTTAATAGCACGAAAACAGCGATTTCGGTGATTCTGCACACTTGTAACAGCAGAATCATGAATTTATCACTGAAAATGCATATCTCAACTGGAAACTCAACGATACCGAAGTTATCGCAGTTTCCAAATGTGAAACGCACTGTGGAGTGCTGAAAACACCAGAGAACGTGTTTTATGCATTCAATAGCACCAAACCAGCGATTTCGGTGATTCTGCACACCTGTAACAGCAGAATCATGAATTTATCACTGAAAATGCATATCTCAGCTGGAAACCCAACGAAAGCGTAGATATCGCGGTTTCCGCATGTCAAACGCTCTGTCGAGTGCTGAAAACACCAGAAAACGTGTTTTTCGCATTCAATAGCACGAAGACAGCGATTTCGGTGATTCTGCATACTTCTCACAGAAGAATATCCAAGATTATCATAGATAATGCATGTCCCAGCTGGCAACCCCACGAAAACGAAGATATCGCGGTTTCCGCAAATCAAACGCACTGTGGAGTGCTGAAAACACCAGGAAACGTGTTTTTCGCATTCAATAGCACGAAAACAGCGATTTCGGTGATTCTGCACACTGGTAACAGCAGAATCATTAATTTATCACTGAAAACGCATATCTCAGCTGGAAACCCAACGAAACCGTAGATATCGCGGTTTCCGCATGTCAAACGCTCTGTCGAGTGCTGAAAACACCAGAAAAAGTGTTTTTCGCATTCAATAGCACGAAAACAGCGATTTCGGTGATTCTGCATACTTCTCTCAGAAGAATATCTAAGATTATCATAGATAATGCATGTCGCAGCTGGCAACCCCACGAAACCGAAGATATCACGTTTCCGCATGTCAAACGCTATGTGGAGTGCTGAAAACACCAGGATACGTGTTTTTCGCATTCAATAGCACGAAAACAGCGGTTTCGGTGATTCTGCACACTTGTAACCGCAGGATAATGAAGATTATCACTGAAAATGCATATCTCAGTTGGAAACCCAACGATACCGAAGGTATCTCAGTTTCCGCATGTCAAACACACTGCGGAGTGCTGAAAACACCAGGAAACGTGTTTTCGCATTCAATAGCACGACAACAGCGGTTTCGGTGATTCTGCACACTTGTAACAGCAGGATCATGTAGATTATCACTGAAAATTCATATCTCAGCTGGAAACCCAAAGATACCAAAGATATTTCTGTTTCCGCATGTCAAACGCACTGCGGAGTGCTGAAAACACCAGGAAACGTGTTATTCGCATTCAGTAGCACGAAAACAGCGATTTCGGTGATTCTGCACACTTGTAACAACGGGATCATGTAGATTATCACTGAAAATGCATATCTCAGCTGGAAACCCAACGAAACCGAAGATATCGCAGTTTCCGCATGTCAAACGCACTGTGGAGTGCTGAAAACACCAGAAAACGTGTTTTATGCATTCAATATCACGAAAACAGCGGTTTCGGTGATTCTGCACACTTGTAACAGCAGGATAATGAAGACTGTCACTGAAAATGCATATCTCAGCTGGAAACCCAACTATACCGAAGATATTTCTGTTTCCGCATGTCAAACGCACTGCGGAGTGCTGAAAACACCAGGAAACGTGTTTTTCGTATTCAATAGCACGAAAACAGCGATTTGGGTGTTTCAGCACACCTGTAACAGCAGAATCATGAATTTATCACTGAAAATGCATATCTCAGCTGCAAACCCAACTATACCGAAGATATTTGTGTTTACGCATGTCAAACGCACTGTCGAGTGCTGAAAACACCAGAAAACGATTTTCCGCATTCAATAGCACGAAGACAGCGATTTCGGTGATTCTGTACTCCTGTAACAGCAGAATCATGAATTTATCACTGAAAATGCATATCTCAGCTGGAAACCCAACGAAACCGTAGATATCGCGGTTTCCGCATGTCAAACGCACTGTCGAGTGCTGAAAACACCAGGAAACGTGTTTTTCGCATTCAATAGCACGAAACCAGCGATTTCGGTGATTCTGCACACCTGTAAAAGCAGAATCATGAATCTATCACTGAAAATGCATATCTCAGCTGGAAACCCAAAGATCCAAAGATATCGCAGTTTCCGCATGTCAAACGCACTGTGGAGTGCTGAAAACACCAGGAAACGTGTTTTTCGCATTCAATAGCACGAAAACAGCGATTTCGGTGATTCTGCAAACTTAAAACAGCAGGATAATGAAGACTATCACAGAAAATGCATATCTCAGCTGGAAACCCAACGAAACCGTAGATATCGCGGTTTCCGCATGTCAAACGCACTGTCGAGTGCTGAAAACACCAGGAAACGTGTTTTTCGCATTCAATAGCACGAAACCAGCGATTTCGGTGATTCTGCATAGTTCTCACAGAAGAATATCCAAGATTATCATAGATAATGCATGTCGCAGCTGGCAAACCCACGAAAACGAAGATATCGCGGTTTCCGCAAATCAAACGCATTGTGGAGTGCTGAAAACACCAGGAAACGTGTTTTTCGCATTCAGTAGCACGAAAACAGCGATTTCGGTGATTCTGCACACTTGTAACAACGGGATTATGTAGATTATCACTGAAAATGCATATCTCACCTGCAAACCCAACGAAACCGAAGATATCGCAGTTTCCGCATGTCAAACGCACTGTGGAGTGCTGAAAACACCAGAAAACGTGTTTTTCGCATTGAATAGCACGAAAACAGCGATTTCGGTGATTCTGCAAACTAAAAACAGCAGAATCATGAATTTATCACTGAAAATGCATATCTCAGCTGGAAACCCAACGAAACCGAAGATATCACAGTTACCGCATGTCAAACGCAATGTGGAGTGCTGAAAACACTAGGAAAGGTGTTTTTCGCATTCAATAGCCCGAAAACAGCGATTTCGGTGATTCTGCACACTTGTAACAGCAGGATCATGAATATTATCACTGAAAATGCATATCACAGCTGGAAACCCAACGAAACCGTAGATATCGCGGTTTCCGCATGTCAAACGCACTGTCGAGTGCTGAAATCACCAGAAAAAGTGTTTTTCACATTCAATAGCACGAAGATAGCGATTTGGGTGTTTCTGCACACCTGTAACAGCAGAATCATGAATTTATCACTGAAAATGCATATCTCAGCTGGAAACCCAACGAAACCGTAGATATCGCGGTTTCCGCATGTCAAACGCACTGTCGAGTGCTGAAATCACCAGAAAAAGTGTTTTTCACATTCAATAGCACGAAGATAGCGATTTCGGTAATTCTGCATACTTCTCGCAGAAGAATATCCAAGATTATCATAGATAATTCCTGTCGCTGCTGGCAACCCCACGAAACCGAAGATATCACAGTTTCCGCATGTCAAACGCAATGTGGAGTGCTGAAAACACCAGGAATCGTGTTTTATGCAATCAATAGCACGAAAACAGCGGTTTCGGTGATTCTGCACACTTGTAACAGCAGAATCATGAATTTATTACTGAAAATGCATATCTCAGCTGGAAACCCAACGAAACGGTAGATATCGCGGTTTCCGCATGTCAAACGCACTGTCGAGTGCTGAAATCACCAGAAAAAGTGTTTTTCACATTCAATAGCACGAAGATAGCGATTTCGGTAATTCTGCATACTTCTCGCAGAAGAATATCCAAGATTATCATAGATAATTCCAGTCGCTGCTGGCAACCCCACGAAACCGAAGATATCACAGTTTCCGCATGTCAAACGCAATGTGGAGTGCTGAAAACACCAGGAATCGTGTTTTATGCAATCAATAGCCCGAAAACAGCGATTTCGGTGATGCTGCACACTTGTAACAGCAGAATCATGAATTTATCACTGAAAATACATATCTCAGCTGAAAACCCAACTGTACCGACGATATCACAGTTTCCGCAAATCAAGCGCACTGTGGAGTGCTGAAAACACCAGGAAACGTGTTTTCGCATTCAATAGCACGACAACAGCGGTTTCGGTGATTCTGCACACTTGTAACAGCAGGATAATGAAGACTATCTCTGAAAATGCATATCTCAGCTGGAAACCCAACGAAACCGTAGATATCGCTGTTTCCGCATGTCAAACGCACTGTCGAGTGCTGAAATCACCAGAAAAAGAGTTTTTCACATTCAATAGCACGAAAACAGCGATTTGGGTGTTTCTGCACACCTGTAACAGCAGAATCATGAATTAATCACTGAAAATGCATATCTCAGCTGGAAACCCAACGAAACCGTAGATATCGCGGTTTCCGCATGTCAAACGCACTGTCGAGTGCTGAAATCACCAGAAAAAGTGTTTTTCACATTCAATAGCACGAAGATAGCGATTTCGGTAATTCTGCATACTTCTCGCAGAAGAATATCCAAGATTATCATAGATAATTCCTGTCGCTGCTGGCAACCCCACGAAACCGAAGATATCACAGTTTCCGCATGTCAAACGCAATGTGGAGTGCTGAAAACACCAGGAATCGTGTTTTATGCAATCAATAGCACGAAAACAGCGGTTTCGGTGATTCTGCACACTTGTAACAGCAGAATCATGAATTTATCACTGAAAATGCATATCTCAGCTGGAAACCCAACGAAACCGTAGATATCGCGGTTTCCGCATGTCAAACGCACTGTCGAGTGCTGAAATCACCAGAAAAAGTGTTTTTCACATTCAATAGCACGAAGATAGCGATTTGGGTGTTTCTGCACACCTGTAACAGCAGAATCATGAATTTATCACTGAAAATGCATATCTCAGCTGGAAACCCAACGAAACCGTAGATATCGCGGTTTCCGCATGTCAAACGCACTGTCGAGTGCTGAAATCACCAGAAAAAGTGTTTTTCACATTCAATAGCACGAAGATAGCGATTTCGGTGATTCTGCATACTTCTCACAGAAGAATATCCAAGATTATCATAGATAATTCATGTCGCTGCTGGCAACCCCACGGAACCGAAGATATCACAGTTTCCGCATGTCAAACGCACTGCGGAGTGCTGAACACACCAGGAAACGTGTTTCTCGCATTCAATAGCACGAAAACAGCGATTTGGGTGTTTCTGCACACCTGTAACAGCAGAATCATGAATTTATCACTGAAAATGCATATCTCAGCTGGAAACCCAACGAAACCGTAGATATGGCGGTTTCCGCATGTCAAACGCACTGTCGAGTGCTGAAATCACCAGAAAAAGTGTTTTTCACATTCAATAGCACGAAGATAGCGATTTCGGTGATTCTGCATACTTCTCACAGAAGAATATCCAAGATTATCATAGATAATTCCTGTCGCTGCTGGCAACCCCACGAAACCGAAGATATCACAGTTTCCGCATGTCAAACGCAATGTGGAGTGCTGAAAACACCAGGAATCGTGTTTTATGCAATCAATAGCACGAAAACAGCGGTTTCGGTGATTCTGCACACTTGTAACAGCATAATCATGAATTTATCACTGAAAATGCATATCTCAGCTGGAAACCCAACGAAACCGTAGATATCGCGGTTTCCGCATGTCAAACGCACTGTCGAGTGCTGAAATCACCAGAAAAAGTGTTTTTCACATTCAATAGCACGAAGATAGCGATTTCGGTGATTCTGCATACTTCTCACAGAAGAATATCCAAGATTATCATAGATAATTCCTGTCGCTGCTGGCAACCCCACGAAACCGAAGATATCACAGTTTCCGCATGTCAAACGCAATGTGGAGTGCTGAAAACACCAGGAATCGTGTTTTATGCAATCAATAGCACGAAAACAGCGGTTTCGGTGATTCTGCACACTTGTAACAGCATAATCATGAATTTATCACTGAAAATGCATATCTCAGCTGGAAACCCAACGAAACCGTAGATATCGCGGTTTCCGCATGTCAAACGCACTGTCGAGTGCTGAAATCACCAGAAAAAGTGTTTTTCACATTCAATAGCACGAAGATAGCGATTTGGGTGTTTCTGCACACCTGTAACAGCAGAATCATGAATTTATCACTGAAAATGCATATCTCAGCTGGAAACCCAACGAAACCGTAGATATCGCGGTTTCCGCATGTCAAACGCACTGTCGAGTGCTGAAAACACCAGGAAACGTGTTTTTCGCATTCACTAGCACGAAAACAGCGATTTCGGTGATTCTGCACACTTGTAACAACGGGATCATGTAGATTATCACTGAAAATGCATATCTCAGCTGGAAACCGAACGACACCGAAGATATCGCAGTTTCCGCATGTCAAACGCACTGTGGAGTGCTGAAAACACCAGAAAACGTGTTATATGCATTCAATATCACGAAAACAGCGGTTTCGGTGATTCTGCACACTTGTAACAGCAGGATAATGAAGACTATCACCGAAAATGCATATCTCAGCTGGAAACCCAACTGTTCCGACGATATCACAGTTTCCGCAAATCTAGCGTACTGTGGAGTGCTGAAAACACCAGGAAACGTGTTTTTCGCTTTCAATAGCACGAAAACAGCGATTTCGGTGATTCTGCATACTTCTCACAGAAGAATATCCAAGATTATCATAGATAATGCATGTCGCATCTGGCAACCCCACGAAAACGAAGATATCGCGGTTTCCGCAAATCAAACGGACTGTGGAGTGCTGATAACACCAGGAAACGTGTTTTTCGCATTCAATAGCACGAAAACAGCGATTTCGGTGATTCAACACACTTGTAACAGCAGAATCATGAATTTATCACTGAAAATGCATATCTCAGCTGGAAACCCAACGAAACCGAAGATATCGCAGTTTCCGCAAATCAAACGCACTGTGGAGTGCTGAAAACACCAGGAAACGTGTTTTTCGCATTCAATAGCACGAAAACAGCGATTTCGGTGATTCTACACACTTGTAACAGCAGAATCATGAATTTATCACTGAAAATGCATATCTCAGCTGGAAACCCAACGAAACCGAAGATATCGCAGTTTCCGCAAATCAAACGCACTGTGGAGTGCTGAAAACACCAGAAAACGTGTTTATGCATTCAATATCACGAAAACAGCCGTTTCGGTGATTCTGCACACTTGTAACAGCAGGATAATGAATATTATCACTGAAAATGCATATCTCAGCTGGAAACCCAACAATACCGAAGGTATTTCTGTTTCCGCATGTCAAACGCACTGCGGAGTGCTGAAAACACCAGGAAACGTGTTTCTCGCATTCAATAGCACGAAAACAGCGATTTGGGTGTTTCTGCACACCTGTAACAGCAGAATCATGAATTAGTCACTGAAAATGCATATCTCAGCTGGAAACCCAACGAAACCGTAGATATCGCTGTTTCCGCATGTCAAACGCACTGTCGAGTTCTGAAATCACCAGAAAAAGTGTTTTTCACATTCAATAGCACGAAAACAGCGATTTGGGTGTTTCTGCACACCTGTAACAGCAGAATCATGAATTAATCACTGAAAATGCATATCTCAGCTGGAAACCCAACGAAACCGTAGATATCGCGGTTTCCGCATGTCAAACGCACTGTCGAGTGCTGAAATCACCAGAAAAAGTGTTTTTCACATTCAATAGCACGAAGATAGCGATTTCGGTAATTCTGCATACTTCTCGCAGAAGAATATCCAAGATTATCATAGATAATTCCTGTCGCTGCTGGCAACCCCACGAAACCGAAGATATCACAGTTTCCGCATGTCAAACGCAATGTGGAGTGCTGAAAACACCAGGAATCGTGTTTTATGCAATGAATAGCACGAAAACAGCGGTTTCGGTGATTCTGCACACTTGTAACGGCAGAAGCATGAATTTATCACTGAAAATGCATATCTCAGCTGGAAACCCAACGAAACCGCAGATATCGCGGTTTCCGTATGTCAAACGCACTGTCGAGTGCTGAAAGCACCAGGAAACGTGTTTTTTAACACATTCAATAGCACGAAGATAGCGATTTCGGTGATTCTGCATACTTCTCTCAGAAGAATATCCAAGATTATCATAGATAATTCATGTCGCTGCTGGCAACCCCACGGAACCGAAGATATCACAGTTTCCGCATGTCAAACGCAATGTGGAGTGCTGAAAACACCAGAAAACGTGTTTATGCATTCAATATCACGAAAAGAGCGGTTTCGGTGATTCTGCACACTTGTAACAGCAGGATAATGAAGATTATCACTGAAAATGCATATCTCAGCTGGAAACCCAACAATACCGAAGGTATTTCTGTTTCCGCATGTCAAACGCACTGCGGAGTGCTGCACACACCAGGAAACGTGTTTCTCGCATTCAATAGCACGAAAACAGCGATTTGGGTGTTTCTGCACACCTGTAACAGCAGAATCATGAATTTATCACTGAAAATGCATATCTCAGCTGGAAACCCAACGAAACCGTAGATATGGCGGTTTCCGCATGTCAAACGCACTGTCGAGTGCTGAAAACACCAGAAAACGTGTTTTTCGCATTCAATAGCACGAAAACAGCGATTTCGGTGATTCTGCACACTTGTAACAGCAGGATAATGAAGATTATCACTGAAAATGCATATCTCAGCTGGAAAACCAACTATACCGAAGATATTTCTGTTTCCGCATGTCAAACGCACTGCGGTGTGCTGAAAACACCAGGAAACGTGTTTTTCGCATTCAATAGCACGAAACCAGCGATTTCGGTGATTCGGCACACCTGTAAAAGCAGAATCATGAATTTATCACTGAAAATGCATATCTCAGCTGGAAACCCAAAGATACCAAAGCTATCGCAGTTTCCGCATGTCAAACGCACTGTGGAATGCTGAAAACACCAGGAAACGTGTTTTTCGCATTCAATAGCACGAAAACAGCGATTTCGGTGATTCTGCACACTTGTAACAACGGGATCATGTAGATTATCACTGAAAATGCATATCTCAGCTGGAAACCGAACGACACCGAAGATATCGCAGTTTCCGCATGTCAAACGCACTGTGGAGTGCTGAAAACACCAGAAAACGTGTTTTATGCATTCAATATCACGAAAACAGCGGTTTCGGTGATTCTGCACACTTGTAACAGCAGGATAATGAAGATTATCACTGAAAATGCATAACTCAGCTGGAAACCCAACTATACCGAAGATATTTCTGTTTCCGCATGTCAAACGTACTGCGGAGTGCTGAAACCACCAGGAAACGTGTTTTTCGCATTCAATAGCACGAAAACAGCGATTTCGGTGATTCAGCACACTTGTAACAGCAGAATCATGAATTTATCACTGAAAATGCATATCTCAGCTGGAAACCCAACTATACCGAAGGTATTTCTGTTTCCGCATGTCAAACGCACTGCGGAGTGCTGAAAACACCAGGAAACGTGTTTCTCGCATTCAATAGCACGAAAACAGCGATTTGGGTGATTCAGCACACTTGTAACAGCAGAATCATGAATTTATCACTGAAAATGCATATCTCAGCCGGAAACCCAACTATACCGAAGGTATTTCTGTTTCCGCATGTCAAACGCACTGCGGAGTGCTGAAAACACCAGGAAACGTGTTTCTCGCATTCAATAGCACGAAAACAGCGATTTGGGTGTTTCTGCACACCTGTAACAGCAGAATCATGAATTAATCACTGAAAATGCATATCTCAGCTGGAAACCCAACGAAACCGTAGATATCGCGGTTTCCGCATGTCAAACGCACTGTCGAGTGCTGAAATCACCAGAAAACGTGTTTTTCGTATTTAATAGCACGAAAACAGCGATTTGGGTGTTTCTGCACACCTGTAACAGCAGAATCATGAATTTATCACTGAAAATGCATATCTCAGCTGGAAACCCAATGAAACCGAAGATATCACAGTTTCCGCAAATCAAACGCACTGTGGAGTGCTGAAAACACCAGGAAACGTGTTTTTCGCATTCAATAGCACGAAAACAGCGATTTCGGTGATTCAGCACACTTGTAACAGCAGAGTCATGAATTTATCACTGAAAATGCATATCTCAGCTGGAAACCCAACTATACCGAAGATATCGCAGTTTCCGCATATCAAACGCACTGTGGAGTTCTGAAAACACCAGGAAACGTGTTTTTCGCATTCAATAGCACGAAAACAGCGATTTGCGTGTTTCTTCACACCTGTAACAGCAGAATCATGAATTTATCACTGAAAATGCATATCTCAGCTGGAAACCCAACGAAACCGAAGATATCACAGTTTCCGCATGTCAAACGCACTGCGGAGTGCTGAAAACACCAGGAAACGTGTTTTTCGCATTCAATAGCACGAAACCAGCGGTTTCGGTGATTCTGCACACCTGTAAAAGCAGAATCATGAATTTATCACTGAAAATGCATATCTCAGCTAGAAACCCAACGATACCGAAGATATCGCAGTTTCCGCATGTCAAACGCACTGCGGAGTGCTGAAAACACCAGGAAACGTGTTTTTCGCATTCAATAGCACGAAAACCGCGATTTCGGTGATTCTGCACACCTGTAACAGCAGAATCATGAATTTATCACCGAAAATGCATATCTCAGCTGGAAACCCAACTGTTCCGACGATATCACAGTTTCCGCAAATCTAGCGTACTGTGGAGTGCTGAAAACACCAGGAAACGTGTTTTTCGCTTTCAATAGCACGAAAACAGCGATTTCGGTGATTCTGCATACTTCTCACAGAAGAATATCCAAGATTATCATAGATAATGCATGTCGCATCTGGCAACCCCACGAAAACGAAGATATCGCGGTTTCCGCAAATCAAACGGACTGTGGAGTGCTGATAACACCAGGAAACGTGTTTTTCGCATTCAATAGCACGAAAACAGCGATTTCGGTGATTCAACACACTTGTAACAGCAGAATCATGAATTTATCACTGAAAATGCATATCTCAGCTGGAAACCCAACGAAACCGAAGATATCGCAGTTTCCGCAAATCAAACGCACTGTGGAGTGCTGAAAACACCAGGAAACGTGTTTTTCGCATTCAATAGCACGAAAACAGCGATTTCGGTGATTCTACACACTTGTAACAGCAGAATCATGAATTTATCACTGAAAATGCATATCTCAGCTGGAAACCCAACGAAACCGAAGATATCGCAGTTTCCGCAAATCAAACGCACTGTGGAGTGCTGAAAACACCAGAAAACGTGTTTATGCATTCAATATCACGAAAACAGCCGTTTCGGTGATTCTGCACACTTGTAACAGCAGGATAATGAATATTATCACTGAAAATGCATATCTCAGCTGGAAACCCAACAATACCGAAGGTATTTCTGTTTCCGCATGTCAAACGCACTGCGGAGTGCTGAAAACACCAGGAAACGTGTTTCTCGCATTCAATAGCACGAAAACAGCGATTTGGGTGTTTCTGCACACCTGTAACAGCAGAATCATGAATTAGTCACTGAAAATGCATATCTCAGCTGGAAACCCAACGAAACCGTAGATATCGCTGTTTCCGCATGTCAAACGCACTGTCGAGTTCTGAAATCACCAGAAAAAGTGTTTTTCACATTCAATAGCACGAAAACAGCGATTTGGGTGTTTCTGCACACCTGTAACAGCAGAATCATGAATTAATCACTGAAAATGCATATCTCAGCTGGAAACCCAACGAAACCGTAGATATCGCGGTTTCCGCATGTCAAACGCACTGTCGAGTGCTGAAATCACCAGAAAAAGTGTTTTTCACATTCAATAGCACGAAGATAGCGATTTCGGTAATTCTGCATACTTCTCGCAGAAGAATATCCAAGATTATCATAGATAATTCCTGTCGCTGCTGGCAACCCCACGAAACCGAAGATATCACAGTTTCCGCATGTCAAACGCAATGTGGAGTGCTGAAAACACCAGGAATCGTGTTTTATGCAATGAATAGCACGAAAACAGCGGTTTCGGTGATTCTGCACACTTGTAACGGCAGAAGCATGAATTTATCACTGAAAATGCATATCTCAGCTGGAAACCCAACGAAACCGCAGATATCGCGGTTTCCGTATGTCAAACGCACTGTCGAGTGCTGAAAGCACCAGGAAACGTGTTTTTTAACACATTCAATAGCACGAAGATAGCGATTTCGGTGATTCTGCATACTTCTCTCAGAAGAATATCCAAGATTATCATAGATAATTCATGTCGCTGCTGGCAACCCCACGGAACCGAAGATATCACAGTTTCCGCATGTCAAACGCAATGTGGAGTGCTGAAAACACCAGAAAACGTGTTTATGCATTCAATATCACGAAAAGAGCGGTTTCGGTGATTCTGCACACTTGTAACAGCAGGATAATGAAGATTATCACTGAAAATGCATATCTCAGCTGGAAACCCAACAATACCGAAGGTATTTCTGTTTCCGCATGTCAAACGCACTGCGGAGTGCTGCACACACCAGGAAACGTGTTTCTCGTATTCAATAGCACGAAAACAGCGATTTGGGTGTTTCTGCACACCTGTAACAGCAGAATCATGAATTTATCACTGAAAATGCATATCTCAGCTGGAAACCCAACGAAACCGTAGATATGGCGGTTTCCGCATGTCAAACGCACTGTCGAGTGCTGAAAACACCAGAAAACGTGTTTTTCGCATTCAATAGCACGAAAACAGCGATTTCGGTGATTCTGCACACTTGTAACAGCAGGATAATGAAGATTATCACTGAAAATGCATATCTCAGCTGGAAAACCAACTATACCGAAGATATTTCTGTTTCCGCATGTCAAACGCACTGCGGTGTGCTGAAAACACCAGGAAACGTGTTTTTCGCATTCAATAGCACGAAACCAGCGATTTCGGTGATTCGGCACACCTGTAAAAGCAGAATCATGAATTTATCACTGAAAATGCATATCTCAGCTGGAAACCCAAAGATACCAAAGCTATCGCAGTTTCCGCATGTCAAACGCACTGTGGAATGCTGAAAACACCAGGAAACGTGTTTTTCGCATTCAATAGCACGAAAACAGCGATTTCGGTGATTCTGCACACTTGTAACAACGGGATCATGTAGATTATCACTGAAAATGCATATCTCAGCTGGAAACCGAACGACACCGAAGATATCGCAGTTTCCGCATGTCAAACGCACTGTGGAGTGCTGAAAACACCAGAAAACGTGTTTTATGCATTCAATATCACGAAAACAGCGGTTTCGGTGATTCTGCACACTTGTAACAGCAGGATAATGAAGATTATCACTGAAAATGCATAACTCAGCTGGAAACCCAACTATACCGAAGATATTTCTGTTTCCGCATGTCAAACGTACTGCGGAGTGCTGAAACCACCAGGAAACGTGTTTTTCGCATTCAATAGCACGAAAACAGCGATTTCGGTGATTCAGCACACTTGTAACAGCAGAATCATGAATTTATCACTGAAAATGCATATCTCAGCTGGAAACCCAACTATACCGAAGGTATTTCTGTTTCCGCATGTCAAACGCACTGCGGAGTGCTGAAAACACCAGGAAACGTGTTTCTCGCATTCAATAGCACGAAAACAGCGATTTGGGTGATTCAGCACACTTGTAACAGCAGAATCATGAATTTATCACTGAAAATGCATATCTCAGCCGGAAACCCAACTATACCGAAGGTATTTCTGTTTCCGCATGTCAAACGCACTGCGGAGTGCTGAAAACACCAGGAAACGTGTTTCTCGCATTCAATAGCACGAAAACAGCGATTTGGGTGTTTCTGCACACCTGTAACAGCAGAATCATGAATTAATCACTGAAAATGCATATCTCAGCTGGAAACCCAACGAAACCGTAGATATCGCGGTTTCCGCATGTCAAACGCACTGTCGAGTGCTGAAATCACCAGAAAACGTGTTTTTCGTATTTAATAGCACGAAAACAGCGATTTGGGTGTTTCTGCACACCTGTAACAGCAGAATCATGAATTTATCACTGAAAATGCATATCTCAGCTGGAAACCCAATGAAACCGAAGATATCACAGTTTCCGCAAATCAAACGCACTGTGGAGTGCTGAAAACACCAGGAAACGTGTTTTTCGCATTCAATAGCACGAAAACAGCGATTTCGGTGATTCAGCACACTTGTAACAGCAGAGTCATGAATTTATCACTGAAAATGCATATCTCAGCTGGAAACCCAACTATACCGAAGATATCGCAGTTTCCGCATATCAAACGCACTGTGGAGTTCTGAAAACACCAGGAAACGTGTTTTTCGCATTCAATAGCACGAAAACAGCGATTTGCGTGTTTCTTCACACCTGTAACAGCAGAATCATGAATTTATCACTGAAAATGCATATCTCAGCTGGAAACCCAACGAAACCGAAGATATCACAGTTTCCGCATGTCAAACGCACTGCGGAGTGCTGAAAACACCAGGAAACGTGTTTTTCGCATTCAATAGCACGAAACCAGCGGTTTCGGTGATTCTGCACACCTGTAAAAGCAGAATCATGAATTTATCACTGAAAATGCATATCTCAGCTAGAAACCCAACGATACCGAAGATATCGCAGTTTCCGCATGTCAAACGCACTGCGGAGTGCTGAAAACACCAGGAAACGTGTTTTTCGCATTCAATAGCACGAAAACCGCGATTTCGGTGATTCTGCACACCTGTAACAGCAGAATCATGAATTTATCACCGAAAATGCATATCTCAGCTGGAAACCCAACTGTTCCGACGATATCACAGTTTCCGCAAATCTAGCGTACTGTGGAGTGCTGAAAACACCAGGAAACGTGTTTTTCGCTTTCAATAGCACGAAAACAGCGATTTCGGTGATTCTGCATACTTCTCACAGAAGAATATCCAAGATTATCATAGATAATGCATGTCGCATCTGGCAACCCCACGAAAACGAAGATATCGCGGTTTCCGCAAATCAAACGGACTGTGGAGTGCTGATAACACCAGGAAACGTGTTTTTCGCATTCAATAGCACGAAAACAGCGATTTCGGTGATTCAACACACTTGTAACAGCAGAATCATGAATTTATCACTGAAAATGCATATCTCAGCTGGAAACCCAACGAAACCGAAGATATCGCAGTTTCCGCAAATCAAACGCACTGTGGAGTGCTGAAAACACCAGGAAACGTGTTTTTCGCATTCAATAGCACGAAAACAGCGATTTCGGTGATTCTACACACTTGTAACAGCAGAATCATGAATTTATCACTGAAAATGCATATCTCAGCTGGAAACCCAACGAAACCGAAGATATCGCAGTTTCCGCAAATCAAACGCACTGTGGAGTGCTGAAAACACCAGAAAACGTGTTTATGCATTCAATATCACGAAAACAGCCGTTTCGGTGATTCTGCACACTTGTAACAGCAGGATAATGAATATTATCACTGAAAATGCATATCTCAGCTGGAAACCCAACAATACCGAAGGTATTTCTGTTTCCGCATGTCAAACGCACTGCGGAGTGCTGAAAACACCAGGAAACGTGTTTCTCGCATTCAATAGCACGAAAACAGCGATTTGGGTGTTTCTGCACACCTGTAACAGCAGAATCATGAATTAGTCACTGAAAATGCATATCTCAGCTGGAAACCCAACGAAACCGTAGATATCGCTGTTTCCGCATGTCAAACGCACTGTCGAGTTCTGAAATCACCAGAAAAAGTGTTTTTCACATTCAATAGCACGAAAACAGCGATTTGGGTGTTTCTGCACACCTGTAACAGCAGAATCATGAATTAATCACTGAAAATGCATATCTCAGCTGGAAACCCAACGAAACCGTAGATATCGCGGTTTCCGCATGTCAAACGCACTGTCGAGTGCTGAAATCACCAGAAAAAGTGTTTTTCACATTCAATAGCACGAAGATAGCGATTTCGGTAATTCTGCATACTTCTCGCAGAAGAATATCCAAGATTATCATAGATAATTCCTGTCGCTGCTGGCAACCCCACGAAACCGAAGATATCACAGTTTCCGCATGTCAAACGCAATGTGGAGTGCTGAAAACACCAGGAATCGTGTTTTATGCAATGAATAGCACGAAAACAGCGGTTTCGGTGATTCTGCACACTTGTAACGGCAGAAGCATGAATTTATCACTGAAAATGCATATCTCAGCTGGAAACCCAACGAAACCGCAGATATCGCGTTTTCCGTATGTCAAACGCACTGTCGAGTGCTGAAAGCACCAGGAAACGTGTTTTTCACATTCAATAGCACGAAGATAGCGATTTCGGTGATTCTGCATACTTCTCTCAGAAGAATATCCAAGATTATCATAGATAATTCATGTCGCTGCTGGCAACCCCACGGAACCGAAGATATCACAGTTTCCGCATGTCAAACGCAATGTGGAGTGCTGAAAACACCAGAAAACGTGTTTATGCATTCAATATCACGAAAAGAGCGGTTTCGGTGATTCTGCACACTTGTAACAGCAGGATAATGAAGATTATCACTGAAAATGCATATCTCAGCTGGAAACCCAACAATACCGAAGGTATTTCTGTTTCCGCATGTCAAACGCACTGCGGAGTGCTGCACACACCAGGAAACGTGTTTCTCGCATTCAATAGCACGAAAACAGCGATTTGGGTGTTTCTGCACACCTGTAACAGCAGAATCATGAATTTATCACTGAAAATGCATATCTCAGCTGGAAACCCAACGAAACCGTAGATATGGCGGTTTCCGCATGTCAAACGCACTGTCGAGTGCTGAAAACACCAGAAAACGTGTTTTTCGCATTCAATAGCACGAAAACAGCGATTTCGGTGATTCTGCACACTTGTAACAGCAGGATAATGAAGATTATCACTGAAAATGCATATCTCAGCTGGAAAACCAACTATACCGAAGATATTTCTGTTTCCGCATGTCAAACGCACTGCGGTGTGCTGAAAACACCAGGAAACGTGTTTTTCGCATTCAATAGCACGAAACCAGCGATTTCGGTGATTCGGCACACCTGTAAAAGCAGAATCATGAATTTATCACTGAAAATGCATATCTCAGCTGGAAACCCAAAGATACCAAAGCTATCGCAGTTTCCGCATGTCAAACGCACTGTGGAATGCTGAAAACACCAGGAAACGTGTTTTTCGCATTCAATAGCACGAAAACAGCGATTTCGGTGATTCTGCACACTTGTAACAACGGGATCATGTAGATTATCACTGAAAATGCATATCTCAGCTGGAAACCGAACGACACCGAAGATATCGCAGTTTCCGCATGTCAAACGCACTGTGGAGTGCTGAAAACACCAGAAAACGTGTTTTATGCATTCAATATCACGAAAACAGCGGTTTCGGTGATTCTGCACACTTGTAACAGCAGGATAATGAAGATTATCACTGAAAATGCATAACTCAGCTGGAAACCCAACTATACCGAAGATATTTCTGTTTCCGCATGTCAAACGTACTGCGGAGTGCTGAAACCACCAGGAAACGTGTTTTTCGCATTCAATAGCACGAAAACAGCGATTTCGGTGATTCAGCACACTTGTAACAGCAGAATCATGAATTTATCACTGAAAATGCATATCTCAGCTGGAAACCCAACTATACCGAAGGTATTTCTGTTTCCGCATGTCAAACGCACTGCGGAGTGCTGAAAACACCAGGAAACGTGTTTCTCGCATTCAATAGCACGAAAACAGCGATTTGGGTGATTCAGCACACTTGTAACAGCAGAATCATGAATTTATCACTGAAAATGCATATCTCAGCTGGAAACCCAACTATACCGAAGGTATTTCTGTTTCCGCATGTCAAACGCACTGCGGAGTGCTGAAAACACCAGGAAACGTGTTTCTCGCATTCAATAGCACGAAAACAGCGATTTGGGTGTTTCTGCACACCTGTAACAGCAGAATCATGAATTAATCACTGAAAATGCATATCTCAGCTGGAAACCCAACGAAACCGTAGATATCGCGGTTTCCGCATGTCAAACGCACTGTCGAGTGCTGAAATCACCAGAAAACGTGTTTTTCGTATTTAATAGCACGAAAACAGCGATTTGGGTGTTTCTGCACACCTGTAACAGCAGAATCATGAATTTATCACTGAAAATGCATATCTCAGCTGGAAACCCAATGAAACCGAAGATATCACAGTTTCCGCAAATCAAACGCACTGTGGAGTGCTGAAAACACCAGGAAACGTGTTTTTCGCATTCAATAGCACGAAAATAGCGATTTCGGTGATTCAGCACACTTGTAACAGCAGAGTCATGAATTTATCACTGAAAATGCATATCTCAGCTGGAAACCCAACTATACCGAAGATATCGCAGTTTCCGCATATCAAACGCACTGTGGAGTTCTGAAAACACCAGGAAACGTGTTTTTCGCATTCAATAGCACGAAAACAGCGATTTGCGTGTTTCTTCACACCTGTAACAGCAGAATCATGAATTTATCACTGAAAATGCATATCTCAGCTGGAAACCCAACGAAACCGAAGATATCACAGTTTCCGCATGTCAAACGCACTGCGGAGTGCTGAAAACACCAGGAAACGTGTTTTTCGCATTCAATAGCACGAAACCAGCGGTTTCGGTGATTCTGCACACCTGTAAAAGCAGAATCATGAATTTATCACTGAAAATGCATATCTCAGCTAGAAACCCAACGATACCGAAGATATCGCAGTTTCCGCATGTCAAACGCACTGCGGAGTGCTGAAAACACCAGGAAACGTGTTTTTCGCATTCAATAGCACGAAAACCGCGATTTCGGTGATTCTGCACACCTGTAACAGCAGAATCATGAATTTATCACTGAAAATGCATATCTCAGCTGGAAACCCAACGAAACCGAAGATATCGCAGTTTCCGCATGTCAAACGCACTGTCGAGTGCTGAAAACACCGGGAAACGTGTTTTTCGCATTCAATAGCACGAAACCAGCGATTTCGATGATTCTGCACACCTGGAAAAGCTGAATCATGAATTTATCACTGAAAATGCATATCTCAGCTGGAAACCCAAAGATACCAAAGATATCGCAGTTTCCGCATGTCAAACGCACTGCGGAGTTCTGAAAACACCAGGAAACGTGTTTTTCGCATTCAGTCGCACGAAAAGAGCGATTGCGGTGATTCTGCACACTTGTAACAACGGAATCATGTAGATTATCACTGAAAATGCATATCTCAGCTGGAAACCCAAAGATACCAAAGATATCGCAGTTTCCGCATGTTAAACACACTGTGGTGTTCTGAAAACACCAGGAAACGTGTTCTTCGCATTCAATAGCACGAAAACAGCGATTTCGGTGATTCTGCACACTTGTAACAGCAGAATCATGAATTTATCACTGAAAATGCATATCTCAGCTGGAAACCCAACGAAACCGAAGATATCGCAGTTTCCGCATGTCAAACGCACTGCGGAGTTCTGAAAACACCAGGAAACGTGTTTTTCGCATTCAGTCGCACGAAAAGAGCGATTGCGGTGATTCTGCACACTTGTAACAACGGGATCATGTAGATTATTACTGAAAATGCATATCTCAGCTGGAAACCCAAAGATACCAAAGATATCGCAGTTTCCGCATGTCAAACGCACTGCGGAGTTCTGAAAACACCAGGAAACGTGTTCTTCGCATTCAATAGCACGAAAACAGCGATTTCGATGATTCTGCACACCTGTAAAAGCAGAATCATGAATTTATCACTGAAAATGCATATCTCAGCTGGAAATCCAACGAAACCGAAGATATCGCAGTTTCCGCATGTCAAACGCACTGTGGAGTGCTGAAAACACCAGAAAACGTGTTTTATGCATTCAATATCACGAAAACAGCGGTTTCGGAGATTCTGCACACTTGTAACAGCAGGATAATGAAGATTATCACTAAAAATGCATATCTCAGCTGGAAACCCAAATATACCGAAGATATTTCTGTTTCCGCATGTCAAACGCACTGCGGAGTGCTGAAAACACCAGGAATCGTGTTTTTCGCATTCAATAGCACGAAACCAGCGATTTCGGTGATTCTGCACACCTGCAAAAGCAGAATCATGAATTTATCACTGAAAATGCATATCTCAGCTGGAAACCCAAAGATACCAAAGATATCGCAGTTTCCGCATGTTAAACGCACTGTGGTGTTCCGAAAACACCAGGAAACGTGTTCTTCGCATTCAATAGCACGAAAACAGCGATTTCGGTGATTCTGCACACTTGTAACAGCAGAATCATGAATTTATCACTGAAAATGCATATCTCAGCTGGAAACCCAACGAAACCGAAGATATCGCAGTTTCCGCATGTCAAACGCACTGCGGAGTTCTGAAAACACCAGGAAACGTGTTTTTCGCATTCAGTCGCACGAAAAGAGCGATTGCGGTGATTCTGCACACTTGTAACAACGGAATCATGTAGATTATCACTGAAAATGCATATCTCAGCTGGAAACCCAACGAAACCGAAGATATCGCAGTTTCCGCATGTCAAACGCACTGTGGAGTTCTGAAAACACCAGAAAACGTGTTTTATACATTCAATATCACGAAAACAGCGGTTACGGTGATTCTGCACACTTGTAACAGTAGGATAATGAAGACTATCACTGAAAATGCATATCTCAGCTGGAAACCCAACTATACCGAAGATATTTCTGTTTCCGCATGTCAAACGCACTGCGGAGTGCTGAAAACACCAGGAAACGTGTTTTTCGCATTCAATAGCACGAAAACAGCGATTTCGGTGATTCTGCATACCTGTAACAGCAGAATCATGAATTTATCACTGAAAATGCATATCTCAGCTGGAAACCCAACGAAACCGAAGATATCGCCGTTTCAGCATGTCAAACGCACTGTGGAGTTCTGAAAACACCAGGAAACGTGTTTTTCGCATTCAATAGCACGAAAACAGGCGATTTCGGTGATTCTGCACACTTGTAACAGCAGAATCATGAATTTATCACTGAAAATGCATATCTCAGCTGGAAAACCCAAAGATACCGAAGATATCGCAGTTTCCGCATGTCAAACGCACTGTGGAGTGCTGAAAACACCAGAAAACTTGTTTTATGCATTCAATATCACGAAAACAGCGTTTTCGGAGATTCTGCACACTTGTAACAGCAGGATAATGAAGACTATCACTAAAACTGCATATCTCAGCTGGAAACCCAACTATACCGAAGATATTTCTGTTTCCGCGTGTCGAAAGCACTGCGGAGTGCTGAAAACACCAGGAAACGTGTTTTTCGCATTCAATAGCACGAAACCAGCGATTTCGATGATTCTGCACACCTGTAAAAGCAGAATCATGAATTTATCACTGAAAATGCATATCTCAGCTGGAAACCCAAAGATACCAAAGATATCGCAGTTTCCGCATGTCAAACGCACTGTGGAGTTCTGAAAACACCAGGAAACGTGTTTTTCGCATTCAGTAGCACGAAAAGAGCGATTGCGGTGATTCTGCACACTTGTAACAGCGGGATCATGTAGATTATCACTGAAAATGCATATCTCAGCTGGAAACCCAAAGAAACCGAAGATATCACAGTTTCCGCATGTCAAACGCACTGTGGAGTTCTGAAAACACCAGGAAACGTGTTCTTCGCATTCAATAGCACGAAAACAGCGATTTCGGTGATTCTGCACACTTGTAACAGCAGAATCATGAATTTATCACTGAAAATGCATATCTCAGCTGGAAACCCAAAGATACCAAAGATATCGCAGTTTCCGCATGTTAAACGCACTGTGGTGTTCTGAAAACACCAGGAAACGTGTTCTTCGCATTCAATAGCACGAAAACAGCGATTTCGGTGATTCTGCACACTTGTAACAGCAGAATCATGAATTTATCACTGAAAATGCATATCTCAGCTGGAAACCCAACGAAACCGAAGATATCGCAGTTTCCGCATGTCAAACGCACTGTGGAGTGCTGAAAACACCAGAAAACGTGTTTCATGCATTCAATATCACGAAAACAGCGGTTTCGGTGATTCTGCACACTTGTAACAGCAGGATAATGAAGACCATCACTGACAATGCATATCTCAGCTGGAAACGCAACTATACCGAAGATATTTCTGTTTCCGCATGTCAAACGCGCTGCGGAGTGCTGAAAACACCAGGAAACGTGTTTTTCGCATTCAATAGCACGAAACCAGCGATTTCGGTGATTCTGCACACCTGTAAAAGCAGAATCATGAATTTATCACTGAAAATGCATATCTCAGCTGGAAACCCAACGAAACCGAAGATATCGCAGTTTCCGCATGTCAAACGCACTGTGGAGTGCTGAAAACACGAGAAAACGTGTTTCATGCATTCAATATCACGAAAACAGCGGTTTCGGTGATTCTGCACACTTGTAACAGCAGGATAATGAAGACTATCACTGACAATGCATATCTCAGCTGGAAACGCAACTATACCGATGATATTTCTGTTTCCGCATGTCAAACGCACTGCGGAGTTCTGAAAACACCAGGAAACGTGTTTTTCGCATTCAATAGCACGGAAACAGCGATTTCGGTGATTCTGCACACTTCTCACAGAAGAATATCCAAGATTATCATAGATAATGCATGTCGCAGCTGGCAACCCCACGAAAACGAAGATATCGCGGTTTCCGCAAATCAAACGCACTGTGGAGTGCTGAAAACACCAGGAAACGTGTTTTTCGCATTCAATAGCACGGAAACAGCGATTTCGATGATTCTGCACACTTCTCACAGAAGAATATCCAAGATTATCATAGATAATGCATGTCGCAGCTGGCAACCCCACGAAAACGAAGATATCGCGGTTTCCGCAAATCAAACGCACTGTGGAGTGCTGAAAACACCAGGAAACGTGTTTTTCGCATTCAATAGCACGAAAACAGCGATTTCGGTGATTCTGCACTCCTGTAAAAGCAGAATCATGAATTTATCACTGAAAATACATATCTCAGCTGGAAACCCAAACATACCAAAGATATCGCAGTTTCCGCATGTCAAACGCACTGTGGAGTTCTGAAAACACCAGGAAACGTGTTTTTCGCATTCAGTAGCACGAAAACAGCGATTTCGGTGATTCTGCACACTTGTAACAACGGGATCATGTAGATTATCACTGAAAATGCATATCTCAGCTGGAAACCCAACGAAACCGAAGATATCGCAGTTTCCGCATGTCAAACGCACTGTGGAGTGCTGAAAACACCAGGAAACGTGTTTTTCGCATTCAACAGCACGAAAACAGCGGTTTCGGAGATTCTGCACACTTGTAACAGCAGAATCATGAATTTATCACTGAAAATGCATATCTCAGCTTGAAACCCAACGAAACCGAAGATATCACAGTTTCCGCAAGTCAAACGCACTTTGGAGTTCTGAAAACACCAGGAAACGTGTTTTTCGCATTCAATAGCACGAAAACAGCGATTTCGGTGATTTCTGCACTCCTGTAAAAGCAGAATCATGAATTTATCACTGAAAATACATATCTCAGCTGGAAACCCAATGATACCAAAGATATCGCAGTTTCCGCATGTCAAACGCACTGTGGAGTTCTGAAAACACCAGGAAACGTGTTTTTCGCATTCAGTAGCACGAAAACAGCGATTTCGGTGATTCTGCACACTTGTAACAACGGGATCATGTAGATTATCACTGAAAATGCATATCTCAGCTGGAAACCCAAAGATACCAAAGATATCGCAGTTTCCGCATGTCAAACGCACTGTGGAGTTCTGAAAACACCAGGAAACGTGTTTTTCGCATTCAATAGCACGAAAACAGCGATTTCGGTGATTCTGCACTCCTGTAAAAGCAGAATCATGAATTTATCACTGAAAATACATATCTCAGCTGGAAACCCAAACATACCAAAGATATCGCAGTTTCCGCATGTCAAACGCACTGTGGAGTTCTGAAAACACCAGGAAACGTGTTTTTCGCATTCAGTAGCACGAAAACAGCGATTTCGGTGATTCTGCACACTTGTAACAACGGGATCATGTAGATTATCACTGAAAATGCATATCTCAGCTGGAAACCCAACGAAACCGAAGATATCGCAGTTTCCGCATGTCAAACGCACTGTGGAGTGCTGAAAACACCAGAAAACGTGATTCATGCATTCAATATCACGAAAACAGCGGTTTCGGTGATTCTGCTCACTTGTAACAGCAGGATAATGAAGACTATCACTGACAATGCATATCTCAGCTGGAAACCCAAATATACCGAAGATATTTCTGTTTCCGCATGTCAAACGCACTGCGGACTGCACAAAACACCAGGAAACGTGTTTTTCGCATTCAATAGCACGAAACCAGCGATTTCGGTGATTCTGCACTCCTGTAAAAGCAGAGTCATGAATTTATCACTGAAAATGCATATCTCAGCTGGAAACCCAAAGATACCAAAGATATCGCAGTTTCCGCATGTCAAACGCACTGTGGAGTTCTGAAAACACCAGGACACGTGTTCTTCGCATTCAATAGCACGAACACAGCGATTTCGGTGATTCTGCAAACTTGAAACAGCAGAATCATGAATTTATCACTGAAAATGCATATCTCAGCTGGAAACCCAACGATACCGAAGATATCGCAGTTTCCGCATGTCAAACGCACTGCGGAGTGCTGAAAACACCAGGAAACGTGTTTTTCGCATTCAATAGCACGAAAACCGCGATTTCGGTGATTCTGCACACCTGTAACAGCAGAATCATGAATTTATCACTGAAAATGCATATCTCAGCTGGAAACCCAAAGATACCAAAGATATCGCAGTTTCCGCATGTTAAACGCACTGTGGTGTTCTGAAAACACCAGGAAACGTGTTCTTCGCATTCAATAGCACGAAAACAGCGATTTCGGTGATTCTGCACACTTGTAACAGCAGAATCATGAATTTATCACTGAAAATGCATATCTCAGCTGGAAACCCAACGAAACCGAAGATATCGCAGTTTCCGCATGTCAAACGCACTGTGGAGTGCTGAAAACACCAGAAAACGTGTTTCATGCATTCAATATCACGAAAACAGCGGTTTCGGTGATTCTGCACACTTGTAACAGCAGGATAATGAAGACCATCACTGACAATGCATATCTCAGCTGGAAACGCAACTATACCGAAGATATTTCTGTTTCCGCATGTCAAACGCGCTGCGGAGTGCTGAAAACACCAGGAAACGTGTTTTTCGCATTCAATAGCACGAAACCAGCGATTTCGGTGATTCTGCACACCTGTAAAAGCACAATCATGAATTTATCACTGAAAATGCATATCTCAGCTGGAAACCCAACGAAACCGAAGATATCGCAGTTTCCGCATGTCAAACGCACTGTGGAGTGCTGAAAACACCAGAAAACGTGTTTCATGCATTCAATATCACGAAAACAGCGGTTTCGGTGATTCTGCACACTTGTAACAGCAGGATAATGAAGACTATCACTGACAATGCATATCTCAGCTGGAAACGCAACTATACCGATGATATTTCTGTTTCCGCATGTCAAACGCACTGCGGAGTTCTGAAAACACCAGGAAACGTGTTTTTCGCATTCAATAGCACGGAAACAGCGATTTCGGTGATTCTGCACACTTCTCACTGAAGAATATCCAAGATTATCATAGATAATGCATGTCGCAGCTGGCAACCCCACGAAAACGAAGATATCGCGGTTTCCGCAAATCAAACGCACTGTGGAGTGCTGAAAACACCAGGAAACGTGTTTTTCGCATTCAATAGCACGGAAACAGCGATTTCGATGATTCTGCACACTTCTCACAGAAGAATATCCAAGATTATCATAGATAATGCATGTCGCAGCTGGCAACCCCACGAAAACGAAGATATCGCGGTTTCCGCAAATCAAACGCACTGTGGAGTGCTGAAAACACCAGGAAACGTGTTTTTCGCATTCAACAGCACGAAAACAGCGGTTTCGGAGATTCTGCACACTTGTAACAGCAGAATCATGAATTTATCACTGAAAATGCATATCTCAGCTTGAAACCCAACGAAACCGAAGATATCACAGTTTCCGCAAGTCAAACGCACTTTGGAGTTCTGAAAACACCAGGAAACGTGTTTTTCGCATTCAATAGCACGAAAACAGCGATTTCGGTGATTTCTGCACTCCTGTAAAAGCAGAATCATGAATTTATCACTGAAAATACATATCTCAGCTGGAAACCCAATGATACCAAAGATATCGCAGTTTCCGCATGTCAAACGCACTGTGGAGTTCTGAAAACACCAGGAAACGTGTTTTTCGCATTCAGTAGCACGAAAACAGCGATTTCGGTGATTCTGCACACTTGTAACAACGGGATCATGTAGATTATCACTGAAAATGCATATCTCAGCTGGAAACCCAAAGATACCAAAGATATCGCAGTTTCCGCATGTCAAACGCACTGTGGAGTTCTGAAAACACCAGGAAACGTGTTTTTCGCATTCAATAGCACGAAAACAGCGATTTCGGTGATTCTGCACTCCTGTAAAAGCAGAATCATGAATTTATCACTGAAAATACATATCTCAGCTGGAAACCCAAACATACCAAAGATATCGCAGTTTCCGCATGTCAAACGCACTGTGGAGTTCTGAAAACACCAGGAAACGTGTTTTTCGCATTCAGTAGCACGAAAACAGCGATTTCGGTGATTCTGCACACTTGTAACAACGGGATCATGTAGATTATCACTGAAAATGCATATCTCAGCTGGAAACCCAACGAAACCGAAGATATCGCAGTTTCCGCATGTCAAACGCACTGTGGAGTGCTGAAAACACCAGAAAACGTGATTCATGCATTCAATATCACGAAAACAGCGGTTTCGGTGATTCTGCTCACTTGTAACAGCAGGATAATGAAGACTATCACTGACAATGCATATCTCAGCTGGAAACCCAAATATACCGAAGATATTTCTGTTTCCGCATGTCAAACGCACTGCGGACTGCACAAAACACCAGGAAACGTGTTTTTCGCATTCAATAGCACGAAACCAGCGATTTCGGTGATTCTGCACTCCTGTAAAAGCAGAGTCATGAATTTATCACTGAAAATGCATATCTCAGCTGGAAACCCAAAGATACCAAAGATATCGCAGTTTCCGCATGTCAAACGCACTGTGGAGTTCTGAAAACACCAGGACACGTGTTCTTCGCATTCAATAGCACGAACACAGCGATTTCGGTGATTCTGCAAACTTGAAACAGCAGAATCATGAATTTATCACTGAAAATGCATATCTCAGCTGGAAACCCAACGATACCGAAGATATCGCAGTTTCCGCATGTCAAACGCACTGCGGAGTGCTGAAAACACCAGGAAACGTGTTTTTCGCATTCAATAGCACGAAAACCGCGATTTCGGTGATTCTGCACACCTGTAACAGCAGAATCATGAATTTATCACTGAAAATGCATATCTCAGCTGGAAACCCAACGAAACCGAAGATATCGCAGTTTCCGCATGTCAAACGCACTGTCGAGTGCTGAAAACACCGGGAAACGTGTTTTTCGCATTCAATAGCACGAAACCAGCGATTTCGATGATTCTGCACACCTGGAAAAGCAGAATCATGAATTTATCACTGAAAATGCATATCTCAGCTGGAAACCCAAAGATACCAAAGATATCGCAGTTTCCGCATGTCAAACGCACTGCGGAGTTCTGAAAACACCAGGAAACGTGTTTTTCGCATTCAGTCGAACGAAAAGAGCGATTGCGGTGATTCTGCACACTTGTAACAACGGAATCATGTAGATTATCACTGAAAATGCATATCTCAGCTGGAAACCCAAAGATACCAAAGATATCGCAGTTTCCGCATGTTAAACACACTGTGGTGTTCTGAAAACACCAGGAAACGTGTTCTTCGCATTCAATAGCACGAAAACAGCGATTTCGGTGATTCTGCACACTTGTAACAGCAGAATCATGAATTTATCACTGAAAATGCATATCTCAGCTGGAAACCCAACGAAACCGAAGATATCGCAGTTTCCGCATGTCAAACGCACTGCGGAGTTCTGAAAACACCAGGAAACGTGTTTTTCGCATTCAGTCGCACGAAAAGAGCGATTGCGGTGATTCTGCACACTTGTAACAACGGGATCATGTAGATTATCACTGAAAATGCATATCTCAGCTGGAAACCCAAAGATACCAAAGATATCGCAGTTTCCGCATGTCAAACGCACTGCGGAGTTCTGAAAACACCAGGAAACGTGTTCTTCGCATTCAATAGCACGAAAACAGCGATTTCGATGATTCTGCACACCTGTAAAAGCAGAATCATGAATTTATCACTGAAAA
This sequence comes from Anthophora plumipes, assembly GCA_951804975.1. NCBI lineage: Eukaryota > Metazoa > Arthropoda > Insecta > Hymenoptera > Apidae > Anthophora > Anthophora plumipes. Next base: position 479,590 of record CATORF010000581.1, on the reverse strand, counting down.
TGCATATCTCAGCTGGAAATCCAACGAAACCGAAGATATCGCAGTTTCCGCATGTCAAACGCACTGTGGAGTGCTGAAAACACCAGAAAACGTGTTTTATGCATTCAATATCACGAAAACAGCGGTTTCGGAGATTCTGCACACTTGTAACAGCAGGATAATGAAGATTATCACTAAAAATGCATATCTCAGCTGGAAACCCAAATATACCGAAGATATTTCTGTTTCCGCATGTCAAACGCACTGCGGAGTGCTGAAAACACCAGGAATCGTGTTTTTCGCATTCAATAGCACGAAACCAGCGATTTCGGTGATTCTGCACACCTGCAAAAGCAGAATCATGAATTTATCACTGAAAATGCATATCTCAGCTGGAAACCCAAAGATACCAAAGATATCGCAGTTTCCGCATGTTAAACGCACTGTGGTGTTCCGAAAACACCAGGAAACGTGTTCTTCGCATTCAATAGCACGAAAACAGCGATTTCGGTGATTCTGCACACTTGTAACAGCAGAATCATGAATTTATCACTGAAAATGCATATCTCAGCTGGAAACCCAACGAAACCGAAGATATCGCAGTTTCCGCATGTCAAACGCACTGCGGAGTTCTGAAAACACCAGGAAACGTGTTTTTCGCATTCAGTCGCACGAAAAGAGCGATTGCGGTGATTCTGCACACTTGTAACAACGGAATCATGTAGATTATCACTGAAAATGCATATCTCAGCTGGAAACCCAACGAAACCGAAGATATCGCAGTTTCCGCATGTCAAACGCACTGTGGAGTTCTGAAAACACCAGAAAACGTGTTTTATACATTCAATATCACGAAAACAGCGGTTACGGTGATTCTGCACACTTGTAACAGTAGGATAATGAAGACTATCACTGAAAATGCATATCTCAGCTGGAAACCCAACTATACCGAAGATATTTCTGTTTCCGCATGTCAAACGCACTGCGGAGTGCTGAAAACACCAGGAAACGTGTTTTTCGCATTCAATAGCACGAAAACAGCGATTTCGGTGATTCTGCATACCTGTAACAGCAGAATCATGAATTTATCACTGAAAATGCATATCTCAGCTGGAAACCCAACGAAACCGAAGATATCGCCGTTTCAGCATGTCAAACGCACTGTGGAGTTCTGAAAACACCAGGAAACGTGTTTTTCGCATTCAATAGCACGAAAACAGGCGATTTCGGTGATTCTGCACACTTGTAACAGCAGAATCATGAATTTATCACTGAAAATGCATATCTCAGCTGGAAAACCCAAAGATACCGAAGATATCGCAGTTTCCGCATGTCAAACGCACTGTGGAGTGCTGAAAACACCAGAAAACTTGTTTTATGCATTCAATATCACGAAAACAGCGTTTTCGGAGATTCTGCACACTTGTAACAGCAGGATAATGAAGACTATCACTAAAACTGCATATCTCAGCTGGAAACCCAACTATACCGAAGATATTTCTGTTTCCGCGTGTCGAAAGCACTGCGGAGTGCTGAAAACACCAGGAAACGTGTTTTTCGCATTCAATAGCACGAAAACAGCGATTTCGGTGATTCTGCACACTTGTAACAGCAGAATCATGAATTTATCACTGAAAATGCATATCTCAGCTGGAAACCCAAAGATACCAAAGATATCGCAGTTTCCGCATGTTAAACGCACTGTGGTGTTCTGAAAACACCAGGAAACGTGTTCTTCGCATTCAATAGCACGAAAACAGCGATTTCGGTGATTCTGCACACTTGTAACAGCAGAATCATGAATTTATCACTGAAAATGCATATCTCAGCTGGAAACCCAACGAAACCGAAGATATCGCAGTTTCCGCATGTCAAACGCACTGTGGAGTGCTGAAAACACCAGAAAACGTGTTTCATGCATTCAATATCACGAAAACAGCGGTTTCGGTGATTCTGCACACTTGTAACAGCAGGATAATGAAGACCATCACTGACAATGCATATCTCAGCTGGAAACGCAACTATACCGAAGATATTTCTGTTTCCGCATGTCAAACGCGCTGCGGAGTGCTGAAAACACCAGGAAACGTGTTTTTCGCATTCAATAGCACGAAACCAGCGATTTCGGTGATTCTGCACACCTGTAAAAGCAGAATCATGAATTTATCACTGAAAATGCATATCTCAGCTGGAAACCCAACGAAACCGAAGATATCGCAGTTTCCGCATGTCAAACGCACTGTGGAGTGCTGAAAACACCAGAAAACGTGTTTCATGCATTCAATATCACGAAAACAGCGGTTTCGGTGATTCTGCACACTTGTAACAGCAGGATAATGAAGACTATCACTGACAATGCATATCTCAGCTGGTAACCCAAATATACCGAAGATATTTCTGTTTCCGCATGTCAAACGCACTGCGGACTGCTCAAAACACCAGGAAACGTGTTTTTCGCATTCAATAGCACGAAACCAGCGATTTCGGTGATTCTGCACACTTGTAACAACGGGATCATGTAGATTATCACTGAAAATGCATATCTCAGCTGGAAACCCAAAGATACCAAAGATATCGCAGTTTCCGCATGTCAAACGCACTGTGGAGTTCTGAAAACACCAGGAAACGTGTTTTTCGCATTCAGTAGCACGAAAACAGCGATTTCGGTGATTCTGCACACTTGTAACAACGGGATCATGTAGATTATCACTGAAAATGCATATATCAGCTGGAAACCCAACGAAACCGAAGATATCGCAGTTTCCGCATGTCAAACGCACTGTGGAGTGCTGAAAACACCAGAAAACGTGATTCATGCATTCAATATCACGAAAACAGCGGTTTCGGTGATTCTGCTCACTTGTAACAGCAGAATCATGAATTTATCACTGAAAATGCATATCTCAGCTTGAAACCCAACGAAACCGAAGATATCACAGTTTCCGCAAGTCAAACGCACTTTGGAGTTCTGAAAACACCAGGAAACGTGTTTTTCGCATTCAATAGCACGAAAACAGCGATTTCGGTGATTTCTGCACTCCTGTAAAAGCAGAATCATGAATTTATCACTGAAAATACATATCTCAGCTGGAAACCCAATGATACCAAAGATATCGCAGTTTCCGCATGTCAAACGCACTGTGGAGTTCTGAAAACACCAGGAAACGTGTTTTTCGCATTCAATAGCACGAAAACAGCGATTTCGGTGATTTCTGCACTCCTGTAAAAGCAGAATCATGAATTTATCACTGAAAATACATATCTCAGCTGGAAACCCAATGATACCAAAGATATCGCAGTTTCCGCATGTCAAACGCACTGTGGAGTTCTGAAAACACCAGGAAACGTGTTTTTCGCATTCAGTAGCACGAAAACAGCGATTTCGGTGATTCTGCACACTTGTAACAACGGGATCATGTAGATTATCACTGAAAATGCATATCTCAGCTGGAAACCCAAAGATACCAAAGATATCGCAGTTTCCGCATGTCAAACGCACTGTGGAGTTCTGAAAACACCAGGAAACGTGTTTTTCGCATTCAGTAGCACGAAAACAGCGATTTCGGTGATTCTGCACACTTGTAACAACGGGATCATGTAGATTATCACTGAAAATGCATATATCAGCTGGAAACCCAACGAAACCGAAGATATCGCAGTTTCCGCATGTCAAACGCACTGTGGAGTGCTGAAAACACCAGAAAACGTGATTCATGCATTCAATATCACGAAAACAGCGGTTTCGGTGATTCTGCTCACTTGTAACAGCAGGATAATGAAGACTATCACTGACAATGCATATCTCAGCTGGTAACCCAAATATACCGAAGATATTTCTGTTTCCGCATGTCAAACGCACTGCGGACTGCTCAAAACACCAGGAAACGTGTTTTTCGCATTCAATAGCACGAAACCAGCGATTTCGGTGATTCTGCACTCCTGTAAAAGCAGAGTCATGAATTTATCACTGAAAATGCATATCTCAGCTGGAAACCCAAAGATACCAAAGATATCGCAGTTTCCGCATGTCAAACGCACTGTGGAGTTCTGAAAACACCAGGACACGTGTTCTTCGCATTCAATAGCACGAACACAGCGATTTCGGTGATTCTGCAAACTTGAAACAGCAGAATCATGAATTTATCACTGAAAATGCATATCTCAGCTGGAAACCCAACGAAACCGAAGATATCACAGTTTCCGCAAGTCAAACGCAATGTGGAGTGCTGAAAACACCAGGAAACGTGTTTTTCGCATTCAGTAGCACGAACACAGCGATTTCCGTGATTCTGCAAACTTGAAACAGCAGAATCATGAATTTATCACTGAAAATGCATATCGCAGCTGGAAACCCAACGAAACCGAAGATATCACAGTTTCCGCATGTCAAACGCACTGTGGAGTTTTGAAAACACCAGGAAACGTGTTTTTCGCATTCAATAGCACGAAACCAGCGATTTCGGTGATTCTGCACACTTGCAAAAGCAGAATCATGAATTTATCACTGAAAATGCATATCTCAGCTGGAAACCCAAAGATACCAAAGATATCGCAGTTTCCGCATGTTAAACGCACTGTGGTGTTCTGAAAACACCAGGAAACGTGTTCTTCGCATTCAATAGCACGACAACAGCGATTTCGGTGATTCTGCACACTTGTAACAGCAGAATCATGAATTTATCACTGAAAATGCATATCTCAGCTGGAAACCCAACGAAACCCAAGGTATCACAGTTTCCGCAAGTCAAACGCAATGTGGAGTGCTGAAAACACCAGGAAACGTGTTTTTCGCATTCAGTACCACGAACACAGCGATTTCCGTGATTCTGCAAACTTGAAACAGCAGAATCATGAATTTATCACTGAAAATGCATATCGCAGCTGGAAACCCAACGAAACCGAAGATATCACAGTTTCCGCATGTCAAACGCACTGTGGAGTGCTGAAAACACCAGAAAACGTGATTCATGCATTCAATATCACGAAAACAGCGGTTTCGGTGATTCTGCTCACTTGTAACAGCAGGATAATGAAGACTATCACTGACAATGCATATCTCAGCTGGAAACCCAACTATACCGAAGATATTTCTGTTTCCGCATGTCAAACGCACTGCGGACTGCTCAAAACACCAGGAAACGTGTTTTTCGTATTCAATAGCACGAAACCAGCGATTTCGGTGATTCTGCACTCCTGTAAAAGCAGAATCATGAATTTATCACTGAAAATGCATATCTCAGCTGGAAACCCAAAGATACCAAAGATATCGCAGTTTCCGCATGTCAAACGCACTGTGGAGTTCTGAAAACACCAGGAAACGTGTTCTTCGCATTCAATAGCACGAAAACAGCGATTTCGGTGATTCTGCAAACTTGAAACAGCAGAATCATGAATTTATCACTGAAAATGCATATCTCAGCTGGAAACCCTACGAAACCGAAGATATCACAGTTTCCGCATGTCAAACGCAATGTGGAGTGCTGAAAACACCAGGAAACGTGTTTTTCGCATTCAGTAGCACGAAAACAGCGATTTCGGTGATTCTGCACACTTCTCACAGAAGAATATCCAAGATTATCATAGATAATGCATGTCGCAGCTGGCAGCCCCTCGAAAACGAAGATATCGCGGTTTCCGCAAATCAAACGCAATGTGGAGTGCTGAAAACACCAGGAAACGTGTTTTCGCATTCAATAGCACGAACACAGCGATTTCGGTGATTTCTGCACTCCTGTAAAAGCAGAATCATGAATTTATCACTGAAAATACATATCTCAGCTGGAAACCCAATGATACCAAAGATATCGCAGTTTCCGCATGTCAAACGCACTGTGGAGTTCTGAAAACACCAGGAAACGTGTTTTTCGCATTCAGTAGCACGAAAACAGCGATTTCGGTGATTCTGCACACCTGTAAAAGCAGAATCATGAATTTATCACTGAAAATGCATATCTCAGCTGGAAACCCAAAGATACCAAAGATATCGCAGTTTCCGCATGTCAAACGCACTGTGGAGTTCTGAAAACACCAGGACACGTGTTCTTCGCATTCAATAGCACGAACACAGCGATTTCGGTGATTCTGCAAACTTGAAACAGCAGAATCATGAATTTATCACTGAAAATGCATATCTCAGCTGGAAACCCAACGAAACCGAAGATATCACAGTTTCCGCAAGTCAAACGCAATGTGGAGTGCTGAAAACACCAGGAAACGTGTTTTTCGCATTCAATAGCACGAAAACAGCGATTTCGGTGATTTCTGCACTCCTGTAAAAGCAGAATCATGAATTTATCACTGAAAATATATATCTCAGCTGGAAACCCAATGATACCAAAGATATCGCAGTTTCCGCATGTCAAACGCACTGTGGAGTTCTGAAAACACCAGGAAACGTGTTTTTCGCATTCAGTAGCACGAAAACAGCGATTTCGGTGATTCTGCACACTTGTAACAACGGGATCATGTAGATTATCACTGAAAATGCATATCTCAGCTGGAAACCCAACGAAACCGAAGATATCGCAGTTTCCGCATGTCAAACGCACTGTGGAGTGCTGAAAACACCAGAAAACGTGATTCATGCATTCAATATCACGAAAACAGCGGTTTCGGTGATTCTGCTCACTTGTAACAGCAGGATAATGAAGACTATCACTGACAATGCATATCTCAGCTGGAAACCCAACTATACCGAAGATATTTCTGTTTCCGCATGTCAAACGCACTGCGGAGTGCTGAAAACACCAGGAAACGTGTTTTTCGCATTCAATAGCACGATACCAGCGATTTCGGTGATTCTGCACACCTGTAAAAGCAGAATCATGAATTTATCACTGAAAATGCATATCTCAGCTGGAAACCCAAAGATACCAAAGATATCGCAGTTTCCGCATGTCAAACGCACTGTGGAGTTCTGAAAACACCAGGACACGTGTTCTTCGCATTCAATAGCACGAACACAGCGATTTCGGTGATTCTGCAAACTTGAAACAGCAGAATCATGAATTTATCACTGAAAATGCATATCTCAGCTGGAAACCCAACGAAACCGAAGATATCACAGTTTCCGCAAGTCAAACGCAATGTGGAGTGCTGAAAACACCAGGAAACGTGTTTTTCGCATTCAGTAGCACGAACACAGCGATTTCCGTGATTCTGCAAACTTGAAACAGCAGAATCATGAATTTATCACTGAAAATGCATATCGCAGCTGGAAACCCAACGAAACCGAAGATATCACAGTTTCCGCATGTCAAACGCACTGTGGAGTGCTGAAAACACCAGAAAACGTGATTCATGCATTCAATATCACGAAAACAGCGGTTTCGGTGATTCTGCTCACTTGTAACAGCAGGATAATGAAGACTATCACTGACAATGCATATCTCAGCTGGAAACCCAACTATACCGAAGATATTTCTGTTTCCGCATGTCAAACGCACTGCGGACTGCTCAAAACACCAGGAAACGTGTTTTTCGTATTCAATAGCACGAAACCAGCGATTTCGGTGATTCTGCACTCCCGTAAAAGCAGAATCATGAATTTATCACTGAAAATGCATATCTCAGCTGGAAACCCAAAGATACCAAAGATATCGCAGTTTCCGCATGTCAAACGCACTGTGGAGTTCTGAAAACACCAGGAAACGTGTTCTTCGCATTCAATAGCACGAAAACAGCGATTTCGGTGATTCTGCAAACTTGAAACAGCAGAATCATGAATTTATCTCTGAAAATGCATATCTCAGCTGGAAACCCTACGAAACCGAAGATATCACAGTTTCCGCATGTCAAACGCAATGTGGAGTGCTGAAAACACCAGAAAACGTGTTTTTCGCATTCAGTAGCACGAAAACAGCGATTTCGGTGATTCTGCATACTTCTCACAGAAGAATATCCAAGATTATCATAGATAATGCATGTCGCAGCTGGCAACCCCTCGAAAACGAAGATATCGCGGTTTCCGCAAATCAAACGCAATGTGGAGTGCTGAAAACACCAGGAAACGTGTTTTCGCATTCAATAGCACGAACACAGCGATTTCGGTGATTCTGCAAACTTGAAACAGCAGAATCATGAATTTATCACTGAAAATGCATATCTCAGCTGGAAACCCAACGAAACCGAAGATATCACAGTTTCCGCAAGTCAAACGCACTTTGGAGTTCTGAAAACACCAGGAAACGTGTTTTTCGCATTCAATAGCACGAAAACAGCGATTTCGGTGATTTCTGCACTCCTGTAAAAGCAGAATCATGAATTTATCACTGAAAATACATATCTCAGCTGGAAACCCAATGATACCAAAGATATCGCAGTTTCCGCATGTCAAACGCACTGTGGAGTTCTGAAAACACCAGGAAACGTGTTTTTCGCATTCAGTAGCACGAAAACAGCGATTTCGGTGATTCTGCACACTTGTAACAACGGGATCATGTAGATTATCACTGAAAATGCATATCTCAGCTGGAAACCCAAAGATACCAAAGATATCGCAGTTTCCGCATGTCAAACGCACTGTGGAGTTCTGAAAACACCAGGAAACGTGTTTTTCGCATTCAATAGCACGAAAACAGCGATTTCGGTGATTCTGCACTCCTGTAAAAGCAGAATCATGAATTTATCACTGAAAATACATATCTCAGCTGGAAACCCAAACATACCAAAGATATCGCAGTTTCCGCATGTCAAACGCACTGTGGAGTTCTGAAAACACCAGGAAACGTGTTTTTCGCATTCAGTAGCACGAAAACAGCGATTTCGGTGATTCTGCACACTTGTAACAACGGGATCATGTAGATTATCACTGAAAATGCATATCTCAGCTGGAAACCCTACGAAACCGAAGATATCGCAGTTTCCGCATGTCAAACGCACTGTGGAGTGCTGAAAACACCAGAAAACGTGATTCATGCATTCAATATCACGAAAACAGTGGTTTCGGTGATTCTGCTCACTTGTAACAGCAGGATAATGAAGACTATCACTGACAATGCATATCTCAGCTGGAAACCCAAATATACCGAAGATATTTCTGTTTCCGCATGTCAAACGCACTGCGGACTGCTCAAAACACCAGGAAACGTGTTTTTCGCATTCAATAGCACGAAACCAGCGATTTCGGTGATTCTGCACTCCTGTAAAAGCAGAGTCATGAATTTATCACTGAAAATGCATATCTCAGCTGGAAACCCAAAGATACCAAAGATATCGCAGTTTCCGCATGTCAAACGCACTGTGGAGTTCTGAAAACACCAGGACACGTGTTCTTCGCATTCAATAGCACGAACACAGCGATTTCGGTGATTCTGCAAACTTGAAACAGCAGAATCATGAATTTATCACTGAAAATGCATATCTCAGCTGGAAACCCAACGAAACCGAAGATATCACAGTTTCCGCAAGTCAAACGCAATGTGGAGTGCTGAAAACACCAGGAAACGTGTTTTTCGCATTCAGTAGCACGAACACAGCGATTTCCGTGATTCTGCAAACTTGAAACAGCAGAATCATGAATTTATCACTGAAAATGCATATCGCAGCTGGAAACCCAACGAAACCGAAGATATCACAGTTTCCGCATGTCAAACGCACTGTGGAGTTTTGAAAACACCAGGAAACGTGTTTTTCGCATTCAATAGCACGAAACCAGCGATTTCGGTGATTCTGCACACCTGCAAAAGCAGAATCATGAATTTATCACTGAAAATGCATATCTCAGCTGGAAACCCAAAGATACCAAAGATATCGCAGTTTCCGCATGTTAAACGCACTGTGGTGTTCTGAAAACACCAGGAAACGTGTTCTTCGCATTCAATAGCACGACAACAGCGATTTCGGTGATTCTGCACACTTGTAACAGCAGAATCATGAATTTATCACTGAAAATGCATATCTCAGCTGGAAACCCAACGAAACCCAAGGTATCACAGTTTCCGCAAGTCAAACGCAATGTGGAGTGCTGAAAACACCAGGAAACGTGTTTTTCGCATTCAGTACCACGAACACAGCGATTTCCGTGATTCTGCAAACTTGAAACAGCAGAATCATGAATTTATCACTGAAAATGCATATCGCAGCTGGAAACCCAACGAAACCGAAGATATCACAGTTTCCGCATGTCAAACGCACTGTGGAGTGCTGAAAACACCAGAAAACGTGATTCATGCATTCAATATCACGAAAACAGCGGTTTCGGTGATTCTGCTCACTTGTAACAGCAGGATAATGAAGACTATCACTGACAATGCATATCTCAGCTGGAAACCCAACTATACCGAAGATATTTCTGTTTCCGCATGTCAAACGCACTGCGGACTGCTCAAAACACCAGGAAACGTGTTTTTCGTATTCAATAGCACGAAACCAGCGATTTCGGTGATTCTGCACTCCCGTAAAAGCAGAATCATGAATTTATCACTGAAAATGCATATCTCAGCTGGAAACCCAAAGATACCAAAGATATCGCAGTTTCCGCATGTCAAACGCACTGTGGAGTTCTGAAAACACCAGGAAACGTGTTCTTCGCATTCAATAGCACGAAAACAGCGATTTCGGTGATTTCTGCACTCCTGTAAAAGCAGAATCATGAATTTATCACTGAAAATACATATCTCAGCTGGAAACCCAATGATACCAAAGATATCGCAGTTTCCGCATGTCAAACGCACTGTGGAGTTCTGAAAACACCAGGAAACGTGTTTTTCGCATTCAGTAGCACGAAAACAGCGATTTCGGTGATTCTGCACACTTGTAACAACGGGATCATGTAGATTATCACTGAAAATGCATATCTCAGCTGGAAACCCAAAGATACCAAAGATATCGCAGTTTCCGCATGTCAAACGCACTGTGGAGTTCTGAAAACACCAGGAAACGTGTTTTTCGCATTCAATAGCACGAAAACAGCGATTTCGGTGATTCTGCACTCCTGTAAAAGCAGAATCATGAATTTATCACTGAAAATACATATCTCAGCTGGAAACCCAAACATACCAAAGATATCGCAGTTTCCGCATGTCAAACGCACTGTGGAGTTCTGAAAACACCAGGAAACGTGTTTTTCGCATTCAGTAGCACGAAAACAGCGATTTCGGTGATTCTGCACACTTGTAACAACGGGATCATGTAGATTATCACTGAAAATGCATATCTCAGCTGGAAACCCAACGAAACCGAAGATATCGCAGTTTCCGCATGTCAAACGCACTGTGGAGTGCTGAAAACACCAGAAAACGTGATTCATGCATTCAATATCACGAAAACAGCGGTTTCGGTGATTCTGCTCACTTGTAACAGCAGGATAATGAAGACTATCACTGACAATGCATATCTCAGCTGGAAACCCAAATATACCGAAGATATTTCTGTTTCCGCATGTCAAACGCACTGCGGACTGCTCAAAACACCAGGAAACGTGTTTTTCGCATTCAATAGCACGAAACCAGCGATTTCGGTGATTCTGCACTCCTGTAAAAGCAGAGTCATGAATTTATCACTGAAAATGCATATCTCAGCTGGAAACCCAAAGATACCAAAGATATCGCAGTTTCCGCATGTCAAACGCACTGTGGAGTTCTGAAAACACCAGGACACGTGTTCTTCGCATTCAATAGCACGAACACAGCGATTTCGGTGATTCTGCAAACTTGAAACAGCAGAATCATGAATTTATCACTGAAAATGCATATCTCAGCTGGAAACCCAACGAAACCGAAGATATCACAGTTTCCGCAAGTCAAACGCAATGTGGAGTGCTGAAAACACCAGGAAACGTGTTTTTCGCATTCAGTAGCACGAACACAGCGATTTCCGTGATTCTGCAAACTTGAAACAGCAGAATCATGAATTTATCACTGAAAATGCATATCGCAGCTGGAAACCCAACGAAACCGAAGATATCACAGTTTCCGCATGTCAAACGCACTGTGGAGTTTTGAAAACACCAGGAAACGTGTTTTTCGCATTCAATAGCACGAAACCAGCGATTTCGGTGATTCTGCACACCTGCAAAAGCAGAATCATGAATTTATCACTGAAAATGCATATCTCAGCTGGAAACCCAAAGATACCAAAGATATCGCAGTTTCCGCATGTTAAACGCACTGTGGTGTTCTGAAAACACCAGGAAACGTGTTCGTCGCATTCAATAGCACGACAACAGCGATTTCGGTGATTCTGCACACTTGTAACAGCAGCATCATGAATTTATCACTGAAAATGCATATCTCAGCTGGAAACCCAACGAAACCCAAGGTATCACAGTTTCCGCAAGTCAAACGCAATGTGGAGTGCTGAAAACACCAGGAAACGTGTTTTTCGCATTCAGTACCACGAACACAGCGATTTCCGTGATTCTGCAAACTTGAAACAGCAGAATCATGAATTTATCACTGAAAATGCATATCGCAGCTGGAAACCCAACGAAACCGAAGATATCACAGTTTCCGCATGTCAAACGCACTGTGGAGTGCTGAAAACACCAGAAAACGTGATTCATGCATTCAATATCACGAAAACAGCGGTTTCGGTGATTCTGCTCACTTGTAACAGCAGGATAATGAAGACTATCACTGACAATGCATATCTCAGCTGGAAACCCAACTATACCGAAGATATTTCTGTTTCCGCATGTCAAACGCACTGCGGACTGCTCAAAACACCAGGAAACGTGTTTTTCGTATTCAATAGCACGAAACCAGCGATTTCGGTGATTCTGCACTCCTGTAAAAGCAGAATCATGAATTTATCACTGAAAATGCATATCTCAGCTGGAAACCCAAAGATACCAAAGATATCGCAGTTTCCGCATGTCAAACGCACTGTGGAGTTCTGAAAACACCAGGAAACGTGTTCTTCGCATTCAATAGCACGAAAACAGCGATTTCGGTGATTCTGCAAACTTGAAACAGCAGAATCATGAATTTATCACTGAAAATGCATATCTCAGCTGGAAACCCTACGAAACCGAAGATATCACAGTTTCCGCATGTCAAACGCAATGTGGAGTGCTGAAAACACCAGGAAACGTGTTTTTCGCATTCAGTAGCACGAAAACAGCGATTTCGGTGATTCTGCACACTTCTCACAGAAGAATATCCAAGATTATCATAGATAATGCATGTCGCAGCTGGCAACCCCTCGAAAACGAAGATATCGCGGTTTCCGCAAATCAAACGCAATGTGGAGTGCTGAAAACACCAGGAAACGTGTTTTCGCATTCAATAGCACGAACACAGCGATTTCGGTGATTTCTGCACTCCTGTAAAAGCAGAATCATGAATTTATCACTGAAAATACATATCTCAGCTGGAAACCCAATGATACCAAAGATATCGCAGTTTCCGCATGTCAAACGCACTGTGGAGTTCTGAAAACACCAGGAAACGTGTTTTTCGCATTCAGTAGCACGAAAACAGCGATTTCGGTGATTCTGCACACCTGTAAAAGCAGAATCATGAATTTATCACTGAAAATGCATATCTCAGCTGGAAACCCAAAGATACCAAAGATATCGCAGTTTCCGCATGTCAAACGCACTGTGGAGTTCTGAAAACACCAGGACACGTGTTCTTCGCATTCAATAGCACGAACACAGCGATTTCGGTGATTCTGCAAACTTGAAACAGCAGAATCATGAATTTATCACTGAAAATGCATATCTCAGCTGGAAACCCAACGAAACCGAAGATATCACAGTTTCCGCAAGTCAAACGCAATGTGGAGTGCTGAAAACACCAGGAAACGTGTTTTTCGCATTCAATAGCACGAAAACAGCGATTTCGGTGATTTCTGCACTCCTGTAAAAGCAGAATCATGAATTTATCACTGAAAATACATATCTCAGCTGGAAACCCAATGATACCAAAGATATCGCAGTTTCCGCATGTCAAACGCACTGTGGAGTTCTGAAAACACCAGGAAACGTGTTTTTCGCATTCAGTAGCACGAAAACAGCGATTTCGGTGATTCTGCACACTTGTAACAACGGGATCATGTAGATTATCACTGAAAATGCATATCTCAGCTGGAAACCCAACGAAACCGAAGATATCGCAGTTTCCGCATGTCAAACGCACTGTGGAGTGCTGAAAACACCAGAAAACGTGATTCATGCATTCAATATCACGAAAACAGCGGTTTCGGTGATTCTGCTCACTTGTAACAGCAGGATAATGAAGACTATCACTGACAATGCATATCTCAGCTGGAAACCCAACTATACCGAAGATATTTCTGTTTCCGCATGTCAAACGCACTGCGGAGTGCTGAAAACACCAGGAAACGTGTTTTTCGCATTCAATAGCACGATACCAGCGATTTCGGTGATTCTGCACACCTGTAAAAGCAGAATCATGAATTTATCACTGAAAATGCATATCTCAGCTGGAAACCCAAAGATACCAAAGATATCGCAGTTTCCGCATGTCAAACGCACTGTGGAGTTCTGAAAACACCAGGACACGTGTTCTTCGCATTCAATAGCACGAACACAGCGATTTCGGTGATTCTGCAAACTTGAAACAGCAGAATCATGAATTTATCACTGAAAATGCATATCTCAGCTGGAAACCCAACGAAACCGAAGATATCACAGTTTCCGCAAGTCAAACGCACTGTGGAGTTCTGAAAACACCAGGACACGTGTTCTTCGCATTCAATAGCACGAACACAGCGATTTCGGTGATTCTGCAAACTTGAAACAGCAGAATCATGAATTTATCACTGAAAATGCATATCTCAGCTGGAAACCCAACGAAACCGAAGATATCACAGTTTCCGCAAGTCAAACGCAATGTGGAGTGCTGAAAACACCAGGAAACGTGTTTTTCGCATTCAATAGCACGAAACCAGCGATTTCGGTGATTCTGCACACCTGCAAAAGCAGAATCATGAATTTATCACTGAAAATGCATATCTCAGCTGGAAACCCAAAGATACCAAAGATATCGCAGTTTCCGCATGTTAAACGCACTGTGGTGTTCTGAAAACACCAGGAAACGTGTTCTTCGCATTCAATAGCACGAAAACAGCGATTTCGGTGATTCTGCACACTTGTAACAGCAGAATCATGAATTTATCACTGAAAATGCATATCTCAGCTGGAAACCCAACGAAACCGAAGATATCACAGTTTCCGCAAGTCAAACGCAATGTGGAGTGCTGAAAACACCAGGAAACGTGTTTTTCGCATTCAGTAGCACGAACACAGCGATTTCCGTGATTCTGCAAACTTGAAACAGCAGAATCATGAATTTATCACTGAAAATGCATATCGCAGCTGGAAACCCAACGAAACCGAAGATATCACAGTTTCCGCATGTCAAACGCACTGTGGAGTGCTGAAAACACCAGAAAACGTGATTCATGCATTCAATATCACGAAAACAGCGGTTTCGGTGATTCTGCTCACTTGTAACAGCAGGATAATGAAGACTATCACTGACAATGCATATCTCAGCTGGAAACCCAACGAAACCGAAGATATCACAGTTTCCGCATGTCAAACGCACTGTGGAGTTCTGAAAACACCAGGAAACGTGTTTTTCGCATTCAATAGCACGAAACCATCGATTTCGGTGATTCTGCACTCCTGTAAAAGCAGAATCATGAATTTATCACTGACAATGCATATCTCAGCTGGAAACCCAAAGATACCAAAGATATCGCAGTTTCCGCATGTCAAACGCACTGTGGAGTTCTGAAAACACCAGGAAACGTGTTCTTCGCATTCAATAGCACGAAAACAGCGATTTCGGTGATTCTGCAAACTTGAAACAGCAGAATCATGAATTTATCACTGAAAATGCATATCTCAGCTGGAAACCCTACGAAACCGAAGATATCACAGTTTCCGCATGTCAAACGCAATGTGGAGTGCTGAAAACACCAGAAAACGTGTTTTTCGCATTCAGTAGCACGAAAACAGCGATTTCGGTGATTCTGCACACTTCTCACAGAAGAATATCCAAGATTATCATAGATAATGCATGTCGCAGCTGGCAACCCCTCGAAAACGAAGATATCGCGGTTTCCGCAAATCAAACGCAATGTGGAGTGCTGAAAACACCAGGAAACGTGTTTTCGCATTCAATAGCACGAACACAGCGATTTCGGTGATTCTGCAAACTTGAAACAGCAGAATCATGAATTTATCACTGAAAATGCATATCTCAGCTGGAAACCCAACGAAACCGAAGATATCACAGTTTCCGCAAGTCAAACGCACTTTGGAGTTCTGAAAACACCAGGAAACGTGTTTTTCGCATTCAATAGCACGAAAACAGCGATTTCGGTGATTTCTGCACTCCTGTAAAAGCAGAATCATGAATTTATCACTGAAAATACATATCTCAGCTGGAAACCCAATGATACCAAAGATATCGCAGTTTCCGCATGTCAAACGCACTGTGGTGTTCTGAAAACACCAGGAAACGTGTTTTTCGCATTCAGTAGCACGAAAACAGCGATTTCGGTGATTCTGCACACTTGTAACAACGGGATCATGTAGATTATCACTGAAAATGCATATCTCAGCTGGAAACCCAACGAAACCGAAGATATCGCAGTTTCCGCATGTCAAACGCACTGTGGAGTGCTGAAAACACCAGAAAACGTGATTCATGCATTCAATATCACGAAAACAGCGGTTTCGGTGATTCTGCTCACTTGTAACAGCAGGATAATGAAGACTATCACTGACAATGCATATCTCAGCTGGAAACCCAACTATACCGAAGATATTTCTGTTTCCGCATGTCAAACGCACTGCGGACTGCTCAAAACACCAGGAAACGTGTTTTTCGCATTCAATAGCACGAAACCAGCGATTTCGGTGATTCTGCACTCCTGTAAAAGCAGAATCATGAATTTATCACTGAAAATGCATATCTCAGCTGGAAACCCAAAGATACCAAAGATATCGCAGTTTCCGCATGTCAAACGCACTGTGGAGTTCTGAAAACACCAGGAAACGTGTTCTTCGCATTCAATAGCACGAAAACAGCGATTTCGGTGATTCTGCAAACTTGAAACAGCAGAATCATGAATTTATCACTGAAAATGCATATCTCAGCTGGAAACCCTACGAAACCGAAGATATCACAGTTTCCGCATGTCAAACGCAATGTGGAGTGCTGAAAACACCAGGAAACGTGTTTTTCGCATTCAACAGCACGAAAACAGCGATTTCGGTGATTCTGCTCACTTGTAACAGCACGATAATGAAGACTATCACTGACAATGCATATCTCAGCTGGAAACCCAACTATACCGAAGATATTTCTGTTTCCGCATGTCAAACGCACTGCGGACTGCTCAAAACACCAGGAAACGTGTTTTTCGCATTCAATAGCACGAAACCAGCGATTTCGGTGATTCTGCACTCCTGTAAAAGCAGAATCATGAATTTATCACTGAAAATGCATATCTCAGCTGGAAACCCAAAGATACCAAAGATATCGCAGTTTCCGCATGTCAAACGCACTGTGGAGTTCTGAAAACACCAGGACACGTGTTCTTCGCATTCAATAGCACGAACACAGCGATTTCGGTGATTCTGCAAACTTGAAACAGCAGAATCATGAATTTATCACTGAAAATGCATATCTCAGCTGGAAACCCAACGAAACCGAAGATATCACAGTTTCCGCAAGTCAAACGCAATGTGGAGTGCTGAAAACACCAGGAAACGTGTTTTTCGCATTCAGTAGCACGAACACAGCGATTTCCGTGATTCTGCAAACTTGAAACAGCAGAATCATGAATTTATCACTGAAAATGCATATCGCAGCTGGAAACCCAACGAAACCGAAGATATCACAGTTTCCGCATGTCAAACGCACTGTGGAGTTCTGAAAACACCAGGAAACGTGTTTTTCGCATTCAATAGCACGAAACCAGCGATTTCGGTGATTCTGCACTCCTGTAAAAGCAGAATCATGAATTTATCACTGAAAATGCATATCTCAGCTGGAAACCCAAAGATACCAAAGATATCGCAGTTTCCGCATGTCAAACGCACTGTGGAGTTCTGAAAACACCAGGAAACGTGTTCTTCGCATTCAATAGCACGAAAACAGCGATTTCGGTGATTCTGCAAACTTGAAACAGCAGAATCATGAATTTATCACCGAAAATGCATATCTCAGCTGGAAACCCTACGAAACCGAAGATATTACAGTTTCCGCATGTCAAACGCATTGTGGAGTGCTGAAAACACCAGGAAACGTGTTTTTCGCATTCAATAGCACGGAAACAGCGATTTCGGTGATTCTGAACACTTCTCACATAAGAATATCCAAGATTATCATAGATAATGCATGTCGCAGCTGGCAACCCCACGAAAACGAAGATATCGCGGTTTCCGCAAATCAAACGCACTGTGGAGTGCTGAAAACACCAGGAAACGTGTTTTTCGCATTCAACAGCACGAAAACAGCGATTTCGGTGATTCTGCAAACTTGAAACAGCAGAATCATGAATTTATCACTGAAAATGCATATCTCAGCTGGAAACCCAACGAAACCGAAGATATCACAGTTTCCGCAAGTTAAACGCAATGTGGAGTGCTGAAAACACCAGGAAACGTGTTTTCGCATTCAGTAGCACGAAAACAGCGATTTCGGTGATTCTGCACACTTGTAACAACGGGATCATGTAGATTATCACTGAAAATGCATATCTCAGCTGGAAGCCCAACGAAACCGAAGATATCGCAGTTTCCGCATGTCAAACGCACTGTGGAGTGCTGAAAACACCAGAAAACGTGATTCATGCATTCAATATCACGAAAACAGCGGTTTCGGTGATTCTGCTCACTTGTAACAGCAGGATAATGAAGACTATCACTGACAATGCATATCTCAGCTGGAAACCCAACTATACCGAAGATATTTCTGTTTCCGCATGTCAAACGCACTGCGGACTGCTGAAAACAGCAGGAAACGTGTTTTTCGCATTCAATATCACGAAACCAGCGATTTCGGTGATTCTGCACTCCTGTAAAAGCAGAATCATGAATTTATCACTGAAAATGCATATCTCAGCTGGAAACCCAAAGATACCAAAGATATCGCAGTTTCCGCATGTCAAACGCACTGTGGAGTTCTGAAAACACCAGGAAACGTGTTCTTCGCATTCAATAGCACGAAAACAGCGATTTCGGTGATTCTGCAAACTTGAAACAGCAGAATCATGAATTTATCACTGAAAATGCATATCTCAGCTGGAAACCCTACGAAACCGAAGATATCACAGTTTCCGCATGTCAAACGCAATGTGGAGTGCTGAAAACACCAGGAAACGTGTTTTTCGCATTCAATAGCACGGAAACAGCGATTTCGGTGATTCTGCACACTTCTCACAGAAGAATATCCAAGATTATCATAGATAATGCATGTCGCAGCTGGCAACCCCACGAAAACGAAGATATCGCGGTCTCCGCAAATCAAACGCACTGTGGAGTGCTGAAAACACCAGGAAACGTGTTTTTCGCATTCAACAGCACGAAAACAGCGATTTCGGTGATTCTGCAAACTTGAAACAGCAGAATCATGAATTTATCACTGAAAATGCATATCTCAGCTGGAAACCCAACGAAACCGAAGATATCACAGTTTCCGCAAGTCAAACGCAATGTGGAGTGCTGAAAACACCAGGAAACGTGTTTTCGCATTCAATAGCACGAACACAGCGATTTCGGTGATTCTGCAAACTTGAAACAGCAGAATCATGAATTTATCACTGAAAATGCATATCTCAGCTGGAAACCCAACGAAACCGAAGATATCACAGTTTCCGCAAGTCAAACGCACTGTGGAGTTCTGAAAACACCAGGAAACGTGTTTTTCGCATTCAATAGGACGAAAACAGCGATTTCGGTGATTTCCGCACTCCTGTATAAGCAGAATCATGAATTTATCACTGAAAATACATATCTCAGCTGGAAACCCAATGATACCCAAAGATATCGCAGTTTCCGCATGTCAAACGCACTGTGGAGTTCTGAAAACACCAGGAAACGTGTTTTTCGCATTCAGAAGCACGAAAACAGCGATTTCGGTGATTCTGCACACTTGTAACAACGGGATCATGTAGATTATCACTGAAAATGCATATCGCAGCTGGAAACCCAACGAAACCGAAGATATCACAGTTTCCGCATGTCAAACGCACTGTGGAGTTCTGAAAACACCAGGAAACGTGTTTTTCGCATTCAATAGCACGAAACCATCGATTTCGGTGATTCTGCACTCCTGTAAAAGCAGAATCATGAATTTATCACTGACAATGCATATCTCAGCTGGAAACCCAAAGATACCAAAGATATCGCAGTTTCCGCATGTCAAACGCACTGTGGAGTTCTGAAATCAGCAGGAAACGTGTTCTTCGCATTCAATAGCACGAAAACAGCGATTTCGGTGATTCTGCAAACTTGAAACAGCAGAATCATGAATTTATCACTGAAAATGCATATCTCAGCTGGAAACCCTACGAAACCGAAGATATCACAGTTTCCGCATGTCAAACGCACTGCGGACTGCTGAAAACAGCAGGAAACGTGTTTTTCGCATTCAATAGCACGAAACCAGCGATTTCGGTGATTCTGCACTCCTGTAAAAGCAGAATCATGAATTTATCACTGAAAATGCATATCTCAGCTGGAAACCCAAAGATACCAAAGATATCGCAGTTTCCGCATGTCAAACGCACTGTGGAGTTCTGAAAACACCAGGAAACGTGTTTTCGCATTCAATAGCACGAACACAGCGATTTCGGTGATTCTGCAAACTTGAAACAGCAGAATCATGAATTTATCACTGAAAATGCATATCGCAGCTGGAAACCCAACGAAACCGAAGATATTGCAGTTTCCGCATGTCAAACGCACTGTGGAGTTCTGAAAACACCAGGAAACGTGTTTTTCGCATTCAATAGCACGAAAACAGCGATTTCGGTGATTCTGCAAACTTGAAACAGCAGAATCATGAATTTATCACTGAAAATGCATATCTCAGCTGGAAACCCAACGAAACCGAAGATATCACAGTTTCCGCAAGTCAAACGCACTGTGGAGTTCTGAAAACACCAGGAAACGTGTTTTTCGCATTCAATAGGACGAAAACAGCGATTTCGGTGATTTCCGCACTCCTGTATAAGCAGAATCATGAATTTATCACTGAAAATACATATCTCAGCTGGAAACCCAATGATACCCAAAGATATCGCAGTTTCCGCATGTCAAACGCACTGTGGAGTTCTGAAAACACCAGGAAACGTGTTTTTCGCATTCAGAAGCACGAAAACAGCGATTTCGGTGATTCTGCACACTTGTAACAACGGGATCATGTAGATTATCACTGAAAATGCATATCGCAGCTGGAAACCCAACGAAACCGAAGATATCACAGTTTCCGCATGTCAAACGCACTGTGGAGTTCTGAAAACACCAGGAAACGTGTTTTTCGCATTCAATAGCACGAAACCATCGATTTCGGTGATTCTGCACTCCTGTAAAAGCAGAATCATGAATTTATCACTGACAATGCATATCTCAGCTGGAAACCCAAAGATACCAAAGATATCGCAGTTTCCGCATGTCAAACGCACTGTGGAGTTCTGAAATCACCAGGAAACGTGTTCTTCGCATTCAATAGCACGAAAACAGCGATTTCGGTGATTCTGCAACCTTGAAACAGCAGAATCATGAATTTATCACTGAAAATGCATATCTCAGCTGGAAACCCTACGAAACCGAAGATATCACAGTTTCCGCATGTCAAACGCACTGCGGACTGCTGAAAACAGCAGGAAACGTGTTTTTCGCATTCAATAGCACGAAACCAGCGATTTCGGTGATTCTGCACTCCTGTAAAAGCAGAATCATGAATTTATCACTGAAAATGCATATCTCAGCTGGAAACCCAAAGATACCAAAGATATCGCAGTTTCCGCATGTCAAACGCACTGCGGAGTTCTGAAAACACCAGGAAACGTGTTTTCGCATTCAATAGCACGAACACAGCGATTTCGGTGATTCTGCAAACTTGAAACAGCAGAATCATGAATTTATCACTGAAAATGCATATCGCAGCTGGAAACCCAACGAAACCGAAGATATTGCAGTTTCCGCATGTCAAACGCACTGTGGAGTTCTGAAAACACCAGGAAACGTGTTTTTCGCATTCAATAGCACGAAAACAGCGATTTCGGTGATTCTGCAAACTTGAAACAGCAGAATCATGAATTTATCACTGAAAATGCATATCTGAGCTGGAAACCCAACGAAACCGAAGATATCACAGTTTCCGCAAGTCAAACGCAATGTGGAGTGCTGAAAACACCAGGAAACGTGTTTTCGCATTCAATAGCACGAACACAGCGATTTCGGTGATTCTGCAAACTTGAAACAGCAGAATCATGAATTTATCACTGAAAATGCATATCTCAGCTGGAAACCCAAGTATACCGAAGATATTTCTGTTTCCGCATGTCATACGCACTGCGGACTGCTAAAAACACCAGGAAACGTGTTTTTCGCATTCAATAGTACGAAACCAGCGATTTCGGTGATTCTGCACTCCTGTAAAAGCAGAATCATGAATTTATCACTGAAAATGCATATCTCAGCTGGAAACCCAAAGATACCAAAGATATCGCAGTTTCCGCTTGTCAAACGCACTGTGGAGTTCTGAAAACACCAGGAAACGTGTTCTTCGCATTCAATAGCACGAAAACAGCGATTTCGGTGATTCTGCAAACTTGAAACAGCAGAATAATGAATTTATCACTGAAAATGCATATCTCAGCTGGAAACCCAACGAAACCGAAGATATCACAGTTTCCGCAAGTCAAACGCAATGTGGAGTGCTGAAAACACCAGGAAACGTGTTTTCGCATTCAATAGCACGAACACAGCGATTTCGGTGATTCTGCAAATTTGAAACAGCAGAATCATGAATTTATCACTGAAAATGCATATCTCAGCTGGAAACCCAACGAAACCGAAGATATCGCAGTTTCCGCTAGTCAAACGCACTGTGGAGTGCTGAAAACACCAGGAAACGTGTTTTTCGCATTCAATAGCACGAAAACAGCGATTTGGGTGTTTCTGCACACCTGTAACAGCAGAATCATGAATTATTCACTGAAAATGCATAACTCAGCTGGAAACCCAACGAAACCGAAGATATCGCAGTTTCCGCTTGTCAAACGCACTGTGGAGTTCTGAAAACACCAGGAAACGTGTTCTTCGCATTCAATAGCACGAAAACAGCGATTTCGGTGATTCTGCAAACTTGAAACAGCAGAATCATGAATTTATCACTGAAAATGCATATCTCAGCTGGAAACCCAACGAAACCGAAGATATCGCAGTTTCCGCTTGTCAAACGCACTGTGGAGTGCTGAAAACACCAGGAAACGTGTTTTCGCATTCAATAGCACGAACACAGCGATTTCGGTGATTCTGCATACTTCTCATAGAAGAATATCCAAGATTATCATAGATAATGCATGTCGCAGCTGGCAACCCCACGAAAACGAAGATATCGCGGTTTCCGCAAATCAAACGCACTGTGGAATGCTGAAGACACCAGGAACCGTGTTTTTCGCATTCAATAGCACGAAAACAGCGATTTCGGTGATTCTGCAAACTTGAAACAGCAGAATCATGAATTTATCACTGAAAATGCATATCTCAGCTGGAAACCCAAAGATACCAAAGATATCGCAGTTTCCGCATGTCAAACGCACTGTGGAGTTCTGAAAACACCAGGAAACGTGTTTTCGCATTCAATAGCACGAACACAGCGATTTCGGTGATTCTGCAAACTTGAAACAGCAGAATCATGAATTTATCACTGAAAATGCATATCTCAGCTGGAAACCCAATGATACCAAAGATATCGCAGTTTCCGCAAGTCAAACGCAATGTGGAGTGCTGAAAACACCAGGAATCGTGTTTTCGCATTCAATAGCACGAACACAGCGATTTCGGTGATTCTGCAAACTTGAAACAGCAGAATCATGAATTTATCACTGAAAATGCATATCTCAGCTGGAAATCCAACGAAACCGAAGATATCACAGTTTCCGCAAGTCAAACGCACTGTGGAGTGCTGAAAACACCAGGAAACGTGTTTTTCGCATTCAATAGCACGAAAACAGCGATTTGGGTGTTTCTGCACACCTGTAACAGCAGAATCATGAATTGTTCACTGAAAATGCATAACTCAGCTGGAAACCCAACGAAACCGAAGATATCGCAGTTTCCGCTTGTCAAACGCACTGTGGAGTTCTGAAAACACCAGGAAACGTGTTCTTCGCATTCAATAGCACGAAAACAGCGATTTCGGTGATTCTGCAAACTTGAAACAGCAGAATCATGAATTTATCACTGAAAATGCATATCTCAGCTGGAAACCCAACGAAACCGAAGATATCGCAGTTTCCGCTTGTCAAACGCACTGTGGAGTGCTGAAAACACCAGGAAACGTGTTTTCGCATTCAATAGCACGAACACAGCGATTTCGGTGATTCTGCATACTTCTCATAGAAGAATATCCAAGATTATCATAGATAATGCATGTCGCAGCTGGCAACCCCACGAAAACGAAGATATCGCGGTTTCCGCAAATCAAACGCACTGTGGAATGCTGAAGACACCAGGAACCGTGTTTTTCGCATTCAATAGCACGAAAACAGCGATTTCGGTGATTCTGCAAACTTGAAACAGCAGAATCATGAATTTATCACTGAAAATGCATATCTCAGCTGGAAACCCAAAGATACCAAAGATATCGCAGTTTCCGCATGTCAAACGCACTGTGGAGTTCTGAAAACACCAGGAAACGTGTTTTCGCATTCAATAGCACGAACACAGCGATTTCGGTGATTCTGCAAACTTGAAACAGCAGAATCATGAATTTATCACTGAAAATGCATATCTCAGCTGGAAACCCAATGATACCAAAGATATCGCAGTTTCCGCAAGTCAAACGCAATGTGGAGTGCTGAAAACACCAGGAATCGTGTTTTCGCATTCAATAGCACGAACACAGCGATTTCGGTGATTCTGCAAACTTGAAACAGCAGAATCATGAATTTATCACTGAAAATGCATATCTCAGCTGGAAACCCAACGAAACCGAAGATATCACAGTTTCCGCAAGTCAAACGCAATGTGGAGTGCTGAAAACACCAGGAAACGTGTTTTCGCATTCAATAGCACGAACACAGCGATTTCGGTGATTCTGCAAACTTGAAACAGCAGAATCATGAATTTATCGCTGAAAATGCATATCTCAGCTGGAAACCCAACTATACCGAAGATATTTCTGTTTCCGCATGTCATACGCACTGCGGACTGCTAAAAACACCAGGAAACGTGTTTTTCGCATTCAATAGTACGAAACCAGCGATTTCGGTGATTCTGCACACTTGTCACAGATCCATCTCGAAGATTATCACTGAAAATGCATATCTCAGCTGGAAGCCCAACGAAACAGAAGATATCGCAGTTTCCGAATATCAAACGCAGTGTGGAGTACTGAAAACACCAGAAAACGTGTTTTTCGCATTCAATAGCAGGCAAAGAACGATTTCGGTGATTCTACACACTTGTCACAGAAGAATCTCGATGATTATCACTGAAAATGCATATCTCAGCTGGAAACCCAACGAAACCGAAGATATCACAGTTTCCGCATGTCAAACGCACTGTGGAGTTC
The DNA here is from genome assembly GCA_951804975.1 of Anthophora plumipes. Taxonomy (NCBI): domain Eukaryota; kingdom Metazoa; phylum Arthropoda; class Insecta; order Hymenoptera; family Apidae; genus Anthophora; species Anthophora plumipes. Next base: position 453,878 of record CATORF010000581.1, on the reverse strand, counting down.
TGAAAACACCAGGAAACGTGTTTTTCGCATTCACTAGCATGAAGCCAGCGATTTCGGTGATTCTGCACTCCTGTAAAAGCAGAATCATGAATTTATCACTGAAAATGCATATCTCAGCTGGAAACCCAAAGATACCAAAGATATCACAGTTTCCGCAAGTCAAACGCAATGTGGAGTGCTGAAAACACCAGGAAACGTGTTTTTCGCATTCACTAGCATGAAGCCAGCGATTTCGGTGATTTCTGCACTCCTGTAAAAGCAGAATCATGAATTTATCACTGAAAATACATATCTCAGCTGGAAACCCAATGATACCAAAGATATCGCAGTTTCCGCATATCAAACGCACTGTGGAGTGCTGAAAGCGCCAGAAAAGGTGTTTTTCGCATTCAATAGCTCGAAAACAGAGAATTCGGTGATTCTGCACACTTGTCACAGATCCATCTCGAAGATTATCACTGAAAATGCATATCTCAGCGGAAGCCCAACGAAACAGAAGATATCGCAGTTTCCGAATATCAAACGCACTGTGGAGTGCTGAAAGCACCAGAAAACCTGTTTTTCGCATGAAGTTGCACGAAAACAGCGAATTCGGTGATTCTGCACACTTGTCACAGATCCATCTCGAAGATTATCACTGAAAATGCATATCTCAGCTGGAAGCCCAACGAAACAGAAGATATCGCAGTTTCCGAATATCAAACGCAGTGTGGAGTGCTGAAAACACCAGAAAACGTGTTTTTCGAATTCAATAGCAGGCAAAGACCGATTTCGGTGATTCTACACACTTGTCACAGAAGAATCTCGATGATTATCACTGAAAATGCATATCTCAGGTGGAATCCCAACGAAACCGAAGATATCGCAGTTTCCGAATATCAAACGCACTGTGGAGTGCTGAAAGCACCAGAAAACCTGTTTTTCGCATGAAGTTGCACGAAAACAACGAATTCGGTGATTCTGCACACTTGTCACAGATCCATCTCGAAGACTATCACTGAAAATGCATATCTCAGCTGGAAGCCCAACGAAACAGAAGATATCGCAGTTTCCGAATATCAAACGCAGTGTGGAGTGCTGACAACACCAGAAAACGTGTTTTTCGCATTCAATAGCAGGCAAAGAACGATTTCGGTGATTCTACACATTTGTCACAGAAGAATCTCGATGATTATCACTGAAAATGCATATCTCAGCTGGTAACCCAACGAAACCGAAGATATCGCAGTTTTCGAATATCAAACGCACTGTGGAGTGCTGAAAGCACCAGAAAAGATGTATTTCGCATTCAATAGCACGAAAACAGCGATTTGGGAGAATCTGCATACTTCTCACAGAAGAATATCCAAGATTATCATAGAAAATGCATGTCTCAGCTGGAAACCCAACGAAAACGGAGGTATCGCAGTTTCAGCATATCAAACGCACTGTGGAGTGCTGAAAGCGCCTGAAAAGGTGTTTTTCGCATTCAATAGCATGATAACAGCGAATTCGGTGATTCTGCACACTTGTCACGGAACCATCTGGAAGAATACCACAGAAAATGCATATCTCAGCTGGAATCCCAACGAAACCGAAGATATCGCAGTTTCCGAATACCAAACGCACTGTGGAGTGCTGAAAGCACCAGAAAACATGTTTTTCGCATTCAATAGCACGAAAAGACCGATTTTGGTTTTTCTACACACTTGTCACAGAAGAATCTCGATGATTATAACTGAAAAAGCATATCTCAGCTGGAAACCCAACGAAACCGAAGATATCGCAGTTTCCAAATAGCAAGCGCTCTGTGGAGTGCTGAATACACCAGGAAACGTGTTATTCGCATTCAATAGCACGAAAACAGCGATTTCGGTGATTATGCACACTTGTCACAGGAGCAACTCGAAGATTATCACTGAAAATGCATATCTCAGCTGGAAGCCCAACGAAACAGAAGATATCGCAGTTTCCGAATATCAAACGCACTGTGGAGTGCTGAAAACACCAGAAAACGTATTTTTCGCATTCAATAGCAGGCAAAGAACGATTTCGGTGATTCTACACACTTGTCACAGAAGAATCTCGATGATTATCACTGAAAATGCATATCTCAGCTGGAAACCCAACGAAACCGAAGATATCACAGTTTCCGCATGTCAAACGCAATGTGGAGTGCTGAAAACACCAGGAAACGTGTTTTTCGCATTCAATAGCACGAAAACAGCGATTTGGGTGTTTCTGCACACCTGTAACAGCAGAATCATGAATTTATCACTGAAAATGCATATCTCAGCTGGAAACCCAACGAAACCGTAGATATCGCGGTTTCCGCATGTCAAACGCACTGTCGAGTGCTGAAAACACCAGACAACGTGTTTTTCGCATTCAATAGCACGAAACCAGCGATTTCGGTGATTCTGCACACCTGTAAAAGCAGAATCATGAATTTATCACTGAAAATGCATATCTCAGCTGGAATCCCAAAGATACCAAAGATATCGCAGTTTCCGCATGTTAAACCCACTGTGGTGTTCTGAAAACACCAGGAAACGTGTTCTTCGCATTCAATAGCACGAAAACAGCGATTTCGGTGATTCTGCACACTTGTAACAACGGGATCATGTAGATTATCACTGAAAATGCATATCTCAGCTGGAAACCCAACTATACCGAAGATATTTCTGTTTCCGCATGTCAAACGCACTGCGGAGTGCTGAAAACACCAGGACACGTGTTTTTCGCATTCAATAGCACGAAACCAGCGATTTCGGCGATTCTGCACACCTGTAAAAGCAGAATCATGAATTTATCACTGAAAATGCATATCTCAGCTGGAAACCCAAAGATACCAAAGATATCGCAGTTTCTGCATGTCAAACTCACTGCGGAGTGCTGAAAACACCAGAAAACGTGTTTTATGCATTCAATATCACGAAAACAGCGGTTTCGGTGATTCTGCACACTTGTAACAGCAGGATAATCAAGGTTATCACTGAAAATGCATATCTCAGCTGGAAACCCAACGAAACCGAGGATATCGCAGTTTCCGAATGTCAAACGCACTGACGAGTGCTGAAAACACCAGGACACGTGTTTTTCGCATTCAATAGCACGAAACCAGCGATTTCGGTGATTCGGCACACTTGCAACAGCAGGATAATGAAGATTATCACTGAAAATGCATATCACAGCTGGAAACCCAACGAAACCGTAGATATCGCGGTTTCCGCATGTCAAACGCACTGTCGAGTGCTGAAATCACCAGAAAAAGTGTTTTTCACATTCAATAGCACGAAGATAGCGATTTGGGTGTTTCTGCACACCTGTAACAGCAGAATCATGAATTTATCACTGAAAATGCATATCTCAGCTGGAAACCCAACGAAACCGTAGATATCGCGGTTTCCGCATGTCAAACGCACTGTCGAGTGCTGAAATCACCAGAAAAAGTGTTTTTCACATTCAATAGCACGAAGATAGCGATTTCGGTAATTCTGCATACTTCTCGCAGAAGAATATCCAAGATTATCATAGATAATTCCTGTCGCTGCTGGCAACCCCACGAAACCGAAGATATCACAGTTTCCGCATGTCAAACGCAATGTGGAGTGCTGAAAACACCAGGAATCGTGTTTTATGCAATCAATAGCACGAAAACAGCGGTTTCGGTGATTCTGCACACTTGTAACAGCAGAATCATGAATTTATCACTGAAAATGCATATCTCAGCTGGAAACCCAACGAAACGGTAGATATCGCGGTTTCCGCATGTCAAACGCACTGTCGAGTGCTGAAATCACCAGAAAAAGTGTTTTTCACATTCAATAGCACGAAGATAGCGATTTCGGTAATTCTGCATACTTCTCGCAGAAGAATATCCAAGATTATCATAGATAATTCCTGTCGCTGCTGGCAACCCCACGAAACCGAAGATATCACAGTTTCCGCATGTCAAACGCAATGTGGAGTGCTGAAAACACCAGGAATCGTGTTTTATGCAATCAATAGCCCGAAAACAGCGATTTCGGTGATGCTGCACACTTGTAACAGCAGAATCATGAATTTATCACTGAAAATACATATCTCAGCTGAAAACCCAACTGTACCGACGATATCACAGTTTCCGCAAATCAAGCGCACTGTGGAGTGCTGAAAACACCAGGAAACGTGTTTTCGCATTCAATAGCACGACAACAGCGGTTTCGGTGATTCTGCACACTTGTAACAGCAGGATAATGAAGACTATCTCTGAAAATGCATATCTCAGCTGGAAACCCAACGAAACCGTAGATATCGCTGTTTCCGCATGTCAAACGCACTGTCGAGTGCTGAAATCACCAGAAAAAGTGTTTTTCACATTCAATAGCACGAAAACAGCGATTTGGGTGTTTCTGCACACCTGTAACAGCAGAATCATGAATTAATCACTGAAAATGCATATCTCAGCTGGAAACCCAACGAAACCGTAGATATCGCGGTTTCCGCATGTCAAACGCACTGTCGAGTGCTGAAATCACCAGAAAAAGTGTTTTTCACATTCAATAGCACGAAGATAGCGATTTCGGTAATTCTGCATACTTCTCGCAGAAGAATATCCAAGATTATCATAGATAATTCCTGTCGCTGCTGGCAACCCCACGAAACCGAAGATATCACAGTTTCCGCATGTCAAACGCAATGTGGAGTGCTGAAAACACCAGGAATCGTGTTTTATGCAATCAATAGCACGAAAACAGCGGTTTCGGTGATTCTGCACACTTGTAACAGCAGAATCATGAATTTATCACTGAAAATGCATATCTCAGCTGGAAACCCAACGAAACCGTAGATATCGCGGTTTCCGCATGTCAAACGCACTGTCGAGTGCTGAAATCACCAGAAAAAGTGTTTTTCACATTCAATAGCACGAAGATAGCGATTTGGGTGTTTCTGCACACCTGTAACAGCAGAATCATGAATTTATCACTGAAAATGCATATCTCAGCTGGAAACCCAACGAAACCGTAGATATCGCGGTTTCCGCATGTCAAACGCACTGTCGAGTGCTGAAATCACCAGAAAAAGTGTTTTTCACATTCAATAGCACGAAGATAGCGATTTCGGTGATTCTGCATACTTCTCACAGAAGAATATCCAAGATTATCATAGATAATTCATGTCGCTGCTGGCAGCCCCACGGAACCGAAGAAATCACAGTTTCCGCATGTCAAACGCACTGCGGAGTGCTGAACACACCAGGAAACGTGTTTCTCGCATTCAATAGCACGAAAACAGCGATTTGGGTGTTTCTGCACACCTGTAAAAGCAGAATCATGAATTTATCACTGAAAATGCATATCTCAGCTGGAATCCCAAAGATACCAAAGATATCGCAGTTTCCGCATGTTAAACCCACTGTGGTGTTCTGAAAACACCAGGAAACGTGTTCTTCGTATTCAATAGCACGAAAACAGCGATTTCGGTGATTCTGCACACTTGTAACAACGGGATCATGTAGATTATCACTGAAAATGCATATCTCAGCTGGAAACCCAACTATACCGAAGATATTTCTGTTTCCGCATGTCAAACGCACTGCGGAGTGCTGAAAACACCAGGACACGTGTTTTTCGCATTCAATAGCACGAAACCAGCGATTTCGGCGATTCTGCACACCTGTAAAAGCAGAATCATGAATTTATCACTGAAAATGCATATCTCAGCTGGAAACCCAACGAAACCGAGGATATCGCAGTTTCCGAATGTCAAACGCACTGACGAGTGCTGAAAACACCGGGACACGTGTTTTTCGCATTCAATAGCACGAAACCAGCGATTTCGGTGATTCGGCACACTTGCAACAGCAGGATAATGAAGATTATCACTGAAAATGCATATCACAGCTGGAAACCCAACGAAACCGTAGATATCGCGGTTTCCGCATGTCAAACGCACTGTCGAGTGCTGAAATCACCAGAAAAAGTGTTTTTCACATTCAATAGCACGAAGATAGCGATTTGGGTGTTTCTGCACACCTGTAACAGCAGAATCATGAATTTATCACTGAAAATGCATATCTCAGCTGGAAACCCAACGAAACCGTAGATATCGCGGTTTCCGCATGTCAAACGCACTGTCGAGTGCTGAAATCACCAGAAAAAGTGTTTTTCACATTCAATAGCACGAAGATAGCGATTTCGGTAATTCTGCATACTTCTCGCAGAAGAATATCCAAGATTATCATAGATAATTCCTGTCGCTGCTGGCAACCCCACGAAACCGAAGATATCACAGTTTCCGCATGTCAAACGCAATGTGGAGTGCTGAAAACACCAGGAATCGTGTTTTATGCAATCAATAGCACGAAAACAGCGGTTTCGGTGATTCTGCACACTTGTAACAGCAGAATCATGAATTTATCACTGAAAATGCATATCTCAGCTGGAAACCCAACGAAACGGTAGATATCGCGGTTTCCGCATGTCAAACGCACTGTCGAGTGCTGAAATCACCAGAAAAAGTGTTTTTCACATTCAATAGCACGAAGATAGCGATTTCGGTAATTCTGCATACTTCTCGCAGAAGAATATCCAAGATTATCATAGATAATTCCTGTCGCTGCTGGCAACCCCACGAAACCGAAGATATCACAGTTTCCGCATGTCAAACGCAATGTGGAGTGCTGAAAACACCAGGAATCGTGTTTTATGCAATCAATAGCCCGAAAACAGCGATTTCGGTGATGCTGCACACTTGTAACAGCAGAATCATGAATTTATCACTGAAAATACATATCTCAGCTGAAAACCCAACTGTACCGACGATATCACAGTTTCCGCAAATCAAGCGCACTGTGGAGTGCTGAAAACACCAGGAAACGTGTTTTCGCATTCAATAGCACGACAACAGCGGTTTCGGTGATTCTGCACACTTGTAACAGCAGGATAATGAAGACTATCTCTGAAAATGCATATCTCAGCTGGAAACCCAACGAAACCGTAGATATCGCTGTTTCCGCATGTCAAACGCACTGTCGAGTGCTGAAATCACCAGAAAAAGTGTTTTTCACATTCAATAGCACGAAAACAGCGATTTGGGTGTTTCTGCACACCTGTAACAGCAGAATCATGAATTAATCACTGAAAATGCATATCTCAGCTGGAAACCCAACGAAACCGTAGATATCGCGGTTTCCGCATGTCAAACGCACTGTCGAGTGCTGAAATCACCAGAAAAAGTGTTTTTCACATTCAATAGCACGAAGATAGCGATTTCGGTAATTCTGCATACTTCTCGCAGAAGAATATCCAAGATTATCATAGATAATTCCTGTCGCTGCTGGCAACCCCACGAAACCGAAGATATCACAGTTTCCGCATGTCAAACGCAATGTGGAGTGCTGAAAACACCAGGAATCGTGTTTTATGCAATCAATAGCACGAAAACAGCGGTTTCGGTGATTCTGCACACTTGTAACAGCAGAATCATGAATTTATCACTGAAAATGCATATCTCAGCTGGAAACCCAACGAAACCGTAGATATCGCGGTTTCCGCATGTCAAACGCACTGTCGAGTGCTGAAATCACCAGAAAAAGTGTTTTTCACATTCAATAGCACGAAGATAGCGATTTGGGTGTTTCTGCACACCTGTAACAGCAGAATCATGAATTTATCACTGAAAATGCATATCTCAGCTGGAAACCCAACGAAACCGTAGATATCGCGGTTTCCGCATGTCAAACGCACTGTCGAGTGCTGAAAACACCAGGAAACGTGTTTTTCGCATTCAATAGCACGAAACCAGCGATTTCGGTGATTCGGGACACCTGTAAAAGCAGAATCATGAATTTATCACTGAAAATGCATATCTCAGCTGGAAACCCAAAGATACCAAAGATATCGCAGTTTCCGCATGTCAAACGCACTGTGGAATGCTGAAAACACCATTAAACGTGTTTTTCGCATTCACTAGCACGAAAACAGCGATTTCGGTGATTCTGCACACTTGTAACAACGGGATCATGTAGATTATCACTGAAAATGCATATCTCAGCTGGAAACCGAACGACACCGAAGATATCGCAGTTTCCGCATGTCAAACGCACTGTGGAGTGCTGAAAACACCAGAAAACGTGTTATATGCATTCAATATCACGAAAACAGCGGTTTCGGTGATTCTGCACACTTGTAACAGCAGGATAATGAAGACTATCACCGAAAATGCATATCTCAGCTGGAAACCCAACTGTTCCGACGATATCACAGTTTCCGCAAATCTAGCGTACTGTGGAGTGCTGAAAACACCAGGAAACGTGTTTTTCGCTTTCAATAGCACGAAAACAGCGATTTCGGTGATTCTGCATACTTCTCACAGAAGAATATCCAAGATTATCATAGATAATGCATGTCGCATCTGGCAACCCCACGAAAACGAAGATATCGCGGTTTCCGCAAATCAAACGGACTGTGGAGTGCTGATAACACCAGGAAACGTGTTTTTCGCATTCAATAGCACGAAAACAGCGATTTCGGTGATTCAACACACTTGTAACAGCAGAATCATGAATTTATCACTGAAAATGCATATCTCAGCTGGAAACCCAACGAAACCGAAGATATCGCAGTTTCCGCAAATCAAACGCACTGTGGAGTGCTGAAAACACCAGGAAACGTGTTTTTCGCATTCAATAGCACGAAAACAGCGATTTCGGTGATTCTACACACTTGTAACAGCAGAATCATGAATTTATCACTGAAAATGCATATCTCAGCTGGAAACCCAACGAAACCGAAGATATCGCAGTTTCCGCAAATCAAACGCACTGTGGAGTGCTGAAAACACCAGAAAACGTGTTTATGCATTCAATATCACGAAAACAGCCGTTTCGGTGATTCTGCACACTTGTAACAGCAGGATAATGAAGATTATCACTGAAAATGCATATCTCAGCTGGAAACCCAACAATACCGAAGGTATTTCTGTTTCCGCATGTCAAACGCACTGCGGAGTGCTGAAAACACCAGGAAACGTGTTTCTCGCATTCAATAGCACGAAAACAGCGATTTGGGTGTTTCTGCACACCTGTAACAGCAGAATCATGAATTAGTCACTGAAAATGCATATCTCAGCTGGAAACCCAACGAAACCGTAGATATCGCTGTTTCCGCATGTCAAACGCACTGTCGAGTTCTGAAATCACCAGAAAAAGTGTTTTTCACATTCAATAGCACGAAAACAGCGATTTGGGTGTTTCTGCACACCTGTAACAGCAGAATCATGAATTAATCACCGAAAATGCATATCTCAGCTGGAAACCCAACGAAACCGTAGATATCGCGGTTTCCGCATGTCAAACGCACTGTCGAGTGCTGAAATCACCAGAAAAAGTGTTTTTCACATTCAATAGCACGAAGATAGCGATTTCGGTAATTCTGCATACTTCTCGCAGAAGAATATCCAAGATTATCATAGATAATTCCTGTCGCTGCTGGCAACCCCACGAAACCGAAGATATCACAGTTTCCGCATGTCAAACGCAATGTGGAGTGCTGAAAACACCAGGAATCGTGTTTTATGCAATCAATAGCACGAAAACAGCGGTTTCGGTGATTCTGCACACTTGTAACGGCAGAAGCATGAATTTATCACTGAAAATGCATATCTCAGCTGGAAACCCAACGAAACCGCAGATATCGCGGTTTCCGTATGTCAAACGCACTGTCGAGTGCTGAAAGCACCAGGAAACGTGTTTTTCACATTCAATAGCACGAAGATAGCGATTTCGGTGATTCTGCATACTTCTCACAGAAGAATATCCAAGATTATCATAGATAATTCATGTCGCTGCTGGCAACCCCACGGAACCGAAGATATCGCAGTTTCCGCATGTCAAACGCACTGTGGAATGCTGAAAACACCAGGAAACGTGTTTTTCGCATTCAATAGCACGAAAACAGCGATTTCGGTGATTCTGCACACTTGTAACAACGGGATCATGTAGATTATCACTGAAAATGCATATCTCAGCTGGAAACCGAACGACACCGAAGCTATCGCAGTTTCCGCATGTCAAACGCACTGTGGAGTGCTGAAAACACCAGAAAACGTGTTTTATGCATTCAATATCACGAAAACAGCGGTTTCGGTGATTCTGCACACTTGTAACAGCAGGATAATGAAGATTATCACTGAAAATGCATAACTCAGCTGGAAACCCAACTATACCGAAGATATTTCTGTTTCCGCATGTCAAACGTACTGCGGAGTGCTGAAACCACCAGGAAACGTGTTTTTCGCATTTAATAGCACGAAAACAGCGATTTCGGTGATTCAGCACACTTGTAACAGCAGAATCATGAATTTATCACTGAAAATGCATATCTCAGCTGGAAACCCAACTATACCGAAGGTATTTCTGTTTCCGCATGTCAAACGCACTGCGGAGTGCTGAAAACACCAGGAAACGTGTTTCTCGCATTCAATAGCACGAAAACAGCGATTTGGGTGATTCAGCACACTTGTAACAGCAGAATCATGAATTTATCACTGAAAATGCATATCTCAGCTGGAAACCCAACTATACCGAAGGTATTTCTGTTTCCGCATGTCAAACGCACTGCGGAGTGCTGAAAACACCAGGAAACGTGTTTCTCGCATTCAATAGCACGAAAACAGCGATTTGGGTGTTTCTGCACACCTGTAACAGCAGAATCATGAATTAATCACTGAAAATGCATATCTCAGCTGGAAACCCAACGAAACCGTAGATATCGCGGTTTCCGCATGTCAAACGCACTGTCGAGTGCTGAAATCACCAGAAAACGTGTTTTTCGTATTTAATAGCACGAAAACAGCGATTTGGGTGTTTCTGCACACCTGTAACAGCAGAATCATGAATTTATCACTGAAAATGCATATCTCAGCTGGAAACCCAATGAAACCGAAGATATCACAGTTTCCGCAAATCAAACGCACTGTGGAGTGCTGAAAACACCAGGAAACGTGTTTTTCGCATTCAATAGCACGAAAACAGCGATTTCGGTGATTCAGCACACTTGTAACAGCAGAGTCATGAATTTATCACTGAAAATGCATATCTCAGCTGGAAACCCAACTATACCGAAGATATCGCAGTTTCCGCATGTCAAACGCACTGTGGAGTTCTGAAAACACCAGGAAACGTGTTTTTCGCCTTCAATAGCACGAAAACAGCGATTTGCGTGTTTCTTCACACCTGTAACAGCAGAATCATGAATTTATCACTGAAAATGCATATCTCAGCTGGAAACCCAACGAAACCGAAGATATCACAGTTTCCGCATGTCAAACGCACTGCGGAGTGCTGAAAACACCAGGAAACGTGTTTTTCGAATTCAATAGCACGAAACCAGCGGTTTCGGTGATTCTGCACACCTGTAAAAGCAGAATCATGAATTTATCACTGAAAATGCATATCTCAGCTAGAAACCCAACGATACCGAAGATATCGCAGTTTCCGCATGTCAAACGCACTGCGGAGTGCTGAAAACACCAGGAAACGTGTTTTTCGCATTCAATAGCACGAAAACCGCGATTTCGGTGATTCTGCACACCTGTAACAGCAGAATCATGAATTTATCACTGAAAATGCATATCTCAGCTGGAAACCCAACGAAACCGAAGATATCGCAGTTTCCGCATGTCAAACGCACTGTCGAGTGCTGAAAACACCGGGAAACGTGTTTTTCGCATTCAATAGCACAAAACCAGCGATTTCGATGATTCTGCACACCTGGAAAAGCTGAATCATGAATTTATCACTGAAAATGCATATCTCAGCTGGAAACCCAAAGATACCAAAGATATCGCAGTTTCCGCATGTCAAACGCACTGCGGAGTTCTGAAAACACCAGGAAACGTGTTTTTCGCATTCAGTCGCACGAAAAGAGCGATTGCGGTGATTCTGCACACTTGTAACAACGGAATCATGTAGATTATCACTGAAAATGCATATCTCAGCTGGAAACCCAACGAAACCGAAGATATCGCAGTTTCCGCATGTCAAACGCACTGTGGAGTTCTGAAAACACCAGAAAACGTGTTTTATACATTCAATATCACGAAAACAGCGGTTACGGTGATTCTGCACACTTGTAACAGTAGGATAATGAAGACTATCACTGAAAATGCATATCTCAGCTGGAAACCCAACTATACCGAAGATATTTCTGTTTCCGCATGTCAAACGCACTGCGGAGTGCTGAAAACACCAGGAAACGTGTTTTTCGCATTCAATAGCACGAAAACAGCGATTTCGGTGATTCTGCATACCTGTAACAGCAGAATCATGAATTTATCACTGAAAATGCATATCTCAGCTGGAAACCCAACGAAACCGAAGATATCGCCGTTTCAGCATGTCAAACGTACTGTGGAGTTCTGAAAACACCAGGAAACGTGTTTTTCGCATTCAATAGCACGAAAGCAGGCGATTTCGGTGATTCTGCACACTTGTAACAGCAGAATCATGAATTTATCACTGAAAATGCATATCTCAGCTGGAAACCCAAAGATACCGAAGATATCGCAGTTTCCGCATGTCAAACGCACTGTGGAGTGCTAAAAACACCAGAAAACGTGTTTTATGCATTCAATATCACGAAAACAGCGTTTTCGGAGATTCTGCACACTTGTAACTGCAGGATAATGAAGATTATCACTAAAAATGCATATCTCAGCTGGAAACCCAACTATACCGAAGATATTTCTGTTTCCGCGTGTCGAAAGCATTGCGGAGTGCTGAAAACACCAGGAAACGTGTTTTTCGCATTCAGTAGCACGAAAAGAGCGATTGCGGTGATTCTGCACACTTGTAACAACGGGATCATGTAGATTATCACTGAAAATGCATATCTCAGCTGGAAACCCAAAGAAACCGAAGATATCACAGTTTCCGCATGTCAAACGCACTGTGGAGTTCTGAAAACACCTGGAAACGTGTTTTTCGCATTCAATAGCACGAAAACAGGCGATTTCGGTGATTCTGCACACTTGTAAAAGCAGAATCATGAATTTATCACTGAAAATGCATATCTCAGCTGGAAACCCAACTATACCGAAGGTATTTCTGTGTCCGCATGTCAAACGCACTGCGGAGTGCTGAAAACACCAGGAAACGTGTTTCTCGCATTCCATAGCACGAAAACAGCGATTTGGGTGATTCAGCACACTTGTAACAGCAGAATCATGAATTTATCACTGAAAATGCATATCTCAGCTGGAAACCCAACTATACCGAAGGTATTTCTGTTTCCGCATGTCAAACGCACTGCGGAGTGCTGAAAACACCAGGAAACGTGTTTCTGGCATTCAATAGCACGAAAACAGCGATTTGGGTGTTTCTGCACACCTGTAACAGCAGAATCATGAATTAATCACTGAAAATGCATATCTCAGCTGGAAACCCAACGAAACCGTAGATATCGCGGTTTCCGCATGTCAAACGCACTGTCGAGTGCTGAAATCACCAGAAAACGTGTTTTTCGTATTTAATAGCACGAAAACAGCGATTTGGGTGTTTCTGCACACCTGTAACAGCAGAATCATGAATTTATCACTGAAAATGCATATCTCAGCTGGAAACCCAATGAAACCGAAGATATCACAGTTTCCGCAAATCAAACGCACTGTGGAGTGCTGAAAACACCAGGAAACGTGTTTTTCGCATTCAATAGCACGAAAACAGCGATTTCGGTGATTCAGCACACTTGTAACAGCAGAGTCATGAATTTATCACTGAAAATGCATATCTCAGCTGGAAACCCAACGAAACCGCAGATATCGCGGTTTCCGTATGTCAAACGCACTGTCGAGTGCTGAAAGCACCAGGAAACGTGTTTTTCACATTCAATAGCACGAAGATAGCGATTTCGGTGATTCTGCATACTTCTCACAGAAGAATATCCAAGATTATCATAGATAATTCATGTCGCTGCTGGCAACCCCACGGAACCGAAGATATCGCAGTTTCCGCATGTCAAACGCACTGTGGAATGCTGAAAACACCAGGAAACGTGTTTTTCGCATTCAATAGCACGAAAACAGCGATTTCGGTGATTCTGCACACTTGTAACAACGGGATCATGTAGATTATCACTGAAAATGCATATCTCAGCTGGAAACCGAACGACACCGAAGATATCGCAGTTTCCGCATGTCAAACGCACTGTGGAGTGCTGAAAACACCAGAAAACGTGTTTTATGCATTCAATATCACGAAAACAGCGGTTTCGGTGATTCTGCACACTTGTAACAGCAGGATAATGAAGATTATCACTGAAAATGCATAACTCAGCTGGAAACCCAACTATACCGAAGATATTTCTGTTTCCGCATGTCAAACGTACTGCGGAGTGCTGAAACCACCAGGAAACGTGTTTTTCGCATTCAATAGCACGAAAACAGCGATTTCGGTGATTCAGCACACTTGTAACAGCAGAATCATGAATTTATCACTGAAAATGCATATCTCAGCTGGAAACCCAACTATACCGAAGGTATTTCTGTTTCCGCATGTCAAACGCACTGCGGAGTGCTGAAAACACCAGGAAACGTGTTTCTCGCATTCAATAGCACGAAAACAGCGATTTGGGTGATTCAGCACACTTGTAACAGCAGAATCATGAATTTATCACTGAAAATGCATATCTCAGCTGGAAACCCAACTATACCGAAGGTATTTCTGTTTCCGCATGTCAAACGCACTGCGGAGTGCTGAAAACACCAGGAAACGTGTTTCTCGCATTCAATAGCACGAAAACAGCGATTTGGGTGTTTCTGCACACCTGTAACAGCAGAATCATGAATTAATCACTGAAAATGCATATCTCAGCTGGAAACCCAACGAAACCGTAGATATCGCGGTTTCCGCATGTCAAACGCACTGTCGAGTGCTGAAATCACCAGAAAACGTGTTTTTCGTATTTAATAGCACGAAAACAGCGATTTGGGTGTTTCTGCACACCTGTAACAGCAGAGTCATGAATTTATCACTGAAAATGCATAGCTCAGCTGGAAACCCAACTATACCGAAGATATCGCAGTTTCCGCATGTCAATCGCACTGTGGAGTTCTGAAAACACCAGGAAACGTGTTTTTCGCATTCAATAGCACGAAAACAGCGATTTGCGTGTTTCTTCACACCTGTAACAGCAGAATCATGAATTTATCACTGAAAATGCATATCTCAGCTGGAAACCCAACGAAACCGAAGATATCACAGTTTCCGCATGTCAAACGCACTGCGGAGTGCTGAAAACACCAGGAAACGTGTTTTTCGCATTCAATAGCACGAAACCAGCGGTTTCGGTGATTCTGCACACCTGTAAAAGCAGAATCATGAATTTATCACTGAAAATGCATATCTCAGCTAGAAACCCAACGATACCGAAGATATCGCAGTTTCCGCATGTCAAACGCACTGTCGAGTGCTGAAAACACCGGGAAACGTGTTTTTCGCATTCAATAGCACAAAACCAGCGATTTCGGTGATTCTGCACACCTGGAAAAGCTGAATCATGAATTTATCACTGAAAATGCATATCTCAGCTGGAAACCCAAAGATACCAAAGATATCGCAGTTTCCGCATGTCAAACGCACTGCGGAGTTCTGAAAACACCAGGAAACGTGTTTTTCGCATTCAGTCGCACGAAAAGAGCGATTGCGGTGATTCTGCACACTTGTAACAACGGAATCATGTAGATTATCACTGAAAATGCATATCTCAGCTGGAAACCCAACGAAACCGAAGATATCGCAGTTTCCGCATGTCAAACGCACTGTGGAGTTCTGAAAACACCAGAAAACGTGTTTTATACATTCAATATCACGAAAACAGCGGTTACGGTGATTCTGCACACTTGTAACAGTAGGATAATGAAGACTATCACTGAAAATGCATATCTCAGCTGGAAACCCAACTATACCGAAGATATTTCTGTTTCCGCATGTCAAACGCACTGCGGAGTGCTGAAAACACCAGGAAACGTGTTTTTCGCATTCAATAGCACGAAAACAGGCGATTTCGGTGATTCTGCACACTTGTAACAGCAGAATCATGAATTTATCACTGAAAATGCATATCTCAGCTGGAAACCCAAAGATACCGAAGATATCGCAGTTTCCGCATGTCAAACGCACTGTGGAGTGCTAAAAACACCAGAAAACGTGTTGTATGCATTCAATATCACGAAAACAGCGTTTTCGGAGATTCTGCACACTTGTAACAGCAGGATAATGAAGATTATCACTAAAAATGCATATCTCAGCTGGAAACCCAACTATACCGAAGATATTTCTGTTTCCGCGTGTCGAAAGCATTATGGAGTGCTGAAAACACCAGGAAACGTGTTTTT
This sequence comes from Anthophora plumipes, assembly GCA_951804975.1. NCBI lineage: Eukaryota > Metazoa > Arthropoda > Insecta > Hymenoptera > Apidae > Anthophora > Anthophora plumipes. The sequence goes on along the minus strand of CATORF010000581.1, from coordinate 437,522 downwards.
CGCATTCAGTAGCACGAAAAGAGCGATTGCGGTGATTCTGCACACTTGTAACAACGGGATCATGTAGATTATCACTGAAAATGCATATCTCAGCTGGAAACCCAAAGAAACCGAAGATATCACAGTTTCCGCATGTCAAACGCACTGTGGAGTTCTGAAAACACCTGGAAACGTGTTTTTCGCATTCAATAGCACGAAAACAGGCGATTTCGGTGATTCAGCACACTTGTAACAGCAGAATCATGAATTTATCACTGAAAATGCATATCTCAGCTGGAAACCCAACTATACCGAAGGTATTTCTGTTTCCGCATGTCAAACGCACTGCGGAGTGCTGAAAACACCAGGAAACGTGTTTCTCGCATTCAATAGCACGAAAACAGCGATTTGGGTGTTTCTGCACACCTGTAACAGCAGAATCATGAATTAATCACTGAAAATGCATATCTCAGCTGGAAACCCAACGAAACCGTAGATATCGCGGTTTCCGCATGTCAAACGCACTGTCGAGTGCTGAAATCACCAGAAAACGTGTTTTTCGTATTTAATAGCACGAAAACAGCGATTTGGGTGTTTCTGCACACCTGTAACAGCAGAATCATGAATTTATCACTGAAAATGCATATCTCAGCTGGAAACCCAATGAAACCGAAGATATCACAGTTTCCGCAAATCAAACGCACTGTGGAGTGCTGAAAACACCAGGAAACGTGTTTTTCGCATTCAATAGCACGAAAACAGCGATTTCGGTGATTCAGCACACTTGCAACAGCAGAGTCATGAATTTATCACTGAAAATGCATATCTCAGCTGGAAACCCAACTATACCGAAGATATCGCAGTTTCCGCATGTCAAACGCACTGTGGAGTTCTGAAAACACCAGGAAACGTGTTTTTCGCATTCAATAGCACGAAAACAGCGATTTGCGTGTTTCTTCACACCTGTAACAGCAGAATCATGAATTTATCACTGAAAATGCATATCTCAGCTGGAAACCCAACGAAACCGAAGATATCACAGTTTCCGCATGTCAAACGCACTGCGGAGTGCTGAAAACACCAGGAAACGTGTTTTTCGCATTCAATAGCACGAAACCAGCGGTTTCGGTGATTCTGCACACCTGTAAAAGCAGAATCATGAATTTATCACTGAAAATGCATATCTCAGCTAGAAACCCAACGATACCGAAGATATCGCAGTTTCCGCATGTCAAACGCACTGCGGAGTGCTGAAAACACCAGGAAACGTGTTTTTCGCATTCAATAGCACGAAAACCGCGATTTCGGTGATTCTGCACACCTGTAACAGCAGAATCATGAATTTATCACTGAAAATGCATATCTCAGCTGGAAACCCAACGAAACCGAAGATATCGCAGTTTCCGCATGTCAAACGCACTGTCGAGTGCTGAAAACACCGGGAAACGTGTTTTTCGCATTCAATAGCACAAAACCAGCGATTTCGATGATTCTGCACACCTGGAAAAGCTGAATCATGAATTTATCACTGAAAATGCATATCTCAGCTGGAAACCCAAAGATACCAAAGATATCGCAGTTTCCGCATGTCAAACGCACTGCGGAGTTCTGAAAACACCAGGAAACGTGTTTTTCGCATTCAATAGCACGAAAACAGGCGATTTCGTTGATTCTGCACACTTGTAACAGCAGAATCATGAATTTATCACTGAAAATGCATATCTCAGCTGGAAACCCAAAGATACCGAAGATATCGCAGTTTCCGCATGTCAAACGCACTGTGGAGTGCTAAAAACACCAGAAAACGTGTTTTATGCATTCAATATCACGAAAACAGCGTTTTCGGAGATTCTGCACACTTGTAACAGCAGGATAATGAAGATTATCACTAAAAATGCATATCTCAGCTGGAAACCCAACTATACCGAAGATATTTCTGTTTCCGCGTGTCGAAAGCATTGCGGAGTGCTGAAAACACCAGGAAACGGTTTTTTCGCATTCAGTAGCACGAAAAGAGCGATTGCGGTGATTCTGCACACTTGTAACAACGGGATCATGTAGATTATCACTGAAAATGCATATCTCAGCTGGAAACCCAAAGAAACCGAAGATATCACAGTTTCCGCATGTCAAACGCACTGTGGTGTTCTGAAAACACCTGGAAACGTGTTTTTCGCATTCAATAGCACGAAAACAGGCGATTTCGGTGATTCTGCACACTTGTAAAAGCAGAATCATGAATTTATCACTGAAAATGCATATCTCAGCTGGAAACCCAAAGATACCAAAGATATCGCAGTTTCCGCATGTTAAACACACTGTGGTGTTCTGAAAACACCAGGAAACGTGTTCTTCGCATTCAATAGCACGAAAACCGCGATTTCGGTGATTCTGCACACTTGTAACAGCAGAATCATGAATTTATCACTGAAAATCCATATCTCAGCTGGAAACCCAACGAAACCGAAGATATCGCAGTTTCCGCATGTCAAACGCACTGCGGAGTTCTGAAAACACCAGGAAACGTGTTTTTCGCATTCAGTCGCACGAAAAGAGCGATTGCGGTGATTCTGCACACTTGTAACAACGGGATCATGTAGATTATCACTGAAAATGCATATCTCAGCTGGAAACCCAAAGATACCAAAGATATCGCAGTTTCCGCATGTTAAACGCACTGTGGTGTTCTGAAAACACCAGGAAACGTGTTCTTCGCATTCAATAGCACGAAAACAGCGATTTCGATGATTCTGCACACCTGTAAAAGCAGAATCATGAATTTATCACTGAAAATGCATATCTCAGCTGGAAATCAAACGAAACCGAAGATATCGCAGTTTCCGCATGTCAAACGCACTGTGGAGTGCTGAAAACACCAGAAAACGTGTTTTATGCATTCAATATCACGAAAACAGCGGTTTCGGAGATTCTGCACACTTGTAACAGCAGGATAATGGAGATTATCACTAAAAATGCATATCTCAGCTGGAAACCCAAATATACCGAAGATATTTCTGTTTCCGCATGTCAAACGCACTGCGGAGTGCTGAAAACACCAGGAAACGTGTTTTTCGCATTCAATAGCACGAAACCAGCGATTTCGGTGATTCTGCACACCTGCAAAAGCAGAATCGTGAATTTATCACTGAAAATGCATATCTCAGGTGGAAACCCAAAGATACCAAAGATATCGCAGTTTCCGCATGTTAAACGCACTGTGGTGTTCTGAAAACACCAGGAAACGTGTTCTTCGCATTCAATAGCACGAAAACAGCGATTTCGGTGATTCTGCACACTTGTAACAGCAGAATCATGAATTTATCACTGAAAATGCATATCTCAGCTGGAAACCCAACGAAACCGAAGATATCGCAGTTTCCGCATGTCAAACGCACTGCGGAGTTCTGAAAACACCAGGAAACGTGTTTTTCGCATTCAGTCGCACGAAAAGAGCGATTGCGGTGATTCTGCACACTTGTAACAACGGAATCATGTAGATTATCACTAAAAATGCATATCTCAGCTGGAAACCCAACGAAACCGAAGATATCGCAGTTTCCGCATGTCAAACGCACTGTGGAGTTCTGAAAACACCAGAAAACGGGTTTTATACATTCAATATCACGAAAACAGCGGTTACGGTGATTCTGCACACTTGTAACAGTAGGATAATGAAGACTATCACTGAAAATGCATATCTCAGCTGGAAACCCAACTATACCGAAGATATTTCTGTTTCCGCATGTCAAACGCACTGCGGAGTGCTGAAAACACCAGGAAACGTGTTTTTCGCATTCAATAGCACGAAAACAGCGATTTCGGTGATTCTGCATACCTGTAAAAGCAGAATCATGAATTTATCACTGAAAATGCATATCTCAGCTGGAAACCCAACGAAACCGAAGATATCGCCGTTTCAGCATGTCAAACGCACTGTGGAGTTCTGAAAACACCAGGAAACGTGTTTTTCGCATTCAATAGCACGAAAACAGGCGATTTCGGTGATTCTGCACACTTGTAACAGCAGAATCATGAATTTATCACTGAAAATGCATATCTCAGCTGGAAAACCCAAAGATACCGAAGATATCGCAGTTTCCGCATGTCAAACGCACTGTGGAGTGCTGAAAACACCAGAAAACTTGTTTTATGCATTCAATATCACGAAAACAGCGTTTTCGGAGATTCTGCACACTTGTAACAGCAGGATAATGAAGACTATCACTAAAACTGCATATCTCAGCTGGAAACCCAACTATACCGAAGATATTTCTGTTTCCGCGTGTCGAAAGCACTGCGGAGTGCTGAAAACACCAGGAAACGTGTTTTTCGCATTCAATAGCACGAAACCAGCGATTTCGATGATTCTGCACACCTGTAAAAGCAGAATCATGAATTTATCACTGAAAATGCATATCTCAGCTGGAAACCCAAAGATACCAAAGATATCGCAGTTTCCGCATGTCAAACGCACTGTGGAGTTCTGAAAGCACCAGGAAACGTGTTTTTCGCATTCAGTAGCACGAAAAGAGCGATTGCGGTGATTCTGCACACTTGTAACAACGGGATCATGTAGATTATCACTGAAAATGCATATCTCAGCTGGAAACCCAAAGAAACCGAAGATATCACAGTTTCCGCATGTCATACGCACTGTGGAGTTCTGAAAACACCTGGAAACGTGTTTTTCGCATTCAATAGCACGAAAACAGGCGATTTCGGTGATTCTGCACACTTGTAAAAGCAGAATCATGAATTTATCACTGAAAATGCATATCTCAGCTGGAAACCCAAAGATACCAAAGATATCGCAGTTTCCGCATGTTAAACACACTGTGGTGTTCTGAAAACACCAGGAAACGTGTTCTTCGCATTCAATAGCACGAAAACAGCGCTTTCGGTGATTCTGCACACTTGTAACAGCAGAATCATGAATTTATCACTGAAAATGCATATCTCAGCTGGAAACCCAAGGATACCAAAGATATCGCAGTTTCCGCATGTTAAACGCACTGTGGTGTTCTGAAAACACCAGGAAACGTGTTCTTCGCATTCAATAGCACGAAAACAGCGATTTCGATGATTCTGCACACCTGTAAAAGCAGAATCTTGAATTTATCACTGAAAATGCATATCTCAGCTGGAAACCCAACGAAACCGAAGATATCGCAGTTTCCGCATGTCAAACGCACTGCGGAGATCTGAAAACACCAGGAAACGTGTTTTTCGCATTCAGTCGCACGAAAAGAGCGATTGCGGTGATTCTGCACACTTGTAACAACGGGATCATGTAGATTATCACTGAAAATGCATATCTCAGCTGGAAACCCAACGAAACCGAAGATATCGCAGTTTCCGCATGTCAAACGCACTGTGGAGTTCTGAAAACACCAGAAAACGTGTTTTATACATTCAATATCACGAAAACAGCGGTTACGGTGATTCTGCACACTTGTAACAGTAGGATAATGAAGACTATCACTGAAAATGCATATCTCAGCTGGAAACCCAACTATACCGAAGATATTTCTGTTTCCGCATGTCAAACGCACTGCGGAGTGCTGAAAACACCAGGAAACGTGTTTTTCGCATTCAATAGCACGAAAACAGCGATTTCGGTGATTCTGCATACCTGTAACAGCAGAATCATGAATTTATCACTGAAAATGCATATCTCAGTTGGAAACCCAACGAAACCGAAGATATCGCCGTTTCAGCATGTCAAACGCACTGTGGAGTTCTGAAAACACCAGGAAACGTGTTTTTCGCATTCAATAGCACGAAAACAGGCGATTTCGGTGATTCTGCACACTTGCAACAGCAGAATCATGAATTTATCACTGAAAATGCATATCTCAGCTGGAAACCCAAAGATACCGAAGATATCGCAGTTTCCGCATGTCAAACGCACTGTGGAGTGCTAAAAACACCAGAAAACGTGTTTTATGCATTCAATATCACGAAAACAGCGTTTTCGGAGATTCTGCACACTTGTAACAGCAGGATAATGAAGATTATCACTAAAAATGCATATCTCAGCTGGAAACCCAACTATACCGAAGATATTTCTGTTTCCGCGTGTCGAAAGCATTGCGGAGTGCTGAAAACACCAGGAAACGGTTTTTTCGCATTCAGTAGCACGAAAAGAGCGATTGCGGTGATTCTGCACACTTGTAACAACGGGATCATGTAGATTATCACTGAAAATGCATATCTCAGCTGGAAACCCAAAGAAACCGAAGATATCACAGTTTCCGCATGTCAAACGCACTGTGGAGTTCTGAAAACACCTGGAAACGTGTTTTTCGCATTCAATAGCACGAAAACAGGCGATTTCGGTGATTCTGCACACTTGTAAAAGCAGAATCATGAATTTATCACTGAAAATGCATATCTCAGCTGGAAACCCAAAGATACCAAAGATATCGCAGTTTCCGCATGTTAAACACACTGTGGTGTTCTGAAAACACCAGGAAACGTGTTCTTCGCATTCAATAGCACGAAAACAGCGATTTCGGTGATTCTGCACACTTGTAACAGCAGAATCATGAATTTATCACTGAAAATGCATATCTCAGCTGGAAACCCAACGAAACCGAAGATATCGCAGTTTCCGCATGTCAAACGCACTGCGGAGTTCTGAAAACACCAGGAAACGTGTTTTTCGCATTCAGTCGCACGAAAAGAGCGATTGCGGTGATTCTGCACACTTGTAACAACGGGATCATGTAGATTATCACTGAAAATGCATATCTCAGCTGGAAACCCAAAGATACCAAAGATATCGCAGTTTCCGCATGTTAAACGCACTGTGGTGTTCTGAAAACACCAGGAAACGTGTTCTTCGCATTCAATAGCACGAAAACAGCGATTTCGATGATTCTGCACACCTGTAAAAGCAGAATCATGAATTTATCACTGAAAATGCATATCTCAGCTGGAAATCAAACGAAACCGAAGATATCGCAGTTTCCGCATGTCAAACGCACTGTGGAGTGCTGAAAACACCAGAAAACGTGTTTTATGCATTCAATATCACGAAAACAGCGGTTTCGGAGATTCTGCACACTTGTAACAGCAGGATAATGGAGATTATCACTAAAAATGCATATCTCAGCTGGAAACCCAAAGAAACCGAAGATATCACAGTTTCCGCATGTCAAACGCACTGTGGAGTTCTGAAAACACCTGGAAACGTGTTTTTCGCATTCAATAGCACGAAAACAGGCGATTTCGGTGATTCTGCACACTTGTAAAAGCAGAATCATGAATTTATCACTGAAAATGCATATCTCAGCTGGAAACCCAAAGATACCAAAGATATCGCAGTTTCCGCATGTTAAACACACTGTGGTGTTCTGAAAACACCAGGAAACGTGTTCTTCGCATTCAATAGCACGAAAACAGCGATTTCGGTGATTCTGCACACTTGTAACAGCAGAATCATGAATTTATCACTGAAAATGCATATCTCAGCTGGAAACCCAAGGATACCAAAGATATCGCAGTTTCCGCATGTTAAACGCACTGTGGTGTTCTGAAAACACCAGGAAACGTGTTCTTCGCATTCAATAGCACGAAAACAGCGATTTCGATGATTCTGCACACCTGTAAAAGCAGAATCTTGAATTTATCACTGAAAATGCATATCTCAGCTGGAAACCCAACGAAACCGAAGATATCGCAGTTTCCGCATGTCAAACGCACTGCGGAGTTCTGAAAACACCAGGAAACGTGTTTTTCGCATTCAGTCGCACGAAAAGAGCGATTGCGGTGATTCTGCACACTTGTAACAACGGGATCATGTAGATTATCACTGAAAATGCATATCTCAGCTGGAAACCCAAAGATACCAAAGATATCGCAGTTTCCGCATGTTAAACGCACTGTGGTGTTCTGAAAACACCAGGAAACGTGTTCTTCGCATTCAATAGCACGAAAACAGCGATTTCGATGATTCTGCACACCTGTAAAAGCAGAATCATGAATTTATCACTGAAAATGCATATCTCAGCTGGAAACCCAAAGATACCAAAGATATCGCAGTTTCCGCATGTCAAACGCACTGTGGAGTGCTGAAAACACCAGAAAACGTGTTTTATGCATTCAATGTCACGAAAACAGCGGTTTCGGAGATTCTGCACACTTGTAACAGCAGGATAATGAAGATTATCACTAAAAATGCATATCTCAGCTGGAAACCCAACTATACCGAAGATATTTCTGTTTCCGCATGTCAAACGCACTGCGGAGTGCTGAAAACACCAGGAAACGTGTTTTTCGCATTCAATAGCACGAAACCAGCGATTTCGGTGATTCTGCACACCTGCAAAAGCAGAATCATGAATTTATCACTGAAAATGCATATCTCAGCTGGAAACCCAAAGATACCAAAGATATCGCAGTTTCCGCATGTTAAACGCACTGTGGTGTTCTGAAAACACCAGGAAACGTGTTCTTCGCATTCAATAGCACGAAAACAGCGATTTCGGTGATTCTGCACACTTGTAACAGCAGAATCATGAATTTATCACTGAAAATGCATATCTCAGCTGGAAACCCAACGAAACCGAAGATATCGCAGTTTCCGCATGTCAAACGCACTGCGGAGTTCTGAAAACACCAGGAAACGTGTTTTTCGCATTCAGTCGCACGAAAAGAGCGATTGCGGTGATTCTGCACACTTGTAACAACGGGATCATGTAGATTATCACTGAAAATGCATATCTCAGCTGGAAACCCAAAGATACCAAAGATATCGCAGTTTCCGCATGTTAAACGCACTGTGGTGTTCTGAAAACATAAGGAAACGTGTTCTTCGCATTCAATAGCACGAAAACAGCGATTTCGGTGATTCTGCACACTTGTAACAGCAGAATCATGAATTTATCACTGAAAATGCATATCTCAGCTGGAAACCCAACGAAACCGAAGATATCGCAGTTTCCGCATGTCAAACGCACTGCGGAGATCTGAAAACACCAGGAAACGTGTTTTTCGCATTCAGTCGCACGAAAAGAGCGATTGCGGTGATTCTGCACACTTGTAACAACGGGATCATGTAGATTATCACTGAAAATGCATATCTCAGCTGGAAACCCAACTATACCGAAGATATTTCTGTTTCCGCATGTCAAACGCACTGCGGAGTGCTGAAAACACCAGGAAACGTGTTTTTCGCATTCAATAGCACGAAACCAGCGATTTCGGTGATTCTGCACACCTGCAAAAGCAGAATCATGAATTTATCACTGAAAATGCATATCTCAGCTGGAAACCCAAAGATACCAAAGATATCGCAGTTTCCGCATGTTAAACGCACTGTGGTGTTCTGAAAACACCAGGAAACGTGTTCTTCGCATTCAATAGCACGAAAACAGCGATTTCGGTGATTCTGCACACTTGTAACAGCAGAATCATGAATTTATCACTGAAAATGCATATCTCAGCTGGAAATCCAACGAAACCGAAGATATCGCAGTTTCCGCATGTCAAACGCACTGCGGAGTTCTGAAAACACCAGGAAACGTGTTTTTCGCATTCATTCGCACGAAAAGAGCGATTGCGGTGATTCTGCACACTTGTAACAACGGGATCATGTAGATTATCACTGAAAATGCATATCTCAGCTGGAAACCCAAAGATACCAAAGATATCGCAGTTTCCGCATGTTAAACGCACTGTGGTGTTCTGATAACACCAGGAAACGTGTTCCTCGCATTCAATAGCACGAAAACAGCGATTTCGGTGATTCTGCACACCTGTAAAAGCAGAATCGTGAATTTATCACTGAAAATGCATATCTCAGCTGGAAACCCAACTATACCGAAGATATTTCTGTTTCCGCATGTCAAACGCACTGCGGAGTGCTGAATACACCAGGAAACGTGTTTTTCGCATTCAGTAGCACGAAAAGAGCGATTGCGGTTATTCTGCACACTTGTAACAGCAGAATCATGAATTTATCACTGAAAATGCATATCTCAGCTGGAAACCCAACGAAACCGAAGATATCGCAGTTTCCGCATGTCAAACGCACTGTGGAGTTCTGAAAACACCAGAAAACGGGTTTTATACATTCAATATCACGAAAACAGCGGTTACGGTGATTCTGCACACTTGTAACAGTAGGATAATGAAGACTATCACTGAAAATGCATATCTCAGCTGGAAACCCAACTATACCGAAGATATTTCTGTTTCCGCATGTCAAACGCACTGCGGAGTGCTGAAAACACCAGGAAACGTGTTTTTCGCATTCAATAGCACGAAAACAGCGATTTCGGTGATTCTGCATACCTGTAACAGCAGAATCATGAATTTATCACTGAAAATGCATATCTCAGCTGGAAACCCAACGAAACCGAAGATATCGCCGTTTCAGCATGTCAAACGCACTGTGGAGTTCTGAAAACACCAGGAAACGTGTTTTTCGCATTCAATAGCACGAAAACAGGCGATTTCGGTGATTCTGCACACTTGTAACAGCAGAATCATGAATTTATCACTGAAAATGCATATCTCAGCTGGAAAACCCAAAGATACCGAAGATATCGCAGTTTCCGCATGTCAAACGCACTGTGGAGTGCTGAAAACACCAGAAAACTTGTTTTATGCATTCAATATCACGAAAACAGCGTTTTCGGAGATTCTGCACACTTGTAACAGCAGGATAATGAAGACTATCACTAAAACTGCATATCTCAGCTGGAAACCCAACTATACCGAAGATATTTCTGTTTCCGCGTGTCGAAAGCACTGCGGAGTGCTGAAAACACCAGGAAACGTGTTTTTCGCATTCAATAGCACGAAACCAGCGATTTCGATGATTCTGCACACCTGTAAAAGCAGAATCATGAATTTATCACTGAAAATGCATATCTCAGCTGGAAACCCAAAGATACCAAAGATATCGCAGTTTCCGCATGTCAAACGCACTGTGGAGTTCTGAAAGCACCAGGAAACGTGTTTTTCGCATTCAGTCGCACGAAAAGAGCGATTGCGGTGATTCTGCACACTTGTAACAACGGAATCATGTAGATTATCACTGAAAATGCATATCTCAGCTGGAAACCCAACGAAACCGAAGATATCGCAGTTTCCGCATGTCAAACGCACTGTGGAGTTCTGAAAACACCAGAAAACGTGTTTTATACATTCAATATCACGAAAACAGCGGTTACGGTGATTCTGCACACTTGTAACAGTAGGATAATGAAGACTATCACTGAAAATGCATATCTCAGCTGGAAACCCAACTATACCGAAGATATTTCTGTTTCCGCATGTCAAACGCACTGCGGAGTGCTGAAAACACCAGGAAACGTGTTTTTCGCATTCAATAGCACGAAAACAGCGATTTCGGTGATTCTGCATACCTGTAACAGCAGAATCATGAATTTATCACTGAAAATGCATATCTCAGCTGGAAACCCAACGAAACCGAAGATATCGCCGTTTCAGCATGTCAAACGCACTGTGGAGTTCTGAAAACACCAGGAAACGTGTTTTTCGCATTCAATAGCACGAAAACAGGCGATTTCGGTGATTCTGCACACTTGTAACAGCAGAATCATGAATTTATCACTGAAAATGCATATCTCAGCTGGAAAACCCAAAGATACCGAAGATATCGCAGTTTCCGCATGTCAAACGCACTGTGGAGTGCTGAAAACACCAGAAAACGTGTTTTATGCATTCAATATCACGAAAACAGCGTTTTCGGAGATTCTGCACACTTGTAACAGCAGGATAATGAAGACTATCACTAAAAATGCATATCTCAGCTGGAAACCCAACTATACCGAAGATATTTCTGTTTCCGCGTGTCGAAAGCACTGCGGAGTGCTGAAAACACCAGGAAACGTGTTTTTCGCATTCAATAGCACGAAACCAGCGATTTCGATGATTCTGCACACCTGTAAAAGCAGAATCATGAATTTATCACTGAAAATGCATATCTCAGCTGGAAACCCAAAGATACCAAAGATATCGCAGTTTCCGCATGTCAAACGCACTGTGGAGTTCTGAAAACACCAGGAAACGTGTTTTTCGCATTCAGTAGCACGAAAAGAGCGATTGCGGTGATTCTGCACACTTGTAACAACGGGTTCATGTAGATTATCACTGAAAATGCATATCTCAGCTGGAAACCCAAAGAAACCGAAGATATCACAGTTTCCGCATGTCAAACGCACTGTGGAGTTCTGAAAACACCTGGAAACGTGTTTTTCGCATTCAATAGCACGAAAACAGGCGATTTCGGTGATTCTGCACACTTGTAAAAGCAGAATCATGAATTTATCACTGAAAATGCATATCTCAGCTGGAAACCCAAAGATACCAAAGATATCGCAGTTTCCGCATGTTAAACGCACTGTGGTGTTCTGAAAACTCCAGGAAACGTGTTCTTCGCATTCAATAGCACGAAAACAGCGGTTTCGGAGATTCTGCACACTTGTAACAGCAGGATAATGAAGATTATCACTAAAAATGCATATCTCAGCTGGAAACCCAACTATACCGAAGATATTTCTGTTTCCGCATGTCAAACGCACTGCGGAGTGCTGAAAACACCAGGAAACGTGTTTTTCGCATTCAATAGCACGAAACCAGCGATTTCGGTGATTCTGCACACCTGCAAAAGCAGAATCATGAATTTATCACTGAAAATGCATATCTCAGCTGGAAACCCAAAGATACCAAAGATATCGCAGTTTCCGCATGTTAAACGCACTGTGGTGTTCTGAAAACACCAGGAAACGTGTTCTTCGCATTCAATAGCACGAAAACAGCGATTTCGGTGATTCTGCACACTTGTAACAGCAGAATCATGAATTTATCACTGAAAATGCATATCTCAGCTGGAAACCCAACGAAACCGAAGATATCGCAGTTTCCGCATGTCAAACGCACTGCGGAGTTCTGAAAACACCAGGAAACGTGTTTTTCGCATTCAGTCGCACGAAAAGAGCGATTGCGGTGATTCTGCACACTTGTAACAACGGGATCATGTAGATTATCACTGAAAATGCATATCTCAGCTGGAAACCCAAAGATACCAAAGATATCGCAGTTTCCGCATGTTAAACGCACTGTGGTGTTCTGAAAACACCAGGAAACGTGTTCTTCGCATTCAATAGCACGAAAACAGCGATTTCGATGATTCTGCACACCTGTAAAAGCAGAATCAGGAATTTATCACTGAAAATGCATATCTCAGCTGGAAACCCAACGAAACCGAAGATATCGCAGTTTCCGCATGTCAATCGCACTGTGGAGTGCTGAAAACACCAGAAAACGTGTTTTATGCATTCAATATCACGAAAACAGCGGTTTCGGAGATTCTGCACACTTGTAACAGCAGGATAATGAAGATTATCACTAAAAATGCATATCTCAGCTGGAAACCCAACTATACCGAAGATATTTCTGTTTCCGCATGTCAAACGCACTGCGGAGTGCTGAAAACACCAGGAAACGTGTTTTTCGCATTCAATAGCACGAAACCAGCGATTTCGGTGATTCTGCACACCTGCAAAAGCAGAATCATGAATTTATCACTGAAAATGCATACCTCAGCTGGAAACCCAAAGATACCAAAGATATCGCAGTTTCCGCATGTTAAACGCACTGTGGTGTTCTGAAAACACCAGGAAACGTGTTCTTCGCATTCAATAGCACGAAAACAGCGATTTCGGTGATTCTGCACACTTGTAACAGCAGAATCATGAATTTATCACTGAAAATGCATATCTCAGCTGGAAATCCAACGAAACCGAAGATATCGCAGTTTCCGCATTTCAAACGCACTGCGGAGTTCTGAAAACACCAGGAAACGTGTTTTTCGCATTCAGTCGCACGAAAAGAGCGATTGCGGTGATTCTGCACACTTGTAACAACGGGATCATGTAGATTATCACTGAAAATGCATATCTCAGCTGGAAACCCAATGATACCAAAGATATCGCAGTTTCCGCATGTTAAACGCACTGTGGTGTTCTGATAACACCAGGAAACGTGTTCCTCGCATTCAATAGCACGAAAACAGCGATTTCGGTGATTCTGCACACCTGTAAAAGCAGAATCATGAATTTATCACTGAAAATGCATATCTCAGCTGGAAACCCAACTATACCGAAGATATTTCTGTTTCCGCATGTCAAACGCACTGCGGAGTGCTGAAAACACCAGGAAACGTGTTTTTCGCATTCAGTAGCACGAAAAGAGCGATTGCGGTTATTCTGCACACTTGTAACAGCAGAATCATGAATTTATCACTGAAAATGCATATCTCAGCTGGAAACCCAACGAAACCGAAGATATCGCAGTTTCCGCATGTCAAACGCACTGCGGAGTTCTGAAAACACCAGGAAACGTGTTTTTAGCATTCAATAGCACGAAACCAGCGATTTCGGTGATTCTGCACACCTGCAAAAGCAGAATCATGAATTTATCACTGAAAATGCATATCTCAGCTGGAAACCCAACTATACCGAAGATATTTCTGTTTCCGCATGTCAAACGCACTGCGGAGTGCTGAAAACACCAGGAAACGTGTTTTTCGCATTCAATAGCACGAAAACAGCGATTTCGGTGATTCTGCACACCTGCAAAAGCAGAATCATGAATTTATCACTGAAAATGCATATCTCAGCTGGAAACCCAAAGATCCCAAAGATATCGCAGTTTCCGCATGTCAAACGCACTGCGGAGTTCTGAAAACACCAGGAAACGTTTTTTTCGCATTCAGTCGCACGAAAAGAGCGATTGCGTTGATTCTGCACACTTGTAACAGCGGGATCATGTAGATTATCACTGAAAATGCATATCTCAGCTGGAAACCCAATGAAACCGAAGATATCGCAGTTTCCGCATGTCAAACGCACTGTGGAGTTCTGAAAACACCAGAAAACGTGTTTTATACATTCAATATCACGAAAACAGCGGTTACGGTGATTCTGCACACTTGTAACTGTAGGATAATGAAGACTATCACTGAAAATGCATATCTCAGCTGGAAACCCAACTATACCGAAGATATTTCTGTTTCCGCATGTCAAACGCACTGCGGAGTGCTGAAAACACCAGGAAACGTGTTTTTCGCATTCAATAGCACGAAACCAGCGGTTTCGGTGATTCTGCACACCTGTAAAAGCAGAATCATGAATTTATCACTGAAAATGCATATCTCAGCTGGAAACCCAAAGATACCAAAGATATCGCAGTTTCCGCATGGTAAACGCACTGTGGTGTTCTGAAAACACCAGGAAACGTGTTCTTCGCATTCAATAGCACGAAAACAGCGATTTCGGTGATTCTGCACACTTGTAACAGCAGAATCATGAATTTATCACTGAAAATGCATATCTCAGCTGGAAACCCAACGAAACCGAAGATATCGCAGTTTCCGCATGTCAAACGCACTGCGGAGTTCTGAAAACACCAGGAAACGTGTTTTTCGCATTCAGTCGCACGAAAAGAGCGATTGCGGTGATTCTGCACACTTGTAACAACGGGCTCATGTAGATTATCACTGAAAATGCATATCTCAGCTGGAAACCCGAAGATACCAAAGATATCGCAGTTTCCGCATGTTAAACGCACTGTGGTGTTCTGAAAACACCAGGAAACTTGTTCTTCGCATTCAATAGCACGAAAACAGCGATTTCGGTGATTCTGCATACTTGTAACAGCAGAATCATGAATTTATCACTGAAAATGCATATCTCAGCTGGAAACCCAACGAAACCGAAGATATCGCAGTTTCCGCATGTCAAACGCACTGCGGAGTTCTGAAAACACCAGGAAACGTGTTTTTCGCATTCAATAGCACGAAAACAGCGATTTCGGTGATTCTGCACACTTGTAACAGCAGAATCATGAATTTATCACTGAAAATGCATATCTCAGCTGGAAATCCAACTATACCGAAGATATTTCTGTTTCCGCATGTCAAACGCACTGCGGAGTGCTGAAAACACCAGGAAACGTGTTTTTCGCATTCAATAGCACGAAACCAGCGATTTCGGTGATTCTGCACACCTGCAAAAGCAGAATCATGAATTTATCACTGAAAATGCATATCTCAGCTGGAAACCCAACTATACCGAAGATATTTCTGTTTCCGCATGTCAAACGCACTGCGGAGTGCTGAAAACACCAGGAAACGTGTTTTTCGCATTCAGTAGCACGAAACCAGCGATTTCGGTGATTCTGCACACCTGCAAAAGCAGAATCATGAATTTATCACTGAAAATGCATATCTCAGCTGGAAACCCAAAGATACCAAAGATATCGCAGTTTCCGCATGTTAAACGCACTGTGGTGTTCTGAAATCACCAGGAAACGTGTTCTTCGCATTCAATAGCACGAAAACAGCGATTTCGGTGATTCTGCACACTTGTAACAGCAGAATCATGAATTTATCACTGAAAATGCATATCTCAGCTGGAAACCCAAAGATACCAAACATATCGCAGTTTCCGCATGTCAAACGCACTGCGGAGTTCTGAAAACACCAGGAAACGTGTTCTTCGCATTCAATAGCACGAAAACAGCGATTTCGGTGATTCTGCACACTTGTAACAGCAGAATCATGAATTTATCACTGAAAATGCATATCTCAGCTGGAAATCCAACTATACCGAAGATATTTCTGTTTCCGCATGTCAAACGCACTGCGGAGTGCTGAAAACACCAGGAAACGTGTTTTTCGCATTCAATAGCACGAAACCAGCGATTTCGGTGATTCTGCACACCTGCAAAAGCTGAATCATGAATTTATCACTGAAAATGCATATCTCAGCTGGAAACCCAAAGATACCAAAGATATCGCAGTTTCCGCATGTTAAACGCACTGTGGTGTTCTGAAAACACCAGGAAACGTGTTCTTCGCATTCAATAGCACGAAAACAGCGATTGCGTTGATTCTGCACACTTGTAACAGCGGGATCATGTAGATTATCACTGAAAATGCATATCTCAGCTGGAAACCCAATGAAACCGAAGATATCGCAGTTTCCGCATGTCAAACGCACTGTGGAGTTCTGAAAACACCAGAAAACGTGTTTTATACATTCAATATCACGAAAACAGCGGTTACGGTGATTCTGCACACTTGTAACTGTAGGATAATGAAGACTATCACTGAAAATGCATATCTCAGCTGGAAACCCAACTATACCGAAGATATTTCTGTTTCCGCATGTCAAACGCCCTGCGGAGTGCTGAAAACACCAGGAAACGTGTTTTTCGCATTCAATAGCACGAAACCAGCGATTTCGGTGATTCTGCACACCTGCAAAAGCAGAATCATGAATTTATCACTGAAAATGCATATCTCAGCTGGAAACCCAAAGATACCAAAGATATCGCAGTTTCCGCATGTCAAACGCACTGTGGAGTTCTGAAAACACCAGGAAACGTGTTTTTCGCATTCAGTAGCACGAAAAGAGCGATTGCGGAGATTCTGCACACTTGTAACAGCAGAATCATGAATTTATCACTGAAAATGCATATCTCAGCTGGAAACCCAACGAAACCGAAGATATCGCAGTTTCCGCATGTCAAACGCACTGCGGAGTTCTGAAAACACCAGGAAACGTGTTTTACGCATTCAATAGCACGAAACCAGCGATTTCGGTGATTCTGCACACCTGCAAAAGCTGAATCATGAATTTATCACTGAAAATGCATATCTCAGCTGGAAACCCAAGGATACCAAAGATATCGCAGTTTCCGCATGTCAAACGCACTGCGGAGTTCTGAAAACACCAGGAAACGTGTTTTTCGCATTCAGTCGCACGAAAAGAGCGATTGCGTTGATTCTGCACACTTGTAACAGCGGGATCATGTAGATTATCACTGAAAATGCATATCTCAGCTGGAAACCCAACGAAACCGAAGATATCGCAGTTTCCGCATGTCAAACGCACTGTGGAGTTCTGAAAACACCAGAAAACGTGTTTTATACATTCAATATCACGAAAACAGCGGTTACGGTGATTCTGCACACTTGTAACAGTAGGATAATGAAGACTATCACTGAAAATGCATATCTCAGCTGGAAACCCAGCTATACCGAAGATATTTCTTTTTCCGCATGTTAAACGCACTGTGGTGTACTGAAAACACCAGGAAACGTGTTCTTCGCATTCAATAGCACGAAACCAGCGATTTCGATGATTCTGTACACCTGTAAAAGCTGAATCATGAATTTATCACTGAAAATGCATATCTCAGCTGGAAACCCAAAGATACCAAAGATATCGCAGTTTCCGCATGTCAAACGCACTGCGGAGTTCTGAAAACACCAGGAAACGTGTTTTTCGCATTCAGTCGCACGAAAAGAGCGATTGCGTTGATTCTGCACACTTGTAACAGCGGGATCATGTAGATTATCACTGAAAATGCATATCTCAGCTGGAAACCCAATGAAACCGAAGATATCGCAGTTTCCGCATGTCAAACGCACTGTGGAGTTCTGAAAACACCAGAAAACGTGTTTTATACATTCAATATCACGAAAACAGCGGTTACGGTGATTCTGCACACTGGTAACAGCAGAATCATGAATTTATCACTGAAAATGCATATCTCAGCTGGAAACCCAACGAAACCGACCATATCGCAGTTTCCGCATGTCAAACGCACTGCGGATAGCTGAAAACACCAGAAAACGTGTTTTATGAATTCAATATCACGAAAACAGCGGTTTCGGAGATTCTGCACTCTTGTAACAGCAGGATAATGAAGATTATCAGTAAAAATGCATATCTCAGCTGGAAACCTAACTATACCGAAGATATTTCTGTTTCCGCATGTCAAACGCACTGCGGAGTGCTGAAAACACCAGGAAACGTGTTTTTCGCATTCAATAGCACGAAAACAGCGATTTCGGTGATTCTGCACACCTGTAACAGCAGAATCATGAATTTATCACTGAAAATGCATATCTCAGCTGGAAACCCAACGAAACCGAAGATATCGCCGTTTCAGCATGTCAAACGCACTGTGGAGTTCTGAAAACACCAGGAAACGTGTTTTTCGCATTCAATAGCACGAAACCAGCGATTTCGATGATTCTGGACACCTGTAAAAGCAGAATCATGAATTTATCACTGAAAATGCATATCTCAGCTGGAAACCCAAAGATACCAAAGATATCGCAGTTTCCGCATGTCAAACGCACTGTGGAGTTCGGAAAACACCAGGAAACGTGTTTTTCGCATTCAGTAGCACGAAAAGAGCGATTGCGGTGATTCTGCACACTTGTAACAACGGGATCATGTAGATTATCACTGAAAATGCATATCTCAGCTGGAAACCCAACGACACCGAAGATATCACAGTTTCCGCATGTCAAACGCACTGTGGAGTTCTGAAAACACCAGGAAACGTGTTTTTCGCATTCAATAGCACGAAAACAGCGATTTCGGTGATTCTGCACACTTGTAACAGCAGAATCATGAATTTATCACTGAAAATGCATATCTCAGCTGGAAACCCAAAGATACCAAAGATATCGCAGTTTCCGCATGTCAAACGCACTGCGGAGTTCTGAAAACACCAGGAAACGTGTTCTTCGCATTCAATAGCACGAAAACAGCGATTTCGGTGATTCTGCACACTTGTAACAGCAGAATCATGAATTTATCACTGAAAATGCATATCTCAGCTGGAAATCCAACTATACCGAAGATATTTCTGTTTCCGCATGTCAAACGCACTGCGGAGTGCTGAAAACACCAGGAAACGTGTTTTTCGCATTCAATAGCACGAAACCAGCGATTTCGGTGATTCTGCACACCTGCAAAAGCTGAATCATGAATTTATCACTGAAAATGCATATCTCAGCTGGAAACCCAAAGATACCAAAGATATCGCAGTTTCCGCATGTTAAACGCACTGTGGTGTTCTGAAAACACCAGGAAACGTGTTCTTCGCATTCAATAGCACGAAAACAGCGATTGCGTTGATTCTGCACACTTGTAACAGCGGGATCATGTAGATTATCACTGAAAATGCATATCTCAGCTGGAAACCCAATGAAACCGAAGATATCGCAGTTTCCGCATGTCAAACGCACTGTGGAGTTCTGAAAACACCAGAAAACGTGTTTTATACATTCAATATCACGAAAACAGCGGTTACGGTGATTCTGCACACTTGTAACTGTAGGATAATGAAGACTATCACTGAAAATGCATATCTCAGCTGGAAACCCAACTATACCGAAGATATTTCTGTTTCCGCATGTCAAACGCACTGCGGAGTGCTGAAAACACCAGGAAACGTGTTTTTCGCATTCAATAGCACGAAACCAGCGATTTCGGTGATTCTGCACACCTGCAAAAGCAGAATCATGAATTTATCACTGAAAATGCATATCTCAGCTGGAAACCCAAAGATACCAAAGATATCGCAGTTTCCGCATGTCAAACGCACTGTGGAGTTCTGAAAACACCAGGAAACGTGTTTTTCGCATTCAGTAGCTCGAAAAGAGCGATTGCGGTGATTCTGCACACTTGTAACAGCAGAATCATGAATTTATCACTGAAAATGCATATCTCAGCTGGAAACCCAACGAAACCGAAGATATCGCAGTTTCCGCATGTCAAACGCACTGCGGAGTTCTGAAAACACCAGGAAACGTGTTTTACGCATTCAATAGCACGAAACCAGCGATTTCGGTGATTCTGCACACCTGCAAAAGCTGAATCATGAATTTATCACTGAAAATGCATATCTCAGCTGGAAACCCAAGGATACCAAAGATATCGCAGTTTCCGCATGTCAAACGCACTGCGGAGTTCTGAAAACACCAGGAAACGTGTTTTTCGCATTCAGTCGCACGAAAAGAGCGATTGCGTTGATTCTGCACACTTGTAACAGCGGGATCATGTAGATTATCACTGAAAATGCATATCTCAGCTGGAAACCCAACGAAACCGAAGATATCGCAGTTTCCGCATGTCAAACGCACTGTGGAGTTCTGAAAACACCAGAAAACGTGTTTTATACATTCAATATCACGAAAACAGCGGTTACGGTGATTCTGCACACTTGTAACAGTAGGATAATGAAGACTATCACTGAAAATGCATATCTCAGCTGGAAACCCAGCTATACCGAAGATATTTCTTTTTCCGCATGTTAAACGCACTGTGGTGTACTGAAAACACCAGGAAACGTGTTCTTCGCATTCAATAGCACGAAACCAGCGATTTCGATGATTCTGTACACCTGTAAAAGCTGAATCATGAATTTATCACTGAAAATGCATATCTCAGCTGGAAACCCAAAGATACCAAAGATATCGCAGTTTCCGCATGTCAAACGCACTGCGGAGTTCTGAAAACACCAGGAAACGTGTTTTTCGCATTCAGTCGCACGAAAAGAGCGATTGCGTTGATTCTGCACACTTGTAACAGCGGGATCATGTAGATTATCACTGAAAATGCATATCTCAGCTGGAAACCCAATGAAACCGAAGATATCGCAGTTTCCGCATGTCAAACGCACTGTGGAGTTCTGAAAACACCAGAAAACGTGTTTTATACATTCAATATCACGAAAACAGCGGTTACGGTGATTCTGCACACTGGTAACAGCAGAATCATGAATTTATCACTGAAAATGCATATCTCAGCTGGAAACCCAACGAAACCGACCATATCGCAGTTTCCGCATGTCAAACGCACTGCGGATAGCTGAAAACACCAGAAAACGTGTTTTATGAATTCAATATCACGAAAACAGCGGTTTCGGAGATTCTGCACTCTTGTAACAGCAGGATAATGAAGATTATCAGTAAAAATGCATATCTCAGCTGGAAACCTAACTATACCGAAGATATTTCTGTTTCCGCATGTCAAACGCACTGCGGAGTGCTGAAAACACCAGGAAACGTGTTTTTCGCATTCAATAGCACGAAAACAGCGATTTCGGTGATTCTGCACACCTGTAACAGCAGAATCATGAATTTATCACTGAAAATGCATATCTCAGCTGGAAACCCAACGAAACCGAAGATATCGCCGTTTCAGCATGTCAAACGCACTGTGGAGTTCTGAAAACACCAGGAAACGTGTTTTTCGCATTCAATAGCACGAAACCAGCGATTTCGATGATTCTGGACACCTGTAAAAGCAGAATCATGAATTTATCACTGAAAATGCATATCTCAGCTGGAAACCCAAAGATACCAAAGATATCGCAGTTTCCGCATGTCAAACGCACTGTGGAGTTCGGAAAACACCAGGAAACGTGTTTTTCGCATTCAGTAGCACGAAAAGAGCGATTGCGGTGATTCTGCACACTTGTAACAACGGGATCATGTAGATTATCACTGAAAATGCATATCTCAGCTGGAAACCCAACGACACCGAAGATATCACAGTTTCCGCATGTCAAACGCACTGTGGAGTTCTGAAAACACCAGGAAACGTGTTTTTCGCATTCAATAGCACGAAAACAGGCGATTTCGGTGATTCTGCACACTTGTAAAAGCAGAATCATGAATTTATCACTGAAAATGCATATCTCAGCTGGAAACACAAAGATACCAAAGATATCGCAGTTTCCGCATGTTAAACGCACTGTGGTGTTCTGAAAACACCAGGAAACGTGTTCTTCGCATTCAATAGCACGAAAACAGCGATTTCGGTGATTCTGCACACTTGTAACAGCCGAATCATGAATTTATCACTGAAAATGCATATCTCAGCTGGAAACCCAACGAAACCGAAGATATCGCAGTTTCCGCATGTCAAACGCACTGCGGAGTTCTGAAAACACCAGGAAACGTGTTTTTCGCATTCAGTCGCACGAAAAGAGCGATTGCGGTGATTCTGCACACTTGTAACAACGGGATCATGTAGATTATCACTGAAAATGCATATCTCAGCTGGAAACCCAAAGATACCAAAGATATCGCAGTTTCCGCATGTTAAACGCACTGTGGTGTTCTGAAAACACCAGGAAACGTGTTCTTCGCATTCAATAGCACGAAAACAGCGATTTCGATGATTCTGCACACCTGTAAAAGCAGAATCATGAATTTATCACTGAAAATGCATATCTCAGCTGGAAACCCAACGAAACCGAAGATATCGCAGTTTCCGCATGTCAAACGCACTGTGGAGTGCTGAAAACACCAGAAAACGTGTTTTATGCATTGAATATCACGAAAACAGCGGTTTCGGAGATTCTGCACACTTGTAACAGCAGGATAATGAAGATTATCACTAAAAATGCATATCTCAGCTGGAAACCCAACTATACCGAAGATATTTCTGTTTCCGCATGTCAAACGCACTGCGGAGTGCTGAAAACACCAGGAAACGTGTTTTTCGCATTCAATAGCACGAAACCAGCGATTTCGGTGATTCTGCACACCTGCAAAAGCAGAATCATGAATTTATCACTGAAAATGCATATCGCAGCTGGAAACCCAAAGATACCAAAGATATCGCAGTTTCCGCATGTCAAACGCACTGTGGAGTTCTGAAAACACCAGGACACGTGTTCTTCGCATTCAATAGCACGAAACCAGCGATTTCGGTGATTCTGCACACCTGCAAAAGCAGAATCATGAATTTATCACTGAAAATGCATATCGCAGCTGGAAACCCAAAGATACCAAAGATATCGCAGTTTCCGCATGTTAAACGCACTGTGGTGTTCTGAAAACACCAGGAAACGTGTTCTTCGCATTCAATAGCACGAAAACAGCGATTTCGGTGATTCTGCACACTTGTAACAGCAGAATCATGAATTTATCACTGAAAATGCATATCTCAGCTGGAAACCCAACGAAACCGAAGATATCGCAGTTTCCGCATGTCAAACGCACTGCGGAGTTCTGAAAACACCAGGAAACGTGTTTTTCGCATTCAGTCGCACGAAAAGAGCGATTGCGGTGATTCTGCACACTTGTAACAACGGGATCATGTAGATTATCACTGAAAATGCATATCTCAGCTGGAAACCCAAAGATACCAAAGATATCGCAGTTTCCGCATGTTAAACGCACTGTGGTGTTCTGAAAACACCAGGAAACGTGTTCTTCGCATTCAATAGCACGAAAACAGCGATTTCGATGATTCTGCACACCTGTAAAAGCAGAATCATGAATTTATCACTGAAAATGCATATCTCAGCTGGAAACCCAACGAAACCGAAGATATCGCAGTTTCCGCATGTCAAACGCACTGCGGAGTTCTGAAAACACCAGGAAACGTGTTTTTCGCATTCAGTCGCACGAAAAGAGCGATTGCGGTGATTCTGCACACTTGTAACAACGGGATCATGTAGATTATCACTGAAAATGCATATCTCAGCTGGAAACCCAAAGATACCAAAGATATCGCAGTTTCCGCATGTTAAACGCACTGTGGTGTTCTGAAAACACCAGGAAACGTGTTCTTCGCATTCAATAGCACGAAAACAGCGATTTCGATGATTCTGCACACCTGTAAAAGCAGAATCATGAATTTATCACTGAAAATGCATATCTCAGCTGGAAACCCAACGAAACCGAAGATATCGCAGTTTCCGCATGTCAAACGCACTGTGGAGTGCTGAAAACACCAGAAAACGTGTTTTATGCATTCAATATCACGAAAACAGCGGTTTCGGAGATTCTGCACACTTGTAACAGCAGGATAATGAAGATTATCACTAAAAATGCATATCTCAGCTGGAAACCCAACTATACCGAAGATATTTCTGTTTCCGCATGTCAAACGCACTGCGGAGTGCTGAAAACACCAGGAAACGTGTTTTTCGCATTCAATAGCACGAAACCAGCGATTTCGGTGATTCTGCACACCTGCAAAAGCAGAATCATGAATTTATCACTGAAAATGCATATCTCAGCTGGAAACCCAAAGATACCAAAGATATCGCAGTTTCCGCATGTTAAACGCACTGTGGTGTTCTGAAAACACCAGGAAACGTGTTCTTCGCATTCAATAGCACGAAAACAGCGATTTCGGTGATTCTGCACACTTGTAACAGCAGAATCATGAATTTATCACTGAAAATGCATATCTCAGCTGGAAACCCAAAGATACCAAAGATATCGCAGTTTCCGCATGTTAAACGCACTGTGGTGTTCTGAAAACACCAGGAAACGTGTTCTTCGCATTCAATAGCACGAAAACAGCGATTTCGGTGATTCTGCACACTTGTAACAGCAGAATCATGAATTTATCACTGAAAATGCATATCTCAGCTGGAAACCCAACGAAACCGAAGATATCGCAGTTTCCGCATGTCAAACGCACTGCGGAGTTCTGAAAACACCAGGAAACGTGTTTTTCGCATTCAGTCGCACGAAAAGAGCGATTGCGGTGATTCTGCACACTTGTAACAACGGGATCATGTAGATTATCACTGAAAATGCATATCTCAGCTGGAAACCCAAAGATACCAAAGATATCGCAGTTTCCGCATGTTAAACGCACTGTGGTGTTCTGAAAACACCAGGAAACGTGTTCTTCGCATTCAATAGCACGAAAACAGCGATTTCGACGATTCTGCACACCTGTAAAAGCAGAATCATGAATTTATCACTGAAAATGCATATCTCAGCTGGAAACCCAACGAAACCGAAGATATCGCAGTTTCCGCATGTCAAACGCACTGTGGAGTGCTGAAAACACCAGAAAACGTGTTTTATGCATTGAATATCACGAAAACAGCGGTTTCGGAGATTCTGCACACTTGTAACAGCAGGATAATGAAGATTATCACTAAAAATGCATATCTCAGCTGGAAACCCAACTATACCGAAGATATTTCTGTTTCCGCATGTCAAACGCACTGCGGAGTGCTGAAAACACCAGGAAACGTGTTTTTCGCATTCAATAGCACGAAACCAGCGATTTCGGTGATTCTGCACACCTGCAAAAGCAGAATCATGAATTTATCACTGAAAATGCATATCTCAGCTGGAAACCCAAAGATACCAAAGATATCGCAGTTTCCGCATGTCAAACGCACTGTGGAGTTCTGAAAACACCAGGAAACGTGTTTTTCGCATTCAGTAGCACGAAAAGAGCGATTGCGGTGATTCTGCACACTTGTAACAGCAGAATCATGAATTTATCACTGAAAATGCATATCTCAGCTGGAAACCCAACGAAACCGAAGATATCGCAGTTTCCGCATGTCAAACGCACTGCGGAGTTCTGAAAACACCAGGAAACGTGTTTTACGCATTCAATAGCACGAAACCAGCGATTTCGGTGATTCTGCACACCTGCAAAAGCTGAATCATGAATTTATCACTGAAAATGCATATCTCAGCTGGAAACCCAAGGATACCAAAGATATCGCAGTTTCCGCATGTCAAACGCACTGCGGAGTTCTGAAAACACCAGGAAACGTGTTTTTCGCATTCAGTCGCACGAAAAGAGCGATTGCGTTGATTCTGCACACTTGTAACAGCGGGATCATGTAGATTATCACTGAAAATGCATATCTCAGCTGGAAACCCAACGAAACCGAAGATATCGCAGTTTCCGCATGTGAAACGCACTGTGGAGTTCTGAAAACACCAGAAAACGTGTTTTATACATTCAATATCACGAAAACAGCGGTTACGGTGATTCTGCACACTTGTAACAGTAGGATAATGAAGACTATCACTGAAAATGCATATCTCAGCTGGAAACCCAGCTATACCGAAGATATTTCTTTTTCCGCATGTTAAACGCACTGTGGTGTACTGAAAACACCAGGAAACGTGTTCTTCGCATTCAATAGCACGAAACCAGCGATTTCGATGATTCTGTACACCTGTAAAAGCTGAATCATGAATTTATCACTGAAAATGCATATCTCAGCTGGAAACCCAAAGATACCAAAGATATCGCAGTTTCCGCATGTCAAACGCACTGCGGAGTTCTGAAAACACCAGGAAACGTGTTTTTCGCATTCAGTCGCACGAAAAGAGCGATTGCGTTGATTCTGCACACTTGTAACAGCGGGATCATGTAGATTATCACTGAAAATGCATATCTCAGCTGGAAACCCAATGAAACCGAAGATATCGCAGTTTCCGCATGTCAAACGCACTGTGGAGTTCTGAAAACACCAGAAAACGTGTTTTATACATTCAATATCACGAAAACAGCGGTTACGGTGATTCTGCACACTGGTAACAGCAGAATCATGAATTTATCACTGAAAATGCATATCTCAGCTGGAAACCCAACGATACCGACCATATCGCAGTTTCCGCATGTCAAACGCACTGCGGATAGCTGAAAACACCAGAAAACGTGTTTTATGCATTCAATATCACGAAAACAGCGGTTTCGGAGATTCTGCACTCTTGTAACAGCAGGATAATGAAGATTATCAGTAAAAATGCATATCTCAGCTGGAAACCCAACTATACCGAAGATATTTCTGTTTCCGCATGTCAAACGCACTGCGGAGTGCTGAAAACACCAGGAAACGTGTTTTTCGCATTCAATAGCACGAAAACAGCGATTTCGGTGATTCTGCACACCTGTAACAGCAGAATCATGAATTTATCACTGAAAATGCATATCTCAGCTGGAAACCCAACGAAACCGAAGATATCGCCGTTTCAGCATGTCAAACGCACTGTGGAGTTCTGAAAACACCAGGAAACGTGTTTTTCGCATTCAATAGCACGAAACCAGCGATTTCGATGATTCTGGACACCTGTAAAAGCAGAATCATGAATTTATCACTGAAAATGCATATCTCAGCTGGAAACCCAAAGATACCAAAGATATCGCAGTTTCCGCATGTCAAACGCACTGTGGAGTTCGGAAAACACCAGGAAACGTGTTTTTCGCATTCAGTAGCACGAAAAGAGCGATTGCGGTGATTCTGCACACTTGTAACAACGGGATCATGTAGATTATCACTGAAAATGCATATCTCAGCTGGAAACCCAAAGATACCAAAGATATCGCAGTTTCCGCATGTTAAACGCACTGTGGTGTTCTGAAAACACCAGGAAACGTGTTCTTCGCATTCAATAGCATGAAAACAGCGATTTCGATGATTCTGCACACCTGTAAAAGCAGAATCATGAATTTATCACTGAAAATGCATATCTCAGCTGGAAACCCAACGAAACCGAAGATATCGCAGTTTCCGCATGTCAAACGCACTGTGGAGTGCTGAAAACACCAGAAAACGTGTTTTATGCATTGAATATCACGAAAACAGCGGTTTCGGAGATTCTGCACACTTGTAACAGCAGGATAATGAAGATTATCACTAAAAATGCATATCTCAGCTGGAAACCCAACTATACCGAAGATATTTCTGTTTCCGCATGTCAAACGCACTGCGGAGTGCTGAAAACACCAGGAAACGTGTTTTTCGCATTCAATAGCACGAAACCAGCGATTTCGGTGATTCTGCACACCTGCAAAAGCAGAATCATGAATTTATCACTGAAAATGCATATCGCAGCTGGAAACCCAAAGATACCAAAGATATCGCAGTTTCCGCATGTCAAACGCACTGTGGAGTTCTGAAAACACCAGGACACGTGTTCTTCGCATTCAATAGCACGAAACCAGCGATTTCGGTGATTCTGCACACCTGCAAAAGCAGAATCATGAATTTATCACTGAAAATGCATATCGCAGCTGGAAACCCAAAGATACCAAAGATATCGCAGTTTCCGCATGTTAAACGCACTGTGGTGTTCTGAAAACACCAGGAAACGTGTTCTTCGCATTCAATAGCACGAAAACAGCGATTTCGGTGATTCTGCACACTTGTAACAGCAGAATCATGAATTTATCACTGAAAATGCATATCTCAGCTGGAAATCCAACGAAACCGAAGATATCGCAGTTTCCGCATGTCAAACGCACTGCGGAGTTCTGAAAACACCAGGAAACGTGTTTTTCGAATTCAGTCGCACGAAAAGAGCGATTGCGGTGATTCTGCACACTTGTAACAACGGGATCATGTAGATTATCACTGAAAATGCATATCTCAGCTGGAAACCCAAAGATACCAAAGATAATGCAGTTTCCGCATGTTAAACGCACTGTGGTGTTCTGAAAACACCAGGAAACGTGTTCTTCGCATTCAATAGCACGAAAACAGCGATTTCGGTGATTCTGCACACCTGTAAAAGCAGAATCATGAATTTATCACTGAAAATGCATATCTCAGCTGGAAACCCAAAGATACCAAAGATATCGCAGTTTCCGCATGTCAAACGCACTGTGGAGTTCTGAAAACACCAGGAAACGTGTTTTTCGCATTCAGTAGCACGAAAAGAGCGATTGCGGTGATTCTGCACACTTGTAACAGCAGAATCATGAATTTATCACTGAAAATGCATATCTCAGCTGGAAACCCAACGAAACCGAAGATATCGCAGTTTCCGCATGTCAAACGCACTGCGGAGTTCTGAAAACACCAGGAAACGTGTTTTACGCATTCAATAGCACGAAACCAGCGATTTCGGTGATTCTGCACACCTGCAAAAGCTGAATCATGAATTTATCACTGAAAATGCATATCTCAGCTGGAAACCCAAGGATACCAAAGATATCGCAGTTTCCGCATGTCAAACGCACAGCGGAGTTCTGAAAACACCAGGAAACGTGTTTTTCGCATTCAGTCGCACGAAAAGAGCGATTGCGTTGATTCTGCACACTTGTAACAGCGGGATCATGTAGATTATCACTGAAAATGCATATCTCAGCTGGAAACCCAACGAAACCGAAGATATCGCAGTTTCCGCATGTCAAACGCACTGTGGAGTTCTGAAAACACCAGAAAACGTGTTTTATACATTCAATATCACGAAAACAGCGGTTACGGTGATTCTGCACACTTGTAACAGTAGGATAATGAAGACTATCACTGAAAATGCATATCTCAGCTGGAAACCCAACTATACCGAAGATATTTCTGTTTCCGCATGTCAAACGCACTGCGGAGTGCTGAAAACACCAGGAAACGTGTTTTTCGCATTCAATAGCACGAAACCAGCGGTTTCGGTGATTCTGCACACCTGTAAAAGCTGAATCATGAATTTATCACTGAAAATGCATATCTCAGCTGGAAACCCAGCTATACCGAAGATATTTCTTTTTCCGCATGTCAAACGCACTGCGGAGTGCTGAAAACACCAGGAAACGTGTTTTTCGCATTCAATAGCACGAAAACAGCGATTTGGGTGTTTCTGCACACCTGTAACAGCAGAATCATGAATTTATCACTGAAAATGCACATCTCAGCTGGAAACCCAACGAAACCGTAGATATCGCGGTTTCTGCATGTCAAACGCACTGTCGAGTGCTGAAAACACCAGAAAACGTGTTTTTCGCATTCAATAGCACGAAACCAGCGATTTCGGTGATTCTGCACACCTGTAAAAGCAGAATCATGAATTTATCACTGAAAATGCATATCTCAGCTGGAAACCCAAAGATACCAAAGATATCGCAGTGTCCGCCTGTCAAACGCACTGTGGAGTTCTGAAAACACCAGGAAACGTGTTTTTCGCATTCAATAGCACGAAAACAGCGATTTCGGTGATTCTGCACACTGGTAACAGCAGAATCATGAATTTATCACTGAAAATGCATATCTCAGCTGGAAACCCAACGAAACCGACGATATCGCAGTTTCCGCATGTCAAACGCACTGCGGAGAGCTGAAAACACCAGAAAACGTGTTTTATGCATTCAATATCACGAAAACAGCGGTTTCGGAGATTCTGCACTCTTGTAACAGCAGGATAATGAAGATTATCACTGAAAATGCATATCTCAGCTGGAAACCCAACTATACCGAAGACATTTCTGTTTCCGCCTGTCAAACGCACTGTGGAGTTCTGAAAACACCAGGAAACGTGTTTTTCGCATTCAATAGCACGAAAACAGCGATTTCGGTGATTCTGCACTCCTGTAAAAGCAGAATCATGAATTTATCACTGAAAATACATATCTCAGCTGGAAACCCAAACATACCAAAGATATCGCAGTTTCCGCATGTCAAACGCACTGTGGAGTTCTGAAAACACTAGGAAACGTGTTTTTCGCATTCAGTAGCACGAAAACAGCGATTTCGGTGATTCTGCAGACTTGTAACAACGGGATCATGTAGATTATCACTGAAAATGCATATCTCAGCTGGAAACCCAACGAAACCGAAGATATCGCAGTTTCCGCATGTCAAACGCACTGTGGAGTGCTGAAAACACCAGAAAACGTGATTCATGCATTCAATATCACGAAAATAGCGGTTTCGGTGATTCTGCTCACTTGTAACAGCAGGATAATGAAGACTATCACTGACAATGCATATCTCAGTTGGAAACCCAACTATACCGAAGATATTTCTGTTTCCGCATGTCAAACGCACTGCGGACTGCTCAAAACACCAGGAAACGTGTTTTTCGCATTCAATAGTACGAAACCAGCGATTTCGGTGACTCTGCACTCCTGTAAAAGCAGAATCATGAATTTATCACTGAAAATGCATATCTCAGCTGGAAACCCAAAGATACCAAGGATATCGCAGTTTCCGCATGTCAAACGCATTGTGGAATTCTGAAAACACCAGGAAACGTGTTTTTCGCATTCAATAGCACGAAAACAGCGATTTCGGTGATTCTGCACACTTCTCACAGAAGAATATCCAAGATTATCATAGATAATGCATGTCGCAGCTGGCAACCCCACGAAAACGAAGATATCGCGGTTTCCGCAAATCAAACGCACTGTGGAGTGCTGAAAACACCAGGAAACGTGTTCTTCGCATTCAATAGCACGAAAACAGCGATTTCGGTGATTCTGCACACTTGTAACAGCAGAATCATGAATTTATCACTGAAAATGCATATCTCAGCTGGAAACCCAACGAAACCGAAGATATCGCAGTTTCCGCATGTCAAACGCACTGCGGAGTTCTGAAAACACCAGGAAACGTGTTTTTCGCATTCAGTCGCACGAAAAGAGCGATTGCGGTGATTCTGCACACTTGTAACAACGGGATCATGTAGATTATCACTGAAAATGCATATCTCAGCTGGAAACCCAAAGATACCAAAGATATCGCAGTTTCCGCATGTTAAACGCACTGTGGTGTTCTGAAAACACCAGGAAACGTGTTTTTCGCATTCAATAGCACGAAAACAGCGATTTGGGTGTTTCTGCACACCTGTAACAGCAGAATCATGAATTTATCACTGAAAATGCACATCTCAGCTGGAAACCCAACGAAACCGTAGATATCGCGGTTTCTGCATGTCAAACGCACTGTCGAGTGCTGAAAACACCAGAAAACGTGTTTTTCGCATTCAATAGCACGAAACCAGCGATTTCGGTGATTCTGCACACCTGTAAAAGCAGAATCATGAATTTATCACTGAAAATGCATATCTCAGCTGGAAACCCAAAGATACCAAAGATATCGCAGTGTCCGCCTGTCAAACGCACTGTGGAGTTCTGAATACACCAGGAAACGTGTTTTTCGCATTCAATAGCACGAAAACAGCGATTTCGGTGATTCTGCACACTGGTAACAGCAGAATCATGAATTTATCACTGAAAATGCATATCTCAGCTGGAAACCCAACGAAACCGACGATATCGCAGTTTCCGCATGTCAAACGCACTGCGGAGAGCTGAAAACACCAGAAAACGTGTTTTATGCATTCAATATCACGAAAACAGCGGTTTCGGAGATTCTGCACTCTTGTAACAGCAGGATAATGAAGATTATCACTGAAAATGCATATCTCAGCTGGAAACCCAACTATACCGAAGACATTTCTATTTCCGCCTGTCAAACGCACTGTGGAGTTCTGAAAACACCAGGAAACGTGTTTTTCGCATTCAATAGCACGAAAACAGCGATTTCGGTGATTCTGCACTCCTGTAAAAGCAGAATCATGAATTTATCACTGAAAATGCATATCTCAGCTGGAAACCCAACGAAACCGACGATATCGCAGTTTCCGCATGTCAAACGCACTGCGGAGAGCTGAAAACACCAGAAAACGTGTTTTATGCATTCAATATCACGAAAACAGCGGTTTCGGAGATTCTGCACTCTTGTAACAGCAGGATAATGAAGATTATCACTGAAAATGCATATCTCAGCTGGAAACCCAACTATACCGAAGACATTTCTATTTCCGCCTGTCAAACGCACTGTGGAGTTCTGAAAACACCAGGAAACGTGTTTTTCGCATTCAATAGCACGAAAACAGCGATTTCGGTGATTCTGCACTCCTGTAAAAGCAGAATCATGAATTTATCACTGAAAATACATATCTCAGCTGGAAACCCAAACATACCAAAGATATCGCAGTTTCCGCATGTCAAACGCACTGTGGAGTTCTGAAAACACCAGGAAACGTGTTTTTCGCATTCAGTAGCACGAAAACAGCGATTTCGGTGATTTTGCACACTTGTAACAACGGGATCATGAATTTATCACTGAAAATGCATATCTCAGCTGGAAACCCAACGAAACCGACGATATCGCAGTTTCCGCATGTCAAACGCACTGCGGAGAGCTGAAAACACCAGAAAACGTGTTTTATGCATTCAATATCACGAAAACAGCGGTTTCGGAGATTCTGCACTCTTGTAACAGCAGGATAATGAAGATTATCACTGAAAATGCATATCTCAGCTGGAAACCCAACTATACCGAAGACATTTCTGTTTCCGCCTGTCAAACGCACTGTGGAGTTCTGAAAACACCAGGAAACGTGTTTTTCGCATTCAATAGCACGAAAACAGCGATTTCGGTGATTCTGCACTCCTGTAAAAGCAGAATCATGAATTTATCACTGAAAATACATATCTCAGCTGGAAACCCAAACATACCAAAGATATCGCAGTTTCCGCATGTCAAACGCACTGTGGAGTTCTGAAAACACCAGGAAACGTGTTTTTCGCATTCAGTAGCACGAAAACAGCGATTTCGGTGATTCTGCACACTTGTAACAACGGGATCATGAATTTATCACTGAAAATGCATATCTCAGCTGGAAACCCAAACATACCAAAGATATCGCAGTTTCCGCATGTCAAACGCACTGTGGAGTTCTGAAAACACCAGGAAACGTGTTTTTCGCATTCAATATCACGAAAACAGCGGTTACGGTGATTCTGCACACTTGTAACAGTAGGATAATGAAGACTATCACTGAAAATGCATATCTCAGCTGGAAACCCAACTATACCGAAGATATTTCTGTTTCCGCATGTCAAACGCACTAAGGAGTGCTGAAAACACCAGGAAACGTGTTTTTCGCATTCAATAGCACGAAACCAGCGGTTTCGGTGATTCTGCACACCTGTAAAAGCAGAATCATGAATTTATCACTGAAAATGCATATCTCAGCTGGAAACCCAACTATACCGAAGATATTTCTTTTTCCGCATGTCAAACGCACTGCGGAGTGCTGAAAACACCAGGAAACGTGTTTTTCGCATTCAATAGCACGAAAACAGCGATTTGGGTGTTTCTGCACACCTGTAACAGCAGAATCATGAATTTATCACTGAAAATGCACATCTCAGCTGGAAACCCAACGAAACCGTAGATATCGCGGTTTCTGCATGTCAAACGCACTGTCGAGTGCTGAAAACACCAGAAAACGTGTTTTTCGCATTCAATAGCACGAAACCAGCGATTTCGGTGATTCTGCACACCTGTAAAAGCAGAATCATGAATTTATCACTGAAAATGCATATCTCAGCTGCAAACCCAACTATACCGAAGATATTTCTGTTTCCGCATGTCAAACGCACTGCGGAGTGCTGAAAACACCAGGAAACGTGTTTTTCGCATTCAATAGCACGAAACCAGCGGTTACGGTGATTCTGCACACTTGTAACAGTAGGATAATGAAGACTATCACTGAAAATGCATATCTCAGCTGGAAACCCAACGAAACCGACGATATCGCAGTTTCCGCATGTCAAACGCACTGCGGAGAGCTGAAAACACCAGAAAACGTGTTTTATGCATTCAATATCACGAAAACAGCGGTTTCGGAGATTCTGCACTCTTGTAACAGCAGGATAATGAAGATTATCATTGAAAATGCATATCTCAGCTGGAAACCCAACTATACCGAAGACATTTCTGTTTCCGCCTGTCAAACGCACTGTGGAGTTCTGAAAACACCAGGAAACGTGTTTTTCGCATTCAATAGCACGAAAACAGCGATTTCGGTGATTCTGCACTCCTGTAAAAGCAGAATCATGAATTTATCACTGAAAATACATATCTCAGCTGGAAACCCAAACATACCAAAGATATCGCAGTTTCCGCATGTCAAACGCACTGTGGAGTTCTGAAAACACCAGGAAACGTGTTTTTCGCATTCAGTAGCACGAAAACAGCGATTTCGGTGATTCTGCACACTTGTAACAACGGGATCATGAATTTATCACTGAAAATGCATATCTCAGCTGGAAACCCAAACATACCAAAGATATCGCAGTTTCCGCATGTCAAACGCACTGTGGAGTTCTGAAAACACCAGGAAACGTGTTTTTCGCATTCAATATCACGAAAACAGCGGTTACGGTGATTCTGCACACTTGTAACAGTAGGATAATGAAGACTATCACTGAAAATGCATATCTCAGCTGGAAACCCAACTATACCGAAGATATTTCTGTTTCCGCATGTCAAACGCACTGCGGAGTGCTGAAAACACCAGGAAACGTGTTTTTCGCATTCAATAGCACGAAACCAGCGGTTTCGGTGATTCTGCACACCTGTAAAAGCAGAATCATGAATTTATCACTGAAAATGCATATCTCAGCTGGAAACCCAACTATACCGAAGATATTTCTTTTTCCGCATGTCAAACGCACTGCGGAGTGCTGAAAACACCAGGAAACGTGTTTTTCGCATTCAATAGCACGAAAACAGCGATTTGGGTGTTTCTGCACATCTGTAACAGCAGAATCATGAATTTATCACTGAAAATGCACATCTCAGCTGGAAACCCAACGAAACCGTAGATATCGCGGTTTCTGCATGTCAAACGCACTGTCGAGTGCTGAAAACACCAGAAAACGTGTTTTTCGCATTCAATAGCACGAAACCAGCGATTTCGGTGATTCTGCACACCTGTAAAAGCAGAATCATGAATTTATCACTGAAAATGCATATCTCAGCTGGAAACCCAAAGATACCAAAGATATCGCAGTGTCCGCCTGTCAAACGCACTGTGGAGTTCTGAAAACACCAGGAAACGTGTTTTTCGCATTCAATAGCACGAAAACAGCGATTTCGGTGATTCTGCACACTGGTAACAGCAGAATCATGAATTTATCACTGAAAATGCATATCTCAGCTGGAAACCCAACGAAACCGACGATATCGCAGTTTCCGCATGTCAAACGCACTGCGGAGAGCTGAAAACACCAGAAAACGTGTTTTATGCATTCAATATCACGAAAACAGCGGTTTCGGAGATTCTGCACTCTTGTAACAGCAGGATAATGAAGATTATCACTGAAAATGCATATCTCAGCTGGAAACCCAACTATACCGAAGACATTTCTGTTTCCGCCTGGCAAACGCACTGTGGAGTTCTGAAAACACCAGGAAACGTGTTTTTCGCATTCAATAGCACGAAAACAGCGATTTCGGTGATTCTGCACACTGGTAACAGCAGAATCATGAATTTATCACTGAAAATACATATCTCAGCTGGAAACCCAAACATACCAAAGATATCGCAGTTTCCGCATGTCAAACGCACTGTGGAGTACTGAAAACACTAGGAAACGTGTTTTTCGCATTCAGTAGCACGAAAACAGCGATTTCGGTGATTCTGCAGACTTGTAACAACGGGATCATGTAGATTATCACTGAAAATGCATATCTCAGCTGGAAACCCAACGAAACCGAAGATATCGCAGTTTCCGCATGTCAAACGCACTGTGGAGTGCTGAAAACACCAGAAAACGTGATTCATGCATTCAATATCACGAAAATAGCGGTTTCGGTGATTCTGCTCACTTGTAACAGCAGGATAATGAAGACTATCACTGACAATGCATATCTCAGTTGGAAACCCAACTATACCGAAGATATTTCTGTTTCCGCATGTCAAACGCACTGCGGACTGCTCAAAACACCAGGAAACGTGTTTTTCGCATTCAATAGTACGAAACCAGCGATTTCGGTGATTCTGCACTCCTGTAAAAGCAGAATCATGAATTTAACACTGAAAATGCATATCTCAGCTGGAAACCCAAAGATACCAAGGATATCGCAGTTTCCGCATGTCAAACGCATTGTGGAGTTCTGAAAACACCAGGAAACGTGTTTTTCGCATTCAATAGCACGAAAACAGCGATTTCGGTGATTCTGCACACTTCTCACAGAAGAATATCCAAGATTATCATAGATAATGCATGTCGCAGCTGGCAACCCCACGAAAACGAAGATATCGCGGTTTCCGCAAATCAAACGCACTGTGGAGTGCTGAAAACACCAGGAAACGTGTTCTTCGCATTCAATAGCACGAAAACAGCGATTTCGGTGATTCTGCACACTTGTAACAGCAGAATCATGAATTTATCACTGAAAATGCATATCTCAGCTGGAAACCCATCGAAACCGAAGATATCGCAGTTTCCGCATGTCAAACGCACTGCGGAGTTCTGAAAACACCAGGATACGTGTTTTTCGCATTCAGTCGCACGAAAAGAGCGATTGCGGTGATTCTGCACACTTGTAACAACGGGATCATGTAGATTATCACTGAAAATGCATATCTCAGCTGGAAACCCAAAGATACCAAAGATATCGCAGTGTCCGCCTGTCAAACGCACTGTGGAGTTCTGAAAACACCAGGAAACGTGTTTTTCGCATTCAATAGCACGAAAACAGCGATTTCGGTGATTCTGCACACTGGTAACAGCAGAATCATGAATTTATCACTGAAAATGCATATCTCAGCTGGAAACCCAACGAAACCGACGATATCGCAGTTTCCGCATGTCAAACGCACTGCGGAGTTCTGAAAACACCAGGAAACGTGTTTTTCGCATTCAATATCACGAAAACAGCGGTTACGGTGATTCTGCACACTTGTAACAGTAGGATAATGAAGACTATCACTGAAAATGCATATCTCAGCTGGAAACCCAACTATACCGAAGATATTTCTGTTTCCGCATGTCAAACGCACTGCGGAGTGCTGAAAACACCAGGAAACGTGTTTTTCGCATTCAATAGCACGAAACCAGCGGTTTCGGTGATTCTGCACACCTGTAAAAGCAGAATCATGAATTTAACACTGAAAATGCATATCTCAGCTGGAAACCCAAAGATACCAAGGATATCGCAGTTTCCGCATGTCAAACGCATTGTGGAGTTCTGAAAACACCAGGAAACGTGTTTTTCGCATTCAATAGCACGAAAACAGCGATTTCGGTGATTCTGCACACTTCTCACAGAAGAATATCCAAGATTATCATAGATAATGCATGTCGCAGCTGGCAACCCCACGAAAACGAAGATATCGCGGTTTCCGCAAATCAAACGCACTGTGGAGTGCTGAAAACACCAGGAAACGTGTTCTTCGCATTCAATAGCACGAAAACAGCGATTTCGGTGATTCTGCACACTTGTAACAGCAGAATCATGAATTTATCACTGAAAATGCATATCTCAGCTGGAAACCCATCGAAACCGAAGATATCGCAGTTTCCGCATGTCAAACGCACTGCGGAGTTCTGAAAACACCAGGATACGTGTTTTTCGCATTCAGTCGCACGAAAAGAGCGATTGCGGTGATTCTGCACACTTGTAACAACGGGATCATGTAGATTATCACTGAAAATGCATATCTCAGCTGGAAACCCAAAGATACCAAAGATATCGCAGTGTCCGCCTGTCAAACGCACTGTGGAGTTCTGAAAACACCAGGAAACGTGTTTTTCGCATTCAATAGCACGAAAACAGCGATTTCGGTGATTCTGCACACTGGTAACAGCAGAATCATGAATTTATCACTGAAAATGCATATCTCAGCTGGAAACCCAACGAAACCGACGATATCGCAGTTTCCGCATGTCAAACGCACTGCGGAGTTCTGAAAACACCAGGAAACGTGTTTTTCGCATTCAATATCACGAAAACAGCGGTTACGGTGATTCTGCACACTTGTAACAGTAGGATAATGAAGACTATCACTGAAAATGCATATCTCAGCTGGAAACCCAACTATACCGAAGATATTTCTGTTTCCGCATGTCAAACGCACTGCGGAGAGCTGAAAACACCAGAAAACGTGTTTTTCGCATTCAATAGCACGAAACCAGCGGTTTCGGTGATTCTGCACACCTGTAAAAGCAGAATCATGAATTTAACACTGAAAATGCATATCTCAGCTGGAAACCCAAAGATACCAAGGATATCGCAGTTTCCGCATGTCAAACGCATTGTGGAGTTCTGAAAACAGCAGGAAACGTGTTTTTCGCATTCAATAGCACGAAAACAGCGATTTCGGTGATTCTGCACACTTCTCACAGAAGAATATCCAAGATTATCATAGATAATGCATGTCGCAGCTGGCAACCCCACGAAAACGAAGATATCGCGGTTTCCGCAAATCAAACGCACTGTGGAGTGCTGAAAACACCAGGAAACGTGTTCTTCGCATTCAATAGCACGAAAACAGCGATTTCGGTGATTCTGCACACTTGTAACAGCAGAATCATGAATTTATCACTGAAAATGCATATCTCAGCTGGAAACCAATCGAAACCGAAGATATCGCAGTTTCCGCATGTCAAACGCACTGCGGAGTTCTGAAAACACCAGGAAACGTGTTTTTCGCATTCAATATCACGAAAACAGCGGTTACGGTGATTCTGCACACTTGTAACAGTAGGATAATGAAGACTATCACTGAAAATGCATATCTCAGCTGGAAACCCAACTATACCGAAGATATTTCTGTTTCCGCATGTCAAACGCACTGCGGAGTGCTGAAAACACCAGGAAACGTGTTTTTCGCATTCAATAGCACGAAACCAGCGGTTTCGGTGATTCTGCACACCTGTAAAAGCAGAATCATGAATTTATCACTGAAAATGCATATCTCAGCTGGAAACCCAACTATACCGAAGATATTTCTTTTTCCGCATGTCAAACGCACTGCGGAGTGCTGAAAACACCAGGAAACGTGTTTTTCGCATTCAATAGCACGAAAACAGCGATTTCGGTGATTCTGCACTCCTGTAAAAGCAGAATCATGAATTTAACACTGAAAATGCATATCTCAGCTGGAAACCCAAAGATACCAAGGATATCGCAGTTTCCGCATGTCAAACGCATTGTGGAGTTCTGAAAACACCAGGAAACGTGTTTTTCGCATTCAATAGCACGAAAACAGCGATTTCGGTGATTCTGCACACTTCTCACAGAAGAATATCCAAGATTATCATAGATAATGCATGTCGCAGCTGGCAACCCCACGAAAACGAAGATATCGCGGTTTCCGCAGATCAAACGCACTGTGGAGTGCTGAAAACACCAGGAAACGTGTTTTTCGCATTCAATAGCACGAAACCAGCGGTTTCGGTGATTCTGCACAACTGTAAAAGCAGAATCATGAATTTATCACTGAAAATGCATATCTCAGCTGGAAACCCAACTATACCGAAGATATTTCTTTTTCCGCATGTCAAACGCACTGCGGAGTGCTGAGAACACCAGGAAACGTGTTTTTCGCATTCAATAGCACGAAAACAGCGATTTGGGTGTTTCTGCACACCTGTAACAGCAGAATCATGAATTTATCACTGAAAATGCACATCTCAGCTGGAAACCCAACGAAACCGTAGATATCGCGGTTTCTGCATGTCAAACGCACTGTCGAGTGCTGAAAACACCAGAAAACGTGTTTTTCGCATTCAATAGCACGAAACCAGCGATTTCGGTGATTCTGCACACCTGTAAAAGCAGAATCATGAATTTATCACTGAAAATGCATATCTCAGCTGGAAACCCAAAGATACCAAAGATATCGCAGTGTCCGCCTGTCAAACGCACTGTGGAGTTCTGAAAACACCAGGAAACGTGTTTTTCGCATTCAATAGCACGAAAACAGCGATTTCGGTGATTCTGCACACTGGTAACAGCAGAATCATGAATTTATCACTGAAAATGCATATCTCAGCTGGAAACCCAACGAAACCGACGATATCGCAGTTTCCGCATGTCAAACGCACTGCGGAGTTCTGAAAACACCAGGAAACGTGTTTTTCGCATTCAATATCACGAAAACAGCGGTTACGGTGATTCTGCACACTTGTAACAGTAGGATAATGAAGACTATCACTGAAAATGCATATCTCAGCTGGAAACCCAACTATACCGAAGATATTTCTGTTTCCGCATGTCAAACGCACTGCGGAGTGCTGAAAACACCAGGAAACGTGTTTTTCGCATTCAATAGCACGAAACCAGCGGTTACGGTGATTCTGCACACTTGTAACAGTAGGATAATGAAGACTATCACTGAAAATGCATATCTCAGCTGGAAACCCAACGAAACCGACGATATCGCAGTTTCCGCATGTCAAACGCACTGCGGAGAGCTGAAAACACCAGAAAACGTGTTTTATGCATTCAATATCACGAAAACAGCGGTTTCGGAGATTCTGCGCTCTTGTAACAGCAGGATAATGAAGATTATCACTGAAAATGCATATCTCAGCTGGAAACCCAACTATACCGAAGACATTTCTGTTTCCGCCTGTCAAACGCACTGTGGAGTTCTGAAAACACCAGGAAACGTGTTTTTCGCATTCAATAGCACGAAAACAGCGATTTCGGTGATTCTGCACTCCTGTAAAAGCAGAATCATGAATTTATCACTGAAAATACATATCTCAGCTGGAAACCCAAACATACCAAAGATATCGCAGTTTCCGCATGTCAAACGCACTGTGGAGTTCTGAAAACACCAGGAAACGTGTTTTTCGCATTCAGTAGCACGAAAACAGCGATTTCGGTGATTCTGCACACTTGTAACAACGGGATCATGAATTTATCACTGAAAATGCATATCTCAGCTGGAAACCCAAACATACCAAAGATATCGCAGTTTCCGCATGTCAAACGCACTGTGGAGTTCTGAAAACACCAGGAAACGTGTTTTTCGCATTCAATATCACGAAAACAGCGGTTACGGTGATTCTGCACACTTGTAACAGTAGGATAATGAAGACTATCACTGAAAATGCATATCTCAGCTGGAAACCCAACTATACCGAAGATATTTCTGTTTCCGCATGTCAAACGCACTGCGGAGTGCTGAAAACACCAGGAAACGTGTTTTTCGCATTCAATAGCACGAAACCAGCGGTTTCGGTGATTCTGCACACCTGTAAAAGCAGAATCATGAATTTATCACTGAAAATGCATATCTCAGCTGGAAACCCAACTATACCGAAGATATTTCTTTTTCCGCATGTCAAACGCACTGCGGAGTGCTGAAAACACCAGGAAACGTGTTTTTCGCATTCAATAGCACGAAAACAGCGATTTGGGTGTTTCTGCACACCTGTAACAGCAGAATCATGAATTTATCACTGAAAATGCACATCTCAGCTGGAAACCCAACGAAACCGTAGATATCGCGGTTTCTGCATGCCAAACGCACTGTCGAGTGCTGAAAACACCAGAAAACGTGTTTTTCGCATTCAATAGCACGAAACCAGCGATTTCGGTGATTCTGCACACCTGTAAAAGCAGAATCATGAATTTATCACTGAAAATGCATATCTCAGCTGGAAACCCAAAGATACCAAAGATATCGCAGTGTCCGCCTGTCAAACGCACTGTGGAGTTCTGAAAACACCAGGAAACGTGTTTTTCGCATTCAATAGCACGAAAACAGCGATTTCGGTGATTCTGCACACTGGTAACAGCAGAATCATGAATTTATCACTGAAAATGCATATCTCAGCTGGAAACCCAACGAAACCGACGATATCGCAGTTTCCGCATGTCAAACGCACTGCGGAGAGCTGAAAACACCAGAAAACGTGTTTTATGCATTCAATATCACGAAAACAGCGGTTTCGGAGATTCTGCACTCTTGTAACAGCAGGATAATGAAGATTATCACTGAAAATGCATATCTCAGCTGGAAACCCAACTATACCGAAGACATTTCTGTTTCCGCCTGTCAAACGCACTGTGGAGTTCTGAAAACACCAGGAAACGTGTTTTTCGCATTCAATAGCACGAAAACAGCGATTTCGGTGATTCTGCACTCCTGTAAAAGCAGAATCATGAATTTATCACTGAAAATACATATCTCAGCTGGAAACCCAAACATACCAAAGATATCGCAGTTTCCGCATGTCAAACGCACTGTGGAGTTCTGAAAACACTAGGAAACGTGTTTTTCGCATTCAGTAGCACGAAAACAGCGATTTCGGTGATTCTGCAGACTTGTAACAACGGGATCATGTAGATTATCACTGAAAATGCATATCTCAGCTGGAAACCCAACGAAACCGAAGATATCGCAGTTTCCGCATGTCAAACGCACTGTGGAGTGCTGAAAACACCAGAAAACGTGATTCATGCATTCAATATCACGAAAATAGCGGTTTCGGTGATTCTGCTCACTTGTAACAGCAGGATAATGAAGACTATCACTGACAATGCATATCTCAGTTGGAAACCCAACTATACCGAAGATATTTCTGTTTCCGCATGTCAAACGCACTGCGGACTGCTCAAAACACCAGGAAACGTGTTTTTCGCATTCAATAGTACGAAACCAGCGATTTCGGTGATTCTGCACTCCTGTAATAGCAGAATCATGAATTTAACACTGAAAATGCATATCTCAGCTGGAAACCCAAAGATACCAAGGATATCGCAGTTTCCGCATGTCAAACGCATTGTGGAGTTCTGAAAACACCAGGAAACGTGTTTTTCGCATTCAATAGCACGAAAACAGCGATTTCGGTGATTCTGCACACTTCTCACAGAAGAATATCCAAGATTATCATAGATAATGCATGTCGGAGCTGGCAACCCCACGAAAACGAAGATATCGCGGTTTCCGCAAATCAAACGCACTGTGGAGTGCTGAAAACACCAGGAAACGTGTTCTTCGCATTCAATAGCACGAAAACAGCGATTTCGGTGATTCTGCACACTTGTAACAGCAGAATCATGAATTTATCACTGAAAATGCATATCTCAGCTGGAAACCCAACGAAACCGAAGATATCGCAGTTTCCGCATGTCAAACGCACTGCGGAGTTCTGAAAACACCAGGAAACGTGTTTTTCGCATTCAGTCGCACGAAAAGAGCGATTGCGGTGATTCTGCACACTTGTAACAACGGGATCATGTAGATTATCACTGAAAATGCATATCTCAGCTGGAAACCCAAAGATACCAAAGATATCGCAGTGTCCGCCTGTCAAACGCACTGTGGAGTTCTGAAAACACCAGGAAACGTGTTTTTCGCATTCAATAGCACGAAAACAGCGATTTCGGTGATTCTGCACACTGGTAACAGCAGAATCATGAATTTATCACTGAAAATGCATATCTCAGCTGGAAACCCAACGAAACCGACGATATCGCAGTTTCCGCATGTCAAACGCACTGCGGAGTTCTGAAAACACCAGGAAACGTGTTTTTCGCATTCAATATCACGAAAACAGCGGTTACGGTGATTCTGCACACTTGTAACAGTAGGATAATGAAGACTATCACTGAAAATGCATATCTCAGCTGGAAACCCAACTATACCGAAGATATTTCTGTTTCCGCATGTCAAACGCACTGCGGAGTGCTGAAAACACCAGGAAACGTGTTTTTCGCATTCAATAGCACGAAACCAGCG
The DNA here is from genome assembly GCA_951804975.1 of Anthophora plumipes. NCBI lineage: Eukaryota > Metazoa > Arthropoda > Insecta > Hymenoptera > Apidae > Anthophora > Anthophora plumipes. The sequence continues at coordinate 392,635 of CATORF010000581.1, read as the reverse complement.
GTTTCGGTGATTCTGCACACCTGTAAAAGCAGAATCATGAATTTATCACTGAAAATGCATATCTCAGCTGGAAACCCAACTACACCGAAGATATTTCTTTTTCCGCATGTCAAACGCACTGCGGAGTGCTGAAAACACCAGGAAACGTGTTTTTCGCATTCAATAGCACGAAAACAGCGATTTCGGTGATTCTGCACACTTGTAACAGTAGGATAATGAAGACTATCACTGAAAATGCATATCTCAGCTGGAAACCCAACTATACCGAAGATATTTCTGTTTCCGCATGTCAAACGCACTGCGGAGTGCTGAAAACACCAGGAAACGTGTTTTTCGCATTCAATAGCACGAAACCAGCGGTTTCGGTGATTCTGCACACCTGTAAAAGCAGAATCATGAATTTATCACTGAAAATGCATATCTCAGCTGGAAACCCAACTATACCGAAGATAGTTCTTTTTCCGCATGTCAAACGCACTGCGGAGTGCTGAAAACACCAGGAAACGTGTTTTTCGCATTCAATAGCACGAAAACAGCGATTTGGGTGTTTCTGCACACCTGTAACAGCAGAATCATGAATTTATCACTGAAAATGCACATCTCAGCTGGAAACCCAACGAAACCGTAGATATCGCGGTTTCTGCATGCCAACCGCACTGTCGAGTGCTGAAAACACCAGAAAACGTGTTTTTCGCATTCAATAGCACGAAACCAGCGATTTCGGTGATTCTGCACACCTGTAAAAGCAGAATCATGAATTTATCACTGAAAATGCATATCTCAGCTGGAAACCCAAAGATACCAAAGATATCGCAGTGTCCGCCTGTCAAACGCACTGTGGAGTTCTGAAAACACCAGGAAACGTGTTTCTCGCATTCAATAGCACGAAAACAGCGATTTCGGTGATTCTGCACACTGGTAACAGCAGAATCATGAATTTATCACTGAAAATGCATATCTCAGCTGGAAACCCAACGAAACCGACGATATCGCAGTTTCCGCATGTCAAACGCACTGCGGAGAGCTGAAAACACCAGAAAACGTGTTTTATGCATTCAATATCACGAAAACAGCGATTTCGGTGATTCTGCACTCCTGTAAAAGCAGAATCATGAATTTATCACTGAAAATACATATCTCAGCTGGAAACCCAAACATACCAAAGATATCGCAGTTTCCGCATGTCAAACGCACTGTGGAGTTCTGAAAACACTAGGAAACGTGTTTTTCGCATTCAGTTGCACGAAAACAGCGATTTCGGTGATTCTGCAGACTTGTAACAACGGGATCATGTAGATTATCACTGAAAATGCATATCTCAGCTGGAAACCCAACGAAACCGAAGATATCGCAGTTTCCGCATGTCAAACGCACTGTGGAGTGCTGAAAACACCAGAAAACGTGATTCATGCATTCAATATCACGAAAATAGCGGTTTCGGTGATTCTGCTCACTTGTAACAGCAGGATAATGAAGACTATCACTGACAATGCATATCTCAGTTGGAAACCCAACTATACCGAAGATATTTCTGTTTCCGCATGTCAAACGCACTGCGGACTGCTCAAAACACCAGGAAACGTGTTTTTCGCATTCAATAGTACGAAACCAGCGATTTCGGTGATTCTGCACTCCTGTAATAGCAGAATCATGAATTTAACACTGAAAATGCATATCTCAGCTGGAAACCCAAAGATACCAAGGATATCGCAGTTTCCGCATGTCAAACGCATTGTGGAGTTCTGAAAACACCAGGAAACGTGTTTTTCGCATTCAATAGCACGAAAACAGCGATTTCGGTGATTCTGCACACTTCTCACAGAAGAATATCCAAGATTATCATAGATAATGCATGTCGCAGCTGGCAACCCCACGAAAACGAAGATATCGCGGTTTCCGCAAATCAAACGCACTGTGGAGTGCTGAAAACACCAGGAAACGTGTTCTTCGCATTCAATAGAACGAAAACAGCGATTTCGGTGATTCTGCACACTTGTAACAGCAGAATCATGAATTTATCACTGAAAATGCATATCTCAGCTGGAAACCCAACGAAACCGAAGATATCGCAGTTTCCGCATGTCAAACGCACTGCGGAGTTCTGAAAACACCAGGAAACGTGTTTTTCGCATTCAGTCGCACGAAAAGAGCGATTGCGGTGATTCTGCACACTTGTAACAACGGGATCATGTAGATTATCACTGAAAATGCATATCTCAGCTGGAAACCCAAAGATACCAAAGATATCGCAGTGTCCGCCTGTCAAACGCACTGTGGAGTTCTGAAAACATCAGGAAACGTGTTTTTCGCATTCAATAGCACGAAAACAGCGATTTCGGTGATTCTGCACACTGGTAACAGCAGAATCATGAATTTATCACTGAAAATGCATATCTCAGCTGGAAACCCAACGAAACCGACGATATCGCAGTTTCCGCATGTCAAACGCACTGCGGAGTTCTGAAAACACCAGGAAACGTGTTTTTCGCATTCAATATCACGAAAACAGCGGTTACGGTGATTCTGCACACTTGTAACAGTAGGATAATGAAGACTATCACTGAAAATGCATATCTCAGCTGGAAACCCAACTATACCGAAGATATTTCTGTTTCCGCATGTCAAACGCACTGCGGAGTGCTGAAAACACCAGGAAACGTGTTTTTCGCATTCAATAGCACGAAACCAGCGGTTTCGGTGATTCTGCACACCTGTAAAAGCAGAATCATGAATTTATCACTGAAAATGCATATCTCAGCTGGAAACCCAACTATACCGAAGATATTTCTTTTTCCGCATGTCAAACGCACTGCGGAGTGCTGAAAACACCAGGAAACGTGTTTTTCGCATTCAATAGCACGAAAACAGCGATTTCGGTGATTCTGCACTCCTGTAAAAGCAGAATCATGAATTTATCACTGAAAATACATATCTCAGCTGGAAACCCAAACATACCAAAGATATCGCAGTTTCCGCATGTCAAACGCACTGTGGAGTTCTGAAAACACCAGGAAACGTGTTTTTCGCATTCAGTAGCACGAAAACAGCGATTTCGGTGATTCTGCACACTTGTAACAACGGGATCATGAATTTATCACTGAAAATGCATATCTCAGCTGGAAACCCAACGAAACCGACGATATCGCAGTTTCCGCATGTCAAACGCACTGCGGAGAGCTGAAAACACCAGAAAACGTGTTTTATGCATTCAATATCACGAAAACAGCGGTTTCGGAGATTCTGCACTCTTGTAACAGCAGGATAATGAAGATTATCACTGAAAATGCATATCTCAGCTGGAAACCCAACTATACCGAAGACATTTCTGTTTCCGCCTGTCAAACGCACTGTGGAGTTCTGAAAACACCAGGAAACGTGTTTTTCGCATTCAATAGCACGAAAACAGCGATTTCGGTGATTCTGCACTCCTGTAAAAGCAGAATCATGAATTTATCACTGAAAATACATATCTCAGCTGGAAACCCAAACATACCAAAGATATCGCAGTTTCCGCATGTCAAACGCACTGTGGAGTTCTGAAAACACCAGGAAACGTGTTTTTCGCATTCAGTAGCACGAAAACAGCGATTTCGGTGATTCTGCACACTTGTAACAACGGGATCATGAATTTATCACTGAAAATGCATATCTCAGCTGGAAACCCAAACATACCAAAGATATCGCAGTTTCCGCATGTCAAACGCACTGTGGAGTTCTGAAAACACCAGGAAACGTGTTTTTCGCATTCAATATCACGAAAACAGCGGTTACGGTGATTCTGCACACTTGTAACAGTAGGATAATGAAGACTATCACTGAAAATGCATATCTCAGCTGGAAACCCAACTATACCGAAGATATTTCTGTTTCCGCATGTCAAACGCACTGCGGAGTGCTGAAAACACCAGGAAACGTGTTTTTCGCATTCAATAGCACGAAACCAGCGGTTTCGGTGATTCTGCACACCTGTAAAAGCAGAATCATGAATTTATCACTGAAAATGCATATCTCAGCTGGAAACCCAACTATACCGAAGATATTTCTTTTTCCGCATGTCAAACGCACTGCGGAGTGCTGAAAACACCAGGAAACGTGTTTTTCGCATTCAATAGCACGAAAACAGCGATTTGGGTGTTTCTGCACACCTGTAACAGCAGAATCATGAATTTATCACTGAAAATGCACATCTCAGCTGGAAACCCAACGAAACCGTAGATATCGCGGTTTCTGCATGTCAAACGCACTGTCGAGTGCTGAAAACACCAGAAAACGTGTTTTTCGCATTCAATAGCACGAAACCAGCGATTTCGGTGATTCTGCACACCTGTAAAAGCAGAATCATGAATTTATCACTCAAAATGCATATCTCAGCTGGAAACCCAAAGATACCAGAGATATCGCAGTGTCCGCCTGTCAAACGCACAGTGGAGTTCTGAAAACACCAGGAAACGTGTTTTTCGCATTCAATAGCACGAAAACAGCGATTTCGGTGATTCTGCACACTGGTAACAGCAGAATCATGAATTTATCACTGAAAATGCATATCTCAGCTGGAAACCCAACGAAACCGACGATATCGCAGTTTCCGCATGTCAAACGCACTGCGGAGAGCTGAAAACACCAGAAAACGTGTTTTATGCATTCAATATCACGAAAACAGCGGTTTCGGAGATTCTGCACTCTTGTAACAGCAGGATAATGAAGATTATCACTGAAAATGCATATCTCCGCTGGAAACCCAACTATACCGAAGACATTTCTGTTTCCGCCTGCCAAACGCACTGTGGAGTTCTGAAAACACCAGGAAACGTGTTTTTCGCATTCAATAGCACGAAAACAGCGATTTCGGTGATTCTGCACACTTCTCACAGAAGAATATCCAAGATTATCATAGATAATGCATGTCGCAGCTGGCAACCCCACGAAAACGAAGATATCGCGGTTTCCGCAAATCAAACGCACTGTGGAGTGCTGAAAACACCAGGAAACGTGTTCTTCGCATTCAATAGCACGAAAACAGCGATTTCGGTGATTCTGCACACTTGTAACAGCAGAATCATGAATTTATCACTGAAAATGCATATCTCAGCTGGAAACCCAACGAAACCGAAGATATCGCAGTTTCCGCATGTCAAACGCACTGCGGAGTTCTGAAAACACCAGGAAACGTGTTTTTCGCATTCAGTCGCACGAAAAGAGCGATTGCGGTGATTCAGCACACTTGTAACAACGGGATCATGTAGATTATCACTGAAAATGCATATCTCAGCTGGAAACCCAAAGATACCAAAGATATCGCAGTTTCCGCATGTTAAACGCACTGTGGTGTTCTGAAAACACCAGGAAACGTGTTTTTCGCATTCAATAGCACGAAAACAGCGATTTGGGTGTTTCTGCACACCTGTAACAGCAGAATCATGAATTTATCACTGAAAATGCACATCTCAGCTGGAAACCCAACGAAACCGTAGATATCGCGGTTTCTGCATGTCAAACGCACTGTCGAGTGCTGAAAACACCAGAAAACGTGTTTTTCGCATTCAATAGCACGAAACCAGCGATTTCGGTGATTCTGCACACCTGTAAAAGCAGAATCATGAATTTATCACTGAAAATGCATATCTCAGCTGGAAACCCAACGAAACCGACGATATCGCAGTTTCCGCATGTCAAACGCACTGCGGAGAGCTGAAAACACCAGAAAACGTGTTTTATGCATTCAATATCACGAAAACAGCGATTTCGGTGATTCTGCACACTTGTAACAACGGGATCATGTAGATTATCACTGAAAATGCATATCTCAGCTGGAAACCCAACTATACCGAAGACATTTCTGTTTCCGCCTGTCAAACGCACTGTGGAGTTCTGAAAACACCAGGAAACGTGTTTTTCGCATTCAATAGCACGAAAACAGCGATTTCGGTGATTCTGCACTCCTGTAAAAGCAGAATCATGAATTTATCACTGAAAATACATATCTCAGCTGGAAACCCAAACATACCAAAGATATCGCAGTTTCCGCATGTCAAACGCACTGTGGAGTTCTGAAAACACCAGGAAACGTGTTTTTCGCATTCAGTAGCACGAAAAGAGCGATTTCGGTGATTCTGCACACTTGTAACAACGGGATCATGTAGATTATCACTGAAAATGCATATCTCAGCTGGAAACCCAACGAAACCGAAGATATCGCAGTTTCCGCATGTCAAACGCACTGTGGAGTGCTGAAAACACCAGAAAACGTGTTTTATGCATTCAATATCACGAAAACAGCGGTTTCGGAGATTCTGCACTCTTGTAACAGCAGGATAATGAAGATTATCACTGAAAATGCATATCTCAGCTGGAAACCCAACTATACCGAAGACATTTCTATTTCCGCCTGTCAAACGCACTGTGGAGTTCTGAAAACACCAGGAAACGTGTTTTTCGCATTCAATAGCACGAAAACAGCGATTTCGGTGATTCTGCACTCCTGTAAAAGCAGAATCATGAATTTATCACTGAAAATACATATCTCAGCTGGAAACCCAAACATACCAAAGATATCGCAGTTTCCGCATGTCAAACGCACTGTGGAGTTCTGAAAACACCAGGAAACGTGTTCTTCGCATTCAATAGCACGAACACAGCGATATCGGTGATTCTGCAAACTTGAAACAGCAGAATCATGAATTTATCACTGAAAATGCATATCTCAGCTGGAAACCCAACGAAACCGAAGATATCACAGTTTCCGCAAGTCAAACGCAATGTGGAGTTCTGAAAACACCAGGAAACGTGTTTTTCGCATTCAATAGCTCGAACACAGCGATATCGGTGATTCTGCAAACTTGAAACAGCAGAATCATGAATTTATCACTGAAAATGCATATCTCAGCTGGAAACCCAACGAAACCGAAGATATCACAGTTTCCGCAAGTCAAACGCAATGTGGAGTTCTGAAAACACCAGGAAACGTGTTTTTCGCATTCAATAGCACGAACACAGCGATTTCGGTGATTCTGCACACTTGTAACAACGGGATCATGTAGATTATCACTGAAAATGCATATCTCAGCTGGAAACCCAACTATACCGAAGACATTTCTGTTTCCGCCTGTCAAACGCACTGTGGAGTTCTGAAAACACCAGGAAACGTGTTTTTCGCATTCAATAGCACGAAAACAGCGATTTGGGAGTTTCTGCACACCTCTAACAGCAGAATCATGAATTTATCACTGAAAATGCATATCTCAGCTGGAAACCCAAAGATACCAAAGATATCGCAGTTTCCGCATGTCAAACGCACTGTGGAGTTCTGAAAACTCCAGGAAACGTGTTTTTCGCATTCAATAGCACGAAAACAGCGATTTCGGTGATTCTGCACTCCTGTAAAAGCAGAATCATGAATTTATCACTGAAAATACATATCTCAGCTGGAAACCCAAACATACCAAAGATATCGCAGTTTCCGCATGTCAAACGCACTGTGGAGTTCTGAAAACACTAGGAAACGTGTTTTTCGCATTCAGTAGCACGAAAACAGCGATTTCGGTGATTCTGCAGACTTCTAACAACGGGATCATGTAGATTATCACTGAAAATGCATATCTCAGCTGGAAACCCAACGAAACCGAAGATATCGCAGTTTCCGCATGTCAAACGCACTGTGGAGTGCTGAAAACACCAGAAAACGTGATTCATGCATTCAATATCACGAAAATAGCGGTTTCGGTGATTCTGCTCACTTGTAACAGAAGGATAATGAAGACTATCACTGACAATGCATATCTCAGTTGGAAACCCAACTATACCGAAGATATTTCTGTTTCCGCATGTCAAACGCACTGCGGACTGCTCAAAACACCAGGAAACGTGTTTTTCGCATTCAATAGTACGAAACCAGCGATTTCGGTGATTCTGCACTCCTGTAATAGCAGAATCATGAATTTAACACTGAAAATGCATATCTCAGCTGGAAACCCAAAGATACCAAGGATATCGCAGTTTCCGCATGTCAAACGCATTGTGGAGTTCTGAAAACACCAGGAAACGTGTTTTTCGCATTCAATAGCACGAAAACAGCGATTTCGGTGATTCTGCACACTTCTCACAGAAGAATATCCAAGATTATCATAGATAATGCATGTCGCAGCTGGCAACCCCACGAAAACGAAGATATCGCGGTTTCCGCAAATCAAACGCACTGTGGAGTGCTGAAAACACCAGGAAACGTGTTCTTCGCATTCAATAGCACGAAAACAGCGATTTCGGTGATTCTGCACACTTGTAACAGCAGAATCATGAATTTATCACTGAAAATGCATATCTCAGCTGGAAACCCAACGAAACCGAAGATATCGCAGTTTCCGCATGTCAAACGCACTGCGGAGTTCTGAAAACACCAGGAAACGTGTTTTTCGCATTCAGTCGCACGAAAAGAGCGATTGCGGTGATTCTGCACACTTGTAACAACGGGATCATGTAGATTATCACTGAAAATGCATATCTCAGCTGGAAACCCAAAGATACCAAAGATATCGCAGTGTCCGCCTGTCAAACGCACTGTGGAGTTCTGAAAACACCAGGAAACGTGTTTTTCGCATTCAATAGCACGAAAACAGCGATTTCGGTGATTCTGCACACTGGTAACAGCAGAATCATGAATTTATCACTGAAAATGCATATCTCAGCTGGAAACCCAACGAAACCGACGATATCGCAGTTTCCGCATGTCAAACGCACTGCGGAGTTCTGAAAACACCAGGAAACGTGTTTTTCGCATTCAATATCACGAAAACAGCGGTTACGGTGATTCTGCACACTTGTAACAGTAGGATAATGAAGACTATCACTGAAAATGCATATCTCAGCTGGAAACCCAACTATACCGAAGATATTTCTGTTTCCGCATGTCAAACGCACTGCGGAGTGCTGAAAACACCAGGAAACGTGTTTTTCGCATTCAATAGCACGAAACCAGCGGTTTCGGTGATTCTGCACACCTGTAAAAGCAGAATCATGAATTTATCACTGAAAAAGCATATCTCAGCTGGAAACCCAACTATACCGAAGCTATTTCTTTTTCCGCATGTCAAACGCACTGCGGAGTGCTGAAAACACCAGGAAACGTGTTTCTCGCATTCAATAGCACGAAAACAGCGATTTCGGTGATTCTGCACTCCTGTAAAAGCAGAATCATGAATTTATCACTGAAAATACATATCTCAGCTGGAAACCCAAACATACCAAAGATATCGCAGTTTCCGCATGTCAAACGCACTGTGGAGTTCTGAAAACACCAGGAAACGTGTTTTTCGCATTCAGTAGCACGAAAACAGCGATTTCGGTGATTCTGCACACTTGTAACAACGGGATCATGAATTTATCACTGAAAATGCATATCTCAGCTGGAAACCCAACGAAACCGACGATATCGCAGTTTCCGCATGTCAAACGCACTGCGGAGAGCTGAAAACACCAGAAAACGTGTTTTATGCATTCAATATCACGAAAACAGCGGTTTCGGAGATTCTGCACTCTTGTAACAGCAGGATAATGAAGATTATCACTGAAAATGCATATCTCAGCTGGAAACCCAACTATACCGAAGACATTTCTGTTTCCGCCTGTCAAACGCACTGTGGAGTTCTGAAAACACCAGGAAACGTGTTTTTCGCATTCAATAGCACGAAAACAGCGATTTCGGTGATTCTGCACTCCTGTAAAAGCAGAATCATGAATTTATCACTGAAAATACATATCTCAGCTGGAAACCCAAACATACCAAAGATATCGCAGTTTCCGCATGTCAAACGCACTGTGGAGTTCTGAAAACACCAGGAAACGTGTTTTTCGCATTCAGTTGCACGAAAACAGCGATTTCGGTGATTCTGCACACTTGTAACAACGGGATCATGAATTTATCACTGAAAATGCATATCTCAGCTGGAAACCCAAACATACCAAAGATATCGCAGTTTCCGCATGTCAAACGCACTGTGGAGTTCTGAAAACACCAGGAAACGTGTTTTTCGCATTCAATATCACGAAAACAGCGGTTACGGTGATTCTGCACACTTGTAACAGTAGGATAATGAAGACTATCACTGAAAATGCATATCTCAGCTGGAAACCCAACTATACCGAAGATATTTCTGTTTCCGCATGTCAAACGCACTGCGGAGTGCTGAAAACACCAGGAAACGTGTTTTTCGCATTCAATAGCACGAAACCAGCGGTTTCGGTGATTCTGCACACCTGTAAAAGCAGAATCATGAATTTATCACTGAAAATGCATATCTCAGCTGGAAACCCAACTATACCGAAGATATTTCTTTTTCCGCATGTCAAACGCACTGCGGAGTGCTGAAAACACCAGGAAACGTGTTTTTCGCATTCAATAGCTCGAAAACAGCGATTTGGGTGTTTCTGCACACCTGTAACAGCAGAATCATGAATTTATCACTGAAAATGCACATCTCAGCTGGAAACCCAACGAAACCGTAGATATCGCGGTTTCTGCATGTCAAACCCACTGTCGAGTGCTGAAAACACCAGAAAACGTGTTTTTCGCATTCAATAGCACGAAACCAGCGATTTCGGTGATTCTGCACACCTGTAAAAGCAGAATCATGAATTTATCACTGAAAATGCATATCTCAGCTGGAAACCCAAAGATACCAAAGATATCGCAGTGTCCGCCTGTCAAACGCACAGTGGAGTTCTGAAAACACCAGGAAACGTGTTTTTCGCATTCAATAGCACGAAAACAGCGATTTCGGTGATTCTGCACACTGGTAACAGCAGAATCATGAATTTATCACTGAAAATGCATATCTCAGCTGGAAACCCAACGAAACCGACGATATCGCAGTTTCCGCATGTCAAACGCACTGCGGAGAGCTGAAAACACCAGAAAACGTGTTTTATGCATTCAATATCACGAAAACAGCGGTTTCGGAGATTCTGCACTCTTGTAACAGCAGGATAATGAAGATTATCACTGAAAATGCATATCTCCGCTGGAAACCCAACTATACCGAAGACATTTCTGTTTCCGCCTGCCAAACGCACTGTGGAGTTCTGAAAACACCAGGAAACGTGTTTTTCGCATTCAATAGCACGAAAACAGCGATTTCGGTGATTCTGCACTCCTGTAAAAGCAGAATCATGAATATATCACTGAAAATACATATCTCAGCTGGAAACCCAAACATACCAAAGATATCGCAGTTTCCGCATGTCAAACGCACTGTGGAGTTCTGAAAACACTAGGAAACGTGTTTTTCGCATTCAGTAGCACGAAAACAGCGATTTCGGTGATTCTGCAGACTTGTAACAACGGGATCATGTAGATTATCACTGAAAATGCATATCTCAGCTGGAAACCCAACGAAACCGAAGATATCGCAGTTTCCGCATGTCAAACGCACTGTGGAGTGCTGAAAACACCAGAAAACGTGATTCATGCATTCAATATCACGAAAATAGCGGTTTCGGTGATTCTGCTCACTTGTAACAGCAGGATAATGAAGACTATCACTGACAATGCATATCTCAGTTGGAAACCCAACTATACCGAAGATATTTCTGTTTCCGCATGTCAAACGCACTGCGGACTGCTCAAAACACCAGGAAACGTGTTTTTCGCATTCAATAGTACGAAACCAGCGATTTCGGTGATTCTGCACTCCTGTAAAAGCAGAATCATGAATTTAACACTGAAAATGCATATCTCAGCTGGAAACCCAAAGATACCAAGGATATCGCAGTTTCCGCATGTCAAACGCATTGTGGAGTTCTGAAAACACCAGGAAACGTGTTTTTCGCATTCAATAGCACGAAAACAGCGATTTCGGTGATTCTGCACACTTCTCACAGAAGAATATCCAAGATTATCATAGATAATGCATGTCGCAGCTGGCAACCCCACGAAAACGAAGATATCGCGGTTTCCGCAAATCAAACGCACTGTGGAGTGCTGAAAACACCGGGAAACGTGTTCTTCGCATTCAATAGCACGAAAACAGCGATTTCGGTGATTCTGCACACTTGTAACAGCAGAATCATGAATTTATCACTGAAAATGCATATCTCAGCTGGAAACCCAACGAAACCGAAGATATCGCAGTTTCCGCATGTCAAACGCACTGCGGAGTTCTGAAAACACCAGGAAACGTGTTTTTCGCATTCAGTCGCACGAAAAGAGCGATTGCGGTGATTCAGCACACTTGTAACAACGGGATCATGTAGATTATCACTGAAAATGCATATCTCAGCTGGAAACCCAAAGATACCAAAGATATCGCAGTTTCCGCATGTTAAACGCACTGTGGTGTTCTGAAAACACCAGGAAACGTGTTTTTCGCATTCAATAGCACGAAAACAGCGATTTGGGTGTTTCTGCACACCTGTAACAGCAGAATCATGAATTTATCACTGAAAATGCACATCTCAGCTGGAAACCCAACGAAACCGTAGATATCGCGGTTTCTGCATGTCAAACGCACTGTCGAGTGCTGAAAACACCAGAAAACGTGTTTTTCGCATTCAATAGCACGAAACCAGCGATTTCGGTGATTCTGCACACCTGTAAAAGCAGAATCATGAATTTATCACTGAAAATGCATATCTCAGCTGGAAACCCAACGAAACCGACGATATCGCAGTTTCCGCATGTCAAACGCACTGCGGAGAGCTGAAAACACCAGAAAACGTGTTTTATGCATTCAATATCACGAAAACAGCGGTTTCGGAGATTCTGCACTCTTGTAACAACGGGATCATGTAGATTATCACTGAAAATGCATATCTCAGCTGGAAACCCAAAGATACCAAAGATATCGCAGTGTCCGCCTGTCAAACGCACTGTGGAGTTCTGAAAACACCAGGAAACGTGTTTTTCGCATTCAATAGCACGAAAACAGCGATTTCGGTTATTCTGCACACTGGTAACAGCAGAATCATGAATTTATCACTGAAAATGCATATCTCAGCTGGAAACCCAACGAAACCGACGATATCGCAGTTTCCGCATGTCAAACGCACTGCGGAGAGCTGAAAACACCAGAAAACGTGTTTTATGCATTCAATATCACGAAAACAGCGGTTTCGGAGATTCTGCACTCTTGTAACAGCAGGATAATGAAGATTATCACTGAAAATGCATATCTCAGCTGGAAACCCAACTATACCGAAGACATTTCTATTTCCGCCTGTCAAACGCACTGTGGAGTTCTGAAAACACCAGGAAACGTGTTTTTCGCATTCAATAGCACGAAAACAGCGATTTCGGTGATTCTGTACTCCTGTAAAAGCAGAATCATGAATTTATCACTGAAAATACATATCTCAGCTGGAAACCCAAACATACCAAAGATATCGCAGTTTCCGCATGTCAAACGCACTGTGGAGTTCTGAAAACACCAGGAAACGTGTTCTTCGCATTCAATAGCACGAACACAGCGATTTCGGTGATTCTGCAAACTTGAAACAGCAGAATCATGAATTTATCACTGAAAATGCATATCTCAGCTGGAAACCCAACGAAACCGAAGATATCACAGTTTCCGCAAGTCAAACGCAATGTGGAGTGCTGAAAACACCAGGAAACGTGTTTTTCGCATTCAATAGCACGAACACAGCGATTTCGGTGATTCTGCACACTTGTAACAACGGGATCATGTAGATTATCACTGAAAATGCATATCTCAGCTGGAAACCCAACTATACCGAAGACATTTCTGTTTCCGCCTGTCAAACGCACTGTGGATTTCTGAAAACACCAGGAAACGTGTTTTTCGCATTCAATAGCACGAAAACAGCGATTTGGGAGTTTCTGCACACCTCTAACAGCAGAATCATGAATTTATCACTGAAAATGCATATCTCAGCTGGAAACCCAAAGATACCAAAGATATCGCAGTTTCCGCATGTCAAACGCACTGTGGAGTTCTGAAAACGCCAGGAAACGTGTTTTTCGCATTCAATAGCACGAAAACAGCGATTTCGGTGATTCTGCACTCCTGTAAAAGCAGAATCATGAATTTATCACTGAAAATACATATCTCAGCTGGAAACCCAAACATACCAAAGATATCGCAGTTTCCGCATGTCAAACGCACTGTGGAGTTTTGAAAACACCAGGAAACGTGTTTTTCGCATTCAGTAGCACGAAAACAGCGATTTCGGTGATTCTGCACACTTGTAACAACGGGATCATGTAGATTATCACTGAAAATGCATATCTCAGCTGGAAACCCAACGAAACCGAAGATATCGCAATTTCCGCATGTCAAACGCACTGTGGAGTGCTGAAAACACCAGAAAACGTGTTTTATGCATTCAATATCACGAAAACAGCGGTTTCGGAGATTCTGCACTCTTGTAACAGCAGGATAATGAAGATTATCACTGAAAATGCATATCTCAGCTGGAAACCCAACTATACCGAAGACATTTCTATTTCCGCCTGTCAAACGCACTGTGGAGTTCTGAAAACACCAGGAAACGTGTTTTTCGCATTCAATAGCACGAAAACAGCGATTTCGGTGATTCTGCACTCCTGTAAAAGCAGAATCATGAATTTATCACTGAAAATACATATCTCAGCTGGAAACCCAAACATACCAAAGATATCGCAGTTTCCGCATGTCAAACGCACTGTGGAGTTCTGAAAACACCAGGAAACGTGTTCTTCGCATTCAATAGCACGAACACAGCGATTTCGGTGATTCTGCAAACTTGAAACAGCAGAATCATGAATTTATCACTGAAAATGCATATCTCAGCTGGAAACCCAACGAAACCGAAGATATCACAGTTTCCGCAAGTCAAACGCAATGTGGAGTGCTGAAAACACCAGGAAACGTGTTTTTCGCATTCAATAGCACGAACACAGCGATTTCGGTGATTCTGCACACTTGTAACAACGGGATCATGTAGATTATCACTGAAAATGCATATCTCAGCTGGAAACCCAACTATACCGAAGACATTTCTGTTTCCGCCTGTCAAACGCACTGTGGAGTTCTGAAAACACCACGAAACGTGTTTTTCGCATTCAATAGCACGAAAACAGCGATTTGGGAGTTTCTGCACACCTCTAACAGCAGAATCATGAATTTATCACTGAAAATGCATATCTCAGCTGGAAACCCAAAGATACCAAAGATATCGCAGTTTCCGCATGTCAAACGCACTGTGGAGTTCTGAAAACACCAGGAAACGTGTTTTTCGCATTCAATAGCACGAAAACAGCGATTTCGGTGATTCTGCACTCCTGTAAAAGCAGAATCATGAATTTATCACTGAAAATACATATCTCAGCTGGAAACCCAAACATACCAAAGATATCGCAGTTTCCGCATGTCAAACGCACTGTGGAGTTTTGAAAACACCAGGAAACGTGTTTTTCGCATTCAGTAGCACGAAAACAGCGATTTCGGTGATTCTGCACACTTGTAACAACGGGATCATGTAGATTATCACTGAAAATGCATATCTCAGCTGGAAACCCAACTATACCGAAGACATTTCTGTTTCCGCCTGTCAAACGCACTGTGGAGTGCTGAAAACACCAGAAAACGTGATTCATGCATTCAATATCACGAAAATAGCGGTTTCGGTGATTCTGCTCACTTGTAACAGCAGGATAATGAAGACTATCTCTGACAATGCATATCTCAGTTGGAAACCCAACTATACCGAAGATATTTCTGTTTCGGCATGTCAAACGCACTGCGGACTGCTCAAAACACCAGGAAACGTGTTTTTCGCATTCAATAGCACGAAAACAGCGATTTCGGTGATTCTGCACTCCTGTAAATGCAGAATCATGAATTTATCACTGAAAATGCATATCTCAGCTGGAAACCCAACGAAACCGAAGATATCACAGTTTCCGCAAGTCAAACGCAATGTGGAGTGCTGAAAACACCAGGAAACGTGTTTTTCGCATTCAATAGCACGAACACAGCGATTTCGGTGATTCTGCAAACTTGAAACAGCAGAATCATGAATTTATCACTGAAAATGCAAATCTCAGGTGGAAACCCAACGAAACCGAAGATATCACAGTTTCCGCATGTCAAACGCACTGTGGAGTTCTGAAAACACCAGAAAACGTGTTTTTCGCATTCAATAGCACGAAAACAGCGATTTCGGTGATTCTGCACTCCTGTAAATGCAGAATCATGAATTTATCACTGAAAATGCATATCTCAGCTGGAAACCCAAAGATACCAAAG
This sequence comes from Anthophora plumipes, assembly GCA_951804975.1. Taxonomy (NCBI): domain Eukaryota; kingdom Metazoa; phylum Arthropoda; class Insecta; order Hymenoptera; family Apidae; genus Anthophora; species Anthophora plumipes. Next base: position 376,400 of record CATORF010000581.1, on the reverse strand, counting down.
ATATCGCAGTTTCCGCATGTCAAACGCACTGTGGAGTTCTGAAAACACCAGGAAACGTGTTCTTCGCATTCAATAGCACGAACACAGCGATTTCGGTGATTCTGCAAACTTGAAACAGCAGAATCATGAATTTATCACTGAAAATGCATATCTCAGCTGGAAACCCAACGAAACCGAAGATATCACAGTTTCCGCAAGTCAAACGCAATGTGGAGTGCTGAAAACACCAGGAAACGTGTTTTTCGCATTCAATAGCACGAACACAGCGATTTCGGTGATTCTGCAAACTTGAAACAGCAGAATCATGAATTTATCACTGAAAATGCAAATCTCAGGTGGAAACCCAACGAAACCGAAGATATCACAGTTTCCGCATGTCAAACGCACTGTGGAGTTCTGAAAACACCAGAAAACGTGTTTTTCGCATTCAATAGCACGAAAACAGCGATTTGGGAGTTTCTGCACACCTGTAACAGCAGAATCATGAATTTATCACTGAAAATGCATATCTCAGCTGGAAACCCAAAGATACCAAAGATATCGCAGTTTCCGCATGTCAAACGCACTGTGGAGTTTTGAAAACACCAGGAAACGTGTTTTTCGCATTCAATAGCACGAAAACAGCGATTTGGGAGTTTCTGCACACCTGTAACAGCAGAATCATGAATTTATCACTGAAAATGCATATCTCAGCTGGACACCCAAAGATACCAAAGATATCGCAGTTTCCGCATGTCAAACGCACTGTGGAGTTTTGAAAACACCAGGAAACGTGTTTTTCGCATTCAGTAGCACGAAAACAGCGATTTCGGTGATTCTGCACACTTGTAACAACGGGATCATGTAGATTATCACTGAAAATGCATATCTCAGGTGGAAACCCAACTATACCGAAGACATTTCTGTTTCCGTCTGTCAAACGCACTGTGGAGTTCTGTAAACACCAGAAAACGTGTTTTTCGCATTCAATAGCACGAAAACAGCGATTTGGGAGTTTCTGCACACCTGTAACAGCAGAATCATGAATTTATCACTGAAAATGCATATCTCAGCTGGAAACCCAAAGATACCAAAGATATCGCAGTTTCCGCATGTCAAACGCACTGTGGAGTTTTGAAAACACCAGGAAACGTGTTTTTCGCATTCAATAGCACGAAAACAGCGATTTGGGAGTTTCTGCACACCTGTAACAGCAGAATCATGAATTTATCACTGAAAATGCATATCTCAGCTGGACACCCAAAGATACCAAAGATATCGCAGTTTCCGCATGTCAAACGCACTGTGGAGTTTTGAAAACACCAGGAAACGTGTTTTTCGCATTCAGTAGCACGAAAACAGCGATTTCGGTGATTCTGCACACTTGTAACAACGGGATCATGTAGATTATCACTGAAAATGCATATCTCAGCTGGAAACCCAACTATACCGAAGACATTTCTGTTTCCGTCTGTCAAACGCACTGTGGAGTTCTGTAAACACCAGGAAACGTGTTTTTCGCATTCAATAGCACGAAAACAGCGATTTCGGTGATTCTGCACTCCTGTAAATGCAGAATCATGAATTTATCACTGAAAATACATATCTCAGCTGGAAACCCAAACATACCAAAGATATCGCAGTTTCCGCATGTCAAACGCACTGTGGAGTTCTGAAAACACCAGGAAACGTGTTTTTCGCATTCAGTAGCACGAAAAGAGCGATTTCGGTGATTCTGCACACTTGTAACAACGGGATCATGTAGATTATCACTGAAAATGCATATCTCAGCTGGAAACCCAACGAAACCGAAGATATCGCAGTTTCCGCATGTCAAACGCACTGTGGAGTGATGAAAACACCAGAAAACGTGATTCATGCATTCAATATCACGAAAATAGCGGTTTCGGAGATTCTGCTCACTTGTAACAGCAGGATAATGAAGACTATCTCTGACAATGCATATCTCAGTTGGAAACCCAACTATACCGAAGATATTTCTGTTTCCGCATGTCAAACGCACTGCGGACTGCTCAAAACACCAGGAAACGTGTTTTTCGCATTCAATAGCACGAAAACAGCGATTTCGGTGATTCTGCACTCTTGTAAATGCAGAATCATGAATTTATCACTGAAAATGCATATCTCAGCTGGAAACCCAAAGATACCAAAGATATCGCAGTTTCCGCATGTCAAACGCACTGTGGAGTTCTGAAAACACCAGGAAACGTGTTCTTCGCATTCAATAGCACGAACACAGCGATTTCGGTGATTCTGCAAACTTGAAACAGCAGAATCATGAATTTATCACTGAAAATGCATATCTCAGCTGGAAACCCAACGAAACCGAAGATATCACAGTTTCCGCAAGTCAAACGCAATGTGGAGTGCTGAAAACACCAGGAAACGTGTTTTTCGCATTCAATAGCACGAACACAGCGATTTCGGTGATTCTGCAAACTTGAAACAGCAGAATCATGAATTTATCACTGAAAATGCAAATCTCAGGTGGAAACCCAACGAAACCGAAGATATCACAGTTTCCGCATGTCAAACGCACTGTGGAGTTCTGAAAACACCAGAAAACGTGTTTTTCGCATTCAATAGCACGAAAACAGCGATTTCGGTGATTCTGCACTCCTGTAAATGCAGAATCATGAATTTATCACTGAAAATGCATATCTCAGCTGGAAACCCAAAGATACCAAAGATATCGCAGTTTCCGCATGTCAAACGCACTGTGGAGTTCTGAAAACACCAGGAAACGTGTTCTTCGCATTCAATAGCACGAAAACAGCGATTTCGGTGATTCTGCAAACTTGAAACAGCAGAATCATGAATTTATCACTGAAAATGCATATCTCAGCTGGAAACCCAAAGATACCAAAGATATCGCAGTTTCCGCATGTCAAACGCACTGTGGAGTTCTGAAAACACCAGGAAACGTGTTTTTCGCATTCAATAGCACGAAAACAGCGATTTCGGTGATTCTGCACACTTGTAACAGCAGGATAATGAAGATTATCACTGAAAATGCATATCTCAGCTGGAAACCCAACGAAACCGAAGATATCGCAGTTTCCGCATGTCAAACGCACTGTGGAGTTCTGAAAACACCAGGAAACGTGTTTTTCGCATTCAGTAGCACGAAAACAGCGATTTCGGTGATTCTGCACACTTGTAACAACGGGATCATGTAGATTATCACTGAAAATGCATATCTCAGCTGGAAACTTAACTATACCGAAGACATTTCTGTTTCCGCCTGTCAAACGCACTGTGGAGTTCTGAAAACACCAGGAAACGTGTTTTTCGCATTCAATAGCACGAAAACAGCGATTTCGGTGATTCTGCACACTTGTAACAGCAGGATAATGAAGATTATCACTGAAAATGCATATCTCAGCTGGAAACCCAACTATACCGAAGACATTTCTGTTTCCGCCTGTCAAACGCACTGTGGAGTTCTGAAAACACCAGGAAACGTGTTTTTCGCATTCAATAGCACGAAAACAGCGATTTGGGAGTTTCTGCACACCTGTAACAGCAGAATCATGAATTTATCACTGAAAATGCATATCTCAGCTGGAAACCCAAAGATACCAAAGATATCGCAGTTTCCGCATGTCAAACGCACTGTGGAGTTCTGAAAACACCAGGAAACGTGTTTTTCGCATTCAATAGCACGAAAACAGCGATTTCGGTGATTCTGCACACTTGTAACAGCAGGATAATGAAGATTATCACTGAAAATGCATATCTCAGCTGGAAACCCAACTATACCGAAGACATTTCTGTTTCCGCCTGTCAAACGCACTGTGGAGTTCTGAAAACACCAGGAAACGTGTTTTTCGCATTCAATAGCACGAAAACAGCGATTTGGGAGTTTCTGCACACCTGTAACAGCAGAATCATGAATTTATCACTGAAAATGCATATCTCAGCTGGAAACCCAAAGATACCAAAGATATCGCAGTTTCCGCATGTCAAACGCACTGTGGAGTTCTGAAAACACCAGGAAACGTGTTTTTCGCATTCAATAGCACGAAAACAGCGATTTCGGTGATTCTGCACACTTGTAACTGCAGGATAATGAAGATTATCACTGAAAATGCATATCTCAGCTGGAAACCCAACGAAACCGAAGATATCGCAGTTTCCGCATGTCAAACGCACTGTGGAGTTCTGAAAACACCAGGAAACGTGTTTTTCGCATTCAGTAGCACGAAAACAGCGATTTCGGTGATTCTGCACACTTGTAACAACGGGATCATGTAGATTATCACTGAAAATGCATATCTCAGCTGGAAACCCAACTATACCGAAGACATTTCTGTTTCCGCCTGTCAAACGCACTGTGGAGTTCTGAAAACACCAGGAAACGTGTTTTTCGCATTCAATAGCACGAAAACAGCGATTTGGGAGTTTCTGCACACCTGTAACAGCAGAATCATGAATTTATCACTGAAAATGCATATCTCAGCTGGAAACCCAAAGATACCAAAGATATCGCAGTTTCCGCATGTCAAACGCACTGTGGAGTTCTGAAAACACCAGGAAACGTGTTTTTCGCATTCAATAGCACGAAAACAGCGATTTCGGTGATTCTGCACACTTGTAACAGCAGGATAATGAAGATTATCACTGAAAATGCATATCTCAGCTGGAAACCCAACTATACCGAAGACATTTCTGTTTCCGCCTGTCAAACGCACTGTGGAGTTCTGAAAACACCAGGAAACGTGTTTTTCGCATTCAATAGCACGAAAACAGCGATTGCGGTGATTCTGCACACTTGTAACAACGGGATCATGTAGATTATCACTGAAAATGCATATCTCAGCTGGAAACCCAACTATACCGAAGACATTTCTGTTTCCGCCTGTCAAACGCACTGTGGAGTTCTGAAAACACCAGGAAACGTGTTTTTCGCATTCAATAGCACGAAAACAGCGATTTGGGAGTTTCTGCACACCTGTAACAGCAGAATCATGAATTTATCACTGAAAATGCATATCTCAGCTGGAAACCCAAAGATACCAAAGATATCGCAGTTTCCGCATGTCAAACGCACTGTGGAGTTCTGAAAACACCAGGAAACGTGTTTTTCGCATTCAATAGCACGAAAACAGCGATTTCGGTGATTCTGCACACTTGTAACAGCAGGATAATGAAGATTATCACTGAAAATGCATATCTCAGCTGGAAACCCAACGAAACCGAAGATATCGCAGTTTCCGCATGTCAAACGCACTGTGGAGTTCTGAAAACACCAGGAAACGTGTTTTTCGCATTCAGTAGCACGAAAACAGCGATTTCGGTGATTCTGCACACTTGTAACAACGGGATCATGTAGATTATCACTGAAAATGCATATCTCAGCTGGAAACCCAACTATACCGAAGATATTTCTGTTTCCGCATGTCAAACGCACTGCAGAGTGCTGAAAACACCAGGAAACGTGTTTTTCGCATTCAATAGCACGAAAACAGCGATTTGGGAGTTTCTGCACACCTGTAACAGCAGAATCATGAATTTATCACTGAAAATGCATATCTCAGCTGGAAACCCAACGAAACCGAAGATATCACAGTTTCCGCAAGTCAAACGCAATGTGGAGTGCTGAAAACACCAGGAAACGTGTTTTTCGCATTCAATAGCACGAACACAGCGATTTCGGTGATTCTGCAAACTTGAAACAGCAGAATCATGAATTTATCACTGAAAATGCAAATCTCAGGTGGAAACCCAACGAAACCGAAGATATCACAGTTTCCGCATGTCAAACGCACTGTGGAGTTCTGAAAACACCAGAAAACGTGTTTTTCGCATTCAATAGCACGATAACAGCGATTTGGGAGTTTCTGCACACCTGTAACAGCAGAATCATGAATTTATCACTGAAAATGCATATCTCAGCTGGAAACCCAAAGATACCAAAGATATCGCAGTTTCCGCATGTCAAACGCACTGTGGAGTTCTGAAAACACCAGGAAACGTGTTTTTCGCATTCAATAGCGCGAAAACAGCGATTTCGGTGATTCTGCACACTTGTAACAGCAGGATAATGAAGATTATCACTGAAAATGCATATCTCAGCTGGAAACCCAACTATACCGAAGACATTTCTGTTTCCGCCTGTCAAACGCACTGTGGAGTTCTGAAAACACCAGGAAACGTGTTTTTCGCATTCAATAGCACGAAAACAGCGATTTGGGAGTTTCTGCACACCTGTAACAGCAGAATCATGAATTTATCACTGAAAATGCATATCTCAGCTGGAAACCCAAAGATACCAAAGATATCGCAGTTTCCGCATGTCAAACGCACTGTGGAGTTCTGAAAACACCAGGAAACGTGTTTTTCGCATTCAATAGCACGAAAACAGCGATTTCGGTGATTCTGCACACTTGTAACTGCAGGATAATGAAGATTATCACTGAAAATGCATATCTCAGCTGGAAACCCAACGAAACCGAAGATATCGCAGTTTCCGCATGTCAAACGCACTGTGGAGTTCTGAAAACACCAGGAAACGTGTTTTTCGCATTCAGTAGCACGAAAACAGCGATTTCGGTGATTCTGCACACTTGTAACAACGGGATCATGTAGATTATCACTGAAAATGCATATCTCAGCTGGAAACCCAACTATACCGAAGACATTTCTGTTTCCGCCTGTCAAACGCACTGTGGAGTTCTGAAAACACCAGGAAACGTGTTTTTCGCATTCAATAGCACGAAAACAGCGATTTGGGAGTTTCTGCACACCTGTAACAGCAGAATCATGAATTTATCACTGAAAATGCATATCTCAGCTGGAAACCCAAAGATACCAAAGATATCGCAGTTTCCGCATGTCAAACGCACTGTGGAGTTCTGAAAACACCAGGAAACGTGTTTTTCGCATTCAATAGCACGAAAACAGCGATTTCGGTGATTCTGCACACTTGTAACAGCAGGATAATGAAGATTATCACTGAAAATGCATATCTCAGCTGGAAACCCAACTATACCGAAGACATTTCTGTTTCCGCCTGTCAAACGCACTGTGGAGTTCTGAAAACACCAGGAAACGTGTTTTTCGCATTCAATAGCACGAAAACAGCGATTGCGGTGATTCTGCACACTTGTAACAACGGGATCATGTAGATTATCACTGAAAATGCATATCTCAGCTGGAAACCCAACTATACCGAAGACATTTCTGTTTCCGCCTGTCAAACGCACTGTGGAGTTCTGAAAACACCAGGAAACGTGTTTTTCGCATTCAATAGCACGAAAACAGCGATTTGGGAGTTTCTGCACACCTGTAACAGCAGAATCATGAATTTATCACTGAAAATGCATATCTCAGCTGGAAACCCAAAGATACCAAAGATATCGCAGTTTCCGCATGTCAAACGCACTGTGGAGTTCTGAAAACACCAGGAAACGTGTTTTTCGCATTCAATAGCACGAAAACAGCGATTTCGGTGATTCTGCACACTTGTAACAGCAGGATAATGAAGATTATCACTGAAAATGCATATCTCAGCTGGAAACCCAACGAAACCGAAGATATCGCAGTTTCCGCATGTCAAACGCACTGTGGAGTTCTGAAAACACCAGGAAACGTGTTTTTCGCATTCAGTAGCACGAAAACAGCGATTTCGGTGATTCTGCACACTTGTAACAACGGGATCATGTAGATTATCACTGAAAATGCATATCTCAGCTGGAAACCCAACTATACCGAAGATATTTCTGTTTCCGCATGTCAAACGCACTGCAGAGTGCTGAAAACACCAGGAAACGTGTTTTTCGCATTCAATAGCACGAAAACAGCGATTTGGGAGTTTCTGCACACCTGTAACAGCAGAATCATGAATTTATCACTGAAAATGCATATCTCAGCTGGAAACCCAACGAAACCGAAGATATCACAGTTTCCGCAAGTCAAACGCAATGTGGAGTGCTGAAAACACCAGGAAACGTGTTTTTCGCATTCAATAGCACGAACACAGCGATTTCGGTGATTCTGCAAACTTGAAACAGCAGAATCATGAATTTATCACTGAAAATGCAAATCTCAGGTGGAAACCCAACGAAACCGAAGATATCACAGTTTCCGCATGTCAAACGCACTGTGGAGTTCTGAAAACACCAGAAAACGTGTTTTTCGCATTCAATAGCACGATAACAGCGATTTGGGAGTTTCTGCACACCTGTAACAGCAGAATCATGAATTTATCACTGAAAATGCATATCTCAGCTGGAAACCCAAAGATACCAAAGATATCGCAGTTTCCGCATGTCAAACGCACTGTGGAGTTCTGAAAACACCAGGAAACGTGTTTTTCGCATTCAATAGCGCGAAAACAGCGATTTCGGTGATTCTGCACACTTGTAACAGCAGGATAATGAAGATTATCACTGAAAATGCATATCTCAGCTGGAAACCCAACGAAACCGAAGATATCACAGTTTCCGCATGTCAAACGCACTGTGGAGTTCTGAAAACACCAGGAAACGTGTTTTTTGCATTCAATAGCACGAAAACAGCGATTTCGGTGATTCTGCGCACTGGTAACAACGGGATCATGTAGATTATCACTGAAAATGCATATCTCAGCTGGAAACCCAACGAAACCGAAGATATCGCAGTTTCCGCATGTCAAACGCACTGTCGAGTGCTGAAAACACCAGAAAACGTGTTTTTCGCATTCAATAGCACGAAAACAGCGATTTCGGTGATTCTGCACACTTGTAACAGCAGGATAATGAAGATTATCACTGAAAATGCATATCTCAGCGGAAACCCAACTATACCGAAGATATTTCTGTTTCCGCATGTCAAACGCACTGCAGAGTGCTGAAAACACCAGGAAACGTGTTTTTCGCATTCAATAGCACGAAAACAGCGATTTGGGAGTTTTTGCACACCTGTAACAGCAGAATCATGAATTTATCACTGAAAATGCATATCTCAGCTGGAAACCCAACGAAACCGAGGATATCACAGTTTCCGCATGTCAAACGCACTGTGGAGTTCTGAAAACACCAGGAAACGTGTTTTTCGCATTCAATATCACGAAAATAGCGGTTTCGGTGATTCTGCTCACTTGTAACAGCAGGATAATGAAGACTATCTCTGACAATGCATATCTCAGTTGGAAACCCAAAGATACCAAAAATATCGCAGTTTCCGCATGTCAAACGCACTGTGGAGTTCTGAAAACACCAGGAAACGTGTTTTTCGCATTCAATAGCACGAAAACAGCGATTTCGGTGATTCTGCACACTTGTAACAGCAGGATAATGAAGATTATCACTGAAAATGCATATCTCAGCTGGAAACCCAACGAAACCGAAGATATCACAGTTTCCGCATGTCAAACGCACTGTGGAGTTCTGAAAACACCAGGAAACGTGTTTTTTGCATTCAATAGCACGAAAACAGCGATTTCGGTGATTCTGCGCACTGGTAACAACGGGATCATGTAGATTATCACTGAAAATGCATATCTCAGCTGGAAACCCAACGAAACCGAAGATATTGCAGTTTCCGCATGTCAAACGCACTGTCGAGTGCTGAAAACACCAGAAAACGTGTTTTTCGCATTCAATAGCACGAAAACAGCGATTTCGGTGATTCTGCACACTTGTAACAGCAGGATAATGAAGATTATCACTGAAAATGCATATCTCAGCGGAAACCCAACTATACCGAAGATATTTCTGTTTCCGCATGTCAAACGCACTGCAGAGTGCTGAAAACACCAGGAAACGTGTTTTTCGCATTCAATAGCACGAAAACAGCGATTTGGGAGTTTTTGCACACCTGTAACAGCAGAATCATGAATTTATCACTGAAAATGCATATCTCAGCTGGAAACCCAACGAAACCGAGGATATCACAGTTTCCGCATGTCAAACGCACTGTGGAGTTCTGAAAACACCAGGAAACGTGTTTTTCGCATTCAAGATCACGAAAATAGCGGTTTCGGTGATTCTGCTCACTTGTAACAGCAGGATAATGAAGACTATCTCTGACAATGCATATCTCAGTTGGAAACCCAAAGATACCAAAGATATCGCAGTTTCCGCATGTCAAACGCACTGTGGAGTTCTGAAAACCCCAGGAAACGTGTTTTTCGCATTCAATAGCACGAAAACAGCGATTTCGGTGATTCTGCACACTTGTAACAGCAGGATAATGAAGATTATCACTGAAAATGCATATCTCAGCTGGAAACCCAACGAAACCGAAGATATCACAGTTTCCGCATGTCAAACGCACTGTGGAGTTCTGAAAACACCAGGAAACGTGTTTTTCGCATTCAATAGCACGAAAACAGCGATTTCGGTGATTCTGCGCACTGGTAACAACGGGATCATGTAGATTATCACTGAAAATGCATATCTCAGCTGGAAACCCAACGAAACCGAAGATATCGCAGTTTCCGCATGTCAAACGCACTGTCGAGTGCTGAAAACACCAGAAAACGTGTTTTTCGCATTCAATAGCACGAAAACAGCGATTAGGGAGTTTCTGCACACCTGTAACAGCAGAATCATGAATTTATCACTGAAAATGCATATCTCAGCTGGAAACCCAACGAAACCGAAGATATCACAGTTTCCGCATGTCAAACGCACTGTGGAGTTCTGAAAACACCAGGAAACGTGTTTTTCGCATTCAATAGCACGAAAACAGCGGTTTCGGTGATTCTGCGCACTGGTAACAACGGGATCATGTAGATTATCTCTGAAAATGCATATCTCAGCTGGAAACCCAACGAAACCGAAGATATCACAGTTTCCGCAAGTCAAACGCACTGTGGAGTTCTGAAAACACCAGGAAACGTGTTTTTCGCATTCAATAGCACGAAAACAGCGATTTCGGTGATTCTGCACACTTGTAACAGCAGGATAATGAAGATTATCACTGAAAATGCATATCTCAGCTGGAAACCCAACGAAACCGAAGATATCACAGTTTCCGCATGTCAAACGCACTGTGGAGTTCTGAAAACACCAGGAAACGTGTTCTTCGCATTCAATAGCACGAAAACAGCGATTTCGGTGATTCTGCACACTTGTAACAGCAGAATCATGAATTTATCACTGAAAATGCATATCTCAGCTGGAAACCCAACGAAACCGAAGATATCGCAGTTTCCGCATGTCAAACGCACTGTGGAGTTCTGAAAACACCAGGAAACGTGTTTTTCGCATTCAATAGCACGAAAACAGCGATTTCGGTGATTCTGCACACTTGTAACAGCAGGATAATGAAGATTATCACTGAAAATGCATATCTCAGCTGGAAACCCAACTATACCGAAGACATTTCTGTTTCCGCCTGTCAAACGCACTGTGGAGTTCTGAAAACACCAGGAAACGTGTTTTTCGCATTCAATAGCACGAAAACAGCGATTGCGGTGATTCTGCACACTTGTAACAACGGGATCATGTAGATTATCACTGAAAATGCATATCTCAGCTGGAAACCCAACTATACCGAAGACATTTCTGTTTCCGCCTGTCAAACGCACTGTGGAGTTCTGAAAACACCAGGAAACGTGTTTTTCGCATTCAATAGCACGAAAACAGCGATTTGGGAGTTTCTGCACACCTGTAACAGCAGAATCATGAATTTATCACTGAAAATGCATATCTCAGCTGGAAACCCAAAGATACCAAAGATATCGCAGTTTCCGCATGTCAAACGCACTGTGGAGTTCTGAAAACACCAGGAAACGTGTTTTTCGCATTCAATAGCACGAAAACAGCGATTTCGGTGATTCTGCACACTTGTAACAGCAGGATAATGAAGATTATCACTGAAAATGCATATCTCAGCTGGAAACCCAACGAAACCGAAGATATCGCAGTTTCCGCATGTCAAACGCACTGTGGAGTTCTGAAAACACCAGGAAACGTGTTTTTCGCATTCAGTAGCACGAAAACAGCGATTTCGGTGATTCTGCACACTTGTAACAACGGGATCATGTAGATTATCACTGAAAATGCATATCTCAGCTGGAAACCCAACTATACCGAAGATATTTCTGTTTCCGCATGTCAAACGCACTGCAGAGTGCTGAAAACACCAGGAAACGTGTTTTTCGCATTCAATAGCACGAAAACAGCGATTTGGGAGTTTCTGCACACCTGTAACAGCAGAATCATGAATTTATCACTGAAAATGCATATCTCAGCTGGAAACCCAACGAAACCGAAGATATCACAGTTTCCGCAAGTCAAACGCAATGTGGAGTGCTGAAAACACCAGGAAACGTGTTTTTCGCATTCAATAGCACGAACACAGCGATTTCGGTGATTCTGCAAACTTGAAACAGCAGAATCATGAATTTATCACTGAAAATGCAAATCTCAGGTGGAAACCCAACGAAACCGAAGATATCACAGTTTCCGCATGTCAAACGCACTGTGGAGTTCTGAAAACACCAGAAAACGTGTTTTTCGCATTCAATAGCACGATAACAGCGATTTGGGAGTTTCTGCACACCTGTAACAGCAGAATCATGAATTTATCACTGAAAATGCATATCTCAGCTGGAAACCCAAAGATACCAAAGATATCGCAGTTTCCGCATGTCAAACGCACTGTGGAGTTCTGAAAACACCAGGAAACGTGTTTTTCGCATTCAATAGCGCGAAAACAGCGATTTCGGTGATTCTGCACACTTGTAACAGCAGGATAATGAAGATTATCACTGAAAATGCATATCTCAGCTGGAAACCCAACGAAACCGAAGATATCACAGTTTCCGCATGTCAAACGCACTGTGGAGTTCTGAAAACACCAGGAAACGTGTTTTTTGCATTCAATAGCACGAAAACAGCGATTTCGGTGATTCTGCGCACTGGTAACAACGGGATCATGTAGATTATCACTGAAAATGCATATCTCAGCTGGAAACCCAACGAAACCGAAGATATCGCAGTTTCCGCATGTCAAACGCACTGTCGAGTGCTGAAAACACCAGAAAACGTGTTTTTCGCATTCAATAGCACGAAAACAGCGATTTCGGTGATTCTGCACACTTGTAACAGCAGGATAATGAAGATTATCACTGAAAATGCATATCTCAGCGGAAACCCAACTATACCGAAGATATTTCTGTTTCCGCATGTCAAACGCACTGCAGAGTGCTGAAAACACCAGGAAACGTGTTTTTCGCATTCAATAGCACGAAAACAGCGATTTGGGAGTTTTTGCACACCTGTAACAGCAGAATCATGAATTTATCACTGAAAATGCATATCTCAGCTGGAAACCCAACGAAACCGAGGATATCACAGTTTCCGCATGTCAAACGCACTGTGGAGTTCTGAAAACACCAGGAAACGTGTTTTTCGCATTCAATATCACGAAAATAGCGGTTTCGGTGATTCTGCTCACTTGTAACAGCAGGATAATGAAGACTATCTCTGACAATGCATATCTCAGTTGGAAACCCAAAGATACCAAAGATATCGCAGTTTCCGCATGTCAAACGCACTGTGGAGTTCTGAAAACACCAGGAAACGTGTTTTTCGCATTCAATAGCACGAAAACAGCGATTTCGGTGATTCTGCACACTTGTAACAGCAGGATAATGAAGATTATCACTGAAAATGCATATCTCAGCTGGAAACCCAACGAAACCGAAGATATCACAGTTTCCGCATGTCAAACGCACTGTGGAGTTCTGAAAACACCAGGAAACGTGTTTTTTGCATTCAATAGCACGAAAACAGCGATTTCGGTGATTCTGCGCACTGGTAACAACGGGATCATGTAGATTATCACTGAAAATGCATATCTCAGCTGGAAACCCAACGAAACCGAAGATATCGCAGTTTCCGCATGTCAAACGCACTGTCGAGTGCTGAAAACACCAGAAAACGTGTTTTTCGCATTCAATAGCACGAAAACAGCGATTTCGGTGATTCTGCACACTTGTAACAGCAGGATAATGAAGATTATCACTGAAAATGCATATCTCAGCGGAAACCCAACTATACCGAAGATATTTCTGTTTCCGCATGTCAAACGCACTGCAGAGTGCTGAAAACACCAGGAAACGTGTTTTTCGCATTCAATAGCACGAAAACAGCGATTTGGGAGTTTTTGCACACCTGTAACAGCAGAATCACGAATTTATCACTGAAAATGCATATCTCAGCTGGAAACCCAACGAAAGCGAGGATATCACAGTTTCCGCATGTCAAACGCACTGTGGAGTTCTGAAAACACCAGGAAACGTGTTTTGCGCATTCAATATCACGAAAATAGCGGTTTCGGTGATTCTGCTCACTTGTAACAGCAGGATAATGAAGACTATCTCTGACAATGCATATCTCAGTTGGCAACCCCACGAAAACGAAGATATCGCGGTTTCCGCAAATCAAACGCACTGTGGAGTGCTGAAAACACCAGGAAACGTGTTTCTCGCATTCAACAGCACGAAAACAGCGATTTCGGTGATTCTGCAAACTTGAAACAGCAGAATCATGAATTTATCACTGAAAATGCATATCACAGCTGGAAACCCAACGAAACCGAAGATATCACAGTTTCCGCAAGTCAAACGCAATGTGGAGTGCTGAAAACACCAGGAAACGTGTTTTTCGCATTCAATAGCACGAACACAGCGATTTCGGTGATTCTGCAAACTTGAAACAGCAGAATCATGAATTTATCAGTGAAAATGCATATCTCAGCTGGAAACCCAACGAAACCGAAGATATCACAGTTTCCGCATGTCAAACGCACTGTGGAGTTCTGAAAACACCAGGAAACGTGTTTTTCGCATTCAATAGCACGAACACAGCGATTTCGGTGATTCTGCAAACTTGAAACAACAGAATCATGAATTTATCACTGAAAATGCATATCTCAGCTGGAAACCCAACGAAACCGAAGATATCACAGTTTCCGCATGTCAAACGCACTGTGGAGTTCTGAAAACACCAGGAAACTTGTTTTTCGCATTCAATAGCACGAAAACAGCGATTTCGGTGATTCTGCACACTTCTCACAGAAGAATATCCAAGATTATCATAGATAATGCATGTCGCAGCTGGCAACCCCACGAAAACGAAGATATCGCGGCTTCCGCAAATCAAACGCACTGTAGAGTGCTGAAAACACCAGGAAACGTGTTTTTCGCATTCAACAGCACGAAAACAGCGATTTCGGTGATTCTGCAAACTTGAAACAGCAGAATCATGAATTTATCACTGAAAATGCATATCACAGCTGGAAACCCAACGAAACCGAAGATATCACAGTTTCCGCAAGTCAAACGCAATGTGGAGTGCTGAAAACACCAGGAAACGTGTTTTTCGCATTCAATAGCACGAAAACAGCGATTTCGGTGATTCTGCAAACTTGAAACAGCAGAATCATGAATTTATCACTGAAAATGCATATCTCAGCTGGAAACCCAACGAAACCGAAGATATCGCAGTTTCCGCATGTCAAACGCACTGTGGAGTGCTGAAAACACCAGAAAACGTGATTCATGCATTCAGTATCACGAAAACAGCGGTTTCGGTGATTCTGCTCACTTGTAACAGCAGGATAATGAAGACTATCACTGACAATGCATATCTCAGCTGGAAACCCAACTATACCGAAGATATTTCTGTTTCCGCATGTCAAACGCACTGCGGACTGCTCAAAACACCAGGAAACGTGTTTTTCGGATTCAATAGCACGAAACCAGCGATTTCGGTGATTCTGCACTCCTGTAAAAGCAGAATCATGAATTTATCACTGAAAATGCATATCTCATCTGGAAACCCAAAGATACCAAATATATCGCAGTTTCCGCATGTCAAACGCACTGTGGAGTTCTGAAAACACCAGGACACGTGTTCTTCGCATTCAATAGCACGAACACAGCGATTTCGGTGATTCTGCAAACTTGAAACAGCAGAATCATGAATTTATCACTGAAAATGCATATCTCAGCTGGAAACCCAACGAAACCGAAGATATCACAGTTTCCGCAAGTCAAACGCAATGTGGAGTGCTGAAAACACCAGGAAACGTGTTTTTCGCATTCAGTAGCACGAACACAGCGATTTCGGTGATTCTGCAAACTTGAAACAGCAGAATCATGAATTTATCACTGAAAATGCATATCTCAGCTGGAAACCCAAAGATACCAAAGATATCGCAGTTTCCGCATGTCAAACGCACTGTGGAGTTCTGAAAACACCAGGACACGTGTTTTTCGCATTCAATAGCACGAAACCAGCGATTTCGGTGATTCTGCACACCTGCAAAAGCAGAATCATGAATTTATCACTGAAAATGCATATCTCAGCTGGAAACCCAAAGATACCAAAGATATCGCAGTTTCCGCATGTTAAACGCACTGTGGTGTTCTGAAAACACCAGGAAACGTGTTCTTCTCATTCAATAGCACGAAAACAGCGATTTCGGTGATTCTGCACACTTGTAACAGCAGAATCATGAATTTATCACTGAAAATGCATATCTCAGCTGGAAACCCAACGAAACCGAAGATATCGCAGTTTCCGCATGTCAAACGCACTGTGGAGTGCTGAAAACACCAGAAAACGTGTTTCATGCATTCAATATCACGAAAACAGCGGTATCGGTGATTCTGCACACTTGTAACAGCAGGATAATGAAGACTATCACTGACAATGCATATCTCAGCTGGAAACGCAACTATACCGAAGATATTTCTGTTTCCGCATGTCAAACGCACTGCGGAGTTCTGAAAACACCAGGAAACGTGTTTTTCGCATTCAATAGCACGGAAACAGCGATTTCGGTGATTCTGCACACTTCTCACAGAAGAATATCCAAGATTATCATAGATAATGCATGTCGCAGCTGGCAACCCCACGAAAACGAAGATATCGCGGTTTCCGCAAATCAAACGCACTGTGGAGTGCTGAAAACACCAGGAAACGTGTTTTTCGCATTCAACAGCACGAAAACAGCGGTTTCGGAGATTCTGCACACTTGTAACAGCAGAATCATGAATTTATCACTGAAAATGCATATCTCAGCTTGAAACCCAACGAAACCGAAGATATCACAGTTTCCGCAAGTCAAACGCACTTTGGAGTTCTGAAAACACCAGGAAACGTGTTTTTCGCATTCAATA
Source organism: Anthophora plumipes (assembly GCA_951804975.1). NCBI lineage: Eukaryota > Metazoa > Arthropoda > Insecta > Hymenoptera > Apidae > Anthophora > Anthophora plumipes. The sequence goes on along the minus strand of CATORF010000581.1, from coordinate 359,275 downwards.
GCACGGAAACAGCGATTTCGATGATTCTGCACACTTCTCACAGAAGAATATCCAAGATTATCATAGATAATGCATGTCGCAGCTGGCAACCCCACGAAAACGAAGATATCGCGGTTTCCGCAAATCAAACGCACTGTGGAGTGCTGAAAACACCAGGAAACGTGTTTTTCGCATTCAACAGCACGAAAACAGCGGTTTCGGAGATTCTGCACACTTGTAACAGCAGAATCATGAATTTATCACTGAAAATGCATATCTCAGCTTGAAACCCAACGAAACCGAAGATATCACAGTTTCCGCAAGTCAAACGCACTTTGGAGTTCTGAAAACACCAGGAAACGTGTTTTTCGCATTCAATAGCACGAAAACAGCGATTTCGGTGATTTCTGCACTCCTGTAAAAGCAGAATCATGAATTTATCACTGAAAATACATATCTCAGCTGGAAACCCAATGATACCAAAGATATCGCAGTTTCCGCATGTCAAACGCACTGTGGAGTTCTGAAAACACCAGGAAACGTGTTTTTCGCATTCAGTAGCACGAAAACAGCGATTTCGGTGATTCTGCACACTTGTAACAACGGGATCATGTAGATTATCACTGAAAATGCATATCTCAGCTGGAAACCCAACGAAACCGAAGATATCGCAGTTTCCGCATGTCAAACGCACTGTGGAGTGCTGAAAACACCAGAAAACGTGATTGATGCATTCAATATCACGAAAACAGCGGTTTCGGTGATTCTGCTCACTTGTAACAGCAGGATAATGAAGACTATCACTGACAATGCATATCTCAGCTGGAAACCCAACTATACCGAAGATATTTCTGTTTCCGCATGTCAAACGCACTGCGGACTGCTCAAAACACCAGGAAACGTGTTTTTCGCATTCAATAGCACGAAACCCGCGATTTCGGTGATTCTGCACTCCTGTAAAAGCAGAATCATGAATTTATCACTGAAAATGCATATCTCAGCTGGAAACCCAAAGATACCAAAGATATCGCAGTTTCCGCATGTCAAACGCACTGTGGAGTTCTGAAAACACCAGGAAACGTGTTCTTCGCATTCAATAGCACGAAAACAGCGATTTCGGTGATTCTGCAAACTTGAAACAGCAGAATCATGAATTTATCACTGAAAATGCATATCTCAGCTGGAAACCCTACGAAACCGAAGATATCACAGTTTCCGCATGTCAAACGCAATGTGGAGTGCTGAAAACACCAGGAAACGTGTTTTTCGCATTCAGTAGCACGAAAACAGCGATTTCGGTGATTCTGCACACTTCTCACAGAAGAATATCCAAGATTATCATAGATAATGCATGTCGCAGCTGGCAACCCCACGAAAACGAAGATATCGCGGTTTCCGCAAATCAAACGCAATGTGGAGTGCTGAAAACACCAGGAAACGTGTTTTCGCATTCAATAGCACGAACACAGCGATTTCGGTGATTCTGCAAACTTGAAACAGCAGAATCATGAATTTATCACTGAAAATGCATATCTCAGCTGGAAACCCAACGAAACCGAAGATATCACAGTTACCGCAAGTCAAACGCACTTTGGAGTTCTGAAAACACCAGGAAACGTGTTTTTCGCATTCAATAGCACGAAAACAGCGATTTCGGTGATTTCTGCACTCCTGTAAAAGCAGAATAATGAATTTATCACTGAAAATACATATCTCAGCTGGAAACCCAACGAAACCGAAGATATCGCAGTTTCCGCATGTCAAACGCACTGTGGAGTTCTGAAAACACCAGGAAACGCGTTTTTCGCATTCAGTAGCACGAAAACAGCGATTTCGGTGATTCTGCACACTTGTAACAACGGGATCATGTAGATTATCACTGAAAATGCATATCTCAGCTGGAAACCCAACGAAACCGAAGATATCGCAGTTTCCGCATGTCAAACGCACTGTGGAGTGCTGAAAACACCAGAAAACGTGATTCATGCATTCAATATCACGAAAACAGCGGTTTCGGTGATTCTGCTCACTTGTAACAGCAGGATAATGAAGACTATCACTGACTGCATATCTCAGCTGGAAACCCAACTATACCGAAGATATTTCTGTTTCCGCATGTCAAACGCACTGCGGACTGCTCAAAACACCAGGAAACGTGTTTTTCGCATTCAATAGCACGAAACCAGCGATTTCGGTGATTCTGCACTCCTGTAAAAGCAGAATCATGAATTTATCACTGAAAATGCATATCTCAGCTGGAAACCCAAAGATACCAAAGATATCGCAGTTTCCGAATGTCAAACGCACTGTGGAGTTCTGAAAACACCAGGAAATGTGTTCTTCGCATTCAATAGCACGAAAACAGCTATTTCGGTGATTCTGCAAACTTGAAACAGCAGAATCATGAATTTATCACTGAAAATGCATATCTCAGCTGGAAACCCTACGAAACCGAAGATATCACAGTTTCCGCATGTCAAACGCAATGTGGAGTGCTGAAAACACCAGGAAACGTGTTTTTGGCATTCAACAGCACGAAAACAGCGATTTCGGTGATTCTGCTCACTTGTAACAGCAGGATAATTAAGACTATCACTGACAATGCATATCTCAGCTGGAAACCCAACTATACCGAAGATATTTCTGTTTCCGCATGTCAAACGCACTGCGGACTGCTCAAAACACCAGGAAACGTGTTTTTCGCATTCAATAGCACGAAACCAGCGATTTCGGTGATTCTGCACTCCTGTAAAAGCAGAATCATGAATTTATCACTGAAAATGCATATCTCAGCTGGAAACCCAAAGATACCAAAGATATCGCAGTTTCCGCATGTCAAACGCACTGTGGAGTTCTGAAAACACCAGGACACGTGTTCTTCGCATTCAATAGCACGAACACAGCGATTTCGGTGATTCTGCAAACTTGAAACAGCAGAATCATGAATTTATCACTGAAAATGCATATCTCAGCTGGAAACCCAACGAAACCGAAGATATCACAGTTTCCGCAAGTCAAACGCAATGTGGAGTGCTGAAAACACCAGGAAACGTGTTTTTCGCATTCAGTAGCACGAACACAGCGATTTCCGTGATTCTGCAAACTTGAAACAGCAGAATCATGAATTTATAACTGAAAATGCATATCGCAGCTGGAAACCCAACGAAACCGAAGATATCACAGTTTCCGCATGTCAAACGCACTGTGGAGTTCTGAAAACACCAGGAAACGTGTTTTTCGCATTCAATAGCACGAAACCAGCGATTTCGGTGATTCTGCACACCTGCAAAAGCAGAATCATGAATTTATCACTGAAAATGCATATCTCAGCTGGAAACCCAAAGATACCAAAGATATCGCAGTTTCCGCATGTTAAACGCACTGTGGTGTTCTGAAAACACCAGGAAACGTGTTCTTCGCATTCAATAGCACGACAACAGCGATTTCGGTGATTCTGCACACTTGTAACCGCAGAATCATGAATTTATCACTGAAAATGCATATCTCAGCTGGAAACCCAACGAAACCGAAGGTATCACAGTTTCCGCAAGTCAAACGCAATGTGGAGTGCTGAAAACACCAGGAAACGTGTTTTTCGCATTCAGTAGCACGAACACAGCGATTTCCGTGATTCTGCAAACTTGAAACAGCAGAATCATGAATTTATCACTGAAAATGCATATCGCAGCTGGAAACCCAACGAAACCGAAGATATCACAGTTTCCGCATGTCAAACGCACTGTGGAGTGCTGAAAACACCAGAAAACGTGTTTCATGCATTCAATATCACGAAAACAGCGGTTTCGGTGATTCTGCACACTTGTAACAGCAGGATAATGAAGACTATCACTGACAATGCATATCTCAGCTGGAAACGCAACTATACCGAAGATATTTCTGTTTCCGCATGTCAAACGCACTGCGGACTGCTCAAAACACCAGGAAACGTGTTTTTCGGATTCAATAGCACGAAACCAGCGATTTCGGTGATTCTGCACTCCTGTAAAAGCAGAATCATGAATTTATCACTGAAAATGCATATCTCATCTGGAAACCCAAAGATACCAAATATATCGCAGTTTCCGCATGTCAAACGCACTGTGGAGTTCTGAAAACACCAGGACACGTGTTCTTCGCATTCAATAGCACGAACACAGCGATTTCGGTGATTCTGCAAACTTGAAACAGCAGAATCATGAATTTATCACTGAAAATGCATATCTCAGCTGGAAACCCAACGAAACCGAAGATATCACAGTTTCCGCAAGTCAAACGCAATGTGGAGTGCTGAAAACACCAGGAAACGTGTTTTTCGCATTCAGTAGCACGAACACAGCGATTTCGGTGATTCTGCAAACTTGAAACAGCAGAATCATGAATTTATCACTGAAAATGCATATCTCAGCTGGAAACCCAAAGATACCAAAGATATCGCAGTTTCCGCATGTCAAACGCACTGTGGAGTTCTGAAAACACCAGGACACGTGTTTTTCGCATTCAATAGCACGAAACCAGCGATTTCGGTGATTCTGCACACCTGCAAAAGCAGAATCATGAATTTATCACTGAAAATGCATATCTCAGCTGGAAACCCAAAGATACCAAAGATATCGCAGTTTCCGCATGTTAAACGCACTGTGGTGTTCTGAAAACACCAGGAAACGTGTTCTTCTCATTCAATAGCACGAAAACAGCGATTTCGGTGATTCTGCACACTTGTAACAGCAGAATCATGAATTTATCACTGAAAATGCATATCTCAGCTGGAAACCCAACGAAACCGAAGATATCGCAGTTTCCGCATGTCAAACGCACTGTGGAGTGCTGAAAACACCAGAAAACGTGTTTCATGCATTCAATATCACGAAAACAGCGGTATCGGTGATTCTGCTCACTTGTAACAGCAGGATAATGAAGACTATCACTGACAATGCATATCTCAGCTGGAAACGCAACTATACCGAAGATATTTCTGTTTCCGCATGTCAAACGCACTGCGGAGTTCTGAAAACACCAGGAAACGTGTTTTTCGCATTCAATAGCACGGAAACAGCGATTTCGGTGATTCTGCACACTTCTCACAGAAGAATATCCAAGATTATCATAGATAATGCATGTCGCAGCTGGCAACCCCACGAAAACGAAGATATCGCGGTTTCCGCAAATCAAACGCACTGTGGAGTGCTGAAAACACCAGGAAACGTGTTTTTCGCATTCAACAGCACGAAAACAGCGGTTTCGGAGATTCTGCACACTTGTAACAGCAGAATCATGAATTTATCACTGAAAATGCATATCTCAGCTTGAAACCCAACGAAACCGAAGATATCACAGTTTCCGCAAGTCAAACGCACTTTGGAGTTCTGAAAACACCAGGAAACGTGTTTTTCGCATTCAATAGCACGGAAACAGCGATTTCGGTGATTCTGCACACTTCTCACAGAAGAATATCCAAGATTATCATAGATAATGCATGTCGCAGCTGGCAACCCCACGAAAACGAAGATATCGCGGTTTCCGCAAATCAAACGCACTGTGGAGTGCTGAAAACACCAGGAAACGTGTTTTTCGCATTCAACAGCACGAAAACAGCGGTTTCGGAGATTCTGCACACTTGTAACAGCAGAATCATGAATTTATCACTGAAAATGCATATCTCAGCTTGAAACCCAACGAAACCGAAGATATCACAGTTTCCGCAAGTCAAACGCACTTTGGAGTTCTGAAAACACCAGGAAACGTGTTTTTCGCATTCAATAGCACGAAAACAGCGATTTCGGTGATTTCTGCACTCCTGTAAAAGCAGAATCATGAATTTATCACTGAAAATACATATCTCAGCTGGAAACCCAATGATACCAAAGATATCGCAGTTTCCGCATGTCAAACGCACTGTGGAGTTCTGAAAACACCAGGAAACGTGTTTTTCGCATTCAGTAGCACGAAAACAGCGATTTCGGTGATTCTGCACACTTGTAACAACGGGATCATGTAGATTATCACTGAAAATGCATATCTCAGCTGGAAACCCAACGAAACCGAAGATATCGCAGTTTCCGCATGTCAAACGCACTGTGGAGTGCTGAAAACACCAGAAAACGTGATTGATGCATTCAATATCACGAAAACAGCGGTTTCGGTGATTCTGCTCACTTGTAACAGCAGGATAATGAAGACTATCACTGACAATGCATATCTCAGCTGGAAACCCAACTATACCGAAGATATTTCTGTTTCCGCATGTCAAACGCACTGCGGACTGCTCAAAACACCAGGAAACGTGTTTTTCGCATTCAATAGCACGAAACCCGCGATTTCGGTGATTCTGCACTCCTGTAAAAGCAGAATCATGAATTTATCACTGAAAATGCATATCTCAGCTGGAAACCCAAAGATACCAAAGATATCGCAGTTTCCGCATGTCAAACGCACTGTGGAGTTCTGAAAACACCAGGAAACGTGTTCTTCGCATTCAATAGCACGAAAACAGCGATTTCGGTGATTCTGCAAACTTGAAACAGCAGAATCATGAATTTATCACTGAAAATGCATATCTCAGCTGGAAACCCTACGAAACCGAAGATATCACAGTTTCCGCATGTCAAACGCAATGTGGAGTGCTGAAAACACCAGGAAACGTGTTTTTCGCATTCAGTAGCACGAAAACAGCGATTTCGGTGATTCTGCACACTTCTCACAGAAGAATATCCAAGATTATCATAGATAATGCATGTCGCAGCTGGCAACCCCACGAAAACGAAGATATCGCGGTTTCCGCAAATCAAACGCAATGTGGAGTGCTGAAAACACCAGGAAACGTGTTTTCGCATTCAATAGCACGAACACAGCGATTTCGGTGATTCTGCAAACTTGAAACAGCAGAATCATGAATTTATCACTGAAAATGCATATCTCAGCTGGAAACCCAACGAAACCGAAGATATCACAGTTACCGCAAGTCAAACGCACTTTGGAGTTCTGAAAACACCAGGAAACGTGTTTTTCGCATTCAATAGCACGAAAACAGCGATTTCGGTGATTTCTGCACTCCTGTAAAAGCAGAATCATGAATTTATCACTGAAAATACATATCTCAGCTGGAAACCCAACGAAACCGAAGATATCGCAGTTTCCGCATGTCAAACGCACTGTGGAGTTCTGAAAACACCAGGAAACGCGTTTTTCGCATTCAGTAGCACGAAGACAGCGATTTCGGTGATTCTGCACACTTGTAACAACGGGATCATGTAGATTATCACTGAAAATGCATATCTCAGCTGGAAACCCAACGAAACCGAAGATATCGCAGTTTCCGCATGTCAAACGCACTGTGGAGTGCTGAAAACACCAGAAAACGTGATTCATGCATTCAATATCACGAAAACAGCGGTTTCGGTGATTCTGCTCACTTGTAACAGCAGGATAATGAAGACTATCACTGACAATGCATATCTCAGCTGGAAACCCAACTATACCGAAGATATTTCTGTTTCCGCATGTCAAACGCACTGCGGACTGCTCAAAACACCAGGAAACGTGTTTTTCGCATTCAATAGCACGAAACCAGCGATTTCGGTGATTCTGCACTCCTGTAAAAGCAGAATCATGAATTTATCACTGAAAATGCATATCTCAGCTGGAAACCCAAAGATACCAAAGATATCGCAGTTTCCGAATGTCAAACGCACTGTGGAGTTCTGAAAACACCAGGAAACGTGTTCTTCGCATTCAATAGCACGAAAACAGCTATTTCGGTGATTCTGCAAACTTGAAACAGCAGAATCATGAATTTATCACTGAAAATGCATATCTCAGCTGGAAACCCTACGAAACCGAAGATATCACAGTTTCCGCATGTCAAACGCAATGTGGAGTGCTGAAAACACCAGGAAACGTGTTTTTGGCATTCAACAGCACGAAAACAGCGATTTCGGTGATTCTGCTCACTTGTAACAGCAGGATAATTAAGACTATCACTGACAATGCATATCTCAGCTGGAAACCCAACTATACCGAAGATATTTCTGTTTCCGCATGTCAAACGCACTGCGGACTGCTCAAAACACCAGGAAACGTGTTTTTCGCATTCAATAGCACGAAACCAGCGATTTCGGTGATTCTGCACTCCTGTAAAAGCAGAATCATGAATTTATCACTGAAAATGCATATCTCAGCTGGAAACCCAAAGATACCAAAGATATCGCAGTTTCCGCATGTCAAACGCACTGTGGAGTTCTGAAAACACCAGGACACGTGTTCTTCGCATTCAATAGCACGAACACAGCGATTTCGGTGATTCTGCAAACTTGAAACAGCAGAATCATGAATTTATCACTGAAAATGCATATCTCAGCTGGAAACCCAACGAAACCGAAGATATCACAGTTTCCGCAAGTCAAACGCAATGTGGAGTGCTGAAAACACCAGGAAACGTGTTTTTCGCATTCAGTAGCACGAACACAGCGATTTCCGTGATTCTGCAAACTTGAAACAGCAGAATCATGAATTTATAACTGAAAATGCATATCGCAGCTGGAAACCCAACGAAACCGAAGATATCACAGTTTCCGCATGTCAAACGCACTGTGGAGTTCTGAAAACACCAGGAAACGTGTTTTTCGCATTCAATAGCACGAAACCAGCGATTTCGGTGATTCTGCACACCTGCAAAAGCAGAATCATGAATTTATCACTGAAAATGCATATCTCAGCTGGAAACCCAAAGATACCAAAGATATCGCAGTTTCCGCATGTTAAACGCACTGTGGTGTTCTGAAAACACCAGGAAACGTGTTCTTCGCATTCAATAGCACGACAACAGCGATTTCGGTGATTCTGCACACTTGTAACCGCAGAATCATGAATTTATCACTGAAAATGCATATCTCAGCTGGAAACCCAACGAAACCGAAGGTATCACAGTTTCCGCAAGTCAAACGCAATGTGGAGTGCTGAAAACACCAGGAAACGTGTTTTTCGCATTCAGTAGCACGAACACAGCGATTTCCGTGATTCTGCAAACTTGAAACAGCAGAATCATGAATTTATCACTGAAAATGCATATCGCAGCTGGAAACCCAACGAAACCGAAGATATCACAGCTTCCGCATGTCAAACGCACTGTGGAGTGCTGAAAACACCAGAAAACGTGTTTCATGCATTCAATATCACGAAAACAGCGGTTTCGGTGATTCTGCACACTTGTAACAGCAGGATAATGAAGACTATCACTGACAATGCATATCTCAGCTGGAAACGCAACTATACCGAAGATATTTCTGTTTCCGCATGTCAAACGCACTGCGGAGTGCTGAAAACACCAGGAAACGTGTTTTTCGCATTCAATAGCACGAAACCAGCGATTTCGGTGATTCTGCACACCTGTAAAAGCAGAATCATGAATTTATCACTGAAAATGCATATCTCAGCTGGAAACCCAACGAAACCGAAGATATCGCAGTTTCCGCATGTCAAACGCACTGTGGAGTGCTGAAAACACCAGAAAACGTGTTTCATGCATTCAATATCACGAAAACAGCGGTTTCGGTGATTCTGCACACTTGTAACAGCAGGATAATGAAGACTATCACTGACAATGCATATCTCAGCTGGAAACGCAACTGTACCGAAGATATTTCTGTTTCCGCATGTCAAACGCACTGCGGAGTTCTGAAAACACCAGGAAACGTGTTTTTCGCATTCAATAGCACGGAAACAGCGATTTCGGTGATACTGCACACTTCTCACAGAAGAATATCCAAGATTATCATAAATAATGCAAGTCGCAGCTGGCAACCCCATGAAAACGAAGATATCGCGGTTTCCGCAAATCAAACGCACTGTGGAGTGCTGAAAACACCAGGAAACGTGTTTTTCGCATTCAATAGCACGGAAACAGCGATTTCGATGATTCTGCACACTTCTCACAGAAGAATATCCAAGATTATCATAGATAATGCATGTCGCAGCTGGCAACCCCACGAAAACGAAGATATCGCGGTTTCCGCAAATCAAACGCACTGTGGAGTGCTGAAAACACCAGGAAACGTGTTTTTCGCATTCAACAGCACGAAAACAGCGGTTTCGGAGATTCTGCACACTTGTAACAGCAGAATCATGAATTTATCACTGAAAATGCATATCTCAGCTTGAAACCCAACGAAACCGAAGATATCACAGTTTCCGCAAGTCAAACGCACTTTGGAGTTCTGAAAACACCAGGAAACGTGTTTTTCGCATTCAATAGCACGAAAACAGCGATTTCGGTGATTTCTGCACTCCTGTAAAAGCAGAATCATGAATTTATCACTGAAAATACATATCTCAGCTGGAAACCCAATGATACCAAAGATATCGCAGTTTCCGCATGTCAAACGCACTGTGGAGTTCTGAAAACACCAGGAAACGTGTTTTTCGCATTCAGTAGCACGAAAACAGCGATTTCGGTGATTCTGCACACTTGTAACAACGGGATCATGTAGATTATCACTGAAAATGCATATCTCAGCTGGAAACCCAACGAAACCGAAGATATCGCAGTTTCCGCATGTCAAACGCACTGTCGAGTGCTGAAAACACCAGAAAACGTGTTTTTCGCATTCAATAGCACGAAAACAGCGATTAGGGAGTTTCTGCACACCTGTAACAGCAGAATCATGAATTTATCACTGAAAATGCATATCTCAGCTGGAAACCCAACGAAACCGAAGATATCACAGTTTCCGCATGTCAAACGCACTGTGGAGTTCTGAAAACACCAGGAAACGTGTTTTTCGCATTCAATAGCACGAAAACAGCGATTTCGGTGATTCTGCAAGCTTGAAACAGCAGAATCATGAATTTATCACTGAAAATGCATATCTCAGCTGGAAACCCAACGAAACCGAAGATATCACAGTTTCCGCATGTCAAACGCAGTGTGGAGTTCTGAAAACAGCAGGAAACTTGTTTTTCGCATTCAATAGCACGAAAACAGCGATTTCGGTGATTCTGCACACTTCTCACAGAAGAATATCCAAGATTATCATAGATAATGCATGTCGCAGCTGGCAACCCCACGAAAACGAAGATATCGCGGCTTCCGCAAATCAAACGCACTGTGGAGTGCTGAAAACACCAGGAAACGTGTTTTTCGCATTCAACAGCACGAAAACAGCGATTTCGGTGATTCTGCAAACTTGAAACAGCAGAATCATGAATTTATCACTGAAAATGCATATCACAGCTGGAAACCCAACGAAACCGAAGATATCACAGTTTCCGCAAGTCAAACGCAATGTGGAGTGCTGAAAACACCAGGAAACGTGTTTTTCGCATTCAATAGCACGAAAACAGCGATTTCGGTGATTCTGCAAACTTGAAACAGCAGAATCATGAATTTATCACTGAAAATGCATATCTCAGCTGGAAACCCAACGAAACCGAAGATATCGCAGTTTCCGCATGTCAAACGCACTGTGGAGTGCTGAAAACACCAGAAAACGTGATTCATGCATTCAGTATCACGAAAACAGCGGTTTCGGTGATTGTGCTCACTTGTAACAGCAGGATAATGAAGACTATCACTGACAATGCATATCTCAGCTGGAAACCCAACTATACCGAAGATATTTCTGTTTCCGCATGTCAAACGCACTGCGGACTGCTCAAAACACCAGGAAACGTGTTTTTCGGATTCAATAGCACGAAACCAGCGATTTCGGTGATTCTGCACTCCTGTAAAAGCAGAATCATGAATTTATCACTGAAAATGCATATCTCATCTGGAAACCCAAAGATACCAAATATATCGCAGTTTCCGCATGTCAAACGCACTGTGGAGTTCTGAAAACACCAGGACACGTGTTCTTCGCATTCAATAGCACGAACACAGCGATTTCGGTGATTCTGCAAACTTGAAACAGCAGAATCATGAATTTATCACTGAAAATGCATATCTCAGCTGGAAACCCAACGAAACCGAAGATATCACAGTTTCCGCAAGTCAAACGCAATGTGGAGTGCTGAAAACACCAGGAAACGTGTTTTTCGCATTCAGTAGCACGAACACAGCGATTTCGGTGATTCTGCAAACTTGAAACAGCAGAATCATGAATTTATCACTGAAAATGCATATCTCAGCTGGAAACCCAAAGATACCAAAGATATCGCAGTTTCCGCATGTCAAACGCACTGTGGAGTTCTGAAAACACCAGGACACGTGTTTTTCGCATTCAATAGCACGAAACCAGCGATTTCGGTGATTCTGCACACCTGCAAAAGCAGAATCATGAATTTATCACTGAAAATGCATATCTCAGCTGGAAACCCAAAGATACCAAAGATATCGCAGTTTCCGCATGTTAAACGCACTGTGGTGTTCTGAAAACACCAGGAAACGTGTTCTTCTCATTCAATAGCACGAAAACAGCGATTTCGGTGATTCTGCACACTTGTAACAGCAGAATCATGAATTTATCACTGAAAATGCATATCTCAGCTGGAAACCCAACGAAACCGAAGATATCGCAGTTTCCGCATGTCAAACGCACTGTGGAGTGCTGAAAACACCAGAAAACGTGTTTCATGCATTCAATATCACGAAAACAGCGGTATCGGTGATTCTGCACACTTGTAACAGCAGGATAATGAAGACTATCACTGACAATGCATATCTCAGCTGGAAACGCAACTATACCGAAGATATTTCTGTTTCCGCATGTCAAACGCACTGCGGAGTTCTAAAAACACCAGGAAACGTGTTTTTCGCATTCAATAGCACGGAAACAGCGATTTCGGTGATTCTGCACACTTCTCACAGAAGAATATCCAAGATTATCATAGATAATGCATGTCGCAGCTGGCAACCCCACGAAAACGAAGATATCGCGGTTTCCGCAAATCAAACGCACTGTGGAGTGCTGAAAACACCAGGAAACGTGTTTTTCGCATTCAACAGCACGAAAACAGCGGTTTCGGAGATTCTGCACACTTGTAACAGCAGAATCATGAATTTATCACTGAAAATGCATATCTCAGCTTGAAACCCAACGAAACCGAAGATATCACAGTTTCCGCAAGTCAAACGCACTTTGGAGTTCTGAAAACACCAGGAAACGTGTTTTTCGCATTCAATAGCACGGAAACAGCGATTTCGGTGATTCTGCACACTTCTCACAGAAGAATATCCAAGATTATCATAGATAATGCATGTCGCAGCTGGCAACCCCACGAGAACGAAGATATCGCGGTTTCCGCAAATCAAACGCACTGTGGAGTGCTGAAAACACCAGGAAACGTGTTTTTCGCATTCAACAGCACGAAAACAGCGGTTTCGGAGATTCTGCACACTTGTAACAGCAGAATCATGAATTTATCACTGAAAATGCATATCTCAGCTTGAAACCCAACGAAACCGAAGATATCACAGTTTCCGCAAGTCAAACGCACTTTGGAGTTCTGAAAACACCAGGAAACGTGTTTTTCGCATTCAATAGCACGAAAACAGCGATTTCGGTGATTTCTGCACTCCTGTAAAAGCAGAATCATGAATTTATCACTGAAAATACATATCTCAGCTGGAAACCCAATGATACCAAAGATATCGCAGTTTCCGCATGTCAAACGCACTGTGGAGTTCTGAAAACACCAGGAAACGTGTTTTTCGCATTCAGTAGCACGAAAACAGCGATTTCGGTGATTCTGCACACTTGTAACAACGGGATCATGTAGATTATCACTGAAAATGCATATCTCAGCTGGAAACCCAACGAAACCGAAGATATCGCAGTTTCCGCATGTCAAACGCACTGTGGAGTGCTGAAAACACCAGAAAACGTGATTGATGCATTCAATATCACGAAAACAGCGGTTTCGGTGATTCTGCTCACTTGTAACAGCAGGATAATGAAGACTATCACTGACAATGCATATCTCAGCTGGAAACCCAACTATACCGAAGATATTTCTGTTTCCGCATGTCAAACGCACTGCGGACTGCTCAAAACACCAGGAAACGTGTTTTTCGCATTCAATAGCACGAAACCCGCGATTTCGGTGATTCTGCACTCCTGTAAAAGCAGAATCATGAATTTATCACTGAAAATGCATATCTCAGCTGGAAACCCAAAGATACCAAAGATATCGCAGTTTCCGCATGTCAAACGCACTGTGGAGTTCTGAAAACACCAGGAAACGTGTTCTTCGCATTCAATAGCACGAAAACAGCGATTTCGGTGATTCTGCAAACTTGAAACAGCAGAATCATGAATTTATCACTGAAAATGCATATCTCAGCTCGAAACCCTACGAAACCGAAGATATCACAGTTTCCGCATGTCAAACGCAATGTGGAGTGCTTAAAACACCAGGAAACGTGTTTTTCGCATTCAGTAGCACGAAAACAGCGATTTCGGTGATTCTGCACACTTCTCACAGAAGAATATCCAAGATTATCATAGATAATGCATGTCGCAGCTGGCAACCCCACGAAAACGAAGATATCGCGGTTTCCGCAAATCAAACGCAATGTGGAGTGCTGAAAACACCAGGAAACGTGTTTTCGCATTCAATAGCACGAACACAGCGATTTCGGTGATTCTGCAAACTTGAAACAGCAGAATCATGAATTTATCACTGAAAATGCATATCTCAGCTGGAAACCCAACGAAACCGAAGATATCACAGTTACCGCAAGTCAAACGCACTTTGGAGTTCTGAAAACACCAGGAAACGTGTTTTTCGCATTCAATAGCACGAAAACAGCGATTTCGGTGATTTTGGCACTCCTGTAAAAGCAGAATCATGAATTTATCACTGAAAATACATATCTCAGCTGGAAACCCAACGAAACCGAAGATATCGCAGTTTCCGCATGTCAAACGCACTGTGGAGTTCTGAAAACACCAGGAAACGTGTTTTTCGCATTCAGTAGCACGAAAACAGCGATTTCGGTGATTCTGCACACTTGTAACAACGGGATCATGTAGATTATCACTGAAAATGCATATCTCAGCTGGAAACCCAACGAAACCGAAGATATCGCAGTTTCCGCATGTCAAACGCACTGTGGAGTGCTGAAAACACCAGAAAACGTGATTCATGCATTCAATATCACGAAAACAGCGGTTTCGGTGATTCTGCTCACTTGTAACAGCAGGATAATGAAGACTATCACTGACAATGCATATCTCAGCTGGAAACCCAACTATACCGAAGATATTTCTGTTTCCGCATGTCAAACGCACTGCGGACTGCTCAAAACACCAGGAAACGTGTTTTTCGCATTCAATAGCACGAAACCAGCGATTTCGGTGATTCTGCACTCCTGTAAAAGCAGAATCATGAATTTATCACTGAAAATGCATATCTCAGCTGGAAACCCAAAGATACCAAAGATATCGCAGTTTCCGAATGTCAAACGCACTGTGGAGTTCTGAAAACACCAGGAAACGTGTTCTTCGCATTCAATAGCACGAAAACAGCTATTTCGGTGATTCTGCAAACTTGAAACAGCAGAATCATGAATTTATCACTGAAAATGCATATCTCAGCTGGAAACCCTACGAAACCGAAGATATCACAGTTTCCGCATGTCAAACGCAATGTGGAGTGCTGAAAACACCAGGAAACGTGTTTTTCGCATTCAACAGCACGAAAACAGCGATTTCGGTGATTCTGCTCACTTGTAACAGCAGGATAATGAAGACTATCACTGACAATGCATATCTCATCTGGAAACCCAACTATACCGAAGATATTTCTGTTTCCGCATGTCAAACGCACTGCGGACTGCTCAAAACACCAGGAAACGTGTTTTTCGCATTCAATAGCACGAAACCAGCGATTTCGGTGATTCTGCACTCCTGTAAAAGCAGAATCATGAATTTATCACTGAAAATGCATATCTCAGCTGGAAACCCAAAGATACCAAAGATATCGCAGTTTCCGCATGTCAAACGCACTGTGGAGTTCTGAAAACACCAGGACACGTGTTCTTCGCATTCAATAGCACGAACACAGCGATTTCGGTGATTCTGCACACTTGTAACAGCAGAATCATGAATTTATCACTGAAAATGCATATCTCAGCTGGAAACCCAACGAAACCGAAGGTATCACAGTTTCCGCAAGTCAAACGCAATGTGGAGTGCTGAAAACACCAGGAAACGTGTTTTTCGCATTCAGTAGCACGAACACAGCGATTTCCGTGATTCTGCAAACTTGAAACAGCAGAATCATGAATTTATCACTGAAAATGCATATCGCAGCTGGAAACCCAACGAAACCGAAGATATCACAGTTTCCGCATGTCAAACGCACTGTGGAGTTCTGAAAACACCAGGAAACGTGTTTTTCGCATTCAATAGCACGAAACCAGCGATTTCGGTGATTCTGCACACTTGTAACAGCAGGATAATGAAGACTATCACTGACAATGCATATCTCAGCTGGAAACGCAACTATACCGAAGATATTTCTGTTTCCGCATGTCAAACGCACTGCGGAGTGCTGAAAACACCAGGAAACGTGTTTTTCGCATTCAATAGCACGAAACCAGCGATTTCGGTGATTCTGCTCACTTGTAACAGCAGGATAATGAAGACTATCACTGACAATGCATATCTCAGCTGGAAACCCAACTATACCGAAGATATTTCTGTTTCCGCATGTCAAACGCACTGCGGACTGCTCAAAACACCAGGAAACGTGTTTTTCGCATTCAATAGCACGAAACCAGCGATTTCGGTGATTCTGCACTCCTGTAAAAGCAGAATCATGAATTTATCACTGAAAATGCATATCTCAGCTGGAAACCCAAAGATACCAAAGATATCGCAGTTTCCGAATGTCAAACGCACTGTGGAGTTCTGAAAACACCAGGAAACGTGTTCTTCGCATTCAATAGCACGAAAACAGCTATTTCGGTGATTCTGCAAACTTGAAACAGCAGAATCATGAATTTATCACTGAAAATGCATATCTCAGCTGGAAACCCTACGAAACCGAAGATATCACAGTTTCCGCATGTCAAACGCAATGTGGAGTGCTGAAAACACCAGGAAACGTGTTTTTCGCATTCAACAGCACGAAAACAGCGATTTCGGTGATTCTGCTCACTTGTAACAGCAGGATAATGAAGACTATCACTGACAATGCATATCTCAGCTGGAAACCCAACTATACCGAAGATATTTCTGTTTCCGCATGTCAAACGCACTGCGGACTGCTCAAAACACCAGGAAACGTGTTTTTCGCATTCAATAGCACGAAACCAGCGATTTCGGTGATTCTGCACTCCTGTAAAAGCAGAATCATGAATTTATCACTGAAAATGCATATCTCAGCTGGAAACCCAAAGATACCAAAGATATCGCAGTTTCCGAATGTCAAACGCACTGTGGAGTTCTGAAAACACCAGGAAACGTGTACTTCGCATTCAATAGCACGAAAACAGCTATTTCGGTGATTCTGCAAACTTGAAACAGCAGAATCATGAATTTATCACTGAAAATGCATATCTCAGCAGGATACCCTACGAAACCGAAGATATCACAGTTTCCGCATGTCAAACGCAATGTGGAGTGCTGAAAACACCAGGAAACGTGTTTTTCGCATTCAACAGCACGAAAACAGCGATTTCGGTGATTCTGCTCACTTGAAACAGCAGAATCATGAATTTATCACTGAAAATGCATATCGCAGCTGGAAACCCAACGAAACCGAAGATATCACAGTTTCCGCATGTCAAACGCACTGTGGAGTGCTGAAAACACCAGAAAACGTGTTTCATGCATTCAATATCACGAAAACAGCGGTTTCGGTGATTCTGCACACTTGTAACAGCAGGATAATGAAGACTATCACTGACAATGCATATCTCAGCTGGAAACGCAACTATACCGAAGATATTTCTGTTTCCGCATGTCAAACGCACTGCGGAGTGCTGAAAACACCAGGAAACGTGTTTTTCGCATTCAATAGCACGAAACCAGCGATTTCGGTGATTCTGCACACCTGTAAAAGCAGAATCATGAATTTATCACTGAAAATGCATATCTCAGCTGGAAACCCACCGAAACCGAAGATATCGCAGTTTCCGCATGTCAAACGCACTGTGGAGTGCTGAAAACACCAGAAAACGTGTTTCATGCATTCAATATCACGAAAACAGCGGTTTCGGTGATTCTGCACACTTGTAACAGCAGGATAATGAAGACTATCACTGACAATGCATATCTCAGCTGGAAACGCAACTGTACCGAAGATATTTCTGTTTCCGCATGTCAAACGCACTGCGGAGTTCTGAAAACACCAGGAAACGTGTTTTTCGCATTCAATAGCACGGAAACAGCGATTTCGGTGATTCTGCACACTTCTCACAGAAGAATATCCAAGATTATCATAAATAATGCAAGTCGCAGCTGGCAACCCCATGAAAACGAAGATATCGCGGTTTCCGCAAATCAAACGCACTGTGGAGTGCTGAAAACACCAGGAAACGTGTTTTTCGCATTCAGTAGCACGGAAACAGCGATTTCGATGATTCTGCACACTTCTCACAGAAGAATATCCAAGATTATCATAGATAATGCATGTCGCAGCTGGCAACCCCACGAAAACGAAGATATCGCGGTTTCCGCAAATCAAACGCACTGTGGAGTGCTGAAAACACCAGGAAACGTGTTTTTCGCATTCAACAGCACGAAAACAGCGGTTTCGGAGATTCTGCACACTTGTAACAGCAGAATCATGAATTTATCACTGAAAATGCATATCTCAGCTTGAAACCCAACGAAACCGAAGATATCACAGTTTCCGCAAGTCAAACGCACTTTGGAGTTCTGAAAACACCAGGAAACGTGTTTTTCGCATTCAATAGCACGAAAACAGCGATTTCGGTGATTTCTGCACTCCTGTAAAAGCAGAATCATGAATTTATCACTGAAAATACATATCTCAGCTGGAAACCCAATGATACCAAAGATATCGCAGTTTCCGCATGTCAAACGCACTGTGGAGTTCTGAAAACACCAGGAAACGTGTTTTTCGCATTCAGTAGCACGAAAACAGCGATTTCGGTGATTCTGCACACTTGTAACAACGGGATCATGTAGATTATCACTGAAAATGCATATCTCAGCTGGAAACCCAACGAAACCGAAGATATTTCTGTTTCCGCATGTCAAACGCACTGCGGACTGCTCAAAACACCAGGAAACGTGTTTTTCGCATTCAATAGCACGAAACCCGCGATTTCTGTGATTCTGCACTCCTGTAAAAGCAGAATCATGAATTTATCACTGAAAATGCATATCTCAGCTGGAAACCCAAAGATTCCAAAGATATCGCAGTTTCCGCATGTCAAACGCACTGTGGAGTTCTGAAAACACCAGGACACGTGTTCTTCGCATTCAATAGCACGAACACAGCGATTTCGGTGATTCTGCAAACTTGAAACAGCAGAATCATGAATTTATCACTGAAAATGCATATCTCAGCTGGAAACCCAAGGAAACCGAAGATATCACAGTTTCCGCAAGTCAAACGCAATGTGGAGTGCTGAAAACACCAGGAAACGTGTTTTTCGCATTCAGTAGCACGAACACAGCGATTTCGGTGATTCTGCAAACTTGAAACAGCAGAATCATGAATTTATCACTGAAAATGCATATCTCAGCTGGAAACCCAACGAAACCGAAGGTATCACAGTTTCCGCAAGTCAAACGCAATGTGGAGTGCTGAAAACACCAGGAAACGTGTTTTTCGCATTCAGTAGCACGAACACAGCGATTTCCGTGATTCTGCAAACTTGAAACAGCAGAATCATGAATTTATCACTGAAAATGCATATCGCAGCTGGAAACCCAACGAAACCGAAGATATCACAGTTTCCGCATGTCAAACGCACTGTGGAGTGCTGAAAACACCAGAAAACGTGTTTCATGCATTCAATAGCACGAACACAGCGATTTCGGTGATTCTGCAAACTTGAAACAGCAGAATCATGAATTTATCACTGAAAATGCATATCTCAGCTGGAAACCCAAGGAAACCGAAGATATCACAGTTTCCGCAAGTCAAACGCAATGTGGAGTGCTGAAAACACCAGGAAACGTGTTTTTCGCATTCAGTAGCACGAACACAGCGATTTCGGTGATTCTGCAAACTTGAAACAGCAGAATCATGAATTTATCACTGAAAATGCATATCTCAGCTGGAAACCCAACGAAACCGAAGGTATCACAGTTTCCGCAAGTCAAACGCAATGTGGAGTGCTGAAAACACCAGGAAACGTGTTTTTCGCATTCAGTAGCACGAACACAGCGATTTCCGTGATTCTGCAAACTTGAAACAGCAGAATCATGAATTTATCACTGAAAATGCATATCGCAGCTGGAAACCCAACGAAACCGAAGATATCACAGTTTCCGCATGTCAAACGCACTGTGGAGTGCTGAAAACACCAGAAAACGTGTTTCATGCATTCAATATCACGAAAACAGCGGTTTCGGTGATTCTGCACACTTGTAACAGCAGGATAATGAAGACTATCACTGACAATGCATATCTCAGCTGGAAACGCAACTATACCGAAGATATTTCTGTTTCCGCATGTCAAACGCACTGCGGAGTGCTGAAAACACCAGGAAACGTGTTTTTCGCATTCAATAGCACGAAACCAGCGATTTCGGTGATTCTGCACACCTGTAAAAGCAGAATCATGAATTTATCACTGAAAATGCATATCTCAGCTGGAAACCCAACGAAACCGAAGATATCGCAGTTTCCGCATGTCAAACGCACTGTGGAGTGCTGAAAACACCAGAAAACGTGTTTCATGCATTCAATATCACGAAAACAGCGGTTTCGGTGATTCTGCACACTTGTAACAGCAGGATAATGAAGACTATCACTGACAATGCATATCTCAGCTGGAAACGCAACTGTACCGAAGATATTTCTGTTTCCGCATGTCAAACGCACTGCGGAGTTCTGAAAACACCAGGAAACGTGTTTTTCGCATTCAATAGCACGGAAACAGCGATTTCGGTGATTCTGCACACTTCTCACAGAAGAATATCCAAGATTATCATAAATAATGCAAGTCGCAGCTGGCAACCCCATGAAAACGAAGATATCGCGGTTTCCGCAAATCAAACGCACTGTGGAGTGCTGAAAACACCAGGAAACGTGTTTTTCGCATTCAATAGCACGGAAACAGCGATTTCGATGATTCTGCACACTTCTCACAGAAGAATATCCAAGATTATCATAGATAATGCATGTCGCAGCTGGCAACCCCACGAAAACGAAGATATCGCGGTTTCCGCAAATCAAACGCACTGTGGAGTGCTGAAAACACCAGGAAACGTGTTTTTCGCATTCAACAGCACGAAAACAGCGGTTTCGGAGATTCTGCACACTTGTAACAGCAGAATCATGAATTTATCACTGAAAATGCATATCTCAGCTGGAAACCCAACGAAACCGAAGATATCGCAGTTTCCGCATGTCAAACGCACTGCGGAGTTCTGAAAACACCAGGAAACGTGTTTTTCGCATTCAGTCGCACGAAAAGAGCGATTGCGGTGATTCTGCACACTTGTAACAACGGGATCATGTAGATTATCACTGAAAATGCATATCTCAGCTGGAAACCCAAAGATACCAAAGATATCGCAGTTTCCGCATGTCAAACGCACTGTGGAGTTCTGAAAACACCAGGACACGTGTTCTTCGCATTCAATAGCACGAACACAGCGATTTCGGTGATTCTGCAAACTTGAAACAGCAGAATCATGAATTTATCACTGAAAATGCATATCTCAGCTGGAAACCCAAGGAAACCGAAGATATCACAGTTTCCGCAAGTCAAACGCAATGTGGAGTGCTGAAAACACCAGGAAACGTGTTTTTCGCATTCAGTAGCACGAACACAGCGATTTCGGTGATTCTGCAAACTTGAAACAGCAGAATCATGAATTTATCACTGAAAATGCATATCTCAGCTGGAAACCCAACTATACCGAAGATATTTCTGTTTCCGCATGTCAAACGCACTGCGGACTGCTCAAAACACCAGGAAACGTGTTTTTCGCATTCAATAGCACGAAACCAGCGATTTCGGTGATTCTGCACTCCTGTAAAAGCAGAATCATGAATTTATCACTGAAAATGCATATCTCAGCTGGAAACCCAAAGATACCAAAGATATCGCAGTTTCCGAATGTCAAACGCACTGTGGAGTTCTGAAAACACCAGGAAACGTGTTCTTCGCATTCAATAGCACGAAAACAGCTATTTCGGTGATTCTGAAAACTTGAAACAGCAGAATCATGAATTTATCACTGAAAATGCATATCTCAGCTGGAAACCCTACGAAACCGAAGATATCACAGTTTCCGCATGTCAAACGCAATGTGGAGTGCTGAAAACACCAGGAAACGTGTTTTTCGCATTCAACAGCACGAAAACAGCGATTTCCGTGATTCTGCAAACTTGAAACAGCAGAATCATGAATTTATCACTGAAAATGCATATCGCAGCTGGAAACCCAACGAAACCGAAGATATCACAGTTTCCGCATGTCAAACGCACTGTGGAGTTCTGAAAACACCAGGAAACGTGTTTTTCGCATTCAATAGCACGAAACCAGCGATTTCGGTGATTCTGCACACCTGCAAAAGCAGAATCATGAATTTATCACTGAAAATGCATATCTCAGCTGGAAACCCAAAGATACCAAAGATATCGCAGTTTCCGCATGTTAAACGCACTGTGGTGTTCTGAAAACACCAGGAAACGTGTTCTTCGCATTCAATAGCACGACAACAGCGATTTCGGTGATTCTGCACACTTGTAACAGCAGAATCATGAATTTATCACTGAAAATGCATATCTCAGCTGGAAACCCAACGAAACCCAAGGTATCACAGTTTCCGCAAGTCAAACGCAATGTGGAGTGCTGAAAACACCAGGAAACGTGTTTTTCGCATTCAGTAGCACGAACACAGCGATTTCCGTGATTCTGCAAACTTGAAACAGCAGAATCATGAATTTATCACTGAAAATGCATATCGCAGCTGGAAACCCAACGAAACCGAAGATATCACAGTTTCCGCATGTCAAACGCACTGTGGAGTGCTGAAAACACCAGAAAACGTGATTCATGCATTCAATATCACGAAAACAGCGGTTTCGGTGATTCTGCTCACTTGTAACAGCAGGATAATGAAGACTATCACTGACAATGCATATCTCAGCTGGAAACCCAACTATACCGAAGATATTTCTGTTTCCGCATGTCAAACGCACTGCGGACTGCTCAAAACACCAGGAAACGTGTTTTTCGTATTCAATAGCACGAAACCAGCGATTTCGGTGATTCTGCACTCCTGTAAAAGCAGAATCATGAATTTATCACTGAAAATGCATATCTCAGCTGGAAACCCAAAGATACCAAAGATATCGCAGTTTCCGCATGTCAAACGCACTGTGGAGTTCTGAAAACACCAGGAAACGTGTTCTTCGCATTCAATAGCACGAAAACAGCGATTTCGGTGATTCTGCAAACTTGAAACAGCAGAATCATGAATTTATCACTGAAAATGCATATCTCAGCTGGAAACCCAAGGAAACCGAAGATATCACAGTTTCCGCAAGTCAAACGCAATGTGGAGTGCTGAAAACACCAGGAAACGTGTTTTTCGCATTCAGTAGCACGAACACAGCGATTTCGGTGATTCTGCAAACTTGAAACAGCAGAATCATGAATTTATCACTGAAAATGCATATCTCAGCTGGAAACCCAAAGATACCAAAGATATCGCAGTTTCCGCATGTCAAACGCACTGTGGAGTTCTGAAAACACCAGGACACGTGTTTTTCGCATTCAATAGCACGAAACCAGCGATTTCGGTGATTCTGCACACCTGCAAAAGCAGAATCATGAATTTATCACTGAAAATGCATATCTCAGCTGGAAACCCAAAGATACCAAAGATATCGCAGTTTCCGCATGTTAAACGCACTGTGGTGTTCTGAAAACACCAGGAAACGTGTTCTTCTCATTCAATAGCACGAAAACAGCGATTTCGGTGATTCTGCACACTTGTAACAGCAGAATCATGAATTTATCACTGAAAATGCATATCTCAGCTGGAAACCCAACGAAACCGAAGATATCGCAGTTTCCGCATGTCAAACGCACTGTGGAGTGCTGAAAACACCAGAAAACGTGTTTCATGCATTCAATATCACGAAAACAGCGGTTTCGGTGATTCTGCACACTTGTAACAGCAGGATAATGAAGACCATCACTGACAATGCATATCTCAGCTGGAAACGCAACTATACCGAAGATATTTCTGTTTCCGCATGTCAAACGCGCTGCGGAGTGCTGAAAACACCAGGAAACGTGTTTTTCGCATTCAATAGCACGAAACCAGCGATTTCGGTGATTCTGCACACCTGTAAAAGCAGAATCATGAATTTATCACTGAAAATGCATATCTCAGCTGGAAACCCAACGAAACCGAAGATATCGCAGTTTCCGCATGTCAAACGCACTGTGGAGTGCTGAAAACACCAGAAAACGTGTTTCATGCATTCAATATCACGAAAACAGCGGTTTCGGTGATTCTGCACACTTGTAACAGCAGGAAAATGAAGACTATCACTGACAATGCATATCTCAGCTGGAAACGCAACTATACCGAAGATATTTCTGTTTCCGCATGTCAAACGCACTGCGGAGTTCTGAAAACACCAGGAAACGTGTTTTTCGCATTCAATAGCACGGAAACAGCGATTTCGGTGATTCTGCACACTTCTCACAGAAGAATATCCAAGATTATCATAGATAATGCATGTCGCAGCTGGCAACCCCACGAAAACGAAGATATCGCGGTTTCCGCAAATCAAACGCACTGTGGAGTGCTGAAAACACCAGGAAACGTGTTTTTCGCATTCAATAGCACGGAAACAGCGATTTCGATGATTCTGCACACTTCTCACAGAAGAATATCCAAGATTATCATAGATAATGCATGTCGCAGCTGGCAACCCCACGAAAACGAAGATATCGCGGTTTCCGCAAATCAAACGCACTGTGGAGTGCTGAAAACACCAGGAAACGTGTTTTTCGCATTCAACAGCACGAAAACAGCGGTTTCGGAGATTCTGCACACTTGTAACAGCAGAATCATGAATTTATCACTGAAAATGCATATCTCAGCTTGAAACCCAACGAAACCGAAGATATCACAGTTTCCGCAAGTCAAACGCACTTTGGAGTTCTGAAAACACCAGGAAACGTGTTTTTCGCATTCAATAGCACGAAAACAGCGATTTCGGTGATTTCTGCACTCCTGTAAAAGCAGAATCATGAATTTATCACTGAAAATACATATCTCAGCTGGAAACCCAATGATACCAAAGATATCGCAGTTTCCGCATGTCAAACGCACTGTGGAGTTCTGAAAACACCAGGAAACGTGTTTTTCGCATTCAGTAGCACGAAAACAGCGATTTCGGTGATTCTGCACACTTGTAACAACGGGATCATGTAGATTATCACTGAAAATGCATATCTCAGCTGGAAACCCAACGAAACCGAAGATATCGCAGTTTCCGCATGTCAAACGCACTGTGGAGTGCTGAAAACACCAGAAAACGTGATTGATGCATTCAATATCACGAAAACAGCGGTTTCGGTGATTCTGCTCACTTGTAACAGCAGGATAATGAAGACTATCACTGACAATGCATATCTCAGCTGGAAACCCAACTATACCGAAGATATTTCTGTTTCCGCATGTCAAACGCACTGCGGACTGCTCAAAACACCAGGAAACGTGTTTTTCGCATTCAATAGCACGAAACCCGCGATTTCGGTGATTCTGCACTCCTGTAAAAGCAGAATCATGAATTTATCACTGAAAATGCATATCTCAGCTGGAAACCCAAAGATACCAAAGATATCGCAGTTTCCGCATGTCAAACGCACTGTGGAGTTCTGAAAACACCAGGACACGTGTTCTTCGCATTCAATAGCACGAACACAGCGATTTCGGTGATTCTGCAAACTTGAAACAGCAGAATCATGAATTTATCACTGAAAATGCATATCTCAGCTGGAAACCCAAGGAAACCGAAGATATCACAGTTTCCGCAAGTCAAACGCAATGTGGAGTGCTGAAAACACCAGGAAACGTGTTTTTCGCATTCAGTAGCACGAACACAGCGATTTCGGTGATTCTGCAAACTTGAAACAGCAGAATCATGAATTTATCACTGAAAATGCATATCTCAGCTGGAAACCCAACTATACCGAAGATATTTCTGTTTCCGCATGTCAAACGCACTGCGGACTGCTCAAAACACCAGGAAACGTGTTTTTCGCATTCAATAGCACGAAACCAGCGATTTCGGTGATTCTGCACTCCTGTAAAAGCAGAATCATGAATTTATCACTGAAAATGCATATCTCAGCTGGAAACCCAAAGATACCAAAGATATCGCAGTTTCCGAATGTCAAACGCACTGTGGAGTTCTGAAAACACCAGGAAACGTGTTCTTCGCATTCAATAGCACGAAAACAGCTATTTCGGTGATTCTGAAAACTTGAAACAGCAGAATCATGAATTTATCACTGAAAATGCATATCTCAGCTGGAAACCCTACGAAACCGAAGATATCACAGTTTCCGCATGTCAAACGCAATGTGGAGTGCTGAAAACACCAGGAAACGTGTTTTTCGCATTCAACAGCACGAAAACAGCGATTTCGGTGATTCTGCTCACTTGTAACAGCAGGATAATGAAGTCTATCACTGACAATGCATATCTCAGCTGGAAACCCAAATATACCGAAGATATTTCTGTTTCCGCATGTCAAACGCACTGCGGACTGCTCAAAACACCAGGAAACGTGTTTTTCGCATTCAATAGCACGAAACCAGCGATTTCGGTGATTCTGCACTCCTGTAAAAGCAGAGTCATGAATTTATCACTGAAAATGCATATCTCAGCTGGAAACCCAAAGATACCAAAGATATCGCAGTTTCCGCATGTCAAACGCACTGTGGAGTTCTGAAAACACCAGGACACGTGTTCTTCGCATTCAATAGCACGAACACAGCGATTTCGGTGATTCTGCAAACTTGAAACAGCAGAATCATGAATTTATCACTGAAAATGCATATCTCAGCTGGAAACCCAACGAAACCGAAGATATCACAGTTTCCGCAAGTCAAACGCAATGTGGAGTGCTGAAAACACCAGGAAACGTGTTTTTCGCATTCAGTAGCACGAACACAGCGATTTCCGTGATTCTGCAAACTTGAAACAGCAGAATCATGAATTTATCACTGAAAATGCATATCGCAGCTGGAAACCCAACGAAACCGAAGATATCACAGTTTCCGCATGTCAAACGCACTGTGGAGTTCTGAAAACACCAGGAAACGTGTTTTTCGCATTCAATAGCACGAAACCAGCGATTTCGGTGATTCTGCACACCTGCAAAAGCAGAATCATGAATTTATCACTGAAAATGCATATCTCAGCTGGAAACCCAAAGATACCAAAGATATCGCAGTTTCCGCATGTTAAACGCACTGTGGTGTTCTGAAAACACCAGGAAACGTGTTCTTCGCATTCAATAGCACGACAACAGCGATTTCGGTGATTCTGCACACTTGTAACAGCAGAATCATGAATTTATCACTGAAAATGCATATCTCAGCTGGAAACCCAACGAAACCCAAGGTATCACAGTTTCCGCAAGTCAAACGCAATGTGGAGTGCTGAAAACACCAGGAAACGTGTTTTTCGCATTCAGTAGCACGAACACAGCGATTTCCGTGATTCTGCAAACTTGAAACAGCAGAATCATGAATTTATCACTGAAAATGCATATCGCAGCTGGAAACCCAACGAAACCGAAGATATCACAGTTTCCGCATGTCAAACGCACTGTGGAGTTCTGAAAACACCAGGACACGTGTTTTTCGCATTCAATAGCACGAAACCAGCGATTTCGGTGATTCTGCACACCTGCAAAAGCAGAATCATGAATTTATCACTGAAAATGCATATCTCAGCTGGAAACCCAAAGATACCAAAGATATCGCAGTTTCCGCATGTTAAACGCACTGTGGAGTTCTGAAAACACCAGGACACGTGTTTTTCGCATTCAATAGCACGAAACCAGCGATTTCGGTGATTCTGCACACCTGCAAAAGCAGAATCATGAATTTATCACTGAAAATGCATATCTCAGCTGGAAACCCAAAGATACCAAAGATATCGCAGTTTCCGCATGTCAAACGCACTGTGGAGTTCTGAAAACACCAGGAAACGTGTTCTTCGCATTCAATAGCACGAAAACAGCGATTTCGGTGATTCTGCAAACTTGAAACAGCAGAATCATGAATTTATCACTGAAAATGCATATCTCAGCTGGAAACCCAAGGAAACCGAAGATATCACAGTTTCCGCAAGTCAAACGCAATGTGGAGTGCTGAAAACACCAGGAAACGTGTTTTTCGCATTCAGTAGCACGAACACAGCGATTTCGGTGATTCTGCAAACTTGAAACAGCAGAATCATGAATTTATCACTGAAAATGCATATCTCAGCTGGAAACCCAAAGATATCAAAGATATCGCAGTTTCCGCATGTCAAACGCACTGTGGAGTTCTGAAAACACCAGGACACGTGTTTTTCGCATTCAATAGCACGAAACCAGCGATTTCGGTGATTCTGCACACCTGCAAAAGCAGAATCATGAATTTATCACTGAAAATGCATATCTCAGCTGGAAACCCAAAGATACCAAAGATATCGCAGTTTCCGCATGTTAAACGCACTGTGGTGTTCTGAAAACACCAGGAAACGTGTTCTTCTCATTCAATAGCACGAAAACAGCGATGTCGGTGATTCTGCACACTTGTAACAGCAGAATCATGAATTTATCACTGAAAATGCATATCTCAGCTGGAAACCCAACGAAACCGAAGATATCGCAGTTTCCGCATGTCAAACGCACTGTGGAGTGCTGAAAACACCAGAAAACGTGTTTCATGCATTCAATATCACGAAAACAGCGGTTTCGGTGATTCTGCACACTTGTAACAGCAGGATAATGAAGACCATCACTGACAATGCATATCTCAGCTGGAAACGCAACTATACCGAAGATATTTCTGTTTCCGCATGTCAAACGCGCTGCGGAGTGCTGAAAACACCAGGAAACGTGTTTTTCGCATTCAATAGCACGAAACCAGCGATTTCGGTGATTCTGCACACCTGTAAAAGCAGAATCATGAATTTATCACTGAAAATGCATATCTCAGCTGGAAACCCAACGAAACCGAAGATATCGCAGTTTCCGCATGTCAAACGCACTGTGGAGTGCTGAAAACACCAGAAAACGTGTTTCATGCATTCAATATCACGAAAACAGCGGTTTCGGTGATTCTGCACACTTGTAACAGCAGGATAATGAAGACTATCACTGACAATGCATATCTCAGCTGGAAACGCAACTATACCGAAGATATTTCTGTTTCCGCATGTCAAACGCACTGCGGAGTTCTGAAAACACCAGGAAACGTGTTTTTCGCATTCAATAGCACGGAAACAGCGATTTCGGTGATTCTGCACACTTCTCACAGAAGAATATCCAAGATTATCATAGATAATGCATGTCGCAGCTGGCAACCCCACGAAAACGAAGATATCGCGGTTTCCGCAAATCAAACGCACTGTGGAGTGCTGAAAACACCAGGAAACGTGTTTTTCGCATTCAATAGCACGGAAACAGCGATTTCGATGATTCTGCACACTTCTCACAGAAGAATATCCAAGATTATCATAGATAATGCATGTCGCAGCTGGCAACCCCACGAAAACGAAGATATCGCGGTTTCCGCAAATCAAACGCACTGTGGAGTGCTGAAAACACCAGGAAACGTGTTTTTCGCATTCAGTAGCACGGAAACAGCGATTTCGGTGATTCTGCACACTTCTCACAGAAGAATATCCAAGATTATCATAGATAATGCATGTCGCAGCTGGCAACCCCACGAAAACGAAGATATCGCGGTTTCCGCAAATCAAACGCAATGTGGAGTGCTGAAAACACCAGGAAACGTGTTTTCGCATTCAATAGCACGAACACAGCGATTTCGGTGATTCTGCAAACTTGAAACAGCAGAATCATGAATTTATCACTGAAAATGCATATCTCAGCTGGAAACCCAACGAAACCGAAGATATCACAGTTTCCGCAAGTCAAACGCACTTTGGAGTTCTGAAAACACCAGGAAACGTGTTTTTCGCATTCAATAGCACGAAAACAGCGATTTCGGTGATTTCTGCACTCCTGTAAAAGCAGAATCATGAATTTATCACTGAAAATACATATCTCAGCTGGAAACCCAATGATACCAAAGATATCGCAGTTTCCGCATGTCAAACGCACTGTGGAGTTCTGAAAACACCAGGAAACGTGTTTTTCGCATTCAGTAGCACGAAAACAGCGATTTCGGTGATTCTGCACACTTGTAACAACGGGATCATGTAGATTATCACTGAAAATGCATATCTCAGCTGGAAACCCAACGAAACCGAAGATATCGCAGTTTCCGCATGTCAAACGCACTGTGGAGTGCTGAAAACACCAGAAAACGTGATTCATGCATTCAATATCACGAAAACAGCGGTTTCGGTGATTCTGCTCACTTGTAACAGCAGGATAATGAAGACTATCACTGACAATGCATATCTCAGCTGGAAACCCAACTATACCGAAGATATTTCTGTTTCCGCATGTCAAACGCACTGCGGACTGCTCAAAACACCAGGAAACGTGTTTTTCGCATTCAATAGCACGAAACCAGCGATTTCGGTGATTCTGCACTCCTGTAAAAGCAGAGTCATGAATTTATCACTGAAAATGCATATCTCAGCTGGAAACCCAAAGATACCAAAGATATCGCAGTTTCCGCATGTCAAACGCACTGTGGAGTTCTGAAAACACCAGGACACGTGTTCTTCGCATTCAATAGCACGAACACAGCGATTTCGGTGATTCTGCAAACTTGAAACAGCAGAATCATGAATTTATCACTGAAAATGCATATCGCAGCTGGAAACCCAACGAAACCGAAGATATCACAGTTTCCGCATGTCAAACGCACTGTGGAGTGCTGAAAACACCAGAAAACGTGATTCATGCATTCAATATCACGAAAACAGCGGTTTCGGTGATTCTGCTCACTTGTAACAGCAGGATAATGAAGACTATCACTGACAATGCATATCTCAGCTGGAAACCCAACTATACCGAAGATATTTCTGTTTCCGCATGTCAAACGCACTGCGGACTGCTCAAAACACCAGGAAACGTGTTTTTCGTATTCAATAGCACGAAACCAGCGATTTCGGTGATTCTGCACTCCTGTAAAAGCAGAATCATGAATTTATCACTGAAAATGCATATCTCAGCTGGAAACCCAAAGATACCAAAGATATCGCAGTTTCCGCATGTCAAACGCACTGTGGAGTTCTGAAAACACCAGGAAACGTGTTCTTCGCATTCAATAGCACGAAAACAGCGATTTCGGTGATTCTGCAAACTTGAAACAGCAGAATCATGAATTTATCACTGAAAATGCATATCTCAGCTGGAAACCCAAGGAAACCGAAGATATCACAGTTTCCGCAAGTCAAACGCAATGTGGAGTGCTGAAAACACCAGGAAACGTGTTTTTCGCATTCAGTAGCACGAACACAGCGATTTCGGTGATTCTGCAAACTTGAAACAGCAGAATCATGAATTTATCACTGAAAATGCATATCTCAGCTGGAAACCCAAAGATACCAAAGATATCGCAGTTTCCGCATGTCAAACGCACTGTGGAGTTCTGAAAACACCAGGACACGTGTTTTTCGCATTCAATAGCACGAAACCAGCGATTTCGGTGATTCTGCACACCTGCAAAAGCAGAATCATGAATTTATCACTGAAAATGCATATCTCAGCTGGAAACCCAAAGATACCAAAGATATCGCAGTTTCCGCATGTTAAACGCACTGTGGTGTTCTGAAAACACCAGGAAACGTGTTCTTCTCATTCAATAGCACGAAAACAGCGATTTCGGTGATTCTGCACACTTGTAACAGCAGAATCATGAATTTATCACTGAAAATGCATATCTCAGCTGGAAACCCAACGAAACCGAAGATATCGCAGTTTCCGCATGTCAAACGCACTGTGGAGTGCTGAAAACACCAGAAAACGTGTTTCATGCATTCAATATCACGAAAACAGCGGTTTCGGTGATTCTGCACACTTGTAACAGCAGGATAATGAAGACCATCACTGACAATGCATATCTCAGCTGGAAACGCAACTATACCGAAGATATTTCTGTTTCCGCATGTCAAACGCGCTGCGGAGTGCTGAAAACACCAGGAAACGTGTTTTTCGCATTCAATAGCACGAAACCAGCGATTTCGGTGATTCTGCACACCTGTAAAAGCAGAATCATGAATTTATCACTGAAAATGCATATCTCAGCTGGAAACCCAACGAAACCGAAGATATCGCAGTTTCCGCATGTCAAACGCACTGTGGAGTGCTGAAAACACCAGAAAACGTGTTTCATGCATTCAATATCACGAAAACAGCGGTTTCGGTGATTCTGCACACTTGTAACAGCAGGATAATGAAGACTATCACTGACAATGCATATCTCAGCTGGAAACGCAACTATACCGAAGATATTTCTGTTTCCGCATGTCAAACGCACTGCGGAGTTCTGAAAACACCAGGAAACGTGTTTTTCGCATTCAATAGCACGGAAACAGCGATTTCGGTGATTCTGCACACTTCTCACAGAAGAATATCCAAGATTATCATAGATAATGCATGTCGCAGCTGGCAACCCCACGAAAACGAAGATATCGCGGTTTCCGCAAATCAAACGCACTGTGGAGTGCTGAAAACACCAGGAAACGTGTTTTTCGCATTCAATAGCACGGAAACAGCGATTTCGATGATTCTGCACACTTCTCACAGAAGAATATCCAAGATTATCATAGATAATGCATGTCGCAGCTGGCAACCCCACGAAAACGAAGATATCGCGGTTTCCGCAAATCAAACGCACTGTGGAGTGCTGAAAACACCAGGAAACGTGTTTTTCGCATTCAGTAGCACGGAAACAGCGATTTCGGTGATTCTGCACACTTCTCACAGAAGAATATCCAAGATTATCATAGATAATGCATGTCGCAGCTGGCAACCCCACGAAAACGAAGATATCGCGGTTTCCGCAAATCAAACGCAATGTGGAGTGCTGAAAACACCAGGAAACGTGTTTTCGCATTCAATAGCACGAACACAGCGATTTCGGTGATTCTGCAAACTTGAAACAGCAGAATCATGAATTTATCACTGAAAATGCATATCTCAGCTGGAAACCCAACGAAACCGAAGATATCACAGTTTCCGCAAGTCAAACGCACTTTGGAGTTCTGAAAACACCAGGAAACGTGTTTTTCGCATTCAATAGCACGAAAACAGCGATTTCGGTGATTTCTGCACTCCTGTAAAAGCAGAATCATGAATTTATCACTGAAAATACATATCTCAGCTGGAAACCCAATGATACCAAAGATATCGCAGTTTCCGCATGTCAAACGCACTGTGGAGTTCTGAAAACACCAGGAAACGTGTTTTTCGCATTCAGTAGCACGAAAACAGCGATTTCGGTGATTCTGCACACTTGTAACAACGGGATCATGTAGATTATCACTGAAAATGCATATCTCAGCTGGAAACCCAACGAAACCGAAGATATCGCAGTTTCCGCATGTCAAACGCACTGTGGAGTGCTGAAAACACCAGAAAACGTGATTCATGCATTCAATATCACGAAAACAGCGGTTTCGGTGATTCTGCTCACTTGTAACAGCAGGATAATGAAGACTATCACTGACAATGCATATCTCAGCTGGAAACCCAACTATACCGAAGATATTTCTGTTTCCGCATGTCAAACGCACTGCGGACTGCTCAAAACACCAGGAAACGTGTTTTTCGCATTCAATAGCACGAAACCAGCGATTTCGGTGATTCTGCACTCCTGTAAAAGCAGAGTCATGAATTTATCACTGAAAATGCATATCTCAGCTGGAAACCCAAAGATACCAAAGATATCGCAGTTTCCGCATGTCAAACGCACTGTGGAGTTCTGAAAACACCAGGACACGTGTTCTTCGCATTCAATAGCACGAACACAGCGATTTCGGTGATTCTGCAAACTTGAAACAGCAGAATCATGAATTTATCACTGAAAATGCATATCTCAGCTGGAAACCCAACGAAACCGAAGATATCACAGTTTCCGCAAGTCAAACGCAATGTGGAGTGCTGAAAACACCAGGAAACGTGTTTTTCGCATTCAGTAGCACGAACACAGCGATTTCCGTGATTCTGCAAACTTGAAACAGCAGAATCATGAATTTATCACTGAAAATGCATATCGCAGCTGGAAACCCAACGAAACCGAAGATATCACAGTTTCCGCATGTCAAACGCACTGTGGAGTTTTGAAAACACCAGGAAACGTGTTTTTCGCATTCAATAGCACGAAACCAGCGATTTCGGTGATTCTGCACACCTGCAAAAGCAGAATC
Source organism: Anthophora plumipes (assembly GCA_951804975.1). Classification (NCBI taxonomy): domain Eukaryota; kingdom Metazoa; phylum Arthropoda; class Insecta; order Hymenoptera; family Apidae; genus Anthophora; species Anthophora plumipes. The sequence continues at coordinate 324,605 of CATORF010000581.1, read as the reverse complement.
ATGAATTTATCACTGAAAATGCATATCTCAGCTGGAAACCCAAAGATACCAAAGATATCGCAGTTTCCGCATGTTAAACTCACTGTGGTGTTCTGAAAACACCAGGAAACGTGTTCTTCGCATTCAATAGCACGACAACAGCGATTTCGGTGATTCTGCACACTTGTAACAGCAGAATCATGAATTTATCACTGAAAATGCATATCTCAGCTGGAAACCCAACGAAACCCAAGGTATCACAGTTTCCGCAAGTCAAACGCAATGTGGAGTGCTGAAAACACCAGGAAACGTGTTTTTCGCATTCAGTAGCACGAACACAGCGATTTCCGTGATTCTGCAAACTTGAAACAGCAGAATCATGAATTTATCACTGAAAATGCATATCGCAGCTGGAAACCCAACGAAACCGAAGATATCACAGTTTCCGCATGTCAAACGCACTGTGGAGTGCTGAAAACACCAGAAAACGTGATTCATGTATTCAATATCACGAAAACAGCGGTTTCGGTGATTCTGCTCACTTGTAACAGCAGGATAATGAAGACTATCACTGACAATGCATATCTCAGCTGGAAACCCAACTATACCGAAGATATTTCTGTTTCCGCATGTCAAACGCACTGCGGACTGCTCAAAACACCAGGAAACGTGTTTTTCGTATTCAATAGCACGAAACCAGCGATTTCGGTGATTCTGCACTCCTGTAAAAGCAGAATCATGAATTTATCACTGAAAATGCATATCTCAGCTGGAAACCCAAAGATACCAAAGATATCGCAGTTTCCGCATGTCAAACGCACTGTGGAGTGCTGAAAACACCAGGAAACGTGTTTTTCGCATTCAGTAGCACGAAAACAGCGATTTCGGTGATTCTGCACACTTCTCACAGAAGAATATCCAAGATTATCATAGATAATGCATGTCGCAGCTGGCAACCCCTCGAAAACGAAGATATCGCGGTTTGCGCAAATCAAACGCAATGTGGAGTGCTGAAAACACCAGGAAACGTGTTTTCGCATTCAATAGCACGAACACAGCGATTTCGGTGATTTCTGCACTCCTGTAAAAGCAGAATCATGAATTTATCACTGAAAATACATATCTCAGCTGGAAACCCAATGATACCAAAGATATCGCAGTTTCCGCATGTCAAACGCACTGTGGAGTTCTGAAAACACCAGGAAACGTGTTTTTCGCATTCAGTAGCACGAAAACAGCGATTTCGGTGATTCTGCACACCTGTAAAAGCAGAATCATGAATTTATCACTGAAAATGCATATCTCAGCTGGAAACCCAAAGATACCAAAGATATCGCAGTTTCCGCATGTCAAACGCACTGTGGAGTTCTGAAAACACCAGGAAACGTGTTTTTCGCATTCAATAGCACGAAACCAGCGATTTCGGTGATTCTGCACACCTGCAAAAGCAGAATCATGAATTTATCACTGAAAATGCATATCTCAGCTGGAAACCCAAAGATACCAAAGATATCGCAGTTTCCGCATGTTAAACGCACTGTGGTGTTCTGAAAACACCAGGAAACGTGTTCTTCGCATTCAATAGCACGAAAACAGCGATTTCGGTGATTCTGCACACTTGTAACAGCAGAATCATGAATTTATCACTGAAAATGCATATCTCAGCTGGAAACCCAACGAAACCGAAGATATCACAGTTTCCGCAAGTCAAACGCAATGTGGAGTGCTGAAAACACCAGGAAACGTGTTTTCGCATTCAATAGCACGAACACAGCGATTTCGGTGATTCTGCAAACTTGAAACAGCAGAATCATGAATTTATCACTGAAAATGCATATCTCAGCTGGAAACCCAACGAAACCGAAGATATCACAGTTTCCGCAAGTCAAACGCACTTTGGAGTTCTGAAAACACCAGGAAACGTGTTTTTCGCATTCAATAGCACGAAAACAGCGATTTCGGTGATTTCTGCACTCCTGTAAAAGCAGAATCATGAATTTATCACTGAAAATACATATCTCAGCTGGAAACCCAATGATACCAAAGATATCGCAGTTTCCGCATGTCAAACGCACTGTGGAGTTCTGAAAACACCAGGAAACGTGTTTTTCGCATTCAGTAGCACGAAAACAGCGATTTCGGTGATTCTGCACACTTGTAACAACGGGATCATGTAGATTATCACTGAAAATGCATATGTCAGCTGGAAACCCAACGAAACCGAAGATATCGCAGTTTCCGCATGTCAAACGCACTGTGGAGTGCTGAAAACACCAGAAAACGTGATTCATGCATTCAATATCTCGAAAACAGCGGTTTCGGTGATTCCGCTCACTTGTAACAGCAGGATAATGAAGACTATCACTGACAATGCATATCTCAGCTGGAAACCCAACTATACCGAAGATATTTCTGTTTCCGCATGTCAAACGCACTGCGGACTGCTCAAAACACCAGGAAACGTGTTTTTCGCATTCAATAGCACGAAACCAGCGATTTCGGTGATTCTGCACTCCTGTAAAAGCAGAGTCATGAATTTATCACTGAAAATGCATATCTCAGCTGGAAACCCAAAGATACCAAAGATATCGCAGTTTCCGCATGTCAAACGCACTGTGGAGTTCTGAAAACACCAGGACACGTGTTCTTCGCATTCAATAGCACGAACACAGCGATTTCGGTGATTCTGCAAACTTGAAACAGCAGAATCATGAATTTATCACTGAAAATGCATATCTCAGCTGGAAACCCAACGAAACCGAAGATATCACAGTTTCCGAAAGTCAAACGCAATGTGGAGTGCAGAAAACACCAGGAAACGTGTTTTTCGCATTCAGTAGCACGAACACAGCGATTTCCGTGATTCTGCAAACTTGAAACAGCAGAATCATGAATTTATCACTGAAAATGCATATCGCAGCTGGAAACCCAACGAAACCGAAGATATCACAGTTCCCGCAAGTCAAACGCACTTTGGAGTTCTGAAAACACCAGGAAACGTGTTTTTCGCATTCAATAGCACGAAAACAGCGATTTCGGTGATTTCTGCACTCCTGTAAAAGCAGAATCATGAATTTATCACTGAAAATACATATCTCAGCTGGAAACCCAATGATACCAAAGATATCGCAGTTTCTGCATGTCAAACGCACTGTGGTGTTCTGAAAACACCAGGAAACGTGTTTTTCGCATTCAGTAGCACGAACACAGCGATTTCCGTGATTCTGCAAACTTGAAACAGCAGAATCATGAATTTATCACTGAAAATGCATATCGCAGCTGGAAACCCAACGAAACCGAAGATATCACAGTTTCCGCATGTCAAACGCACTGTGGAGTTCTGAAAACACCAGGAAACGTGTTTTTCGCATTCAATAGCACGAAACCAGCGATTTCGGTGATTCTGCACACCTGCAAAAGCAGAATCATGAATTTATCACTGAAAATGCATATCTCAGCTGGAAACCCAAAGATACCAAAGATATCGCAGTTTCCGCATGTTAAACGCACTGTGGTGTTCTGAAAACACCAGGAAACGTGTTCTTCGCATTCAATAGCACGAAAACAGCGATTTCGGTGATTCTGCACACTTGTAACAGCAGAATCATGAATTTATCACTGAAAATGCATATCTCAGCTGGAAACCCAACGAAACCGAAGATATCACAGTTTCCGCAAGTCAAACGCAATGTGGAGTGCTGAAAACACCAGGAAACGTGTTTTTCGCATTCAGTAGCACGAACACAGCGATTTCCGTGATTCTGCAAACTTGAAACAGCAGAATCATGAATTTATCACTGAAAATGCATATCGCAGCTGGAAACCCAACGAAACCGAAGATATCACAGTTTCCGCATGTCAAACGCACTGTGGAGTTCTGAAAACACCAGGAAACGTGTTTTTCGCATTCAATAGCACGAAACCAGCGATTTCGGTGATTCTGCACACCTGCAAAAGCAGAATCATGAATTTATCACTGAAAATGCATATCTCAGCTGGAAACCCAAAGATACCAATGATATCGCAGTTTCCGCATGTTAAACGCACTGTGGTGTTCTGAAAACACCAGGAAACGTGTTCTTCGCATTCAATAGCACGAAAACAGCGATTTCGGTGATTCTGCACACTTGTAACAGCAGAATCATGAATTTATCACTGAAAATGCATATCTCAGCTGGAAACCACCGAAACCGAAGATATCGCAGTTTCCGCATGTCAAACGCACTGTGGAGTGCTGAAAACACCAGAAAACGTGTTTCATGCATTCAATATCACGAAAACAGCGGTTTCGGTGATTCTGCACACTTGTAACAGCAGGATAATGAAGACTATCACTGACAATGCATATCTCAGCTGGAAACGCAACTATACCGAAGATATTTCTGTTTCCGCATGTCAAACGCACTGCGGAGTGCTGAAAACACCAGGAAACGTGTTTTTCGCATTCAATAGCACGAAACCAGCGATTTCGGTGATTCTGCACTCCTGTAAAAGCAGAATCATGAATTTATCACTGAAAATGCATATCTCAGCTGGAAACCCAAAGATACCAAAGATATCGCAGTTTCCGCATGTCAAACGCACTGTGGAGTTCTGAAAACACCAGAAAACGTGATTCATGCATTCAATATCACGAAAACAGCGGTTTCGGTGATTCTGCTCACTTGTAACAGCAGGATAATGAAGACTATCACTGACAATGCATATCTCAGCTGGAAACCCAACTATACCGAAGATATTTCTGTTTCCGCATGTCAAACGCACTGCGGACTGCTGAAAACAGCAGGAAACGTGTTTTTCGCATTCAATAGCACGAAACCAGCGATTTCGGTGATTCTGCAAACTTGAAACAGCAGAATCATGAATTTATCACTGAAAATGCATATCTCAGCTGGAAACCCTACGAAACCGAAGATATCACAGTTTCCGCATGTCAAACGCAATGTGGAGTGCTGAAAACACCAGGAAACGTGTTTTTCGCATTCAATAGCACGGAAACAGCGATTTCGGTGATTCTGCACACTTCTCACAGAAGAATATCCAAGATTATCATAGATAATGCATGTCGCAGCTGGCAACCCCACGAAAACGAAGATATCGCGGTCTCCGCAAATCAAACGCACTGTGGAGTGCTGAAAACACCAGGAAACGTTTTTTTCGCATTCAACAGCACGAAAACAGCGATTTCGGTGATTCTGCAAACTTGAAACAGCAGAATCATGAATTTATCACTGAAAATGCATATCTCAGCTGGAAACCCAACGAAACCGAAGATATCACAGTTTCCGCAAGTCAAACGCAATGTGGAGTGCTGAAAACACCAGGAAACGTGTTTTCGCATTCAATAGCACGAACACAGCGATTTCGGTGATTCTGCAAACTTGAAACAGCAGAATCATGAATTTATCACTGAAAATGCATATCTCAGCTGGAAACCCAACGAAACCGAAGATATCACAGTTTCCGCAAGTCAAACGCACTGTGGAGTTCTGAAAACACCAGGAAACGTGTTTTTCGCATTCAATAGCACGAAAACAGCGATTTCGGTGATTTCCGCACTCCTGTATAAGCAGAATCATGAATTTATCACTGAAAATACATATCTCAGCTGGAAACCCAATGATACCCAAAGATATCGCAGTTTCCGCATGTCAAACGCACTGTGGAGTTCTGAAAACACCAGGAAACGTGTTTTTCGCATTCAGAAGCACGAAAACAGCGATTTCGGTGATTCTGCACACTTGTAACAACGGGATCATGTAGATTATCACTGAAAATGCATATCGCAGCTGGAAACCCAACGAAACCGAAGATATCACAGTTTCCGCATGTCAAACGCACTGTGGAGTTCTGAAAACACCAGGAAACGTGTTTTTCGCATTCAATAGCACGAAACCATCGATTTCGGTGATTCTGCACTCCTGTAAAAGCAGAATCATGAATTTATCACTGACAATGCATATCTCAGCTGGAAACCCAAAGATACCAAAGATATCGCAGTTTCCGCATGTCAAACGCACTGTGGAGTTCTGAAATCACCAGGAAACGTGTTCTTCGCATTCAATAGCACGAAAACAGCGATTTCGGTGGTTCTGCAAACTTGAAACAGCAGAATCATGAATTTATCACTGAAAATGCATATCTCAGCTGGAAACCCTACGAAACCGAAGATATCACAGTTTCCGCATGTCAAACGCACTGCGGACTGCTGAAAACAGCAGGAAACGTGTTTTTCGCATTCAATAGCACGAAACCAGCGATTTCGGTGATTCTGCACTCCTGTAAAAGCAGAATCATGAATTTATCACTGAAAATGCATATCTCAGCTGGAAACCCAAAGATACCAAAGATATCGCAGTTTCCGCATGTCAAACGCACTGTGGAGTTCTGAAAACACCAGGAAACGTGTTTTTCGCATTCAATAGCACGAACACAGCGATTTCGGTGATTCTGCAAACTTGAAACAGCAGAATCATGAATTTATCACTGAAAATGCATATCGCAGCTGGAAACCCAACGAAACCGAAGATATTGCAGTTTCCGCATGTCAAACGCACTGTGGAGTTCTGAAAACACCAGGAAACGTGTTTTTCGCATTCAATAGCACGAAAACAGCGATTTCGGTGATTCTGCAAACTTGAAACAGCAGAATCATGAATTTATCACTGAAAATGCATATCTCAGCTGGAAACCCAACGAAACCGAAGATATCACAGTTTCCGCAAGTCAAACGCAATGTGGAGTGCTGAAAACACCAGGAAACGTGTTTTCGCATTCAATAGCACGAACACAGCGATTTCGGTGATTCTGCAAACTTGAAACAGCAGAATCATGAATTTATCACTGAAAATGCATATCTCAGCTGGAAACCCAACTATACCGAAGATATTTCTGTTTCCGCATGTCATACGCACTGCGGACTGCTAAAAACACCAGGAAACGTGTTTTTCGCGTTCAATAGTACGAAACCAGCGATTTCGGTGATTCTGCACTCCTGTAAAAGCAGAATCATGAATTTATCACTGAAAATGCATATCTCAGCTGGAAACCCAAAGATACCAAAGATATCGCAGTTTCCGCTTGTCAAACGCACTGTGGAGTTCTGAAAACACCAGGAAACGTGTTCTTCGCATTCAATAGCACGAAAACAGCGATTTCGGTGATTCTGCAAACTTGAAACAGCCGAATAATGAATTTATCACTGAAAATGCATATCTCAGCTGGAAACCCAACGAAACCGAAGATATCACAGTTTCCGCAAGTCAAACGCAATGTGGAGTGCTGAAAACACCAGGAAACGTGTTTTCGCATTCAATAGCACGAACACAGCGATTTCGGTGATTCTGCAAACTTGAAACAGCAGAATCATGAATTTATCACTGAAAATGCATATCTCAGCTGGAAACCCAACGAAACCGAAGATATCACTGTTTCCGCAAGTCAAACGCACTGTGGAGTACTGAAAACAGCAGGAAACGTGTTTTTCGCATTCAATAGCACGAAAACAGCGATTTGGGTGTTTCTGCACACCTGTAACAGCAGAATCATGAATTTATCACTGAAAATGCATAACTCAGCTGGAAACCCAACGAAACCGAAGATATCCCAGTTTCCGCTAGTCAAACGCACTGCGGAGTGCTGAAAACACCAGGAAACGTGTTTTTCGCATTCAATAGCACGAAAACAGCGATTTGGGTGTTTCTGCACACCTGTAACAGCAGAATCATGAATTTATCACTGAAAATGCATAACTCAGCTGGAAACCCAACGAAACCGAAGATATCGCAGTTTCCGCTTGTCAAACGCACTGTGGAGTTCTGAAAACACCAGGAAACGTGTTCTTCGCATTCAATAGCACGAAAACAGCGATTTCGGTGATTCTGCAAACTTGAAACAGCAGAATCATGAATTTATCACTGAAAATGCATATCTCAGCTGGAAACCCAACGAAACCGAAGATATCACAGTTTCCGCAAGTCAAACGCAATGTGGAGTGCTGAAAACACCAGGAAACGTGTTTTCGCATTCAATAGCACGAACACAGCGATTTCGGTGATTCTGCAAACTTGAAACAGCAGAATCATGAATTTATCGCTGAAAATGCATATCTCAGCTGGAAACCCAACTATACCGAAGATATTTCTGTTTCCGCATGTCATACGCACTGCGGACTGCTAAAAACACCAGGAAACGTGTTTTTCGCATTCAATAGTACGAAACCAGCGATTTCGGTGATTCTGCACACTTGTCACAGATCCATCTCGAAGATTATCACTGAAAATGCATATCTCAGCTGGAAGCCCAACGAAACAGAAGATATCGCAGTTTCCGAATATCAAACGCAGTGTGGAGTACTGAAAACACCAGAAAACGTGTTTTTCGCATTCAATAGCAGGCAAAGAACGATTTCGGTGATTCTACACACTTGTCACAGAAGAATCTCGATGATTATCACTGAAAATGCATATCTCAGCTGGAAACCCAACGAAACCGAAGATATCACAGTTTCCGCATGTCAAACGCACTGTGGAGTTCTGAAAACACCAGGAAACGTGTTTTTCGCATTCAATAGCACGAAACCAGCGATTTCGGTGATTCTGCACTCCTGTAAAAGCAGAATCATGAATTTATCACTGAAAATGCATATCTCAGCTGGAAACCCAAAGATACCAAAGATATCACAGTTTCCGCAAGTCAAACGCAATGTGGAGTGCTGAAAACACCAGGAAACGTGTTTTTCGCATTCACTAGCACGAAGCCAGCGATTTCGGTGATTTCTGCACTCCTGTAAAAGCAGAATCATGAATTTATCACTGCAAATACATATCTCAGCTGGAAACCCAATGATACCAAAGATATCGCAGTTTCCGCATATCAAACGCACTGTGGAGTGCTGAAAGCGCCAGAAAAGGTGTTTTTCGCATTCAATAGCTCGAAAACAGAGAATTCGGTGATTCTGCACACTTGTCACAGATCCATCTCGAAGATTATCACTGAAAATGCATATCTCAGCGGAAGCCCAACGAAACAGAAGATATCGCAGTTTCCGAATATCAAACGCACTGTGGAGTGCTGAAAGCACCAGAAAACCTGTTTTTCGCATGAAGTTGCACGAAAACAGCGAATTCGGTGATTCTGCACACTTGTCACAGATCCATCTCGAAGACTATCACTGAAAATGCATATCTCAGCTGGAAGCCCAACGAAACAGAAGATATCGCAGTTTCCGAATATCAAACGCAGTGTGGAGTGCTGACAACACCAGAAAACGTGTTTTTCGCATTCAATAGCAGGCAAAGAACGATTTCGGTGATTCTACACACTTGTCACAGAAGAATCTCGATGATTATCACTGAAAATGCATATCTCAGCTGGTAACCCAACGAAACCGAAGATATCGCAGTTTTCGAATATCAAACGCACTGTGGAGTGCTGAAAGCACCAGAAAAGATGTTTTTCGCATTCAATAGCACGAAAACAGCGATTTGGGAGAATCTGCATACTTCTCACAGAAGAATATCCAAGATTATCATAGAAAATGCATGTCTCAGCTGGAAACCCAACGAAAACGGAGGTATCGCAGTTTCAGCATATCAAACGCACTGTGGAGTGCTGAAAGCGCCTGAAAAGGTGTTTTTCGCATTCAATAGCATGATAACAGCGAATTCGGTGATTCTGCACACTTGTCACGGAACCATCTGGAAGAATACCACAGAAAATGCATATCTCAGCTGGAATCCCAACGAAACCGAAGATATCGCAGTTTCCGAATATCAAACGCACTGTGGAGTGCTGAAAGCACCAGAAAACATGTTTTTCGCATTCAATAGCACGAAAAGACCGATTTTGGTTTTTCTACACACTTGTCACAGAAGAATCTCGATGATTATAACTGAAAAAGCATATCTCAGCTGGAAACCCAACGAAACCGAAGATATCGCAGTTTCCAAATAGCAAGCGCTCTGTGGAGTGCTGAAAACACCAGGAAACGTGTTATTCGCATTCAATAGCACGAAAACAGCGATTTCGGTGATTATGCACACTTGTCACAGGAGCAACTCGAAGATTATCACTGAAAATGCATATCTCAGCTGGAAGCCCAACGAAACAGAAGATATCGCAGTTTCCGAATATCAAACGCACTGTGGAGTGCTGAAAACACCAGAAAACGTATTTTTCGCATTCAATAGCAGGCAAAGAACGATTTCGGTGATTCTACACACTTGTCACAGAAGAATCTCGATGATTATCACTGAAAATGCATATCTCAGCTGGAAACCCAACGAAACCGAAGATATCACAGTTTCCGCATGTCAAACGCAATGTGGAGTGCTGAAAACACCAGGAAACGTGTTTTTCGCATTCAATAGCACGAAAACAGCGATTTGGGTGTTTCTGCACACCTGTAACAGCAGAATCATGAATTTATCACTGAAAATGCATATCTCAGCTGGAAACCCAACGAAACCGTAGATATCGCGGTTTCCGCATGTCAAACGCACTGTCGAGTGCTGAAAACACCAGACAACGTGTTTTTCGCATTCAATAGCACGAAACCAGCGATTTCGGTGATTCTGCACACCTGTAAAAGCAGAATCATGAATTTATCACTGAAAATGCATATCTCAGCTGGAATCCCAAAGATACCAAAGATATCGCAGTTTCCGCATGTTAAACCCACTGTGGTGTTCTGAAAACACCAGGAAACGTGTTCTTCGCATTCAATAGCACGAAAACAGCGATTTCGGTGATTCTGCACACTTGTAACAACGGGATCATGTAGATTATCACTGAAAATGCATATCTCAGCTGGAAACCCAACTATACCGAAGATATTTCTGTTTCCGCATGTCAAACGCACTGCGGAGTGCTGAAAACACCAGGACACGTGTTTTTCGCATTCAATAGCACGAAACCAGCGATTTCGGCGATTCTGCACACCTGTAAAAGCAGAATCATGAATTTATCACTGAAAATGCATATCTCAGCTGGAAACCCAAAGATACCAAAGATATCGCAGTTTCCGCATGTCAAACTCACTGCGGAGTGCTGAAAACACCAGAAAACGTGTTTTATGCATTCAATATCACGAAAACAGCGGTTTCGGTGATTCTGCACACTTGTAACAGCAGGATAATCAAGGTTATCACTGAAAATGCATATCTCAGCTGGAAACCCAACGAAACCGAGGATATCGCAGTTTCCGAATGTCAAACGCACTGACGAGTGCTGAAAACACCAGGACACGTGTTTTTCGCATTCAATAGCACGAAACCAGCGATTTCGGTGATTCGGCACACTTGCAACAGCAGGATAATGAAGATTATCACTGAAAATGCATATCTCAGCTGGAAACCCAACGAAACCGAAGATATCACAGTTTCCGCATGTCAAACTCACTGCGGAGTGCTGAAAACACCAGAAAACGTGTTTTATGCATTCAATATCACGAAAACAGCGGTTTCGGTGATTCTGCACACTTGTAACAGCAGGATAATCAAGGTTATCACTGAAAATGCATATCTCAGCTGGAAACCCAACGAAACCGAAGATATCACAGTTTCCGCATGTCAAACGCACTGTGGAGTTCTGAAAACACCAGGAAACGTGTTTTATGCATTCAATATCACGAAAACAGCGGTTTCGGTGATTCTGCACAGTTGTAACAGCAGGATAATGAAGATTATCACTGAAAATGCATATCTCAGCTGGAAACCCCACTATACCGAAGATATTTCTGTTTCCGCATGTCAAACGCACTGTGGAGTTCTGAAAACACCAGGAATCGTGTTTTTCGCATTCAATAGCACGAAAACAGCGATTTCGGTGATTCTGCACACTTGTAACAGCAGAATCATGAATTTATCTCTGAAAATACATATCCCCTCTGGAAACCCAACGAAACCGAAGATATCGCTGTTTCCGCATGTCAAACGCACTGTGGAGTTCTGAAAACACCAGGAAACGTGTTTTTCGCATTCAATAGCACAAACCAGCCATTTCGGTGATTCTGCACACTTGTAACAGCAGAATCATGAATTATTCACTGAAAATGCATATCTCAGCTGGAAACCCAACGAAACCGAAGATATCGCACTTTCCGCATGTCAAACGCACTGTGGAGTTCTGAAAGCACCAGGAAACGTGTTTTTCGCATTCAGTAGCACGAAAACAGCGATTTCGGTGATTCTGCACACTTGTAACAACGGGATCATGTAGATTATCACTGAAAATGCATATCTCAGCTGGAAACCAAACGAAACCGAAGATATCAGAGATTCCGCATGTGAAACGCACTGTGCAGTTCTGAAAACACCAGAAAACGTGTTTTATGCATTCAATATCACGAAAACAGCGGTTTCGGTGATTCTGCACACTTGTAACAGCAGGATAATGAAGATTATCACTGAAAATGCATATCTCAGCTGGAAACCCCACTATACCGAAGATATTTCTGTTTCCGCATGTCAAACGCACTGTGGAGTGCTGAAAACACCAGGAAACGTGTTTTTCGCATTCAATAGCACGAAACCAGCCATTTCTGTGATTCTGCACACTTGTAACAGCAGAATCATGAATTTATCACTGAAAATGCATATCTCAGCTGGAAACCCAACGAAACCGAAGATATCGCAGTTTCCGCATGTCAAACGCACTGCGGAGTGCTGAAAACACCAGGAAACGTGTTTTTCGCATTCAATAGCACGCAACCAGCGATTTCGGTGATTCTGCATACCTGTAAAAGCAGAATCATGAATTTATCTCTGAAAATGCATATCTCAGCTGGAAACCCAAAGATACCAAAGATATCGCAGTTTCCGCATGTCATACGCACTGTGGAGTTCTGAAAACACCAGGAAACGTGTTTTTCGCAATCAGTAGCACGAAAACAGCGATTTCGGTGATTCTGCACACTTGTAACAACGGGATCATGTAGATTATCACTGAAAATGCATATCTCAGCTGGAAACCCAACGAAACCGAAGATATCGCAGTTTCCGCATGTCAAACGCACTGTGGAGTGCTGAAAACACCAGAAAACGTGTTTTATGCATTCAATATCACAAAAACAGCGGTTTCGGTGATTCTGCACACCTGTAACAGCAGGATAATGAAGATTATCACTGAAAATGCATATCTCAGCTGGAAACCCAACTATACCGAAGATATTTCTGTTTCCGCATGTCAAACGCACTGTGGAGTTCTGAAAACACCAGGAAACGTGTTTTTCGCATTCAATAGCACGAAAACAGCAATTTGGGTGTTTCTGCACACCTGTAACAGCAGAATCATGAATTTATCACTGAAAATGCATATCTCAGCTGGAAACCCAAAGATACCAAAGATATCGCCGTTTCCGCATGTCAAACGCACTGTGGAGTTCTGAAAACACCAGGAAACGTGTTTTTCGCATTCAGTAGCACGAAAACAGCGATTTCGGTGATTCTGCACACTTGTAACAGCAGGATAATGAAGATTATCACTGAAAATGCATATCTCAGCTGGAAACCCAACGAAACCGAAGATATCACAGTTTCCGCATGTGAAACGCACTGTGCAGTTCTGAAAACACCAGAAAACGTGTTTTATGCATTCAATATCACTAAAACAGCGGTTTCGGTGATTCTGCACACTTGTAACAGCAGGATAATGAAGATTATCACTGAAAATGCATATCTCAGCTGGAAACCCAACTATACCGAAGATATTTCTGTTTCCGCATGTCAAACGCACTGCGGAGTGCTGAAAACACCAGGAAACATGTTTTTCGCATTCAATAGCACGAAACCAGCCATTTCGGTGATTCTGCACACTTGTAACAGCAGAATCATGAATTATTCACTGAAAATGCATATCTCAGCTGGAAACCCAACGAAACCGAAGATATCGCACTTTCCGCATGTCAAACGCACTGTGGAGTTCTGAAAACACCAGGAAACGTGTTTTTCGCATTCAGTAGCACGAAAACAGCGATTTCGGTGATTCTGCACCCTTGTAACAACGGGATCATGTAGATTATCACTGAAAATGCATATCTCAGCTGGAAACCCAACGAAACCGAAGATATCGCAGTTTCCGCATGTCAAACGCACTGTGGAGTGCTGAAAACACCAGAAAACGTGTTTTATGCATTCAATATCACAAAAACAGCGGTTTCGGTGATTCTGCACACCTGTAACAGCAGGATAATGAAGATTATCACTGAAAATGCATATCTCAGCTGGAAACCCAACTATACCGAAGATATTTCTGTTTCCGCATGTCAAACGCACTGCGGAGTGCTGAAAACACCAGGAAACGTGTTTTTCGCATTCAATAGCACGAAAACAGCAATTTGGGTGTTTCTGCACACCTGTAACAGCAGAATCATGAATTTATCACTGAAAATGCATATCTCAGCTGGAAACCCAACGATACCAAAGATATCGCTGTTTCCGCATGTCAAACGCACTGTGGAGTTCTGAAAACACCAGGAAACGTATTTTTCGCATTCAGTAGCACGATAACAGCGATTTCGGTGATTCTGCACACTTGTAACAACGGGATCATGTAGATTATCACTGAAAATGCATATCTCAGCTGGAAACCCAACGAAACCGAAGATATCACAGTTTCCGCATGTGAAACGCACTGTGCAGTTCTGAAAACACCAGAAAACGTGTTTTATGCATTCAATATCACGAAAACAGCGGTTTCGGTGATTCTGCACACTTGTAACAGCAGGATAATGAAGATTATCACTGAAAATGCATATCTCAGCTGGAAACCCCACTATACCGAAGATATTTCTGTTTCCGCATGTCAAACGCACTGCGGAGTGCTGAAAACACCAGGAAACGTGTTTTTCGCATACAATAGCACGAAACCAGCCATTTCTGTGATTCTGCACACTTGTAACAGCAGAATCATGAATTTATCACTGAAAATGCATATCTCAGCTGGAAACCCAACGAAACCGAAGATATCGCAGTTTCCGCATGTCAAACGCACTGCGGAGTGCTGAAAACACCAGGAAACGTGTTTTTCGCATTCAATAGCACGCAACCAGCGATTTCGGTGATTCTGCATACCTGTAAAAGCAGAATCATGAATTTATCTCTGAAAATGCATATCTCAGCTGGAAACCCAAAGATACCAAAGATATCGCAGTTTCCGCATGTCATACGCACTGTGGAGTTCTGAAAACACCAGGAAACGTGTTTTTCGCAATCAGTAGCACGAAAACAGCGATTTCGGTGATTCTGCACACTTGTAACAACGGGATCATGTAGATTATCACTGAAAATGCATATCTCAGCTGGAAACCCAACGAAACCGAAGATATCGCAGTTTCCGCATGTCAAACGCACTGTGGAGTGCTGAAAACACCAGAAAACGTGTTTTATGCATTCAATATCACAAAAACAGCGGTTTCGGTGATTCTGCACACCTGTAACAGCAGGATAATGAAGATTATCACTGAAAATGCATATCTCAGCTGGAAACCCAACTATACCGAAGATATTTCTGTTTCCGCATGTCAAACGCACTGCGGAGTGCTGAAAACACCAGGAAACGTGTTTTTCGCATTCAATAGCACGAAAACAGCAATTTGGGTGTTTCTGCACACCTGTAACAGCAGAATCATGAATTTATCACTGAAAATGCATATCTCAGCTGGAAACCCAACGATACCAAAGATATTTCTGTTTCCGCATGTCAAACGCACTGCGGAGTGCTGAAAACACCAGGAAACGTGTTTTTCGCATTCAATAGCACGAAAACAGCGATTTCGGTGATTCTGCACACTTGTAACAACGGGATCATGTAGATTATCACTGAAAATGCATATCTCAGCTGGAAACCCAACTATACCGACGATATTTCTGTTTCCGCATGTCAAACGCACTGCGGAGTGCTGAAAACACCAGGAAACGTGTTTTTCGCATTCAATAGCACGAAACCAGCGATTTCGGTGATTCTGCACACTTGTAACAACGGGATCATGTAGATTATCACTGAAAATGCATATCTCAGCTGGAAACCCAACTATACCGAAGATATTTCTGTTTCCGCATGTCAAACGCACTGCGGAGTGCTGAAAACACCAGGAAACGTGTTTTTCGCATTCAATAGCACGAAAACAGCAATTTGGGTGTTTCTGCACACCTGTAACAGCAGAATCATGAATTTATCACTGAAAA
The DNA here is from genome assembly GCA_951804975.1 of Anthophora plumipes. Taxonomy (NCBI): domain Eukaryota; kingdom Metazoa; phylum Arthropoda; class Insecta; order Hymenoptera; family Apidae; genus Anthophora; species Anthophora plumipes. Next base: position 308,442 of record CATORF010000581.1, on the reverse strand, counting down.
TGCATATCTCAGCTGGAAACCCAAAGATACCAAAGATATCGCCGTTTCCGCATGTCAAACGCACTGTGGAGTTCTGAAAACACCAGGAAACGTGTTTTTCGCATTCAGTAGCACGAAAACAGCGATTTCGGTGATTCTGCACACTTGTAACAGCAGGATAATGAAGATTATCACTGAAAATGCATATCTCAGCTGGAAACCCAACGAAACCGAAGATATCACAGTTTCCGCATGTGAAACGCACTGTGCAGTTCTGAAAACACCAGAAAACGTGTTTTATGCATTCAATATCACTAAAACAGCGGTTTCGGTGATTCTGCACACTTGTAACAGCAGGATAATGAAGATTATCACTGAAAATGCATATCTCAGCTGGAAACCCAACTATACCGAAGATATTTCTGTTTCCGCATGTCAAACGCACTGCGGAGTGCTGAAAACACCAGGAAACATGTTTTTCGCATTCAATAGCACGAAACCAGCCATTTCGGTGATTCTGCACACTTGTAACAGCAGAATCATGAATTATTCACTGAAAATGCATATCTCAGCTGGAAACCCAACGAAACCGAAGATATCGCACTTTCCGCATGTCAAACGCACTGTGGAGTTCTGAAAACACCAGGAAACGTGTTTTTCGCATTCAGTAGCACGAAAACAGCGATTTCGGTGATTCTGCACCCTTGTAACAACGGGATCATGTAGATTATCACTGAAAATGCATATCTCAGCTGGAAACCCAACGAAACCGAAGATATCGCAGTTTCCGCATGTCAAACGCACTGTGGAGTGCTGAAAACACCAGAAAACGTGTTTTATGCATTCAATATCACAAAAACAGCGGTTTCGGTGATTCTGCACACCTGTAACAGCAGGATAATGAAGATTATCACTGAAAATGCATATCTCAGCTGGAAACCCAACTATACCGAAGATATTTCTGTTTCCGCATGTCAAACGCACTGCGGAGTGCTGAAAACACCAGGAAACGTGTTTTTCGCATTCAATAGCACGAAAACAGCAATTTGGGTGTTTCTGCACACCTGTAACAGCAGAATCATGAATTTATCACTGAAAATGCATATCTCAGCTGGAAACCCAACGATACCAAAGATATCGCTGTTTCCGCATGTCAAACGCACTGTGGAGTTCTGAAAACACCAGGAAACGTATTTTTCGCATTCAGTAGCACGATAACAGCGATTTCGGTGATTCTGCACACTTGTAACAACGGGATCATGTAGATTATCACTGAAAATGCATATCTCAGCTGGAAACCCAACGAAACCGAAGATATCACAGTTTCCGCATGTGAAACGCACTGTGCAGTTCTGAAAACACCAGAAAACGTGTTTTATGCATTCAATATCACGAAAACAGCGGTTTCGGTGATTCTGCACACTTGTAACAGCAGGATAATGAAGATTATCACTGAAAATGCATATCTCAGCTGGAAACCCCACTATACCGAAGATATTTCTGTTTCCGCATGTCAAACGCACTGCGGAGTGCTGAAAACACCAGGAAACGTGTTTTTCGCATACAATAGCACGAAACCAGCCATTTCTGTGATTCTGCACACTTGTAACAGCAGAATCATGAATTTATCACTGAAAATGCATATCTCAGCTGGAAACCCAACGAAACCGAAGATATCGCAGTTTCCGCATGTCAAACGCACTGCGGAGTGCTGAAAACACCAGGAAACGTGTTTTTCGCATTCAATAGCACGCAACCAGCGATTTCGGTGATTCTGCATACCTGTAAAAGCAGAATCATGAATTTATCTCTGAAAATGCATATCTCAGCTGGAAACCCAAAGATACCAAAGATATCGCAGTTTCCGCATGTCATACGCACTGTGGAGTTCTGAAAACACCAGGAAACGTGTTTTTCGCAATCAGTAGCACGAAAACAGCGATTTCGGTGATTCTGCACACTTGTAACAACGGGATCATGTAGATTATCACTGAAAATGCATATCTCAGCTGGAAACCCAACGAAACCGAAGATATCGCAGTTTCCGCATGTCAAACGCACTGTGGAGTGCTGAAAACACCAGAAAACGTGTTTTATGCATTCAATATCACAAAAACAGCGGTTTCGGTGATTCTGCACACCTGTAACAGCAGGATAATGAAGATTATCACTGAAAATGCATATCTCAGCTGGAAACCCAACTATACCGAAGATATTTCTGTTTCCGCATGTCAAACGCACTGCGGAGTGCTGAAAACACCAGGAAACGTGTTTTTCGCATTCAATAGCACGAAAACAGCAATTTGGGTGTTTCTGCACACCTGTAACAGCAGAATCATGAATTTATCACTGAAAATGCATATCTCAGCTGGAAACCCAACGATACCAAAGATATTTCTGTTTCCGCATGTCAAACGCACTGCGGAGTGCTGAAAACACCAGGAAACGTGTTTTTCGCATTCAATAGCACGAAAACAGCGATTTCGGTGATTCTGCACACTTGTAACAACGGGATCATGTAGATTATCACTGAAAATGCATATCTCAGCTGGAAACCCAACTATACCGACGATATTTCTGTTTCCGCATGTCAAACGCACTGCGGAGTGCTGAAAACACCAGGAAACGTGTTTTTCGCATTCAATAGCACGAAACCAGCGATTTCGGTGATTCTGCACACCTGTAACAGCAGGATAATGAAGATTATCACTGAAAATGCATATCTCAGCTGGAAACCCAACTATACCGAAGATATTTCTGTTTCCGCATGTCAAACGCACTGCGGAGTGCTGAAAACACCAGGAAACGTGTTTTTCGCATTCAATAGCACGAAAACAGCAATTTGGGTGTTTCTGCACACCTGTAACAGCAGAATCATGAATTTATCACTGAAAATGCATATCTCAGCTGGAAACCCAACGATACCAAAGATATCGCTGTTTCCGCATGTCAAACGCACTGTGGAGTTCTGAAAACACCAGGAAACGTATTTTTCGCATTCAGTAGCACGATAACAGCGATTTCGGTGATTCTGCACACTTGTAACAACGGGATCATGTAGATTATCACTGAAAATGCATATCTCAGCTGGAAACCCAACGAAACCGAAGATATCACAGTTTCCGCATGTGAAACGCACTGTGCAGTTCTGAAAACACCAGAAAACGTGTTTTATGCATTCAATATCACGAAAACAGCGGTTTCGGTGATTCTGCACACTTGTAACAGCAGGATAATGAAGATTATCACTGAAAATGCATATCTCAGCTGGAAACCCCACTATACCGAAGATATTTCTGTTTCCGCATGTCAAACGCACTGCGGAGTGCTGAAAACACCAGGAAACGTGTTTTTCGCATACAATAGCACGAAACCAGCCATTTCTGTGATTCTGCACACTTGTAACAGCAGAATCATGAATTTATCACTGAAAATGCATATCTCAGCTGGAAACCCAACGAAACCGAAGATATCGCAGTTTCCGCATGTCAAACGCACTGCGGAGTGCTGAAAACACCAGGAAACGTGTTTTTCGCATTCAATAGCACGCAACCAGCGATTTCGGTGATTCTGCATACCTGTAAAAGCAGAATCATGAATTTATCTCTGAAAATGCATATCTCAGCTGGAAACCCAAAGATACCAAAGATATCGCAGTTTCCGCATGTCATACGCACTGTGGAGTTCTGAAAACACCAGGAAACGTGTTTTTCGCAATCAGTAGCACGAAAACAGCGATTTCGGTGATTCTGCACACTTGTAACAACGGGATCATGTAGATTATCACTGAAAATGCATATCTCAGCTGGAAACCCAACGAAACCGAAGATATCGCAGTTTCCGCATGTCAAACGCACTGTGGAGTGCTGAAAACACCAGAAAACGTGTTTTATGCATTCAATATCACAAAAACAGCGGTTTCGGTGATTCTGCACACCTGTAACAGCAGGATAATGAAGATTATCACTGAAAATGCATATCTCAGCTGGAAACCCAACTATACCGAAGATATTTCTGTTTCCGCATGTCAAACGCACTGCGGAGTGCTGAAAACACCAGGAAACGTGTTTTTCGCATTCAATAGCACGAAAACAGCAATTTGGGTGTTTCTGCACACCTGTAACAGCAGAATCATGAATTTATCACTGAAAATGCATATCTCAGCTGGAAACCCAACGATACCAAAGATATTTCTGTTTCCGCATGTCAAACGCACTGCGGAGTGCTGAAAACACCAGGAAACGTGTTTTTCGCATTCAATAGCACGAAAACAGCGATTTCGGTGATTCTGCACACTTGTAACAACGGGATCATGTAGATTATCACTGAAAATGCATATCTCAGCTGGAAACCCAACTATACCGACGATATTTCTGTTTCCGCATGTCAAACGCACTGCGGAGTGCTGAAAACACCAGGAAACGTGTTTTTCGCATTCAATATCACTAAAACAGCGGTTTCGGTGATTCTGCACACTTGTAACAGCAGGATAATGAAGATTATCACTGAAAATGCATATCTCAGCTGGAAACCCAACTATACCGAAGATATTTCTGTTTCCGCATGTCAAACGCACTGCGGAGTGCTGAAAACACCAGGAAACATGTTTTTCGCATTCAATAGCACGAAACCAGCCATTTCGGTGATTCTGCACACTTGTAACAGCAGAATCATGAATTATTCACTGAAAATGCATATCTCAGCTGGAAACCCAACGAAACCGAAGATATCGCACTTTCCGCATGTCAAACGCACTGTGGAGTTCTGAAAACACCAGGAAACGTGTTTTTCGCATTCAGTAGCACGAAAACAGCGATTTCGGTGATTCTGCACCCTTGTAACAACGGGATCATGTAGATTATCACTGAAAATGCATATCTCAGCTGGAAACCCAACGAAACCGAAGATATCGCAGTTTCCGCATGTCAAACGCACTGTGGAGTGCTGAAAACACCAGAAAACGTGTTTTATGCATTCAATATCACAAAAACAGCGGTTTCGGTGATTCTGCACACCTGTAACAGCAGGATAATGAAGATTATCACTGAAAATGCATATCTCAGCTGGAAACCCAACTATACCGAAGATATTTCTGTTTCCGCATGTCAAACGCACTGCGGAGTGCTGAAAACACCAGGAAACGTGTTTTTCGCATTCAATAGCACGAAAACAGCAATTTGGGTGTTTCTGCACACCTGTAACAGCAGAATCATGAATTTATCACTGAAAATGCATATCTCAGCTGGAAACCCAACGATACCAAAGATATCGCTGTTTCCGCATGTCAAACGCACTGTGGAGTTCTGAAAACACCAGGAAACGTATTTTTCGCATTCAGTAGCACGATAACAGCGATTTCGGTGATTCTGCACACTTGTAACAACGGGATCATGTAGATTATCACTGAAAATGCATATCTCAGCTGGAAACCCAACGAAACCGAAGATATCACAGTTTCCGCATGTGAAACGCACTGTGCAGTTCTGAAAACACCAGAAAACGTGTTTTATGCATTCAATATCACGAAAACAGCGGTTTCGGTGATTCTGCACACTTGTAACAGCAGGATAATGAAGATTATCACTGAAAATGCATATCTCAGCTGGAAACCCCACTATACCGAAGATATTTCTGTTTCCGCATGTCAAACGCACTGCGGAGTGCTGAAAACACCAGGAAACGTGTTTTTCGCATACAATAGCACGAAACCAGCCATTTCTGTGATTCTGCACACTTGTAACAGCAGAATCATGAATTTATCACTGAAAATGCATATCTCAGCTGGAAACCCAACGAAACCGAAGGTATCGCAGTTTCCGCATGTCAAACGCACTGCGGAGTGCTGAAAACACCAGGAAACGTGTTTTTCGCATTCAATAGCACGCAACCAGCGATTTCGGTGATTCTGCATACCTGTAAAAGCAGAATCATGAATTTATCTCTGAAAATGCATATCTCAGCTGGAAACCCAAAGATACCAAAGATATCGCAGTTTCCGCATGTCATACGCACTGTGGAGTTCTGAAAACACCAGGAAACGTGTTTTTCGCAATCAGTAGCACGAAAACAGCGATTTCGGTGATTCTGCACACTTGTAACAACGGGATCATGTAGATTATCACTGAAAATGCATATCTCAGCTGGAAACCCAACGAAACCGAAGATATCGCAGTTTCCGCATGTCAAACGCACTGTGGAGTGCTGAAAACACCAGAAAACGTGTTTTATGCATTCAATATCACAAAAACAGCGGTTTCGGTGATTCTGCACACCTGTAACAGCAGGATAATGAAGATTATCACTGAAAATGCATATCTCAGCTGGAAACCCAACTATACCGAAGATATTTCTGTTTCCGCATGTCAAACGCACTGCGGAGTGCTGAAAACACCAGGAAACGTGTTTTTCGCATTCAATAGCACGAAAACAGCAATTTGGGTGTTTCTGCACACCTGTAACAGCAGAATCATGAATTTATCACTGAAAATGCATATCTCAGCTGGAAACCCAACGATACCAAAGATATTTCTGTTTCCGCATGTCAAACGCACTGCGGAGTGCTGAAAACACCAGGAAACGTGTTTTTCGCATTCAATAGCACGAAAACAGCGATTTCGGTGATTCTGCACACTTGTAACAACGGGATCATGTAGATTATCACTGAAAATGCATATCTCAGCTGGAAACCCAACTATACCGACGATATTTCTGTTTCCGCATGTCAAACGCACTGCGGAGTGCTGAAAACACCAGGAAACGTGTTTTTCGCATTCAATAGCACGAAACCAGCGATTTCGGTGATTCTGCACACTTGTAACAACGGGATCATGTAGATTATCACTGAAAATGCATATCTCAGCTGGAAACCCAACTATACCGAAGATATTTCTGTTTCCGCATGTCAAACGCACTGCGGAGTGCTGAAAACACCAGGAAACGTGTTTTTCGCATTCAATAGCACGAAACCAGCGATTTCGGTGATTCTGCACACCTGTAAATGCAGAATCATGAATTTATCACTGAAAATGCATATCTCAGCTGGAAACCCAACGAAACCGAAGATATCGCAGTTTCCGCATGTCAAACGCACTGTGGAGTGCTGAAAACACCAGAAAATGTGTTTCATGCATTCAATATCACGAAAACAGCGGTTTCGGTGATTCTGCACACTTGTAACAGCAGGATAATGAAGATTATCACTGAAAATGCATATCTCAGCTGCAAACCCAACTATACCGAAGATATTTCTGTTTCCGCATGTCAAACGCACTGCGGAGTGCTGAAAACACCAGGAAACGTGTTTTTCGCATTCAATAGCACGAAAACAGCAATTTGGGTGTTTCTGCACACCTGTAACAGCAGAATCATGAATTTATCACTGAAAATGCATTTCTCAGCTGGAAACCCAAAGATACCAAAGATATCGCTGCTTCCGCATGTCAAACGCACTGTGGAGTTCTGAAAACACCAGGAAACGTGTTTTTCACATTCAATAGCACGAAAACAGCGATTTCGGTGATTCTGCACACTTGTAACGACGGGATCATGTAGATTATCACTGAAAATGCATATCTCAGCTGGAAACCCAACTATACCGACGATATTTCTGTTTCCGCATGTCAAACGCACTGCGGAGTGCTGAAAACACCAGGAAACGTGTTTTTCGCATTCAATAGCACGAAACCAGCGATTTCGGTGATTCTGCACACCTGTAAATGCAGAATCATGAATTTATCACTGAAAATGCATATCTCAGCTGGAAACCCAACGAAACCGAATATATCGCAGTTTCCGCATGTCAAACGCACTGCGGAGTGCTGAAAACACCAGGAAACGTGTTTTTCGCATTCAATAGCACGAAAACAGCGATTTCGGTGATTCTGCACACTTGTAACAACGGGATCATGTAGTTTATCACTGAAAATGCATATCTCAGCTGGAAACCCAACTATACCGACGATATTTCTGTTTCCGCATGTCAAACGCACTGCGGAGTGCTGAAAACACCAGGAAACGTGTTTTTCGCATTCAGTAGCACGAATACAGCGATTTCGGTGATTCTGCACACTTGTAACAACGGGATCATGTAGATTATCACTGAAAATGCATATCTCAGCTGGAAACCCAACTATACCGACGATATTTCTGTTTCCGCATGTCAAACGCACTGCGGAGTGCTGAAAACACCAGGAAACGTGTTTTTCGCATTCAATAGCACGAAACCAGCGATTTCGGTGATTCTGCACACTTGTAACAACGGGATCATGTAGATTATCACTGAAAATGCATATCTCAGCTGGAAACCCAACTATACCGACGATATTTCTGTTTCCGCATGTCAAACGCACTGCGGAGTGCTGAAAACACCAGGAAACGTGTTTTTCGCATTCAATAGCACGAAACCAGCGATTTCGGTGATTCTGCACACCTGTAAAAGCAGAATCATGAATTTATCACTGAAAATGCATATCTCAGCTGGAAACCCAACGAAACCGAAGATATCGCAGTTTCCGCATGTCAAACGCACTGTCGAGTGCTGAAAACACCAGAAAACGTGTATTTCGCATTCAATAGCACGAACACAGCAATTTGGGTGTTTCTGCACACCTGTAACAGCAGAATCATGAATTTATCACTGAAAATACATTTCTCAGCTGGAAACCCAAAGATACCAAAGATATCGCTGCTTCCGCATGTCAAACGCACTGTGGAGTTCTGAAAACACCAGGAAACGTGTTTTTCGCATTCAGTAGCACGAAAACAGCGATTTCGGGGATTCTGCACACTTGTAACGACGGGATCATGTAGATTATCACTGAAAATGCATATCTCAGCTGGAAACCCAACTGTACCGACGATATTTCTGTTTCCGCATGTCAAACGCACTGCGGAGTGCTGAAAACACCAGAAAACGTGTTTTTCGCATTCAATAACACGAAACCAGCGATTTCGGTGATTCTGCACACCTGTAAATGCAGAATCATGAATTTATCACTGAAAATGCATATCTCAGCTGGAAACAAAATGAAACCGAAGATATCGCAGTTTCCGCATGTCAAACGCACTGTGGAGTGCTGAAAACAGCAGGAAACGTGTTTTTCGTATTCAATAGCACGAAAACAACGATTTCGGTGATTCTGCATACTTCTCACAGAAGAATATCCAAGATTATCATAGATAATGCATGTCGCAGCTGGCAACCCCACGAAAACGGAGATATCGCGGTTTCCGCAAATCAAACGCACTGTGGAGTGCTGAAATCACCAGGAAACGTGTTTTATGCATTCAATATCACGAAAACAGCGGTTTCGGTGATTCTGCTCACTTGTAACAGCAGGATAATGAAGACTATCACTGACAATGCATATCTCAGCTGGAAACCCAACTATACCGACGATATTTCTGTTTCCGCATGTCAAACGCACTGCGGAGTGCTGAAAACACCAGGAAACGTGTTTTTCGCATTCAGTAGCACGAATACAGCGATTTCGGTGATTCTGCACACTTGTAACAACGGGATCATGTAGATTATCACTGAAAATGCATATCTCAGCTGGAAACCCAACTATACCGACGATATTTCTGTTTCCGCATGTCAAACGCACTGCGGAGTGCTGAAAACACCAGGAAACGTGTTTTTCGCATTCAATAGCACGAAACCAGCGATTTCGGTGATTCTGCTCACTTGTAACAGCAGGATAATGAAGACTATAACTGACAATGCATATCTCAGCTGGAAACCCAACTATACCGAAGATATTTCTGTTTCCGCATGTCAAACGCACTGCGGAGTGCTGAAAACACCAGGATACGTGTTTTTCGCATTCAATAGCACGAAACCAGCGATTTCGGTGATTCTGCACACTTCTCACAGAAGAATATCCAAGATTATCATAGATAATGCATGTCGCAGCTGGAAACCCAACTATACCGACGATATTTCTGTTTCCGCATGTCAAACGCACTGCGGAGTGCTGAAAACACCAGGAAACGTGTTTTTCGCATTCAATAGCACGAAACCAGCGATTTCGGTGATTCTGCACACTTGTAACAACGGGATCATGTAGATTATCACTGAAAATGCATATCTCAGCTGGAAACCCAACGAAACCGAAGATATCGCAGTTTCCGCATGTCAAACGCACTGTCGAGTGCTGAAAACACCAGAAAACGTGTATTTCGCATTCAATAGCACGAACACAGCAATTTGGGTGTTTCTGCACACCTGTAACAGCAGAATCATGAATTTATCACTGAAAATGCATTTCTCAGCTGGAAACCCAAAGATACCAAAGATATCGCTGCTTCCGCATGTCAAACGCACTGTGGAGTTCTGAAAACACCAGGAAACGTGTTTTTCGCATTCAGTAGCACGAAAACAGCGATTTCGGGGATTCTGCACACTTGTAACGACGGGATCATGTAGATTATCACTGAAAATGCATATCTCAGCTGGAAACCCAACTGTACCGACGATATTTCTGTTTCCGCATGTCAAACGCACTGCGGAGTGCTGAAAACACCAGAAAACGTGTTTTTCGCATTCAATAGCACGAAACCAGCGATTTCGGTGATTCTGCACACCTGTAAATGCAGAATCATGAATTTGTCACTGAAAATGCATATCTCAGCTGGAAACAAAATGAAACCGAAGATATCGCAGTTTCCGCATGTCAAACGCACTGTGGAGTGCTGAAAACAGCAGGAAACGTGTTTTTCGTATTCAATAGCACGAAAACAACGATTTCGGTGATTCTGCATACTTCTCACAGAAGAATATCCAAGATTATCATAGATAATGCATGTCGCAGCTGGCAACCCCACGAAAACGGACATATCGCGGTTTCCGCAAATCAAACGCACTGTGGAGTGCTGAAATCACCAGGAAACGTGTTTTATGCATTCAATATCACGAAAACAGCGGTTTCGGTGATTCTGCTCACTTGTAACAGCAGGATAATGAAGACTATCACTGACAATGCATATCTCAGCTGGAAACCCAACTATACCGAAGATATTTCTGTTTCCGCATGTCAAACGCACTGCGGAGTGCTGAAAACACCAGGAAACGTGTTTTTCGCATTCAATAGCACGAAAACAGCGATTTCGGTGATTCTGCACACTTGTAACAACGGGATCATGTAGATTATCACTGAAAATGCATATCTCAGCTGGAAACCCAACTATACCGACGATATTTCTGTTTCTGCATGTCAAACGCACTGCGGAGTGCTGAAAACACCAGGAAACGTGTTTTTCGCATTCAGTAGCACGAATACAGCGATTTCGGTGATTCTGCACACTTGTAACAACGGGATCATGTAGATTATCACTGAAAATGCATATCTCAGCTGGAAACCCAACTATACCGACGATATTTCTGTTTCCGCATGTCAAACGCACTGCGGAGTGCTGAAAACACCAGGAAACGTGTTTTTCGCATTCAGTAGCACGAATACAGCGATTTCGGTGATTCTGCACACTTGTAACAACGGGATCATGTAGATTATCACTGAAAATGCATATCTCAGCTGGAAACCCAACTATACCGACGATATTTCTGTTTCCGCATGTCAAACGCACTGCGGAGTGCTGAAAACACCAGGAAACGTGTTTTTCGCATTCAATAGCACGAAACCAGCGATTTCGGTGATTCTGCTCACTTGTAACAGCAGGATAATGAAGACTATCACTGACAATGCATATCTCAGTTGGAAACCCAACTATACCGAAGATATTTCTGTTTCAGCATGTCAAACGCACTGCGGAGTGCTGAAAACACCAGGAAACGTGTTTTTCGCATTCAATAGCACGAAAACAGCGATTTCGGTGATTCTGCACACTTGTAACAACGGGATCATGTAGATTATCGCTGAAAATGCATATCTCAGCTGGAAACCCAACTATACCGACGATATTTCTGTTTCCGCATGTCAAACGCACTGCGGAGTGCTGAAAACACCAGGAAACGTGTTTTTCGCATTCAATAGCACGAAACCAGCGATTTCGGTGATTCTGCACACTTGTAACAACGGGATCATGTAGATTATCACTGAAAATGCATATCTCAGCTGGAAACCCAACTATACCGACGATATATCTGTTTCCGCATGTCAAACGCACTGCGGAGTGCTGAAAACACCAGGAAACGTGTTTTTCGCATTCAATATCACGAAACCAGCGATGTCGGTGATTCTGCTCACCTGTAAAAGCAGAATCATGAATTTATCACTGAAAACGCATATCTCAGCTGGAAACCCAAAGATACCAAAGATATCGCAGTTTCCGCATGTCAAACGCACTGTGGAGTTCTGAAAACACCAGAAAACGTGTTTCATGCATTCAATATCACGAAAACAGCGGTTTCGGTGATTCTGCTCACTTGTAACAGCAGGATAATGAAGACTATCACTGACAATGCATATCTCAGCTGGAAACCCAACTATACCGAAGATATTTCTGTTTCCGCATGTCAAACGCACTGCGGAGTGCTGAAAACACCAGGAAACGTGTTTTTCGCATTCAATAGCACGAAAACAGCGATTTCGGTGATTCTGCACACTTGTAACAACGGGATCATGTAGATTATCACTGAAAATGCATATCTCAGCTGGAAACCCAACTATACCGACGATATTTCTGTTTCCGCATGTCAAACGCACTGCGGAGTGCTGAAAACACCAGGAAACGTGTTTTTCGCATTCAATAGCACGAAACCAGCGATTTCGGTGATTCTGCACACCTGTAAAAGCAGAATCATGAATTTACCACTGAAAATGCATTTCTCAGCTGGAAACCCAAAGATACCAAAGATATCGCAGCTTCCGCATGTCAAACGCACTGTGGAGTTATGGAAACACCAGGAAACGTGTTTTTCGCATTCAGTAGCACGAAAACAGCGATTTCGGTGATTCTGCACACTTGTAACAACGGGATCATGTAGATTATCACTGAAAATGCATATCTCAGCTGGAAAACCAACGAAACCAAAGATACCGCAGTTTCCGCATGTTAAACGCACTGTGGAGTGCTGAAAACACCAGAAAACGTGTTTGATGCATTCAATATCACGAAAACAGCGGTTTCGGTGATTCTGCTCACTTGTAACAGCAGGATAATGAAGACTATCACTGACAATGCATATCTCAGCTGGAAACCCAACTATACCGAAGATATTTCTGTTTCCGCATGTCAAACGCACTGCGGAGTGCTGAAAACACCAGGAAACGTGTTTTTCGCATTCAATAGCACGAAAACAGCGATTTCGGTGATTCTGCACACTTGTAACAACGGGATCATGTAGATTATCACAGAAAATGCATATCTAAGCTGGAAACCCAACTATACCGAAGATATTTCTGTTTCCGCATGTCAAACGCACTGCGGAGTGCTGAAAACAGCAGGAAACGTGTTTTTCGCATTCAATAGCACGAAACCAGCGATTTCGGTGATTCTGCACACCTGTAAAAGCAGAATCATGAATTTATCACTGAAAACGCATATCTCAGCTGGAAACCCAAAGATACCAAAGATATCGCAGTTTCCGCATGTCAAACGCACTGTGGAGTTCTGAAAACACCAGGAAACGTGTTTTTCGCATTCAGTAGCATGAAAACAGCGATTTCGGTGATTCTGCACACTTGTAACAACGGGATCATGTAGATTATCACTGAAAATGCATATCTCAGCTGGAAACCCAACTATACCAAAGATATTTCAGTTTCCGCATGTCAAACGCACTGCGGAGTGCTGAAAACACCTGGAAACGTTTTTTTCGCATTCAATAGTACGAAAACAGCGATTTCGGTGATTCTGCACACCTGTAAAAGCAGAATCATGAATTTATCACTGAAAATGCATATCTCAGCTGGAAACCCAAAGATACCAAAGATATCGCAGTTTTCGCATGTCAAACGCACTGTGGAGTTCTGAAAACACTAGGAAACGTGTTTTTCGCATTCAATAGCACGAAAACAGCGATTTCGGTGATTCTGCAAACTTGAAACTGCAGAATCATGAATTTATCACTGAAAATGCATATCTCAGCTGGAAACCCAACGAAACCGAAGAAATCACAGTTTCCGCATGTCAAACGCTATGTGGAGTGCTGAAAACACCAGGAAACGTGTTTTTCGCATTCAATAGCACGAATCAAGCGATTTCGATGATTCTGCACACCTGTAAAAGCAGAATCATGAATTTATCACTGAAAATGCATATCTCAGCTGGAAACCCAAAGATACCGAATATACCGCAGTTTCCGCATGTCAAACGCACTGTGGAGTGCTGAAAACACCAGAAAACGTGTTTCATGCATTCAATATCACGAAAACAGCGGTTTCGGTGATTCTGCACACTTGTAACAACGGGATCATGTAGATTATCACTGAAAATGCATATCTCAGCTGGAAACCCAAAGATACCAAAGATATCGCAGCTTCCGCATGTCAAACGCTCTGTGGAGTTCTGAAAACACCAGGAAACGTGTTTTTCGCATTCAGTAGCACGAAAACAGCGATTTCGGTGATTCTGCACACTTGTAACAACGGGATCATGTAGATTATCACTGAAAATGCATATCTCAGCTGGAAACCCAAAGATACCAAAGATATCGCAGTTTTCGCATGTCAAACGCACTGTGGAGTTCTGAAAACACTAGGAAACGTGTTTTTCGCATTCAATAGCACGAAAACAGCGATTTCGGTGATTCTGCAAACATGAAACTGCAGAATCATGAATTTATCACTGAAAATGCATATCTCAGCTGGAAACCCCACGAAACCGAAGATATCACAGTTTCCGCATGTCAAGCGCAATGTGGAGTGCTGAAAACACCAGGAAACGTATTTCTCGCATTCAATAGCACGAAAACAGCGATTTCGGTGATTCTGCACACCTGTAAAAGCAGAATCATGAATTTATCACTGAAAATGCATATCTCAGCTGGAAACCCAAAGATACCAAAGATATCGCAGTTTCCGCATGTCAAACGCACTGTGGAATTCTGGAAACACCAGGAAACGTGTTTTTCGCATTCAGTAGCACGAAAACAGCGGTTTCGGTGATTCTGCTCACTTGTAACAGCAGGATAATGAAGACTATCACTGACAATGCATATCTCAGCTGGAAACCCAACTATACCGAAGATATTTCTGTTTCCGCATGTCAAACGCACTGCGGAGTGCTGAAAACACCAGGAAACGTGTTTTTCGCATTCAATAGCACCATACCAGCGATTTCGGTGATTCTGCACACCTGTAAAAGCAGAATCATGAATTTATCACTGAAAATGCATATCTCAGCTGGAAACCCAAAGATACCAAAGATATCGCAGTTTTCGCATGTCAAACGCACTGTGGAGTTCTGAAAACACTAGGAAACGTGTTTTTCGCATTCAATAGCACGAAAACAGCGATTTCGGTGATTCTGCAAACTTGAAACTGCAGAATCATGAATTTATCACTGAAAATGCATATCTCAGCTGGAAACCCAACGAAACCGAAGAAATCACAGTTTCCGCATGTCAAACGCTATGTGGAGTGCTGAAAACACCAGGAAACGTGTTTTTCGCATTCAATAGCACGAATCAAGCGATTTCGATGATTCTGCACACCTGTAAAAGCAGAAACATGAATTTATCACTGAAAATGCATATCTCAGCTGGAAACCCAAAGATACCAAAGATATCGCAGTTTTCGCATGTCAAACGCACTGTGGAGTTCTGAAACCACTAGGAAACGTGTTTTTCGCATTCAATAGCACGAAAACAGCGATTTCGGTGATTCTGCAAACTTGAAACTGCAGAATCATGAATTTATCACTGAAAATGCATATCTCAGCTGGAAACCCAACGAAACCGAAGATATCACAGTTTCCGCATGTCAAACGCAATGTGGAGTGCTGAAAACACCAGGAAACGTGTTTTTCGCATTCAGTAGCACGAAAACAGCGATTTCGGTGATTCTGCACACTTGTAACAACGGGATCATGTAGATTATCACTGAAAATGCATATCTCAGCTGGAAACCCAACGAAAGCGAAGATATCGCAGTTTCCGCATGTCAAACGCACTGTGGAGTGCTGAAAACAACAGAAAACGTGTTTTATGCATTCAATATCACGAAAACAGCGGTATCGGTGATTCTGCACACTTGTAACAGCAGGATAATGAAGATTATCACTGAAAATGCATATCTCAGCTGGAAACCCAACTATACCGAAGATATTTCTGTTTCCGCATGTCAAACGCACTGTCGAATGCTGAAAACACCAGAAAACGTGTTTATCGCATTCAATAGCACGAAAACAGGGATTTCGGTGATTCTGCACACTTGTAACAGCAGGATAATAAAGATTATCACTGAAAATGCTTATCTCAGCAGGAAACCCAACTATACCGAAGATATCGCAGTTTCCGCATGTCAAACACACTGTGGAGTTCTGAAAACACCAGGAAACGTGTTTTTCGCATTCAATAGCACGAAACCAGCGATTTCGGTGATTCTGCACACCTGTAAATGCAGAATCATGAATTTATCACTGAAAATGCATATCTCAGCTGGAAACCCAAAGATGCCAAAGATATCGCAGTTTCCGCATGTTAAACGCACTGTGGAGATCTGAAAACACCAGGAAACGTGTTTTTCGCATTCAATAGCACGAAACCAGCGATTTCGGTGATTCTGCACACTTGTAACAGCAGGATAATGAAGATTATCACTGAAAATGCATATCTCAGCTGGAAAGCCAACTATACCGAAGATATCGCAGCTTCCGCATGTCAAACGCACTGTGGAGTGCTGAAAACACCAGGAAACGTGTTTTTCGCATTCAATAGCACGAATCAAGCGATTTCGATGATTCTGCACACCTGTAAAAGCAGAATCATGAATTTATCACTGAAAATGCATATCTCAGCTGGAAACCCAAAGATACCAAAGATATCGCAGTTTCCGCATGTCAAACGCACTGTGGAGTTCTGGAAACACCTGGAAACGTGTTTTTCGCATTCAGTAGCACGAAAACAGCGGTTTCGGTGATTCTGCTCACTTGTAACAGCAGGATAATGAAGACTATCATTGACAATGCATATCTCAGCTGGAAACTCAACTATACCGAAGATATTTCTGTTTCTGCATGTCAAACGCACTGCGGAGTGCTGAAAACACCAGGAAACGTGTTTTTCGCATTCAGTAGCACGATACCAGCGATTTCGGTGATTCTGCACACCTGTAAAAGCAGAATCATGAATTCATCACATGAAAATGCATATCTCAGCTGGAAACCCAAAGATACCAAAGATATCGCAGTTTCCGCTTGTCAAACGCACTGTGGAGTTCTGAAAACACCCGGAAACGTGTTTTTCGCATTCAGTAGCACGAAAACAGCGATTTCGGTGATTCTGCACACCTGTAAAAGCAGAATCATGAATTTATCACTGAAAATGCATATCTCAGCTCGAAACCCAACGAAACCGAAGATATCGCAGTTTCCGCATGTCAAACGCACTGTCGTTTGCTGAAAACACCAGAAAACGTGTTTTTCGTATTCAATAGCACGAAAACAGCGATTTCGGTGATTCTGCATACTTCTCACAGAACAATATCAAGGATTATCATAGATAATGCATGTCGCAGCTGGCAACCCCACGAAAACGAACATATCGCGGTTTCCGCAAATCAAACGTACTGTGGAGTGCTGAAAACACCAGGAAACGTGTTTTATGCATTCAATATCACGAAAACAGCGGTATCGGTGATTCTGCACAGTTGTAACAGCAGGATAATGAAGATTATCACTGAAAATGCATATCTCAGCTGGAAACCCAATGATATCAAAGATATCGCAGCTTCCGCATGTAAAAAGCACTGTGGAGTTCTGAAAACATCAGGAAACGTGTTTTTCGCATTCAGTAGCACGAAAACAGTGATTTCGGTGATTCTGCACACTTGTAACAACGGGATCATGTAGATTATCACTGAAAATGCATATCTCAGCTGGAAACCCAAAGATACCAAAGATATCGCAGCTTCCGCATGTCAAACGCTCTGTGGAGTTCTGAAAACACCAGGAATCGTGTTTTTCGCATTCAGTAGCACGAAAACAGCGATTTCGGTGATTCTGCACACTTGTAACAACGGGATCATGTAGATTATCACTGAAAATGCATATCTCAGCTGGAAAACCAACGAAACCGAAGATACCGCAGTTTCCGCATGTCAAACGCACTGTGGAGTGCTGAAAACACCAGAAAACGTGTTTCATGCATTCAACATCACGAAAACAGCGGTTTCGGTGATTCTGCTCACTTGTAACAGCAGGATAATGAAGACTATCACTGACAATGCATATCTCAGCTGGAAACCCAACTATACCGAACATATTTCTGTTTCCGCATGTCAAACGCACTGCGGAGTGCTGAAAACACCAGGAAACGGGTTTTTCGCAATCAATAGCACGAAACCAGCGATTTCGGTGATTCTGCACACCTGTAATAGCAGAATCATGAGTTTATCACTGAAAATACATATCTCAGCTGGAAACCCAAAGATACCAAAGATATCGCAGTTTCCGCTTGTCAAACGCACTGTGGAGTTCTGAAAACACCCGGAAACGTGTTTTTCGCATTCAGTAGCACGAAAACAGCGATTTCGGTGATTCTGCACACCTGTAAAAGCAGAATCATGAATTTATCACTGAAAATGCATATCTCAGCTCGAAACCCAACGAAACCGAAGATATCGCAGTTTCCGCATGTCAAACGCACTGTCGTTTGCTGAAAACACCAGAAAACGTGTTTTTCGTATTCAATAGCACGAAAACAGCGATTTCGGTGATTCTGCATACTTCTCACAGAAGAATATCAAGGATTATCATAGATAATGCATGTCGCAGCTGGCAACCCCACGAAAACGAACATATCGCGGTTTCCGCAAATCAAACGTACTGTGGAGTGCTGAAAACACCAGGAAACGTGTTTTATGCATTCAATATCACGAAAACAGCGGTTTCGGTGATTCTGCACAGTTGTAACAGCAGGATAATGAAGATTATCACTGAAAATGCATATCTCAGCTGGAAACCCAATGATATCAAAGATATCGCAGCTTCCGCATGTAAAAAGCACTGTGGAGTTCTGAAAACATCAGGAAACGTGTTTTTCGCATTCAGTAGCACGAAAACAGTGATTTCGGTGATTCTGCACACTTGTAACAACGGGATCATGTAGATTATCACTGAAAATGCATATCTCAGCTGGAAACCCAAAGATACCAAAGATATCGCAGTTTTCGCATGTCAAACGCACTGTGGAGTTCTGAAAACACTAGGAAACGTGTTTTTCGCATTCAATAGCACGAAAACAGCGATTTCGGTGATTCTGCAAACTTGAAACTGCAGAATCATGAATTTATCACTGAAAATGCATATCTCAGCTGGAAACCCAACGAAACCGAAGATATCACAGTTTCCGCATGTCAAACGCAATGTGGAGTGCTGAAAACACCAGGAAACGTGTTTTTCGCATTCAATAGCACGAATCAAGCGATTTCGATGATTCTGCACACCTGTAAAAGCAGAATCATGAATTTATCACTGAAAATGCATATCTCAGCTGGAAACCCAAAGATACCAAAGATATCGCAGTTTCCGCATGTCAAACGCACTGTGGAGTTCTGGAAACACCAGGAAACGTGTTTTTCGCATTCAGTAGCACGAAAACAGCGGTTTCGGTGATTCTGCTCACTTGTAACAGCAGGATAATGAAGACTATCACTGACAATGCATATCTCAGCTGGAAACCCAACTATACCGAAGATATTTCTGTTTCCGCATGTCAAACGCACTGCGGAGTGCTGAAAACACCAGGAAACGTGTTTTTCGCATTCAATAGCACGATACCAGCGATTTCGGTGATTCTGCACACCTGTAAAAGCAGAATCATGAATTTATCACTGAAAATGCATATCTCAGCTGGAAACCCAAAGATACCAAAGATATCGCAGTTTTCGCATGTCAAACGCACTGTGGAGTTCTGAAAACACTAGGAAACGTGTTTTTCGCATTCAATAGCACGAAAACAGCGATTTCGGTGATTCTGCAAACTTGAAACTGCAGAATCATGAATTTATCACTGAAAATGCATATCTCAGCTGGAAACCCAAAGATACCAAACATATCGCAGTTTCCGCATTTCAGACGCACTGTGGAGTGCTGAAAATACCAGGAAACGTGTTTTTCGCATTCAATAGCACGAAACCAGCGATTTCGGTGATTCTGCACACCTGTAAAAGCAGAATCATGAATTTATCACTGAAAATGCATATCTCAGCTGGAAACCCAAAGATACCAAAGATATCGCAGCTTCCGCATGTCAAACGCACTGTGGAGTGCTGAAAACACCAGGAAACGTGTTTTATGCATTCAATATCACGAAAACAGCGGTTTCGGTGATTCTGCACAGTTGTAACAGCAGGATAATGAAGATTATCACTGAAAGTGCATATCTCAGCTGGAAACCGAACTATACCGAACATATTTCTGTTTCCGCATGTCAAACGCACTGCGGAGTGCTGAAAACACCAGGAAACGTGTTTTTCGCAATCAATAGCACGAAACCAGCGATTTCGGTGATTCTGCACACCTGTAAATGCAGAATCATGAGTTTATCACTGAAAATACATATCTCAGCTGGAAACCCAAAGATACCAAAGATATCGCAGTTTCCGCTTGTCAAACCCACTGTGGAGTTCTGAAAACACCAGAAAACGTGTTTTTCGTATTCAATAGCACGAAAACAGCGATTTCGGTGATTCTGCATACTTCACACAGAAGAATATCAAGGATTATCATAGATAATGCATGTCGCAGCTGGCAACCCCACGAAAACGAACATATCGCGGTTTCCGCAAATCAAACGTACTGTGGAGTGCTGAAAACACCAGGAAACGTGTTTTATGCATTCAATATCACGAAAACAGCGGTTTCGGTGATTCTGCACAGTTGTAACAGCAGGATAATGAAGATTATCACTGAAAATGCATATCTCAGCTGGAAACCCAATGATATCAAAGATATCGCAGCTTCCGCATGTCAAAAGCACTGTGGACCTGAAAACATCAGGAAACGTGTTTTTCGCATTCAGTAGCACGAAAACAGTGATTTCGGTGATTCTGCACACTTGTAACAACGGGATCATGTAGATTATCACTGAAAATGCATATCTCAGCTGGAAACCCAAAGATACCAAAGATATCGCAGCTTCCGCATGTCAAACGCTCTGTGGAGTTCTGAAAACACCAGGAATCTTGTTTTTCGCATTCAGTAGCACGAAAACAGCGATTTCGGTGATTCTGCACACTTGTAACAACGGGATCATGTAGATTATCACTGAAAATGCATATCTCAGCTGGAAACCCAACGAAACCGAAGATACCACAGTTTCCGCATGTCAAACGCACTGTGGAGTTCTGAAAACACCAGGAAATGTGTTTTTCGCATTCAATAGCACGAAAACAGCGATTTCGGTGATTCTGCACACTTGTAACAGCAGGATAATGAAGACTATCACTGACAATGCATATCTCAGCTGGAAACCCAACTATACCGAAGATATTTCTGTTTCCGCATGTCAAACGCACTGCGGAGTGCTGAAAACCGCAGGAAACGTGTTTTTCGCATTCAATAGCACGAAACCAGCGATTTCGGTGATTCTGCACACCTGTAAAAGCAGAATCATGAATTTATCACTGAAAATGCATATCTCAGCTGGAAACCCAAAGATACCGAAGATATTTCCGTTTCCGCATGTCAAACGCACTGCGGAGTGCTGAAAATACCAGGAAACGTGTTGTTCGCATTCAATAGCACGAAAACAGCAATTTGGGTGTTTCTGCACACCTGTAACAGCAGAATCATGAATTTATCACAGAAAATGCATATCTCAGCTGGAAACCCAAAGATACCAAAGATATTTCTGTTTCCGCATGTCAAACGCACTGTGCAGTTCTGAAAACACCAGGAAACGTGTTTTGCGCATTCAATAGCACGAAACCAGCGAGTTCGGTGATTCTGCACAGTTGTAACAGCAGGATAATGAAGATTATCACTGAAAATGCATATCTCAGCTGGAAACCCAACTATACCGAAGATATTTCTGTTTCCGCATGTCAAACGCACTGCGGAGTGCTGAAAATACCAGGAAACGTGTTGTTCGCATTCAATAGAACGAAAACAGCAATTTGGGTGTTTCTGCACATTTGTAACAACAGGATCATGTAGATTATCACTGAAAATGCATATCTCTGCTGGAAACCCAACGAAACCGAAGATACCACAGTTTCCGCATGTCAAACGCACTGTGGAGTGCTGAAAACACCAGGAAATGTGTTTTTCGCATTCAATAGCACGAAAACAGCGATTTCGGTGATTCTGCACACTTGTAGCAGCAGAATCATGAATTTATCAGTGAAACTGCATATCTCAGCTGGAAAGCCAACGAAACCGAAGATATCACAGTTTCCGCATGTCAAACGCAATGTGGAGTGCTGAAAACACCAGGAAACGTGTTTTTCGCATTCAATAGCACGAATCAAGCGATTTCGAAGATTCTGCACACCTGTAAAAGCAGAATCATGAATTTATCACTGAAAATGCATATCTCAGCTGGAAACCCAAAGATACCAAAGATATCGCAGTTTTCGCATGTCAAACGCACTGTGGAGTTCTGAAAACACTAGGAAACGTGTTTTTCGCATTCAATAGCACGAAAACAGCGATTTCGGTGATTCTGCAAACTTGAAACTGCAGAATCATGAATTTATCACTGAAAATGCATATCTCAGCTGGAAAGCCAACGAAACCGAAGATATCACAGTTTCCGCATGTCAAACGCAATGTGGAGTGCTGAAAACACCAGGAAACGTGTTTTTCGCATTCAGTAGCACGAAAACAGCGATTTCTGTGATTCTGCACACTTGTAACAACGGGATCATGTAGATTATCACTGAAAATGCATATCTCAGCTGGAAAACCAACGAAACCGAAGATACCGCAGTTTCCGCATGTCAAACGCACTGTGGAGTGCTGAAACCACCAGAAAACGTGTTTCATGCATTCAATATCACGAAAACAGCGGTTTCGGTGATTCTACTCACTTGTAACAGCAGGATAATGAAGACTATCACTGACAATGCATATCTCAGCTGGAAACCCAACTATACCGAACATATTTCTGTTTCCGCATGTCAAACGCACTGCGGAGTGCTGAAAACACCAGGAAACGTGTTTTTCGCAATCAATAGCACGAAACCAGCGATTTCGGTGATTCTGCACACCTGTAAATGCAGAATCATGAGTTTATCACTGAAAATACATATCTCAGCTGGAAACCCAAAGATACCAAAGATATCGCAGTTTCCGCTTGTCAAACGCACTGTGGAGTTCTGAAAACACCAGAAAACGTGTTTTTCGTATTCAATAGCACGAAAACAGCGATTTCGGTGATTCTGCATACTTCACACAGAAGAATATCAAGGATTATCATAGATAATGCATGTCGCAGCTGGCAACCCCACGAAAACGAACATATCGCGGTTTCCGCAAATCAAACGTACTGTGGAGTGCTGAAAACACCAGGAAACGTGTTTTATGCATTCAATATCACGAAAACAGCGGTTTCGGTGATTCTGCACAGTTGTAACAGCAGGATAATGAAGATTATCACTGAAAATGCATATCTCAGCTGGAAACCCAACTATACCGAAGATATTTCTGTTTCCGCATGTCAAACGCACTGCGGAGTGCTGAAACCCGCAGGAAACGTGTTTTTCGCATTCAATAGCACGAAACCAGCGATTTCGGTGATTCTGCACACCTGTAAAAGCAGAATCATGAATTTATCACTGAAAATGCATATCTCAGCTGGAAACCCAAAGATACCAAAGATATCGCAGTTTCCGCATTTCAGACGCACTGTGGAGTGCTGAAAACACCAGGAAACGTGTTTTGCGCATTCAATAGCACGAAACCAGCGAGTTCGGTGATTCTGCACAGTTGTAACAGCAGGATAATGAAGATTATCACTGAAAATGCATATCTCAGCTGGAAACCCAACTATACCGAAGATATTTCTGTTTCCGCATGTCAAACGCACTGCGGAGTGCTGAAAACACCAGGAAACGTGTTGTTCGCATTCAATAGCACGAAAACAGCAATTTGGGTGTTTCTGCACACCTGTAACAGCAGAATCATGAATTTATCACAGAAAATGCATATCTCAGCTGGAAACCCAAAGATACCAAAGATATCGCTGCTTCCGCATGTCAAACGCACTGTGGAGTTCTGAAAACACCAGGAAACGAGTTTTTCGCATTCAGTAGCACGAAAACAGCGATTTCGGTGATTCTGCACATTTGTAACAACAGGATCATGTAGATTATCACTGAAAATGCATATCTCAGCTGGAAACCCAACGAAACCGAAGATACCACAGTTTCCGCATGTCAAACGCACTGTGGAGTGCTGAAAACACCAGGAAATGTGTTTTTCGCATTCAATAGCACGAAAACAGCGATTTCGGTGATTCTGCAAACTTGAAACTGCAGAATCATGAATTTATCACTGAAAATGCATATCTCAGCTGGAAAGCCAACGAAACCGAAGATATCACAGTTTCCGCATGTCAAACGCAATGTGGAGTGCTGAAAACACCAGGAAACGTGTTTTTCGCATTCAGTAGCACGAAAACAGTGATTTCGGTGATTCTGCACACTTGTAACAACGGGATCATGTAGATTATCACTGAAAATGCATATCTCAGCTGGAAACCCAAAGATACCAAAGATATCGCAGCTTCCGCATGTCAAACGCTCTGTGGAGTTCTGAAAACACCAGGAATCTTGTTTTTCGCATTCAGTAGCACGAAAACAGCGATTTCGGTGATTCTGCACACTTGTAACAACGGGATCATGTAGATTATCACTGAAAATGCATATCTCAGCTGGAAACCCAACGAAACCGAAGATACCGCAGTTTCCGCATGTCAAACGCACTGTGGAGTTCTGAAAACACCAGGAAATGTGTTTTTCGCATTCAATAGCACGAAAACAGCGATTTCGGTGATTCTGCACACTTGTAACAGCAGGATAATGAAGACTATCACTGACAATGCATATCTCAGCTGGAAACCCAACTATACCGAAGATATTTCTGTTTCCGCATGTCAAACGCACTGCGGAGTGCTGAAAACCGCAGGAAACGTGTTTTTCGCATTCAATAGCACGAAACCAGCGATTTCGGTGATTCTGCACACCTGTAAAAGCAGAATCATGAATTTATCACTGAAAATGCATATCTCAGCTGGAAACCCAAAGATACCAAAGATATCGCAGTTTCCGCATTTCAGACGCACTGTGGAGTGCTGAAAACACCAGGAAACGTGTTTTGCGCATTCAATAGCTCGAAACCAGCGAGTTCGGTGATTCTGCACAGTTGTAACAGCAGGATAATGAAGATTATCACTGAAAATGCATATCTCAGCTGGAAACCCAACTATACCGAAGATATTTCTGTTTCCGCATGTCAAACGCACTGCGGAGTGCTGAAAACACCAGGAAACGTGTTGTTCGCATTCAATAGCACGAAAACAGCAATTTGGGTGTTTCTGCACACCTGTAACAGCAGAATCATGAATTTATCACAGAAAATGCATATCTCAGCTGGAAACCCAAAGATACCAAAGATATCGCTGCTTCCGCATGTCAAACGCACTGTGGAGTTCTGAAAACACCAGGAAACGAGTTTTTCGCATTCAGTAGCACGAAAACAGCGATTTCGGTGATTCTGCACATTTGTAACAACAGGATCATGTAGATTATCACTGAAAATGCATATCTCAGCTGGAAACCCAACGAAACCGAAGATACCACAGTTTCCGCATGTCAAACGCACTGTGGAGTGCTGAAAACACCAGGAAATGTGTTTTTCGCATTCAATAGCACGAAAACAGCGATTTCGGTGATTCTGCAAACTTGAAACTGCAGAATCATGAATTTATCACTGAAAATGCATATCTCAGCTGGAAAGCCAACGAAACCGAAGATATCACAGTTTCCGCATGTCAAACGCAATGTGGAGTGCTGAAAACACCAGGAAACGTGTTTTTCGCATTCAATAGCACGAATCAAGCGATTTCGATGATTCTGCACACCTGTAAAAGCAGAATCATGAATTTATCACTGAAAATGCATATCTCAGCTGGAAACCCAAAGATACCAAAGATATCGCAGTTTCCGCATGTCAAACGCACTGTGGAGTTCTGGAAACACCAGGAAACGTGTTTTTCGCATTCAGTAGCACGAAAACAGCGATTTCTGTGATTCTGCACACTTGTAACAACGGGATCATGTAGATTATCACTGAAAATGCATATCTCAGCTGGAAAACCAACGAAACCGAAGATACCGCAGTTTCCGCATGCCAAACGCACAGTGGAGTGCTGAAAACTCCAGAAAACGTGTTTCATGCATTCAATATCACGAAAACAGCGGTTTCGGTGATTCTACTCACTTGTAACAGCAGGATAATGAAGACTATCACTGACAATGCATATCTCAGCTGGAAACCCAACTATACCGAACATATTTCTGTTTCCGCATGTCAAACGCACTGCGGAGTGCTGAAAACACCAGGAAACGTGTTTTTCGCAATCAATAGCACGAAACCAGCGATTTCGGTGATTCTGCACACCTGTAAATGCAGAATCATGAGTTTATCACTGAAAATACATATCTCAGCTGGAAACCCAAAGATACCAAAGATATCGCAGTTTCCGCCTGTCAAACGCACTGTGGAGTTCTGAAAACACCAGAAAACGTGTTTTTCGTATTCAATAGCACGAAAACAGCGATTTCGGTGATTCTGCATACTTCACACAGAAGAATATCAAGGATTATCATAGATAATGCATGTCGCAGCTGGCAACCCCACGAAAACGAACATATCGCGGTTTCCGCAAATCAAACGTACTGTGGAGTACTGAAAACACCAGGAAACGTGTTTTATGCATTCAATATCACGAAAACAGCGGTTTCGGTGATTCTGCACAGTTGTAACAGCAGGATAATGAAGATTATCACTGAAAATGCATATCTCAGCTGGAAACCCAATGATATCAAAGATATCGCAGCTTCCGCATGTCAAAAGCACTGTGGAGTTCTGAAAACATCAGGAAACGTGTTTTTCGCATTCAGTAGCACGAAAACAGTGATTTCGGTGATTCTGCACACTTGTAACAACGGGATCATGTAGATTATCACTGAAAATGCATATCTCAGCTGGAAACCCAAAGATACCAAAGATATCGCAGCTTCCGCATGTCAAACGCTCTGTGGAGTTCTGAAAACACCAGGAATCGTGTTTTTCGCATTCAGTAGCACGAAAACAGCGATTTCGGTGATTCTGCAAACTTGAAACTGCAGAATCATGAATTTATCACTGAAAATGCATATCTCAGCTGGAAACCCAACGAAACCGAAGATATCACAGTTTCCGCATGTCAAACGCAATGTGGAGTGCTGAAAACACCAGGAAACGTGTTTTTCGCATTCAATAGCACGAATCAAGCGATTTCGGTGATTCTGCACACTTGTAACAGCAGGATAATGAAGACTATCACTGACAATGCATATCTCAGCTGGAAACCCAACTATACCGAAGATATTTCTGTTTCCGCATGTCAAACGCACTGCGGAGTGCTGAAAACACCAGGAAACGTGTTTTTCGCATTCAATAGCACCATACCAGCGATTTCGGTGATTCTGCACACCTGTAAAAGCAGAATCATGAATTTATCACTGAAAATGCATATCTCAGCTGGAAACCCAAAGATACCAAAGATATCGCAGTTTCCGCATGTCAAACGCACTGTGGAGTTCTGGAAACACCAGGAAACGTGTTTTTCGCATTCAGTAGCACGAAAACAGCGATTTCTGTGATTCTGCACACTTGTAACAACGGGATCATGTAGATTATCACTGAAAATGCATATCTCAGCTGGAAAACCAACGAAACCGAAGATACCGCAGTTTCCGCATGTCAAACGCACTGTGGAGTGCTGAAAACACCAGAAAACGTGTTTCATGCATTCAATATCACGAAAACAGCGGTTTCGGTGATTCTACTCACTTGTAACAGCAGGATAATGAAGACTATCACTGACAATGCATATCTCAGCTGGAAACCCAACTATACCGAACATATTTCTGTTTCCGCATGTCAAACGCACTGCGGAGTGCTGAAATCACCAGGAAACGTGTTTTTCGCAATCAATAGCACGAAACCAGCGATTTCGGTGATTCTGCACACCTGTAACAGCAGAATCATGAGTTTATCACTGAAAATACATATCTCAGCTGGAAACCCAAAGATACCAAAGATATCGCAGTTTCCGCTTGTCAAACGCACTGTGGAGTTCTGAAAACACCAGAAAACGTGTTTTTCGTATTCAATAGCACGAAAACAGCGATTTCGGTGATTCTGCATACTTCACACAGAGGAATATCAAGGATTATCATAGATAATGCATGTCGCAGCTGGCAACCCCACGAAAACGAACATATCGCGGTTTCCGCAAATCAAACGTACTGTGGAGTGCTGAAAACACCAGGAAACGTGTTTTATGCATTCAATATCACGAAAACAGCGGTTTCGGTGATTCTGCACAGTTGTAACAGCAGGATAATGAAGATTATCACTGAAAATGCATATCTCAGCTGGAAACCCAATGATATCAAAGATATCGCAGCTTCCGCATGTCAAAAGCACTGTGGAGTTCTGAAAACATCAGGAAACGTGTTTTTCGCATTCAGTGGCACGAAAACAGTGATTTCGGTGATTCTGCACACTTGTAACAACGGGATCATGAAGATTATCACTGAAAATGCATATCTCAGCTGGAAACCCAAAGATACCAAAGATATCGCAGCTTCCGCATGTCAAACGCTCTGTGGAGTTCTGAAAACACCAGGAATCGTGTTTTTCGCATTCAGTAGCACGAAAACAGCGATTTCGGTGATTCTGCACACTTGTAACAACGGGATCATGTAGATTATCACTGAAAATGCATATCTCAGCTGGAAACCCAACGAAACCGAAGATACCACAGTTTCCGCATGTCAAAAGCACTGTGGAGTTCTGAAAACACCAGGAAATGTGTTTTTCGCATTCAATAGCACGAAAACAGCGATTTCGGTGATTCTGCACACTTGTAACAGCAGAATCATGAATTTATCACAGAAACTGCATATCTCAGCTGGAAACCCAACTATACCGAACATATTTCTGTTTCCGCATGTCAAACGCACTGCGGAGTGCTGAAAACACCAGGAAACGTGTTGTTCGCAATCAATAGCACGAAACCAGCGATTTCGGTGATTCTGCACACCTGTAAAAGCAGAATCATGAATTTATCACTGAAAATGCATATCGCAGCTGGAAACCCAAAGATACCAAAGATATCGCAGTTTTCGCATGTCAAACGCACTGTGGAGTTCTGAAAACACTAGGAAACGTGTTTTTCGCATTCAATAGCACGAAAACAGCGATTTTGGTGATTCTGCAAACTTGAAACTGCAGAATCATGAATTTATCACTGAAAATGCATATCTCAGCTGGAAACCCAACGAAACCGAAGATATCACAGTTTCCGCATGTCAAACGCAATGTGGAGTGCTGAAAACACCAGGAAACGTGTTTTTCGCATTCAATAGCACGAATCAAGCGATTTCGATGATTCTGCACACCTGTAAAAGCAGAATCATGAATTTATCACTGAAAATGCATATCTCAGCTGGAAACCCAAAGATACCAAAGATATCGCAGTTTCCGCATGTCAAACGCACTGTGGAGTTCTGGAAACACCAGGAAACGTGTTTTTCGCATTCAGTAGCACGAAAACAGCGGTTTCGGTGATTCTGCTCACTTGTAACAGCAGGATAATGAAGACTATCACTGACAATGCATATCTCAGCTGGAAACCCAACTATACCGAAGATATTTCTGTTTCCGCATGTCAAACGCACTGCGGAGTGCTGAAAACACCAGGAAACGTGTTTTTCGCATTCAATAGCACGATACCAGCGATTTCGGTGATTCTGCACACCTGTAAAAGCAGAATCATGAATTTATCACTGAAAATGAATATCTCAGCTGGAAACCCAAAGATACCAAAGATATCGCAGTTTTCGCATGTCAAACGCACTGTGGAGTTCTGAAAACACTAGGAAACGTGTTTTTCGCATTCAATAGCACGAAAACAGCGATTTCGGTGATTCTGCAAACTTGAAACTGCAGAATCATGAATTTATCACTGAAAATGCATATCTCAGCTGGAAACCCCACGAAAACGAAGATATCACAGTTTCCGCATGTCAAACGCAATGTGGAGTGCTGAAAACACCAGGAAACGTGTTTTTCGCTTTCAATAGCACGAATCAAGCGATTTCGATGATTCTGCACACCTGTAAAAGCAGAATCATGAATTTATCACTGAAAATGCATATCTCAGCTGGAAACCCAAAGATACCAAAGATATCGCAGTTTCCGCATGTCAAACGCACTGTGGAGTTCTGGAAACACCAGGAAACGTGTTTTTCGCATTCAGTAGCACGAAAGCAGCGATTTCGGTGATTCTGCACACTTGTAACAACGGGATCAGGTAGATTATCACTGAAAATGCATATCTCAGCTGGAAAACCAACGAAACCGAAGATACCGCAGTTTCCGCATGTCAAACGCACTGTGGAGTGCTGAAAACACCAGAAAACGTGTTTCATGCATTCAATATCACGAAAACAGCGGTTTCGGTGATTCTGCTCACTTGTAACATCAGGATAATGAAGACTATCACTGACAATGCATATCTCAGCTGGAAACCCAACTATACCGAACATATTTCTGTTTCCGCATGTCAAACGCACTGCGGAGTGCTGAAAACACCAGGAAACGTGTTGTTCGCAATCAATAGCACGAAACCAGCGATTTCGGTGATTCTGCACACCTGTAAAAGCAGAATCATGAGTTTATCACTGAAAATGCATATCTCAGCTGGAAACCCAAAGATACCAAAGATATCGCAGTTTCCGCTTGTCAAACGCACTGTGGAGTTCTGAAAACACCCGGAAACGTGTTTTTCGCATTCAGTAGCACGAAAACAGCGATTTCGGTGATTCTGCACACCTGTAAAAGCAGAATCATGAGTTTATCACTGAAAATGCATATCTCAGCTGGAAACCCAAAGATACCAAAGATATCGCAGTTTCCGCTTGTCAAACGCACTGTGGAGTTCTGAAAACACCCGGAAACGTGTTTTTCGCATTCAGTAGCACGAAAACAGCGATTTCGGTGGTTCTGCACACCTGTAAAAGCAGAATCATGAATTTATCACTGAAAATGCGTATCTCAGCTCGAAACCCAACGAAACCGAAGATATCGCAGTTTCCGCATGTCAAACGCACTGTCGTTTGCTGAAAACACCAGAAAACGTGTTTTTCGTATTCAATAGCACGAAAACAGCGATTTCGGTGATTCTGCATACTTCTCACAGAAGAATATCCAGGATTATCATAGATAATGCATGTCGCAGCTGGCAACCCCACGAAAACGAACATATCGCGGTTTCCGCAAATCAAACGTACTGTGGAGTGCTGAAAACACCAGGAAACGTGTTTTATGCATTCAATATCACGAAAACAGCGGTTTCGGTGATTCTGCACAGTTGTAACAGCAGGATAATGAAGATTATCACTGAAAGTGCATATCTCAGCTGGAAACCCAACTATACCGAAGATATTTCTGTTTCCGCATGTCAAACGCACTGCGGAGTGCTGAAAACACCAGGAAACGTGTTGTTCGCATTCAATATCACGAAAACAGCAATTTGGGTGTTTCTGCACACCTGTAACAGCATAATCATGAATTTATCACAGAAAATGCATATCTCAGCTGGAAACCCAAAGATACCAAAGATATCGCTGCTTACGCATGTCAAACGCACTGTGGAGTTCTGAAAACACCAGGAAACGTGTTTTTCGCATTCAGTAGCACGAAAACAGCGATTTCGGTGATTCTGCACATTTGTAACAACGGGATCATGTAGATTATCACTGAAAATGCATTTCTCAGCAGGAAACCCAACGAAACCGAAGATACCACAGTTTCCGCATGTCAAACGCACTGTGGAGTTCTGAAAACACCAGGAAATGTGTTTTTCGCATTCAATAGCACGAAAACAGCGATTTCGGTGATTCTGCACACTTGTAACAGCAGAATCATGAATTTATCACTGAAACTGCATATCTCTGCTGGAAACCCAAAGATACCAAAGATATCGCTGCTTCCGCATGTCAAACGCACTGTGGAGTTCTGAAAACACCAGGAAACGTGTTTTTCGCATTCAGTAGCACGAAGCCAGCGATTTCGGTGGTTCTCCACACCTGTAAAAGCAGAATCATGAATTTATCACTGAAAATGCAGATCTCAGCTGGAAACCCAAAGATACCAAAGATATCGCAGTTTCCGCATGTCAAACGCACTGCGGAGTTCTGAAAACACCAGGAAACGTGTTTTTCGCATTCAGTAGCACGAAAACAGCGATTTCGGTGAATCTGCACACTTGTAACAACGGGATCATGTAGATCCTCACTGAAAATGCATATCTCAGCTGGAAACCCAACGAAACCGAAGATATCGCAGTTTCCGCATGTCAAACGCACTGTGGAGTGCTGAAAACACCAGAAAACGTGTTTTATGCATTCAATACCACGAAAACAGCGGTTTCGGTGATTCTGCTCACTTGTAACAGCAGGATAATGAAGACTATCATTGACAATGCATATCTCAGCTGGACACTCAACTATACCGAAGATATTTCTGTTTCTGCATGTCAAACGCACTGCCGAGTGCTGAAAACACCAGGAAACGTGTTTTTCGCATTCAGTAGCACGATACCAGCGATTTCGGTGATTCTGCACACCTGTAAAAGCAGAATCATGAATTTATCACATGAAAATGCATATCTCAGCTGGAAACCCAAAGATACCAAAGATATCGCAGCTTCCGCTTGTCAAACGCACTGTGGATTTCTGAAAACACCAGGAAACGTGTTTTTCACATTCAGTAGCACGAAAACAGCGATTTCGGTGATTCTGCACACTTGTAACAACGGGATCATGTAGATTATCACTGAAAATGCATATCTCAGCTGGAAACCCAACGAAACCGAAGATATCGCAGTTTCCGCATGTCAAACGCACTGTCGAGTGCTGAAAACACCAGAAAACGTGTTTTTCGCATTCAATAGCACGAAAACAGCGATTTCGGTGATTCTGCACACTTGTAACGACGGGATCATGTAGATTATCACTGAAAATGCATATCTCAGCTGGAAACCCAACTATACCGACGATACTTCTGTTTCCGCATGTCAAACGCACTGCGGAGTGCTGAAAACACCAGGAAACGTGTTTTTCGCATTCAGTAGCACGAAAACAGCGATTTCGGTGATTCTGCACACTTGTAACAGCAGGATAATGAAGATTATCAGTGAAAATGCATATCTCAGCTGGAAACCCAACTATACCGAAGATATTTCTGTTTCCGCATGTCAAACGCACTGCGGAGTGCTGAAAACACCAGGAAACGTGTTTTTCCCATTCAATAGCACGACATCAGCGATCTCGGTGATTCTGCACACTTGTCACTGAAGACTCTCGAAGATTATCACTGAAAATGCATATCTCAGCTGGAAACCAAAAGATACCAAAGATATCGCAGCTTCCGCATGTCAAACGCACTGTGGAGTTCTGAAAACACCTGGAAACGTGTTTTATGCATTCAATATCACGAAAACAGCGGTTTCGGTGATTCTGCACACTTGTAACAGCAGGATAATGAAGATTATCACTGAAAATGCATATCTCAGCTGGAAAGCCAACTATACCGAAGATATCGCAGCTTCCGCATGTCAAACGCACTGTGGAGTTCCGAAAACACCAGGAAACGTGTTTTTCGCATTCAATAGCACGAAAACAGCGATTTCGGTGATTCTGCAAACTTGAAACTGCAGAATCATGAATTTATCACTGAATATGCATATCTCAGCTGGAAACCCAACGAAACCGAAGATATCACAGTTTCCGCATGTCAAACGCAATGTGGAGTGCTGAAAACACCAGGAAACGTGTTTTTCGCATTCAATAGCACGAATCAAGCGATTTCGATGATTCTGCACACCTGTAAAAGCAGAATCATGAATTTATCACTGAAAATGCATATCTCAGCTGGAAACCCAAAGATACCAAAGATATCGCAGTTTCCGCATGTCAAACGCACTGTGGAGTTCTGGAAACACCAGGAAACGTGTTTTTCGCATTCAGTAGCACGAAAACAGCGATTTCGGTGATTCTGCTCACTTGTAACATCAGGATAATGAAGACTATCACTGACAATGCATATCTCAGCTGGAAACCCAACTATACCGAACATATTTCTGTTTCCGCATGTCAAACGCACTGCGGAGTGCTGAAAACACCAGGAAACGTGTTGTTCGCAATCAATAGCACGAAACCAGCGATTTCGGTGATTCTGCACACCTGTAAAAGCAGAATCATGAGTTTATCACTGAAAATGCATATCTCAGCTGGAAACCCAAAGATACCAAAGATATCGCAGTTTCCGCTTGTCAAACGCACTGTGGAGTTCTGAAAACACCCGGAAACGTGTTTTTCGCATTCAGTAGCACGAAAACAGCGATTTCGGTGATTCTGCACACCTGTAAAAGCAGAATCATGAGTTTATCACTGAAAATGCATATCTCAGCTGGAAACCCAAAGATACCAAAGATATCGCAGTTTCCGCTTGTCAAACGCACTGTGGAGTTCTGAAAACACCCGGAAACGTGTTTTTCGCATTCAGTAGCACGAAAACAGCGATTTCGGTGGTTCTGCACACCTGTAAAAGCAGAATCATGAATTTATCACTGAAAATGCGTATCTCAGCTCGAAACCCAACGAAACCGAAGATATCGCAGTTTCCGCATGTCAAACGCACTGTCGTTTGCTGAAAACACCAGAAAACGTGTTTTTCGTATTCAATAGCACGAAAACAGCGATTTCGGTGATTCTGCATACTTCTCACAGAAGAATATCCAGGATTATCATAGATAATGCATGTCGCAGCTGGCAACCCCACGAAAACGAACATATCGCGGTTTCCGCAAATCAAACGTACTGTGGAGTGCTGAAAACACCAGGAAACGTGTTTTATGCATTCAATATCACGAAAACAGCGGTTTCGGTGATTCTGCACAGTTGTAACAGCAGGATAATGAAGATTATCACTGAAAATGCATA
This sequence comes from Anthophora plumipes, assembly GCA_951804975.1. Classification (NCBI taxonomy): domain Eukaryota; kingdom Metazoa; phylum Arthropoda; class Insecta; order Hymenoptera; family Apidae; genus Anthophora; species Anthophora plumipes. The sequence continues at coordinate 273,058 of CATORF010000581.1, read as the reverse complement.
TCTCAGCTGGAAACCCAATGATATCAAAGATATCGCAGCTTCCGCATGTCAAAAGCACTGTGGAGTTCTGAAAACACCAGGAAACGTGTTTTTCGCATTCAGTAGCACGAAAACAGCGATTTCGGTGATTCTGCACACTTGTAACAGCAGAATCATGAATTTATCACTGAAACTGCATATCTCAGCTGGAAACCCAGCGAAACCGAAGATATCGCAGTTTCTGCATGTCAAACGCACTGTGGAGTGCTGAAAACACCAGAAAACGTGTTTTATGCATTCAATATCACGAAAACAGTGGTTTCGCAGATTCTGCACAGTTGTAACAGCAGGATAATGAAGATTATCACTGAAAATGCATATCTCAGCTGGAAACCCAACGAAACCGAAGATATCGCAGTTTCCGCATGTCAAACGCACTGCGGAGTGCAGAAAACACCAGGAAACGTGTTTTTCGCATTCAATAGCACGAAAACAGCGATTTCGGTGATTCTGCACACTTGTAACAGCAGAATCATGAATTTATCACTGAAACTGCATATCTCAGCTGGAAACCCAACGAAACCGAAGATATCGCAGCTTCCGCTTGTCAAACGCACTGTGGATTTCTGAAAACACCAGGAAACGTGTTTTTCACATTCAGTAGCACGAAAACAGCGATTTCGGTGATTCTGCACACTTGTAACAACGGGATCATGTAGATTATCACTGAAAATGCATATCTCAGCTGGAAACCCAACGAAACCGAAGATACCACAGTTTCCGCATGTCAAACGCACTGTGGAGTTCTGAAAACACCAGGAAATGTGTTTTTCGCATTCAATAGCACGAAAACAGCGATTTCGGTGATTCTGCACACTTGTAACAGCAGAATCATGAATTTATCACTGAAACTGCATATCTCAGCTGGAAACCCAACGAAACCGAAGATATCGCAGCTTCCGCTTGTCAAACGCACTGTGGATTTCTGAAAACACCAGGAAACGTGTTTTTCACATTCAGTAGCACGAAAACAGCGATTTCGGTGATTCTGCACACTTGTAACAACGGGATCATGTAGATTATCACTGAAAATGCATATCTCAGCTGGAAACCCAACGAAACCGAAGATATCGCAGTTTCCGCATGTCAAACGCACTGTCGAGTGCTGAAAACACCAGAAAACGTGTTTTTCGCATTCAATAGCACGAAAACAGCGATTTCGGTGATTCTGCACACTTGTAACAGCAGGATAATAAAGATTATCACTGAAAATGCTTATCTCAGCAGGAAACCCAACTATACCGAAGATATTTCTGTTTCCGGATGTCAAACGCACTGCGGAGTGCTGAAAACACCAGGAAACGTGTTTTTCGCATTCAGTAGCACGAAAACAGCGATTTCGGTGATTCTGCACACTTGTAACAACGGGATCATGTAGATTATCACTGAAAATGCATATCTCAGCTGGAAACCCAACGAAAGCGAAGATATCGCAGTTTCCGCATGTCAAACGCACTGTGGAGTGCTGAAAACACCAGAAAACGTGTTTTATGCATTCAATATCACGAAAACAGCGGTATCGGTGATTCTGCACACTTGTAACAGCAGGATAATGAAGATTATCACTGAAAATGCATATCTCAGCTGGAAAGCCAACTATACCGAAGATATCGCAGCTTCCGCATGTCAAACGCACTGTGGAGTTCCGAAAACACCACGAAACGTGTTTTTCGCATTCAGTAGCACGAAAACAGCGATTTCGGTGATTCTGCACACTTGTAACAACGTGATCATGAATTTATCACTGAAAATGCATATCTCAGTTGGAAACCCAACGAAACCGTAGATATCGCGGTTTCCGCATGTCAAACGCACTGTCGAGTGCTGAAAACACCAGGAAACGTGTTTTTCGCATTCAATAGCACGAAGCCAGCGATTTCGGTGATTGTGCACAGCTGTAAAAGCAGAATCATGAATTTATCACTGAAATTGCATATCTCAGCTGGAAACCCAACGAAACCGAAGATATCGCAGTTTCCGCATGTCAAACGCACTGTGGAGAGCTGAAAACACCAGAAAACGTGTTTTATGCATTCAATATCACGAAAACAGCGGTTTCGGTGATTCTGCACACTTGTAACAGCAGGATAACGAAGATTATCACTGAAAATGCATATCTCAGCTGGAAACCCAACGAAACCGAAGATATCGCAGTTTCCGCATGTCAAACGCACTGTGGAGTGCTGAAAACACCAGAAAACGTGTTTTATGCATTCAATACCACGAAAACAGCGGTTTCGGTGATTCTGCTCACTTGTAACAGCAGGATAATGAAGACTATCTTTGACAATGCATATCTCAGCTGGAAACTCAACTATACCGAAGATATTTCTGTTTCTGCATGTCAAACGCACTGCGGAGTGCTGAAAACACCAAGAAACGTGTTTTTCGCATTCAGTAGCACGAAACCAGCGATTTCGATGATTCTGCTCACCTGTAAAAGCAGAATCATGAATTTATCACTGAAAACGCATATCTCAGCTGGAAACCCAAAGATACCAAAAATATCGCGGTTTCGGCATGTCAAACGCACTGTCGAGTGCTGAAAACACCTGGAAACGTGTTTTTCGCATTCAATAGCACGAAGCCAGCGATTTCGGTGATTGTGCACACCTGTAAAAGCAGAATCATGAATTTTTCACTGAAAATGCATATCTCAGCTGGAAACCCAAAGATACCAATGATATCGCAGTTTCCGCATGTCAGTCGCACTGTGGAGTTCTGAAAACACCAGGAAACGTGTTTTTCGCATTCAGTAGCACGAAAAAAGCGATTTCGGTGATTCTGCACACTTGTAACCGCAGGATAACGAAGATTATCATTGAAAATGCATATCTCAGCTGGAAACCCAACGGAACCGAAGATATCACAGTTTCCGCATGTCAAACGCACTGTGGAGTGCTGAAAACACCAGGAAACGTGTTTTTCGCATTCAATAGCACGAAAACAGCGATTTGGGTGTTTCTGCACACCTGTAACAGCAGAATCATGAATTTATCACTGAAAATGCATATCTCAGCTGGAAACCCAACGAAACCGTAGGTATCGCGTTTTCCGCATGTCAAACGCACTGTCGAGTGCTGAAAACACCAGGAAACGTGTTTTTCGCATTCAATAGAACGAAACCAGCGATTTCGGTGATTCTGCACACCTGTAAAAGCAGAATCATGAATTTATCACTGAAAATGCATATCTCAGCTGGAAACCCAAAGATACCAAAGATATCGCAGTTTCCGCATGTCAAACGCACTGTGGAGTTCTGAAAACACCAAGAAACGTGTTTTTCGCATTTAATAGCACGAAAACAGCGATTTCGGTGATTCTGCACACTTGTAACCGCAGGATAATGAAGATTATCACTGAAAATGCATATCTCAGCTGGAAACGCAACGAAACCGAAGATATCACAGTTTCCGCATGTCAAACGCACTGTGGAGTGCTGAAAACACCAGGAAACGTGCTTTTCGCATTCAATAGCACGAAAACAGCGATTTCGGTGATTCTGCATACTTCTCACAGAAGAATATCCAGGATTATCATAGATAATGCATGTCGCAGCTGGCAACCCCACGAAAACGAACATATCGCGGTTTCCGCAAATCAAACGTACTGTGGAGTGCTGAAAACACCAGGAAACGTGTTTTATGCATTCAATATCACGAAAACAGCGGTTTCGGTGATTCTGCACAGTTGTAACAGCAGGATAATGAAGATTATCACTGAAAATGCATATCTCACCTGGAAACCCAATGATATCAAAGATATCGCAGCTTCCGCATGTCAAAAGCACTGTGGAGTTCTGAAAACACCAGGAAACGTGTTTTTCGCATTCAGTAGCACGAAAACAGCGATTTCGGTGATTCTGCACACTTGTAACAGCAGAATCATGAATTTATCACTGAAACTGCATATCTCAGCTGGAAACCCAACGAAACCGAAGATATCGCAGTTTCTGCATGTCAAACGCACTGTGGAGTGCTGAAAACACCAGAAAACGTGTTTTATGCATTCAATATCACGAAAACAGTGGTTTCGGAGATTCTGCACAGTTGTAACAGCAGGATAATGAAGATTATCACTGAAAATGCATATCTCAGCTGGAAACCCAACTATACCGAAGATATTTCTGTTTCCGCATGTCAAACGCACTGCGGAGTGCAGAAAACACCAGGAAACGTGTTTTTCGCATTCAATAGCACGAAAACAGCGATTTCGGTGATTCTGCACACTTGTAACAGCAGAATCATGAATTTATCACTGAAACTGCATATCTCAGCTGGAAACCCAACGAAACCGAAGATATCGCAGCTTCCGCTTGTCAAACGCACTGTGGATTTCTGAAAACACCAGGAAACGTGTTTTTCACATTCAGTAGCACGAAAACAGCGATTTCGGTGATTCTGCACACTTGTAACAACGGGATCATGTAGATTATCACTGAAAATGCATATCTCAGCTGGAAACCCAACGAAACCGAAGATACCACAGTTTCCGCATGTCAAACGCACTGTGGAGTTCTGAAAACACCAGGGAATGTGTTTTTCGCATTCAATAGCACGAAAACAGCGATTTCGGTGATTCTGCACACTTGTAACAGCAGAATCATGAATTTATCACTGAAACTGCATATCTCAGCTGGAAACCCAACGAAACCGAAGATATCGCAGCTTCCGCTTGTCAAACGCACTGTGGATTTCTGAAAACACCAGGAAACGTGTTTTTCACATTCAGTAGCACGAAAACAGCGATTTCGGTGATTCTGCACACTTGTAACAACGGGATCATGTAGATTATCACTGAAAATGCATATCTCAGCTGGAAACCCAACGAAACCGAAGATATCGCAGTTTCCGCATGTCAAACGCACTGTCGAGTGCTGAAAACACCAGAAAACGTGTTTTTCGCATTCAATAGCACGAAAACAGCGATTTCGGTGATTCTGCACACTTGTAACGACGGGATCAAGTAGATTATCACTGAAAATGCATATCTCAGCTGGAAACCCAACGAAACCGAAGATACCACAGTTTCCGCATGTCAAACGCACTGTCGAGTGCTGACAACAGCAGGAAACGTGTTTTTCGTATTCAATAGCACGAAAACAACGATTTCGGTGATTCTGCATACTTCTCACAGAAGAATATCCAAGATTATCATAGATAATGCATGTCGCAGCTGGCAACCCCACGAAAACGGAGATATCGCGGTTTCCGCAAATCAAACGCACTGTGGAGTGCTGAAAACACCAGGAAACGTGTTTTATGCATTCAATATCACGAAAACAGCGGTTTCGGTGATTCTGCACAGTTGTAACAGCAGGATAATGAAGGTTATCACTGAAAATGCATATCTCAGCTGGAAACCCAACTATACCGAAGATATTTCTGTTTCCGCATGTCAAACGCACTGCAGAGTGCTGAAAACACCAGGAAACGTGTTTTTCGCATTCAATAGCACGAAACCAGCGATTTCGGTGATTCTGCTCACCTGTAAAAGCAGAATCATGAATTTATCACTGAAAACGCATATCTCAGCTGGAAACCCAAAGATACCAAAAATATCGCAGTTTCCGCATGTCAAACGCACTGTGGAGTTCTGAAAACACCAGGAAACGTGTTTTTCGCATTCAATAGCACGAAAACAGCGATTTCGGTGATTCTGCACACTTGTAACAGCAGGATAATAAAGATTATCACTGAAAATGCTTATCTCAGCAGGAAACCCAACTATACCGAACATATTTCTGTTTCCGGATGTCAAACGCACTGCGGAGTGCTGAAAACACCAGGAAACGTGTTTTTCGCATTCAGTAGCACGAAAACAGCGATTTCGGTGATTCTGCACACTTGTAACAACGGGATCATGTAGATTATCACTGAAAATGCATATCTCAGCTGGAAACCCAACGAAAGCGAAGATATCGCAGTTTCCGCATGTCAAACGCACTGTGGAGTGCTGAAAACACCAGAAAACGTGTTTTATGCATTCAATATCACGAAAACAGCGGTATCGGTGATTCTGCACACTTGTAACAGCAGGATAATGAAGATTATCACTGAAAATGCATATCTCAGCTGGAAAGCCAACTATACCGAAGATATCGCAGCTTCCGCATGTCAAACGCACTGTGGAGTTCCGAAAACACCACGAAACGTGTTTTTCGCATTCAGTAGCACGAAAACAGCGATTTCGGTGATTCTGCAATCTTGTAACAACGGGATAATGAAGATTATCACTGAAAATGCATATCTCAGCTGGAAAGCCAACTATACCGAAGATATCGCAGCTTCCGCATGTCAAACGCACTGTGGAGTTCTGAAAACACCAGGAAACGTGTTTTTCGCATTCAGTAGCACGAAAACAGCGATTTCGGTGATTCTGCACACTTGTAACAACGTGATCATGAATTTATCACTGAAAATGCATATCTCAGTTGGAAACCCAACGAAACCGTAGATATCGCGGTTTCCGCATGTCAAACGCACTGTCGAGTGCTGAAATCACCAGGAAACGTGTTTTTCGCATTCAATAGCACGAAGCCAGCGATTTCGGTGATTGTGCACACCTGTAAAAGCAGAATCATGAATTTATCACTGAAATTGCATATCTCAGCTGGAAACCCAATGAAACCGAAGATATCGCAGTTTCCGCATGTCAAACGCACTGTGGAGAGCTGAAAACACCAGAAAACGTGTTTTATGCATTCAATATCACGAAAACAGCGGTTTCGGTGATTCTGCACACTTGTAACAGCAGGATAACGAAGATTATCACTGAAAATGCATATCTCAGCTGGAAACCCAACGAAAGCGAAGATATCGCAGTTTCCGCATGTCAAACGCACTGTGGAGTGCTGAAAACACCAGAAAACGTGTTTTATGCATTCAATACCACGAAAACAGCGGTTTCGGTGATTCTGCTCACTAGTAACAGCAGGATAATGAAGACTATCATTGACAATGCATATCTCAGCTGGAAACTCAACTATACCGAAGATATCGCAGTTTCCGCATGTCAAACGCACTGTGGAGTGCTGAAAACACCAGAAAACGTGTTTTATGCATTCAATACCACGAAAACAGCGGTTTCGGTGAATCTGCTCACTTGTAACAGCAGGATAATGAAGACTATCATTGACAATGCATATCTCAGCTGGAAACTAAACTATACCGAAGATATTTCTGTTTCTGCATGTCAAACGCACTGCGGAGTGCTGAAAACACCAAGAAACGTGTTTTTCGCATTCAGTAGCACGAAACCAGCGATTTCGGTGATTCTGCACACCTGTAAAAGCAGAATCATGAATTTATCACTGAAAATGCATATCTCAGCTGGAAACCCAACGAAACCGAAGATATCGCGGTTTCCGCATGTCAAACGCACTGTCGAGTGCTGAAAACACCTGGAAACATGTTTTTCGCATTCAATAGCACGAAGCCAGCGATTTCGGTGATTGTGCACACCTGTAAAAGCAGAATCATGAATTTTTCACTGAAAATGCATATCTCAGCTGGAAACCCAAAGATACCAAAGATATCGCAGTTTCCGCATGTCAAAAGCACTGTGGAGATCTGAAAACACCAAGAAACGTGTTTTTCGCATTCAGTAGCACGAAAACAGCGATTTCGGTGATTCTGCACACCTGTAAAAGCAGAATCATGAATTTATCACTGAAAATGCATATCTCAGCTGGAAACCCAACTATACCGAAGATATTTCTGTTTCCGCATGTCAAACGCACTGTGGAGTTCTGAAAACACCAGGAAACGTGTTTTTCGCATTCAATAGCACGAAAACAGCGATTTCGGTGATTCTGCACACTTGTAACAGCAGGATAATAAAGATTATCACTGAAAATGCTTATCTCAGCAGGAAACCCAACTATACCGAACATATTTCTGTTTCCGGATGTCAAACGCACTGCGGAGTGCTGAAAACACCAGGAAACGTGTTTTTCGCATTCAGTAGCACGAAAACAGCGATTTCGGTGATTCTGCACACTTGTAACAACGGGATCATGTAGATTATCACTGAAAATGCATATCTCAGCTGGAAACCCAACGAAAGCGAAGATATCGCAGTTTCCGCATGTCAAACGCACTGTGGAGTTCTGAAAACACCAGAAAACGTGTTTTATGCATTCAATATCACGAAAACAGCGGTATCGGTGATTCTGCACCCTTGTAACAGCAGGATAATGAAGATTATCACTGAAAATGCATATCTCAGCTGGAAAGCCAACTATACCGAAGATATCGCAGCTTCCGCATGTCAAACGCACTGTGGAGTTCCGAAAACACCACGAAACGTGTTTTTCGCATTCAGTAGCACGAAAACAGCGATTTCGGTGATTCTGCAATCTTGTAACAACGGGATAATGAAGATTATCACTGAAAATGCATATCTCAGCTGGAAAGCCAACTATACCGAAGATATCGCAGCTTCCGCATGTCAAACGCACTGTGGAGTTCTGAAAACACCAGGAAACGTGTTTTTCGCATTCAGTAGCACGAAAACAGCGATTTCGGTGATTCTGCACACTTGTAACAACGTGATCATGAATTTATCACTGAAAATGCATATCTCAGTTGGAAACCCAACGAAACCGTAGATATCGCGGTTTCCGCATGTCAAACGCACTGTCGAGTGCTGAAAACACCAGGAAACGTGTTTTTCGCATTCAATAGCACGAAGCCAGCGATTTCGGTGATTGTGCACACCTGTAAAAGCAGAATCATGAATTTATCACTGAAATTGCATATCTCAGCTGGAAACCCAACGAAACCGAAGATATCGCAGTTTCCGCATGTCAAACGCACTGTGGAGAGCTGAAAACACCAGAAAACGTGTTTTATGCATTCAATATCACGAAAACAGCGGTTTCGGTGATTGTGCACACCTGTAAAAGCAGAATCATGAATTTATCACTGAAATTGCATATCTCAGCTGGAAACGCAACGAAACCGAAGATATCGCAGTTTCCGCATGTCAAACGCACTGTGGAGAGCTGAAAACACCAGAAAACGTGTTTTATGCATTCAATATCACGAAAACAGCGGTTTCGGTGATTCTGCACACTTGTAACAGCAGGATAACGAAGATTATCACTGAAAATGCATATCTCAGCTGGAAACCCAACGAAACCGAAGATATCGCAGTTTCCGCATGTCAAACGCACTGTGGAGTGCTGAAAACACCAGAAAACGTGTTTTATGCATTCAATACCACGAAAACAGCGGTTTCGGTGATTCTGCACACCTGTAAAAGCAGAATCATGAATTTATCACTGAAAATGCATATCTCAGCTGGAAACCCAACGAAACCGAAGATATCGCGGTTTCCGCATGTCAAACGCACTGTCGAGTGCTGAAAACACCTGGAAACGTGTTTTTCGCATTCAATAGCACGAAGCCAGCGATTTCGGTGATTGTGCACACCTGTAAAAGCAGAATCATGAATTTTTCACTGAAAATGCATATCTCAGCTGGAAACCCAAAGATACCAAAGATATCGCAGTTTCCGCATGTCAAAAGCACTGTGGAGATCTGAAAACACCAAGAAACGTGTTTTTCGCATTCAGTAGCACGAAAACAGCGATTTCGGTGATTCTGCACACTTGTAACAACGGGATCATGTAGATTCTCACTGAAAATGCACATCTCAACTGGAAACCCAACGAAACCGAAGATATCGCAGTTTCCGCATGTCAAACGCACTGTCGAGTGCTGAAAACACCTGGAAACGTGTTTTTCGCATTCAATAGCACGAAGCCAGCGATTTCGGTGATTGTGCACACCTGTAAAAGCAGAATCATGAATTTTTCACTGAAAATGCATATCTCAGCTGGAAACCCAAAGATACCAAAGATATCGCAGTTTCCGCATGTCAAAAGCACTGTGGAGATCTGAAAACACCAAGAAACGTGTTTTTCGCATTCAGTAGCACGAAAACAGCGATTTCGGTGATTCTGCACACTTGTAACAACGGGATCATGTAGATTATCACTGAAAATGCACATCTCAACTGGAAACCCAACGAAACCGAAGATATCGCAGTTTCCGCATGTCAAACGCACTGTGGAGTGCTGAAAACACCAGAAAACGTGTTTTATGCATTCAATACCACGAAAACATCGGTTTCGGTGATTCTGCTCACTTGTAACAGCAGGATAATGAAGACTATCATTGACAATGCATATCTCAGCTGGAAACTAAACTATACCGAAGATATTTCTGTTTCTGCATGTCAAACGCACTGCGGAGTGCTGAAAACACCAAGAAACGTGTTTTTCGCATTCAGTAGCACGAAAACAGCGATTTCGGTGATTCTGCACACTTGTAACAACGTGATCATGAATTTATCACTGAAAATGCATATCTCAGCTGGAAACCCAACTATACCGAAGATATTTCTGTTTCCGCATGTCAAACGCACTGCGGAGTGCTGAAAACACCAGGAAACGTGTTTTTCCAATTCAATAGCACGACAGCAGCGATTTCGGTGATTCTGCACACTTGTAACAACGGGATCATGTAGATTATCACTGAAAATGCATATCTCAGCTGGAAACCCAACGAAACCGAAGATATCGCAGTTTCCGCATGTCAAACGCACTGTGGAGTGCTGAAAACACCAGGAAACGTGTTTTTCGCATTCAGTAGCACGAAAACAGCGATTTCGGTGATTCTGCACACTTGTAACAACGTGATCATGAATTTATCACTGAAAATGCATATCTCAGTTGGAAACCCAACGAAACCGTAGATATCGCGGTTTCCGCATATCAAACGCACTGTCGAGTGCTGAAAACACCAGGAAACGTGTTTTTCGCATTCAATAGCACGAAGCCAGCGATTTCGGTGATTGTGCACACCTGTAAAAGCAGAATCATGAATTTATCACTGAAAATGCATATCTCAGCTGGAAACCCAACGAAACCGAAGATATCGCAGTTTCCGCATGTCAAACGCACTGTGGAGAGCTGAAAACACCAAAAAACGTGTTTTATGCATTCAATATCACGAAAACAGCGGTTTCGGTGATTCTGCACACTTGTAACAGCAGGATAACGAAGATTATCACTGAAAATGCAAATCTCAGCTGGAAACCCAACGAAACCGAAGATATCGCAGTTTCCGCATGTCAAACGCACTGTGGAGAGCTGAAAACACCAGAAAACGTGTTTTATGCATTCAATATCACGAAAACAGCGGTTTCGGTGATTCTGCACACTTGTAACAGCAGGATAACGAAGATTATCACTGAAAATGCATATCTCAGCTGGAAACCCAACGAAACCGAAGATATCGCAGTTTCCGCATGTCAAACGCACTGTGGAGTGCTGAAAACACCAGAAAACGTGTTTTATGCATTCAATACCACGAAAACAGCGGTTTCGGTGATTCTGCTCACTAGTAACAGCAGGATAATGAAGACTATCATTGACAACGCATATCTCAGCTGGAAACTCAACTATACCGAAGATATCGCAGTTTCCGCATGTCAAACGCACTGTGGAGTGCTGAAAACACCAGAAAACGTGTTTTATGCATTCAATACCACGAAAACAGCGGTTTCGGTGATTCTGCTCACTTGTAACAGCAGGATAATGAAGACTATCATTGACAATGCATATCTCAGCTGGAAACTAAACTATACCGAAGATATCGCAGCTTCCGCATGTCAAACGCACTGTGGAGTTCTGAAAACACCAGGAAACGTGTTTTTCGCATTCAGTAGCACGAAAACAGCGATTTCGGTGATTCTGCACACTTGTAACAACGTGATCATGAATTTATCACTGAAAATGCATATCTCAGTTGGAAACCCAACGAAACCGTAGATATCGCGGTTTCCGCATGTCAAACGCACTGTCGAGTGCTGAAAACACCAGGAAACGTGTTTCTCGCATTCAATAGCACGAAGCCAGCGATTTCGGTGATTGTGCACACCTGTAAAAGCAGAATCATGAATTTATCACTGAAATTGCATATCTCAGCTGGAAACCCAACGAAACCGAAGATATCGCAGTTTCCGCATGTCAAACGCACTGTGGAGAGCTGAAAACACCAGAAAACGTGTTTTATGCATTCAATATCACGAAAACAGCGGTTTCGGTGATTCTGCACACTTGTAACAGCAGGATAACGAAGATTATCACTGAAAATGCATATCTCAGCTGGAAACCCAACGAAACCGAAGATATCGCAGTTTCCGCATGTCAAACGCACTGTGGAGTGCTGAAAACACCAGAAAACGTGTTTTATGCATTCAATACCACGAAAACAGCGGTTTCGGTGATTCTGCTCACTAGTAACAGCAGGATAATGAAGACTATCATTGACAATGCATATCTCAGCTGGAAACTCAACTATACCGAAGATATCGCAGTTTCCGCATGTCAAACGCACTGTGGAGTGCTGAAAACACCAGAAAACGTGTTTTATGCATTCAATACCACGAAAACAGCGGTTTCGGTGATTCTGCTCACTTGTAACAGCAGGATAATGAAGACTATCATTGACAATGCATATCTCAGCTGGAAACTAAACTATACCGAAGATATTTCTGTTTCTGCATGTCAAACGCACTGCGGAGTGCTGAAAACACCAAGAAACGTGTTTTTCGCATTCAGTAGCACGAAACCAGCGATTTCGGTGATTCTGCACACCTGTAAAAGCAGAATCATGAATTTATCACTGAAAATGCATATCTCAGCTGGAAACCCAAAGATACCAAAGATATCGCAGTTTCCGCATGTCAAAAGCACTGTGGAGATCTGAAAACACCAAGAAACGTGTTTTTCGCATTCAGTAGCACGAAAACAGCGATTTCGGTGATTCTGCACACTTGTAACAACGGGATCATGTAGATTATCACTGAAAATGCACATCTCAACTGGAAACCCAACGAAACCGAAGATATCGCAGTTTCCGCATGTCAAACGCACTGTCGAGTGCTGAAAACACCTGGAAACGTGTTTTTCGCATTCAATAGCACGAAGCCAGCGATTTCGGTTATTGTGCACACCTGTAAAAGCAGAATCATGAATTTTTCACTGAAAATGCATATCTCAGCTGGAAACCCAAAGATACCAAAGATATCGCAGTTTCCGCATGTCAAATGCACTGTGGAGATCTGAAAACACCAAGAAACGTGTTTTTCGCATTCAGTAGCACGAAACCAGCGATTTCGGTGATTCTGCACACCTGTAAAAGCAGAATCATGAATTTATCACTGAAAATGCATATCTCAGCTGGAAACCCAACTATACCGAAGATATTTCTGTTTCCGCATGTCAAACGCACTGTGGAGTTCTGAAAACACCAGGAAACGTGTTTTTCCCATTCAATAGCACGAAAACAGCGATTTCGGTGATTCTGCACACTTGTAACAGCAGGATAATAAAGATTATCACTGAAAATGCTTATCTCAGCAGGAAACCCAACTATACCGAACATATTTCTGTTTCCGGATGTCAAACGCACTGCGGAGTGCTGAAAACACCAGGAAACGTGTTTTTCGCATTCAGTAGCACGAAAACAGCGATTTCGGTGATTCTGCACACTTGTAACAACGGGATCATGTAGATTATCACTGAAAATGCATATCTCAGCTGGAAACCCAACGAAAGCGAAGATATCGCAGTTTCCGCATGTCAAACGCACTGAGGAGTTCTGAAAACACCAGAAAACGTGTTTTATGCATTCAATATCACGAAAACAGCGGTATCGGTGATTCTGCACCCTTGTAACAGCAGGATAATGAAGATTATCACTGAAAATGCATATCTCAGCTGGAAAGCCAACTATACCGAAGATATCGCAGCTTCCGCATGTCAAACGCACTGTGGAGTTCCGAAAACACCACGAAACGTGTTTTTCGCATTCAGTAGCACGAAAACAGCGATTTCGGTGATTCTGCAATCTTGTAACAACGGGATAATGAAGATTATCACTGAAAATGCATATCTCAGCTGGAAAGCCAACTATACCGAAGATATCGCAGCTTCCGCATGTCAAACGCACTGTGGAGTTCTGAAAACACCAGGAAACGTGTTTTTCGCATTCAGTAGCACGAAAACAGCGATTTCGGTGATTCTGCACACTTGTAACAACGTGATCATGAATTTATCACTGAAAATGCATATCTCAGTTGGAAACCCAACGAAACCGTAGATATCGCGGTTTCCGCATGTCAAACGCACTGTCGAGTGCTGAAAACACCAGGAAACGTGTTTTTCGCATTCAATAGCACGAAGCCAGCGATTTCGGTGATTGTGCACACCTGTAAAAGCAGAATCATGAATTTATCACTGAAATTGCATATCTCAGCTGGAAACCCAACGAAACCGAAGATATCGCAGTTTCCGCATGTCAAACGCACTGTGGAGAGCTGAAAACACCAGAAAACGTGTTTTATGCATTCAATATCACGAAAACAGCGGTTTCGGTGATTGTGCACACCTGTAAAAGCAGAATCATGAATTTATCACTGAAATTGCATATCTCAGCTGGAAACGCAACGAAACCGAAGATATCGCAGTTTCCGCATGTCAAACGCACTGTGGAGAGCTGAAAACACCAGAAAACGTGTTTTATGCATTCAATATCACGAAAACAGCGGTTTCGGTGATTCTGCACACTTGTAACAGCAGGATAACGAAGATTATCACTGAAAATGCATATCTCAGCTGGAAACCCAACGAAACCGAAGATATCGCAGTTTCCGCATGTCAAACGCACTGTGGAGTGCTGAAAACACCAGAAAACGTGTTTTATGCATTCAATACCACGAAAACAGCGGTTTCGGTGATTCTGCACACCTGTAAAAGCAGAATCATGAATTTATCACTGAAAATGCATATCTCAGCTGGAAACCCAGCGAAACCGAAGATATCGCGGTTTCCGCATGTCAAACGCACTGTCGAATGCTGAAAACACCTGGAAACGTGTTTTTCGCATTCAATAGCACGAAGCCAGCGATTTCGGTGATTGTGCACACCTGTAAAAGCAGAATCATGAATTTTTCACTGAAAATGCATATCTCAGCTGGAAACCCAAAGATACCAAAGATATCGCAGTTTCCGCATGTCAAAAGCACTGTGGAGATCTGAAAACACCAAGAAACGTGTTTTTCGCATTCAGTAGCACGAAAACAGCGATTTCGGTGATTCTGCACACTTGTAACAACGGGATCATGTAGATTCTCACTGAAAATGCACATCTCAACTGGAAACCCAACGAAACCGAAGATATCGCAGTTTCCGCATGTCAAACGCACTGTCGAGTGCTGAAAACACCTGGAAACGTGTTTTTCGCATTCAATAGCACGAAGCCAGCGATTTCGGTGATTGTGCACACCTGTAAAAGCAGAATCATGAATTTTTCACTGAAAATGCATATCTCAGCTGGAAACCCAAAGATACCAAAGATATCGCAGTTTCCGCATGTCAAAAGCACTGTGGAGATCTGAAAACACCAAGAAACGTGTTTTTCGCATTCAGTAGCACGAAAACAGCGATTTCGGTGATTCTGCACACTTGTAACAACGGGATCATGTAGATTATCACTGAAAATGCACATCTCAACTGGAAACCCAACGAAACCGAAGATATCGCAGTTTCCGCATGTCAAACGCACTGTGGAGTGCTGAAAACACCAGAAAACGTGTTTTATGCATTCAATACCACGAAAACAGCGGTTTCGGTGATTCTGCTCACTTGTAACAGCAGGATAATGAAGACTATCATTGACAATGCATATCTCAGCTGGAAACTAAACTATACCGAAGATATTTCTGTTTCTGCATGTCAAACGCACTGCGGAGTGCTGAAAACACCAAGAAACGTGTTTTTCGCATTCAGTAGCACGAAAACAGCGATTTCGGTGATTCTGCACACTTGTAACAACGTGATCATGAATTTATCACTGAAAATGCATATCTCAGCTGGAAACCCAACTATACCGAAGATATTTCTGTTTCCGCATGTCAAACGCACTGCGGAGTGCTGAAAACACCAGGAAACGTGTTTTTCCCATTCAATAGCACGACAGCAGCGATTTCGGTGATTCTGCACACTTGTAACAACGGGATCATGTAGATTATCACTGAAAATGCATATCTCAGCTGGAAACCCAACGAAACCGAAGATATCGCAGTTTCCGCATGTCAAACGCACTGTGGAGTGCTGAAAACACCAGGAAACGTGTTTTTCGCATTCAGTAGCACGAAAACAGCGATTTCGGTGATTCTGCACACTTGTAACAACGTGATCATGAATTTATCACTGAAAATGCATATCTCAGTTGGAAACCCAACGAAACCGTAGATATCGCGGTTTCCGCATATCAAACGCACTGTGGAGAGCTGAAAACACCAGAAAACGTGTTTTATGCATTCAATATCACGAAAACAGCGGTTTCGGTGATTCTGCACACTTGTAACAGCAGGATAACGAAGATTATCACTGAAAATGCATATCTCAGCTGGAAACCCAACGAAACCGAAGATATCGCAGTTTCCGCATGTCAAACGCACTGTGGAGAGCTGAAAACACCAGAAAACGTGTTTTATGCATTCAATATCACGAAAACAGCGGTTTCGGTGATTCTGCACACTTGTAACAGCAGGATAACGAAGATTATCACTGAAAATGCATATCTCAGCTGGAAACCCAACGAAACCGAAGATATCGCAGTTTCCGCATGTCAAACGCACTGTGGAGTGCTGAAAACACCAGAAAACGTGTTTTATGCATTCAATACCACGAAAACAGCGGTTTCGGTGATTCTGCACACCTGTAAAAGCAGAATCATGAATTTATCACTGAAAATGCATATCTCAGCTGGAAACCCAACGAAACCGAAGATATCGCGGTTTCCGCATGTCAAACGCACTGTCGAGTGCTGAAAACACCTGGAAACGTGTTTTTCGCATTCAATAGCACGAAGCCAGCGATTTCGGTGATTGTGTACACCTGTAAAAGCAGAATCATGAATTTTTCACTGAAAATGCATATCTCAGCTGGAAACCCAAAGATACCAAAGATATCGCAGTTTCCGCATGTCAAAAGCACTGTGGAGATCTGAAAACACCAAGAAACGTGTTTTTCGCATTCAGTAGCACGAAAACAGCGATTTCGGTGATTCTGCACACTTGTAACAACGGGATCATGTAGATTCTCACTGAAAATGCACATCTCAACTGGAAACCCAACGAAACCGAAGATATCGCAGTTTCCGCATGTCAAACGCACTGTCGAGTGCTGAAAACACCTGGAAACGTGTTTTTCGCATTCAATAGCACGAAGCCAGCGATTTCGGTGATTGTGCACACCTGTAAAAGCAGAATCATGAATTTTTCACTGAAAATGCATATCTCAGCTGGAAACCCAAAGATACCAAAGATATCGCAGTTTCCGCATGTCAAAAGCACTGTGGAGATCTGAAAACACCAAGAAACGTGTTTTTCGCATTCAGTAGCACGAAAACAGCGATTTCGGTGATTCTGCACACTTGTAACAACGGGATCATGTAGATTATCACTGAAAATGCACATCTCAACTGGAAACCCAACGAAACCGAAGATATCGCAGTTTCCGCATGTCAAACGCACTGTGGAGTGCTGAAAACACCAGAAAACGTGTTTTATGCATTCAATACCACGAAAACAGCGGTTTCGGTGATTCTGCTCACTTGTAACAGCAGGATAATGAAGACTATCATTGACAATGCATATCTCAGCTGGAAACTAAACTATACCGAAGATATTTCTGTTTCTGCATGTCAAACGCACTGCGGAGTGCTGAAAACACCAAGAAACGTGTTTTTCGCATTCAGTAGCACGAAAACAGCGATTTCGGTGATTCTGCACACTTGTAACAACGTGATCATGTATTTATCACTGAAAATGCATATCTCAGCTGGAAACCCAACTATACCGAAGATATTTCTGTTTCCGCATGTCAAACGCACTGCGGAGTGCTGAAAACACCAGGAAACGTGTTTTTCCCATTCAATAGCACGACAGCAGCGATTTCGGTGATTCTGCACACTTGTAACAACGGGATCATGTAGATTATCACTGAAAATGCATATCTCAGCTGGAAACCCAACGAAACCGAAGATATCGCAGTTTCCGCATGTCAAACGCACTGTGGAGTGCTGAAAACACCAGGAAACGTGTTTTTCGCATTCAGTAGCACGAAAACAGCGATTTCGGTGATTCTGCACACTTGTAACAACGTGATCATGAATTTATCACTGAAAATGCATATCTCAGTTGGAAACCCAACGAAACCGTAGATATCGCGGTTTCCGCATATCAAACGCACTGTCGAGTGCTGAAAACACCAGGAAACGTGTTTTTCGCATTCAATAGCACGAAGCCAGCGATTTCGGTGATTGTGTACACCTGTAAAAGCAGAATCATGAATTTTTCACTGAAAATGCATATCTCAGCTGGAAACCCAAAGATACCAAAGATATCGCAGTTTCCGCATGTCAAAAGCACTGTGGAGATCTGAAAACACCAAGAAACGTGTTTTTCGCATTCAGTAGCACGAAAACAGCGATTTCGGTGATTCTGCACACTTGTAACAACGGGATCATGTAGATTCTCACTGAAAATGCACATCTCAACTGGAAACCCAACGAAACCGAAGATATCGCAGTTTCCGCATGTCAAACGCACTGTCGAGTGCTGAAAACACCTGGAAACGTGTTTTTCGCATTCAATAGCACGAAGCCAGCGATTTCGGTGATTGTGCACACCTGTAAAAGCAGAATCATGAATTTTTCACTGAAAATGCATATCTCAGCTGGAAACCCAAAGATACCAAAGATATCGCAGTTTCCGCATGTCAAAAGCACTGTGGAGATCTGAAAACACCAAGAAACGTGTTTTTCGCATTCAGTAGCACGAAAACAGCGATTTCGGTGATTCTGCACACTTGTAACAACGGGATCATGTAGATTATCACTGAAAATGCACATCTCAACTGGAAACCCAACGAAACCGAAGATATCGCAGTTTCCGCATGTCAAACGCACTGTGGAGTGCTGAAAACACCAGAAAACGTGTTTTATGCATTCAATACCACGAAAACAGCGGTTTCGGTGATTCTGCTCACTTGTAACAGCAGGATAATGAAGACTATCATTGACAATGCATATCTCAGCTGGAAACTAAACTATACCGAAGATATTTCTGTTTCTGCATGTCAAACGCACTGCGGAGTGCTGAAAACACCAAGAAACGTGTTTTTCGCATTCAGTAGCACGAAAACAGCGATTTCGGTGATTCTGCACACTTGTAACAACGTGATCATGTATTTATCACTGAAAATGCATATCTCAGCTGGAAACCCAACTATACCGAAGATATTTCTGTTTCCGCATGTCAAACGCACTGCGGAGTGCTGAAAACACCAGGAAACGTGTTTTTCCCATTCAATAGCACGACAGCAGCGATTTCGGTGATTCTGCACACTTGTAACAACGGGATCATGTAGATTATCACTGAAAATGCATATCTCAGCTGGAAACCCAACGAAACCGAAGATATCGCAGTTTCCGCATGTCAAACGCACTGTGGAGTGCTGAAAACACCAGGAAACGTGTTTTTCGCATTCAGTAGCACGAAAACAGCGATTTCGGTGATTCTGCACACTTGTAACAACGTGATCATGAATTTATCACTGAAAATGCATATCTCAGTTGGAAACCCAACGAAACCGTAGATATCGCGGTTTCCGCATATCAAACGCACTGTCGAGTGCTGAAAACACCAGGAAACGTGTTTTTCGCATTCAATAGCACGAAGCCAGCGATTTCGGTGATTGTGCACACCTGTAAAAGCAGAATCATGAATTTATCACTGAAAATGCATATCTCAGCTGGAAACCCAACGAAACCGAAGATATCGCAGTTTCCGCATGTCAAACGCACTGTGGAGAGCTGAAAACACCAGAAAACGTGTTTTATGCTTTCAATATCACGAAAACAGCGGTTTCGGTGATTCTGCACACTTGTAACAGCAGGATAACGAAGATTATCACTGAAAATGCATATCTCAGCTGGAAACCCAACGAAACCGAAGATATCGCAGTTTCCGCATGTCAAACGCACTGTGGAGTGCTGAAAACACCAGGAAACGTGTTTTTCGCAATCACTAGCACGAAGCCAGCGATTTCGGTGATTCTGCACACCTGTAAAAGCAGAATCATGAATTTTTCACTGAAAATGCATATCTCAGCTGGAAACCCAAAGATACCAAAGATATCGCAGTTTCCGCATGTCAAACGCACTGTGGAGATCTGAGAACACCAAGAAACGTGTTTTTCGCATTCAGTAGCACGAAAACAGCGATTTCGGTGATTCTGCACACTTGTAACAACGGGATCATGTAGATTATCACTGAAAATGCACATCTCAACTGGAAACCCAACGAAACCGAAGATATCGCAGTTTCCGCATGTCAAACGCACTGTGGAGTGCTGAGAACACCAGAAAACGTGTTTTATGCATTCAATATCACGAAAACAGCGGTTTCGGTGATTCTGCACACTTGTAACAGCAGGATTATGAAGATTATCACTGAAAATGCATATCTGAGCTGGAAACTCAACTTTACCGAAGATATTTCTGTTTCCGCATGTCAAACGCACTGCGGAGTGCTGAAAACACCAGGAAACGTGTTTTTCGCATTCACTAGCACGAAGCCAGCGATTTCGGTGATTCTGCACACCTGTAAAAGCAGAATCATGAATTTATCACTGAAAATGCATATCTCAGCTGGAAACCCAAAGATACCAAAGATATCGCAGTTTCCGCATGTCAGTCGCACTGTGGAGTTCTGAAAACACCAGGAAACGTGTTTTTCGCATTCAGTAGCACGAAAACAGCGATTTCGGTGATTCTGCACACTTGTAACCGCAGGATAATGAAGATTATCACTGAAAATGCATATCTCAGCTGGAAACCCAACGGAACCGAAGATATCACAGTTTCCGCATGTCAAACGCACTGTGGAGTGCTGAAAACACCAGGAAACGTGTTTTTCGCATTCAATAGAACGAAAACAGCGATTTGGGTGTTTCTGCACACCTGTAACAGCAGAATCATGAATTTATCACTGAAAATGCATATCTCAGCTGGAAACCCAACGAAACCGTAGGTATCGCGTTTTCCGCATGTCAAACGCACTGTCGAGTGCTGAAAACACCAGGAAACGTGTTTTTCGCATTCAATAGCACGAAACCAGCGATTTCGGTGATTCTGCACACCTGTAAAAGCAGAATCATGAATTTATCACTGAAAATGCATATCTCAGCTGGAAACCCAAAGATACCAAAGATATCGCAGTTTCCGCATGTCAAACGCACTGTGGAGTTCTGAAAACACCAAGAAACGTGTTTTTCGCATTTAATAGCACGAAAACAGCGATTTCGGTGATTCTGCACACTTGTAACCGCAGGATAATGAAGATTATCACTGAAAATGCATATCTCAGCTGGAAACGCAACGAAACCGAAGATATCACAGTTTCCGCATGTCAAACGCACTGTGGAGTGCTGAAAACACCAGGAAACGTGCTTTTCGCATTCAATAGCACGAAAACAGCGATTTGGGTGTTTCTGCACACCTGTAACAGCAGAATCATGAATTTATCACTGAAAATGCATATCTCAGCTGGAAACCCAACGAAACCGTAGATATCGCGGTTTCCGCATGTCAAACGCACTGTCGATTGCTGAAAGCACCAGTAAACGTGTTTTTCGCTTTCAATAGCACGAAACCGGCGATTTCGGTGATTCTACGAACCTGTAAAAGCAGAATCGTGAATTTATCACTGAAAATGCATATCTCAGCTGGAAACCCAACTATACCGAAGATATCTCAGTTTCCGCATGTCAAACGCACTGCGGAGTGCTGAAAACTCCACGAAACGTGTTTTTCGCATTCAATAGCACGAAGACAGCGATTTCGGTGATTCTGCACACTGGTAACAGCAGAATCATGAATTTATCACTGAAAATGCATATCTCAGCTGGAAACCCAAAGATACCAAAGATATCGCAGTTTCCGCATGTCAGTCGCACTGTGGAGTTCTGAAAACACCAGGAAACGTGTTTTTCGCATTCAGTAGCACGAAAACAGCGATTTCGGTGATTCTGCACACTTGTAACCGCAGGATAATGAAGATTATCACTGAAAATGCATATCTCAGCTGGAAACCCAACGAAACCGAAGATATCGCAGTTTCCGCATGTCAAACGCACTGTGGAGAGCTGAAAACACCAGAAAACGTGTTTTATGCATTCAGTAGCACGAAAACAGCGATTTCGGTGATTCTGCACACTTGTAACCGCAGGATAATGAAGATTATCACTGAAAATGCATATCTCAGCTGGAAACCCAACGAAACCGAAGATATCGCAGTTTCCGCATGTCAAACGCACTGTGGAGAGCTGAAAACACCAGAAAACGTGTTTTATGCATTCAATATCACGAAAACAGCTGTTTCGGTGATTCTGCACACTTGTAACAGCAGGATAACGAAGATTATCACTGAAAATGCATATCTCAGCTGGAAACCCAACGAAACCGAAGATATCGCAGTTTCCGCATGTCAAACGCACTGTGGAGTTCTGAAAACACCAGGAAACGTGTTTTTCGCATTCAGTAGCACGAAAACAGCTATTTCGGTGATTCTGCACACCTGTAAAAGCAGAATCATGAATTTATCACTGAAAATGCATATCTCAGCTGGAAACCCAAAGATACCAAAGATATCGCAGTTTCCGCATGTCAGTCGCACTGTGGAGTTCTGAAAACACCAGGAAACGTGTTTTTCGCATTCAGTAGCACGAAAACAGCGATTTCGGTGATTCTGCACACTTGTAACCGCAGGATAATGAAGATTATCACTGAAAATGCATATCTCAGCTGGAAACCCAACGAAACCGAAGATATCGCAGTTTCCGCATGTCAAACGCACTGTGGAGAGCTGAAAACACCAGAAAACGTGTTTTATGCATTCAATATCACGAAAACAGCGGTTTCGGTGATTCTGCACACTTGTAACAGCAGGATAACGAAGATTATCACTGAAAATGCATATCTCAGCTGGAAACGCACCGAAACCGAAGATATCACAGTTTCCGCATGTCAAACGCACTGTGGAGTGCTGAAAACACCAGGAAACGTGCTTTTCGCATTCAATAGCACGAAAACAGCGATTTGGGTGTTTCTGCACACCTGTAACAGCAGAATCATGAATTTATCACTGAAAATGCATATCTCAGCTGGAAACCCAACGAAACCGTAGATATCGCGGTTTCCGCATGTCAAACGCACTGTCGAGTGCTGAAAACAACAGTAAACGTGTTTTTCGCTTTCAATAGCACGAATCCGGCGATTTCGGTGATTCTACGAACCTGTAAAAGCAGAATCGTGAATTTATCACTGAAAATGCATATCTCAGCTGGAAACCCAACGAAACCGTAGATATCGCGGTTTCTGCATGTCAAACGCACTGTCGATTGCTGAAAGCACCAGTAAACGTGTTTTTCGCTTTCAATAGCACGAAACCGGCGATTTCGGTGATTCTACGAACCTGTAAAAGCAGAATCGTGAATTTATCACTGAAAATGCATATCTCAGCTGGAAACCCAACTATACCGAAGATATCTCAGTTTCCGCATGTCAAACGCACTGCGGAGTGCTGAAAACTCCACGAAACGTGTTTTTCGCATTCAATAGCACGAAGACAGCGATTTCGGTGATTCTGCACACTGGTAACAGCAGAATCATGAATTTATCACTGAAAATGCATATCTCAGCTGGAAACCCAAAGATACCAAAGATATCGCAGTTTCCGCATGTCAGTCGCACTGTGGAGTTCTGAAAACACCAGGAAACGTGTTTTTCGCATTCAGTAGCACGAAAACAGCGATTTCGGTGATTCTGCACACTTGTAACCGCAGGATAATGAAGATTATCACTGAAAATGCATATCTCAGCTGGAAACCCAACGAAACCGAAGATATCGCAGTTTCCGCATGTCAAACGCACTGTGGAGAGCTGAAAACACCAGAAAACGTGTTTTATGCATTCAGTAGCACGAAAACAGCGATTTCGGTGATTCTGCACACTTGTAACCGCAGGATAATGAAGATTATCACTGAAAATGCATATCTCAGCTGGAAACCCAACGAAACCGAAGATATCGCAGTTTCCGCATGTCAAACGCACTGTGGAGAGCTGAAAACACCAGAAAACGTGTTTTATGCATTCAATATCACGAAAACAGCTGTTTCGGTGATTCTGCACACTTGTAACAGCAGGATAACGAAGATTATCACTGAAAATGCATATCTCAGCTGGAAACCCAACGAAACCGAAGATATCGCAGTTTCCGCATGTCAAACGCACTGTGGAGTTCTGAAAACACCAGGAAACGTGTTTTTCGCATTCAGTAGCACGAAAACAGCTATTTCGGTGATTCTGCACACCTGTAAAAGCAGAATCATGAATTTATCACTGAAAATGCATATCTCAGCTGGAAACCCAAAGATACCAAAGATATCGCAGTTTCCGCATGTCAGTCGCACTGTGGAGTTCTGAAAACACCAGGAAACGTGTTTTTCGCATTCAGTAGCACGAAAACAGCGATTTCGGTGATTCTGCACACTTGTAACCGCAGGATAATGAAGATTATCACTGAAAATGCATATCTCAGCTGGAAACCCAACGAAACCGAAGATATCGCAGTTTCCGCATGTCAAACGCACTGTGGAGAGCTGAAAACACCAGAAAACGTGTTTTATGCATTCAATATCACGAAAACAGCGGTTTCGGTGATTATGCACACTTGTAACAGCAGGATAACGAAGATTATCACTGAGAATGCATATCTCAGCTGGAAACCCAACGAAACCGAAGATATCGCAGTTTCCGCATGTCAAACGCACTGTGGAGTGCTGAAAACACCAGGAAACGTGTTTTTCGCAATCACTAGCACGAAGCCAGCGATTTCGGTGATTCTGCACACCTGTAAAAGCAGAATCATGAATTTTTCACTGAAATGCATATCTCAGCTGGAAACCCAAAGATACCAAAGATATCGCAGTTTCCGCATGTCAAACGCACTGTGGAGATCTGAGAACACCAAGAAACGTGTTTTTCGCATTCAGTAGCACGAAAACAGCGATTTCGGTGATTCTGCACACTTGTAACAACGGGATCATGTAGATTATCACTGAAAATGCACATCTCAACGGGAAACCCAACGAAACCGAAGATATCGCAGTTTCCGCATGTGAAACGCACTGTGGAGTGCTGAGAACACCAGAAAACGTGTTTTATGCATTCAATATCACGAAAACAGCGGTTTCGGTGATTCTGCACACTTGTAACAGCAGGATTATGAAGATTATCACTGAAAATGCATATCTGAGCTGGAAACTCAACTTTACCGAAGATATTTCTGTTTCCGCATGTCAAACGCACTGCGGAGTGCTGAAAACACCAGGAAACGTGTTTTTCGCATTCACTAGCACGAAGCCAGCGATTTCGGTGATTCTGCACACCTGTAAAAGCAGAATCATGAATTTATCACTGAAAATGCATATCTCAGCTGGAAACCCAAAGATACCAAAGATATCGCAGTTTCCGCATGTCAGTCGCACTGTGGAGTTCTGAAAACACCAGGAAACGTGTTTTTCGCATTCAGTAGCACGAAAACAGCGATTTCGGTGATTCTGCACACTTGTAACCGCAGGATAATGAAGATTATCACTGAAAATGCATATCTCAGCTGGAAACGCACCGAAACCGAAGATATCACAGTTTCCGCATGTCAAACGCACTGTGGAGTGCTGAAAACACCAGGAAACGTGCTTTTCGCATTCAATAGCACGAAAACAGCGATTTGGGTGTTTCTGCACACCTGTAACAGCAGAATCATGAATTTATCACTGAAAATGCATATCTCAGCTGGAAACCCAACGAAACCGTAGATATCGCGGTTTCCGCATGTCAAACGCACTGTCGAGTGCTGAAAACAACAGTAAACGTGTTTTTCGCTTTCAATAGCACGAAACCGGCGATTTCGGTGATTCTACGAACCTGTAAAAGCAGAATCGTGAATTTATCACTGAAAATGCATATCTCAGCTGGAAACCCAACTATACCGAAGATATCTCAGTTTCCGCATGTCAAACGCACTGCGGAGTGCTGAAAACTCCACGAAACGTGTTTTTCGCATTCAATAGCACGAAGACAGCGATTTCGGTGATTCTGCACACTTGTATCCGCAGGATAATGAAGATTATCACTGAAAATGCATATCTCAGTTGGAAACCCAACGATACCGAAGGTATCTCAGTTTCCGCATGTCAAACGCACTGCGGAGTGCTGAAAACACCAGGAAACGTGTTTTTCGTATTCAATAGCACGAAAACAGCGATTTGGGTGTTTCAGCACACCTGTAACAGCAGAATCATGAATTAATCACTGAAAATGCATATCTCAGCTGCAAACCCAACTATACCGAAGATATTTGTGTTTCCGCATGTCAAACGCACTGTCGAGTGCTGAAAACACCAGAAAACGATTTTTCGCATTCAATAGCACGAAGACAGCGATTTCGGTGATTCTGCATACTTGTCTCAGAAGAATATCCAAGATTATCATAGATAATGCATGTCGCAGCTGGCAACCCCACGAAACCGAAGATATCACGTTTCCGCATGTCAAACGCAATGTGGAGTGCTGAAAACACCAGGAAACGTGTTTTATGCATTCAATAGCACGAAAACAGCGGTTTCGGTGATTCTGCACACTTGTAACCGCAGGATAATGAAGATTATCACTGAAAATGCATATCTCAGCTGGAAACCCAACGAAACCGAAGATATCACAGTTTCCGCATGTCAAACGCAATGCGGAGTGCTGAAAACACCAGGAAACGTGTTTTTCGCATTCAGTAGCACGAAAACAGCGATTTCGGTGATTCTGCACACTTGTAACAACGGGATCATGTAGATTATCACTGAAAATGCATATCTCAGCTGCAAACCCAACGAAACCGAAGATATCGCAGTTTCCGCATGTCAAACGCACTGTGGAGTGCTGAAAACACCAGAAAACGTGTTTTATGCATTCAATATCACGAAAACAGCGGTTTCGCTGATTCTGCACACTTGTAACAGCAGGATAATGAAGACTATCACTGAAAATGCATATCTCAGCTGGAAACGCAACTACACCGAAGATATTTCTGTTTCCGCATGTCAAACGCAATGTGGAGTGCTGAAAACACCAGGAAACGTGTTTTTCGCATTCAATAGCACGAAAACAGCGATTTGGGTGTTTCTGCACACTTGTAACAGCAGAGTCATGAATTTATCACTGAAAATGCATATCTCAGCTGGAAACCCAACAATACCGAAGATATCGCAGTTTCCAAACGTGAAACGCACTGTGGAGTGCTGAAAACACCAGGAAACGTGTTTTTCGCATTCAGTAGCACGAAAACAGCGATTTCGGTGATTCTGCAAACTTAAAACAGCAGAATCATGAATTTATCACTGAAAATGCATATCTCAGCTGGAAACCCAACGAAACCGAAGATATCACAGTTACCGTATGTCAAACGCAATGTGGAGTGCTGAAAAAACTAGGAAAGGTGTTTTTCGCATTCAATAGCCCGAAAACAGCGATTTCGGTGATGCTGCACACTTGTAACAGCAGAATCATGAATTTATCACTGAAAATACATATCTCAGCTGAAAACCCAACTGTACCGAGGATATCACAGTTTCCGCAAATCAAGCGCACTGTGGAGTGCTGAAAACACCCGGAAACGTGTTTTCGCATTCAATAGCACGACAACAGCGGTTTCGGTGATTCTGCACACTTGTAACAGCAGGATCATGAATATTATCACTGAAAATGCATATCACAGCTGGAAACCCAACGAAACCGAATATCTCGCAGTTTCCGCATGTCAAACGCACTGTGGAGTGCTGAAAACACCAGGAAACGTGTTTTTCGCCTTCAATAGCACGAAAACAGCCGTTTCGGTGATTCTGCACACTTGTAACAGCAGGATAATGAAGACTATCTCTGAAAACGCATATCTCAGCTGGAAACCCAACTATACCGAAGATATTTCTGTTTCCGCAAATCAAACGCACTGTGGAGTGCTGAAAACACCAGGAAACGTGTTTTTCGCATTCAATAGCACGAAAACAGCGATTTCGGTGATTCTGCACACCTGTAAAAGCAGAATCATGAATTTATCACTGAAAATGCATATCTCAGCTGGAAACCCAAAGAAAACAAAGATATCGCAGTTTCCGCATGTCAAACGCACTGTGGAGTTCTGAAAACACCAGGAAACGTGTTTTTCGCATTCAGTAGCACGAAAACAGCGATTTCGGTGATTCTGCACACTTGTAACAACGGGATCATGTAGATTATCACTGAAAATGCATATCTCAGCTGGAAACCGAACGACACCGAAGATATCGCAGTTTCCGCATGTCAAACGCACTGTGGAGTGCTGAAAACACCAGAAAACGTGTTTTATGCATTCAATATCACGAAAACAGCGGTTTCGGTGATTCTGCACACTTGTAACAGCAGGATAATGAAGACTATCACCGAAAATGCATATCTCAGCTGGAAACCCAACTGTTCCGACGATATCACAGTTTCCGCAAATCTAGCGTACTGTGGAGTGCTGAAAACACCAGGAAACGGGTTTTTCGCTTTCAATAGCACGAAAACAGCGATTTCGATGATTCTGCATACTTCTCACAGAAGAATATCCAAGATTATCATACATAATGCATGTCGCATCTGGCAAACCCACGAAAACGAAGATATCGCGGTTTCCGCAAATCAAACGCACTGTGGAGTGCTGAAAACACCAGGAAACGTGTTTTTCGCATTCAATAGCACGAAAACAGCGATTTCGGTGATTCTACACACTTGTAACAGCAGAATCATGAATTTATCACTGAAAATGCATATCTCAGCTGGAAACCCAAAGATTCCAAAGATATCGCAGTTTCCGCATATCAATCGCACTGTGGAGTTCTGAAAACACCAGGAAACGTGTTTTTCGCATTCAATAGCACGAAAACAGCGATTTCGGTGATTCTGGAAACTTGTAACAGCAGAATCATGAATTTATCACTGAAAATGCATATCTCAGTTGGAAACCCAACGAAACCGAAGATATCACAGTTTCCGCATGTCAAACGCAATGTGGAGTGCTGAAAACCCCAGGAAACGTGTTTTTCGCATTCAATAGCACGAAAACAGCGATTTCGGTGATTCTGCATACTTCTCAAAGAAGAATATCCAAGATAATCATAGATAATGCATGTCGCAGCTGGCAACCCCACGAAAACGAAGATATCGCGGTTTCCGCAAATCAAACGCACTGTGGAGTGCTGAAAACACCAGGAAACGTGTTTTTCGCATTCAATAGCACGAAAACAGCGATTTGGGTGTTTCTGCACACCTGTAACAGCAGAATCATGAATTTATCACTGAAAATGCATATCTCAGCTGGAAACCCAACGAAACCGTAGATATCGCGGTTTCCGCATGTCAAACGCACTGGCGAGTGCTGAAAACACCAGGAAACGTGTTTTTCGCATTCAATAGCACGAAGTCAGCGATTTCGGTGATTCTGCACACCTGTAAAAGCAGAATCATGAATTTATCACTGAAAATGCATATCTCAGCTGGAAACCCAAAGATACCAAAGATATCGCAGTTTCCGCATGTCAAACACACTGTGGAGTTCTGAAAACACCAGGAAACGTGTTTTTCGCATTCAGTAGCACGAAAACAGCGATTTCGGTGATTCTGCACACCTGTAACAACGGGATCATGTAGATTGTCACTGAAAATGCATATCTCAGCTGGATACCGAACGACACCGAAGATATCGCAGTTTCCGCATGTCAAACGCACTGTGGAGTGCTGAAAACACCAGAAAACGTGTTTTATGCATTCAATATCACGAAAACAGCGGTTTCAGTGATTCTGCACACTTGTAACAGCAGGATAATGAAGACTATCACCGAAAATGCATATCTCAGCTGGAAACCCAACTGTTCCGACGATATCACAGTTTCCGCAAATCTAGCGTACTGTGGAGTGCTGAAAACACCAGGAAACATGTTTTTCGCTTTCAATAGCACGAAAACAGCGATTTCGGTGATTCTGCATACTTCTCACAGAAGAATATCCAAGATTATCATACATAATGCATGTCGCATCTGGCAACCCCACGAAAACGAAGATATCGCGGTTTCCGCAAATCAAACGCACTGTGGAGTGCTGAAAACACCAGGAAACGTGTTTTTCGCATTCAATAGCACGAAAACAGCGATTTCGGTGATTCTACACACTTGTAACAGCAGAATCATGAATTTATCACTGAAAATGCATATCTCAGCTGGAAACCCAAAGATTCCAAAGATATCGCAGTTTCCGCATATCAATCGCACTGTGGAGTTCTGAAAACACCAGGAAACGTGTTTTTCGCATTCAATAGCACGAAAACAGCGATTTCGGTGATTCTGCAAACTTGTAACAGCAGAATCATGAATTTATCACTGAAAATGCATATCTCAGCTGGAAACCCAACGAAACCGAAGATATCACAGTTTCCGCATGTCAAACGCAATGTGGAGTGCTGAAAACCCCAGGAAACGTGTTTTTCGCATTCAATAGCACGAAAACAGCGATTTCGGTGATTCTGCATACTTCTCACAGAAGAATATCCAAGATTATCATAGATAATGCATGTCGCAGCTGGCAACCCCACGAAAACGAAGATATCGCGGTTTCCGCAAATCAAACGCACTGTGGAGTGCTGAAAACACCAGGAAACGTGTTTTTCGCATTCAATAGCACGAAAACAGCGATTTGGGTGTTTCTGCACACCTGTAACAGCAGAATCATGAATTTATCACTGAAAATGCATATCTCAGCTGGAAACCCAACGAAACCGTAGATATCGCGGTTTCCGCATGTCAAACGCACTGTCGAGTGCTGAAAACACCAGGAAACGTGTTTTTCGCATTCAATAGCACGAAGTCAGCGATTTCGGTGATTCTGCACACCTGTAAAAGCAGAATCATGAATTTATCACTGAAAATGCATATCTCAGCTGGAAACCCAAAGATACCAAAGATATCGCAGTTTCCGCATGTCAAACGCACAGTGGAGTTCTGAAAACACCAAGAAACGTGTTTTTCGCATTTAATAGCACGAAAACAATGATTTCGGTGATTCTGCACACTTGTAACCGCAGGATAATGAAGATTATCACTGAAAATGCATATCTCAGCTGGAAACCCAACGGAACCGAAGATATCACAGTTTCCGCATGTCAAACGCACTGTGGAGTGCTGAAAACACCAGGAAACGTGTTTTTCGCATTCAATAGCACGAAAACAGCGATTTGGGTGTTTCTGCACACCTGTAACAGCAGAATCATGAATTTATCACTGAAAATGCATATCTCAGCTGGAAACCCAACGAAACCGTAGGTATCGCGTTTTCCGCATGTCAAACGCACTGTCGAGTGCTGAAAACACTAGGAAACGTGTTTTTCGCATTCAATAGCACGAAACCAGCGATTTCGGTGATTCTGCACACCTGTAAAAGCAGAATCATGAATTCATCACTGAAAATGCATATCTCAGCTGGAAACCCAAAGATACCAAAGATATCGCAGTTTCCGCATGTCAAACGCACTGTGGAGTTCTGAAAACACCAAGAAACGTGTTTTTCGCATTTAATAGCACGAAAACAATGATTTCGGTGATTCTGCACACTTGTAACAGCAGAATCATGAATTTATCACTGAAAATGCATATCTCAACTGGAAACCCAACGATACCGAAGTTATCGCAGTTTCCAAATGTGAAACGCACTGTGGAGTGCTGAAAACACCAGAGAACGTGTTTTATGCATTCAATAGCACCAAACCAGCGATTTCGGTGATTCTGCACACCTGTAACAGCAGAATCATGAATTTATCACTGAAAATGCATATCTCAGCTGGAAACCCAACGAAACCGTAGATATCGCGGTTTCCGCATGTCAAACGCTCTGTCGAGTGCGGAAAACACCAGAAAACGTGTTTTTCGCATTCAATAGCACGAAGACAGCGATTTCGGTGATTCTGCATACTTCTCACAGAAGAATATACAAGATTATCATAGATAATGCATGTCGCAGCTGGCAACCCCACGAAACCGAAGATATCACAGTTTCCGCATGTCAAACGCAATGTGGAGTGCTGAAAACACCAGGAAACGTGTTTTATGCATTCAATAGCACGAAAACAGCGGTTTCGGTGATTCTGCACACTTGTAACCGCAGGATAATGAAGATTATCACTGAAAATGCATATCTCAGCTGGAAACGCAACGAAACCGAAGATATCGCAGTTTCCGCATGTCAAACGCACTGTGGAGTTCTGAAAACACCAGGAAACGTGTTTTTCGCATTCAGTAGCACGAAAACAGCGGTTTCGGTGATTCTGCACACTTGTAACCGCAGGATAATGAAGATTATCACTGAAAATGCATATCTCAGCTGGAAACCCAACGGAACCGAAGATATCACAGTTTCCGCATGTCAAACGCACTGTGGAGTGCTGAAAACACCAGGAAACGTGTTTTTCGCATTCAATAGCACGAAAACAGCGATTTGGGTGTTTCTGCACACCTGTAACAGCAGAATCATGAATTTATCACTGAAAATGCATATCTCAGCTGGAAACCCAACGAAACCGTAGGTATCGCAGTTTCCGCATATCAATCGCACTGTGGAGTTCTGAAAACACCAGGAAACGTGTTTTTCGCATTCAATAGCACGAAAACAGCGATTTGGGTGTTTCTGCACACCTGTAACAGCAGAATCATGAATTTATCACTGAAAATGCATATCTCAGCTGGAAACCCAACGAAACCGTAGGTATCGCGTTTTCCGCATGTCAAACGCACTGTCGAGTGCTGAAAACACCAGGAATCGTGTTTTTCGCATTCAATAGCACGAAAACAGCGATTTCGGTGATTCTACACACTTGTAACAGCAGAATCATGAATTTATCACTGAAAATGCATATCTCAGCTGGAAACCCAAAGATTCCAAAGATATCGCAGTTTCCGCATATCAATCGCACTGTGGAGTTCTGAAAACACCAGGAAACGTGTTTTTCGCATTCAATAGCACGAAAACAGCGATTTCGGTGATTCTGCAAACTTGTAACAGCAGAATCATGAATTTATCACTGAAAATGCATATCTCAGCTGGAAACCCAACGAAACCGAAGATATCACAGTTTCCGCATGTCAAACGCAATGTGGAGTGCTGAAAACCCCAGGAAACGTGTTTTTCGCATTCAATAGCACGAAAACAGCGATTTCGGTGATTCTGCATACTTCTCACAGAAGAATATCCAAGATTATCATAGATAATGCATGTCGCAGCTGGCAACCCCACGAAAACGAAGATATCGCGGTTTCCTCAAATCAAACGCACTGTGGAGTGCTGAAAACACCAGGAAACGTGTTTTTCGCATTCAATAGCACGAAAACAGCGATTTGGGTGTTTCTGCACACCTGTAACAGCAGAATCATGAATTTATCACTGAAAATGCATATCTCAGCTGGAAACCCAACGAAACCGTAGGTATCGTGTTTTCCGCATGTCAAACGCACTGTGGAGTGCTGAAAACACCAGAGAACGTGTTTTATGCATTCAATAGCACCAAACCAGCGATTTCGGTGATTCTGCACACCTGTAACAGCAGAATCATGAATTTATCACTGAAAATGCATATCTCAGCTGGAAACCCAACGAAACCGTAGATATCGCGGTTTCCGCATGTCAAACGCTCTGTCGAGTGCTGAAAACACCAGAAAACGTGTTTTTCGCATTCAATAGCACGAAGACAGCGATTTCGGTGATTCTGCATACATCTCACAGAAGAATATACAAGATTATCATAGATAATGCATGTCGCAGCTGGCAACCCCACGAAACCGAAGATATCACAGTTTCCGCATGTCAAACGCAATGTGGAGTGCTGAAAACACCAGGAAACGTGTTTTATGCATTCAATAGCACGAAAACAGCGGTTTCGGTGATTCTGCACACTTGTAACCGCAGGATAATGAAGATTATCACTGAAAATGCATATCTCAGCTGGAAACGCAACGAAACCGAAGATATCACAGTTTCCGCATTTCAAACGCACTGTGGAGTGCTGAAAACACCAGGAAACGTGTTTTTCGCATTCAATAGCACGAAAACAGCGATTTCGGTGATTCTGCACACCTGTAAAAGCAGAATCATGAATTTATCACTGAAAATGCATATCTCAGCTGGAAACCCAAAGAAAACAAAGATATCGCAGTTTCCGCTTGTCAAACGCACTGTGGAGTTCTGAAAACACCCGGAAACGTGTTTTTCGCATTCAGTAGCACGAAAACAGCGATTTCGGTGATTCTGCACACTTGTAACAACGGGATCATGTAGATTATCACTGAAAATGCATATCTCAGCTGGAAACCGAACGACACCGAAGATATCGCAGTTTCCGCATGTCAAACGCACTGTGGAGTGCTGAAAACACCAGAAAACGTGTTTTATGCATTCAATATCACGAAAACAGCGGTTTCGGTGATTCTGCACACTTGTAACAGCAGGATAATGAAGACTATCACCGAAAATGCATATCTCAGCTGGAAACCCAACTGTTCCGACGATATCACAGTTTCCGCAAATCTAGCGTACTGTGGAGTGCTGAAAACACCAGAAAACGTGTTTTTCGCTTTCAATAGCACGAAAACAGCGATTTCGGTGATTCTGCATACTTCTCACAGAAGAATATCCAAGATTATCATACATAATGCATGTCGCACCTGGCAACCCCACGAAAACGAAGATATCGCGGTTTCCGCAAATCAAACGCACTGTGGAGTGCTGAAAACACCAGGAAACGTGTTTTTCGCATTCAATAGCACGAAAACAGCGATTTCGGTGATTCTACACACTTGTAACAGCAGAATCATGAATTTATCACTGAAAATGCATATCTCAGCTGGAAACCCAAAGATTCCAAAGATATCGCAGTTTCCGCATATCAATCGCACTGTGGAGTTCTGAAAACACCAGGAAACGTGTTTTTCGCATTCAATAGCACGAAAACAGCGATTTCGGTGATTCTGCAAACTTGTAACAGCAGAATCATGAATTTATCACTGAAAATGCATATCTCAGCTGGAAACCCAACGAAACCGAAGATATCACAGTTTCCGCATGTCAAACGCAATGTGGAGTGCTGAAAACCCCAGGAAACGTGTTTTTCGCATTCAATAGCACGAAAACAGCGATTTCGGTGATTCTGCATACTTCTCACAGAAGAATGTCCAAGATTATCATAGATAATGCATGTCGCAGCTGGCAACCCCACGAAAACGAAGATATCGCGGTTTCCGCAAATCAAACGCACTGTGGAGTGCTGAAAACACCAGGAAACGTGTTTTTCGCATTCAATAGCGCGAAAACAGCGATTTGGGTGTTTCTGCACACCTGTAACAGCAGAATCATGAATTTATCACTGAAAATGCATATCTCAGCTGGAAACCCAACGAAACCGTAGATATCGCGGTTTCCGCATGTCAAACGCACTGTCGAGTGCTGAAAACACCAGGAAACGTGTTTTTCGCATTCAATAGCACGAAAACAGCGATTTCGGTGATTCTGCACACCTGTAAAAGCAGAATCATGAATTTATCACTGAAAATGCATATCTCAGCTGGAAACCCAAAGAAAACAAAGATATCGCAGTTTCCGCTTGTCAAACGCACTGTGGAGTTCTGAAAACACCCGGAAACGTGTTTTTCGCATTCAGTAGCACGAAAACAGCGATTTCGGCGATTCTGCATACTTCTCACAGAAGAATGTCCATGATTATCATAGATAATGCATGTCGCAGCTGGCAACCCCACGAAAACGAAGATATCGCGGTTTCCGCAAATCAAACGCACTGTGGAGTGCTGAAAACACCAGGAAACGTGTTTTTCGCATTCAATAGCACGAAAACAGCGATTTGGGTGTTTCTGCACACCTGTAACAGCAGAATCATGAATTTATCACTGAAAATGCATATCTCAGCTGGAAACCCAACGAAACCGTAGATATCGCGGTTTCCGCATGTCAAACGCACTGTCGAGTGATGAAAACACCAGGAAACTTGTTTTTCGCATTCAATAGCACGAAAACAGCGATTTCGGTGATTCTGCACACCTGTAAAAGCAGAATCATGAATTTATCACTGAAAATGCATATCTCAGCTGGAAACCCAAAGAAAACAAAGATATCGCAGTTTCCGCTTGTCAAACGCACTGTGGAGTTCTGAAAACACCCGGAAACGTGTTTTTCGCATTCAGTAGCACGAAAACAGCGATTTCGGTGATTCTGCATACTTCTCACAGAAGAATGTCCAAGATTATCATAGATAATGCATGTCGCAGCTGGCAACCCCACGAAAACGAAGATATCGCGGTTTCCGCAAATCAAACGCACTGTGGAGTGCTGAAAACACCAGGAAACGTGTTTTTCGCATTCAATAGCACGAAAACAGCGATTTGGGTGTTTCTGCACACCTGTAACAGCAGAATCATGAATTTATCACTGAAAATGCATATCTCAGCTGGAAACCCAACGAAACCGTAGATATCGCGGTTTCCGCATGTCAAACGCACTGTCGAGTGATGAAAACACCAGGAAACGTGTTTTTCGCATTCAATAGCACGAAGTCAGCGATTTCGGTGATTCTGCAAACTTGTAACAGCAGAATCATGAATTTATCACTGAAAATGCATATCTCAGCTGGAAACCCAACGAAACCGAAGATATCACAGTTTCCGCATGTCAAACGCAATGTGGAGTGCTGAAAACCCCAGGAAATGTGTTTTTCGCATTCAATAGCACGAAAACAGCGATTTCGGTGATTCTGCATACTTCTCACAGAAGAATATCCAAGATTATCATACATAATGCATGTCGCACCTGGCAACCCCACGAAAACGAAGATATCGCGGTTTCCGCAAATCAAACGCACTGTGGAGTGCTGAAAACACCAGGAAACGTGTTTTTCGCATTCAATAGCACGAAAACAGCGATTTCGGTGATTCTACACACTTGTAACAGCAGAATCATGAATTTATCACTGAAAATGCATATCTCAGCTGGAAACCCAAAGATTCCAAAGATATCGCAGTTTCCGCATATCAATCGCACTGTGGAGTTCTGAAAACACCAGGAAACGTGTTTTTCGCATTCAATAGCACGAAAACAGCGATTTGGGTGTTTCTGCACACCTGTAACAGCAGAATCATGAATTTATCACTGAAAATGCATATCTCAGCTGGAAACCCAACGAAACCGTAGGTATCGCGTTTTCCGCATGTCAAACGCACTGTCGAGTGCTGAAAACACCAGGAATCGTGTTTTTCGCATTCAATAGCACGAAAACAGCGATTTCGGTGATTCTACACACTTGTAACAGCAGAATCATGAATTTATCACTGAAAATGCATATCTCAGCTGGAAACCCAAAGATTCCAAAGATATCGCAGTTTCCGCATATCAATCGCACTGTGGAGTTCTGAAAACACCAGGAAACGTGTTTTTCGCATTCAATAGCACGAAAACAGCGATTTCGGTGATTCTGCAAACTTGTAACAGCAGAATCATGAATTTATCACTGAAAATGCATATCTCAGCTGGAAACCCAACGAAACCGAAGATATCACAGTTTCCGCATGTCAAACGCAATGTGGAGTGCTGAAAACCCCAGGAAACGTGTTTTTCGCATTCAATAGCACGAAAACAGCGATTTCGGTGATTCTGCATACTTCTCACAGAAGAATATCCAAGATTATCATAGATAATGCATGTCGCAGCTGGCAACCCCACGAAAACGAAGATATCGCGGTTTCCTCAAATCAAACGCACTGTGGAGTGCTGAAAACACCAGGAAACGTGTTTTTCGCATTCAATAGCACGAAAACAGCGATTTGGGTGTTTCTGCACACCTGTAACAGCAGAATCATGAATTTATCACTGAAAATGCATATCTCAGCTGGAAACCCAACGAAACCGTAGGTATCGTGTTTTCCGCATGTCAAACGCACTGTGGAGTGCTGAAAACACCAGAGAACGTGTTTTATGCATTCAATAGCACCAAACCAGCGATTTCGGTGATTCTGCACACCTGTAACAGCAGAATCATGAATTTATCACTGAAAATGCATATCTCAGCTGGAAACCCAACGAAACCGTAGATATCGCGGTTTCCGCATGTCAAACGCTCTGTCGAGTGCTGAAAACACCAGAAAACGTGTTTTTCGCATTCAATAGCACGAAGACAGCGATTTCGGTGATTCTGCATACATCTCACAGAAGAATATACAAGATTATCATAGATAATGCATGTCGCAGCTGGCAACCCCACGAAACCGAAGATATCACAGTTTCCGCATGTCAAACGCAATGTGGAGTGCTGAAAACACCAGGAAACGTGTTTTATGCATTCAATAGCACGAAAACAGCGGTTTCGGTGATTCTGCACACTTGTAACCGCAGGATAATGAAGATTATCACTGAAAATGCATATCTCAGCTGGAAACGCAACGAAACCGAAGATATCACAGTTTCCGCATTTCAAACGCACTGTGGAGTGCTGAAAACACCAGGAAACGTGTTTTTCGCATTCAATAGCACGAAAACAGCGATTTCGGTGATTCTGCACACCTGTAAAAGCAGAATCATGAATTTATCACTGAAAATGCATATCTCAGCTGGAAACCCAAAGAAAACAAAGATATCGCAGTTTCCGCTTGTCAAACGCACTGTGGAGTTCTGAAAACACCCGGAAACGTGTTTTTCGCATTCAGTAGCACGAAAACAGCGATTTCGGTGATTCTGCACACTTGTAACAACGGGATCATGTAGATTATCACTGAAAATGCATATCTCAGCTGGAAACCGAACGACACCGAAGATATCGCAGTTTCCGCATGTCAAACGCACTGTGGAGTGCTGAAAACACCAGAAAACGTGTTTTATGCATTCAATATCACGAAAACAGCGGTTTCGGTGATTCTGCACACTTGTAACAGCAGGATAATGAAGACTATCACCGAAAATGCATATCTCAGCTGGAAACCCAACTGTTCCGACGATATCACAGTTTCCGCAAATCTAGCGTACTGTGGAGTGCTGAAAACACCAGAAAACGTGTTTTTCGCTTTCAATAGCACGAAAACAGCGATTTCGGTGATTCTGCATACTTCTCACAGAAGAATATCCAAGATTATCATACATAATGCATGTCGCACCT
Source organism: Anthophora plumipes (assembly GCA_951804975.1). NCBI lineage: Eukaryota > Metazoa > Arthropoda > Insecta > Hymenoptera > Apidae > Anthophora > Anthophora plumipes. The sequence continues at coordinate 233,560 of CATORF010000581.1, read as the reverse complement.
GGCAACCCCACGAAAACGAAGATATCGCGGTTTCCGCAAATCAAACGCACTGTGGAGTGCTGAAAACACCAGGAAACGTGTTTTTCGCATTCAATAGCACGAAAACAGCGATTTCGGTGATTCTACACACTTGTAACAGCAGAATCATGAATTTATCACTGAAAATGCATATCTCAGCTGGAAACCCAAAGATTCCAAAGATATCGCAGTTTCCGCATATCAATCGCACTGTGGAGTTCTGAAAACACCAGGAAACGTGTTTTTCGCATTCAATAGCACGAAAACAGCGATTTCGGTGATTCTGCAAACTTGTAACAGCAGAATCATGAATTTATCACTGAAAATGCATATCTCAGCTGGAAACCCAACGAAACCGAAGATATCACAGTTTCCGCATGTCAAACGCAATGTGGAGTGCTGAAAACCCCAGGAAACGTGTTTTTCGCATTCAATAGCACGAAAACAGCGATTTCGGTGATTCTGCATACTTCTCACAGAAGAATGTCCAAGATTATCATAGATAATGCATGTCGCAGCTGGCAACCCCACGAAAACGAAGATATCGCGGTTTCCGCAAATCAAACGCACTGTGGAGTGCTGAAAACACCAGGAAACGTGTTTTTCGCATTCAATAGCGCGAAAACAGCGATTTGGGTGTTTCTGCACACCTGTAACAGCAGAATCATGAATTTATCACTGAAAATGCATATCTCAGCTGGAAACCCAACGAAACCGTAGATATCGCGGTTTCCGCATGTCAAACGCACTGTCGAGTGCTGAAAACACCAGGAAACGTGTTTTTCGCATTCAATAGCACGAAAACAGCGATTTCGGTGATTCTGCACACCTGTAAAAGCAGAATCATGAATTTATCACTGAAAATGCATATCTCAGCTGGAAACCCAAAGAAAACAAAGATATCGCAGTTTCCGCTTGTCAAACGCACTGTGGAGTTCTGAAAACACCCGGAAACGTGTTTTTCGCATTCAGTAGCACGAAAACAGCGATTTCGGCGATTCTGCATACTTCTCACAGAAGAATGTCCATGATTATCATAGATAATGCATGTCGCAGCTGGCAACCCCACGAAAACGAAGATATCGCGGTTTCCGCAAATCAAACGCACTGTGGAGTGCTGAAAACACCAGGAAACGTGTTTTTCGCATTCAATAGCACGAAAACAGCGATTTGGGTGTTTCTGCACACCTGTAACAGCAGAATCATGAATTTATCACTGAAAATGCATACCTCAGCTGGAAACCCAACGAAACCGTAGATATCGCGGTTTCCGCATGTCAAACGCACTGTCGAGTGATGAAAACACCAGGAAACTTGTTTTTCGCATTCAACAGCACGAAAACAGCGATTTCGGTGATTCTGCACACCTGTAAAAGCAGAATCATGAATTTATCACTGAAAATGCATATCTCAGCTGGAAACCCAAAGAAAACAAAGATATCGCAGTTTCCGCTTGTCAAACGCACTGTGGAGTTCTGAAAACACCCGGAAACGTGTTTTTCGCATTCAGTAGCACGAAAACAGCGATTTCGGTGATTCTGCATACTTCTCACAGAAGAATGTCCAAGATTATCATAGATAATGCATGTCGCAGCTGGCAACCCCACGAAAACGAAGATATCGCGGTTTCCGCAAATCAAACGCACTGTGGAGTGCTGAAAACACCAGGAAACGTGTTTTTCGCATTCAATAGCACGAAAACAGCGATTTGGGTGTTTCTGCACACCTGTAACAGCAGAATCATGAATTTATCACTGAAAATGCATATCTCAGCTGGAAACCCAACGAAACCGTAGATATCGCGGTTTCCGCATGTCAAACGCACTGTCGAGTGATGAAAACACCAGGAAACGTGTTTTTCGCATTCAATAGCACGAAGTCAGCGATTTCGGTGATTCTGCAAACTTGTAACAGCAGAATCATGAATTTATCACTGAAAATGCATATCTCAGCTGGAAACCCAACGAAACCGAAGATATCACAGTTTCCGCATGTCAAACGCAATGTGGAGTGCTGAAAACCCCAGGAAATGTGTTTTTCGCATTCAATAGCACGAAAACAGCGATTTCGGTGATTCTGCATACTTCTCACAGAAGAATATCCAAGATTATCATACATAATGCATGTCGCACCTGGCAACCCCACGAAAACGAAGATATCGCGGTTTCCGCAAATCAAACGCACTGTGGAGTGCTGAAAACACCAGGAAACGTGTTTTTCGCATTCAATAGCACGAAAACAGCGATTTCGGTGATTCTACACACTTGTAACAGCAGAATCATGAATTTATCACTGAAAATGCATATCTCAGCTGGAAACCCAAAGATTCCAAAGATATCGCAGTTTCCGCATATCAATCGCACTGTGGAGTTCTGAAAACACCAGGAAACGTGTTTTTCGCATTCAATAGCACGAAAACAGCGATTTCGGTGATTCTGCAAACTTGTAACAGCAGAATCATGAATTTATCACTGAAAATGCATATCTCAGCTGGAAACCCAACGAAACCGAAGATATCACAGATTCCGCATGTCAAACGCAATGTGGAGTGCTGAAAAACCAGGAAACGTGTTTTTCGCATTCAATAGCACGAAAACAGCGATTTCGGTGATTCTGCATACTTCTCACAGAAGAATGTCCAAGATTATCATAGATAATGCATGTCGCAGCTGGCAACCCCACGAAAACGAAGATATCGCGGTTTCCGCAAATCAAACGCACTGTGGAGTGCTGAAAACACCAGGAAACGTGTTTTTCGCATTCAATAGCACGAAAACAGCGATTTGGGTGTTTCTGCACACCTGTAACAGCAGAATCATGAATTTATCACTGAAAATGCATATCTCAGCTGGAAACCCAACGAAACCGTAGATATCGCGGTTTCCGCTTGTCAAACGCACTGTCGAGTGCTGAAAACACCAGGAAACGTGTTTTTCGCATTCAATAGCACGAAAACAGCGATTTCGGTGATTCTGCACACCTGTAAAAGCAGAATCATGAATTTATCACTGAAAATGCATATCTCAGCTGGAAACCCAAAGAAAACAAAGATATCGCAGTTTCCGCTTGTCAAACGCACTGTGGAGTTCTGAAAACACCCGGAAACGTGTTTTTCGCATTCAGTAGCACGAAAACAGCGATTTCGGTGATTCTGCACACTTGTAACAACGGGATCATGTAGATTATCACTGAAAATGCATATCTCAGCTGGAAACCGAACGACACCGAAGATATCGCAGTTTCCGCATGTCAAACGCACTGTGGAGTGCTGAAAACACCAGAAAACGTGTTTTATGCATTCAATATCACGAAAACAGCGGTTTCGGTGATTCTGCACACTTGTAACAGCAGGATAATGAAGACTATCACCGAAAATGCATATCTCAGCTGGAAACCCAACTGTTCCGACGATATCACAGTTTCCGCAAATCTAGCGTACTGTGGAGTGCTGAAAACACCAGGAAACGTGTTTTTCGCTTTCAATAGCACGAAAACAGCGATTTCGGTGATTCTGCATACTTCTCACAGAAGAATATCCAAGATTATCATACATAATGCATGTCGCATCTGGCAACCCCACGAAAACGAAGATATCGCGGTTTCCGCAAATCAAACGCACTGTGGAGTGCTGAAAACACCAGGAAACGTGTTTTTCGCATTCAATAGCACGAAAACAGCGATTTCGGTGATTCTACACACTTATAACAGCAGAATCATGAATTTATCACTGAAAATGCATATCTCAGCTGGAAACCCAAAGATTCCAAAGATATCGCAGTTTCCGCATATGAATCGCACTGTGGAGTTCTGAAAACACCAGGAAACGTGTTTTTCGCATTCAATAGCACGAAAACAGCGATTTCGGTGATTCTGCAAACTTGTAACAGCAGAATCATGAATTTATCACTGAAAATGCATATCTCAGCTGGAAACCCAACGAAACCGAAGATATCACAGTTTCCGCATGTCAAACGCAATGTGGAGTGCTGAAAACCCCAGGAAACGTGTTTTTCGCATTCAATAGCACGAAAACAGCGATTTCGGTGATTCTGCATACTTCTCACAGAAGAATATCCAAGATTATCATAGATAATGCATGTCGCAGCTGGCAACCCCACGAAAACGAAGATATCGCGGTTTCCGCAAATCAAACGCACTGTGGAGTGCTGAAAACACCAGGAAACGTGTTTTTCGCATTCAATAGCACGAAAACAGCGATTTGGGTGTTTCTGCACACCTGTAACAGCAGAATCATGAATTTATCACTGAAAATGCATATCTCAGCTGGAAACCCAACGAAACCGTAGATATCGCGGTTTCCGCATGTCAAACGCACTGTCGAGTGCTGAAAACACCAGGAAACGTGTTTTTCGCATTCAATAGCACGAAGTCAGCGATTTCGGTGATTCTGCACACCTGTAAAAGCAGAATCATGAATTTATCACTGAAAATGCATATCTCAGCTGGAAACCCAAAGATACCAAAGATATCGCAGTTTCCGCATGTCAAACGCACTGTGGAGTTCTGAAAACACCAGGAAACGTGTTTTTCGCATTCAATAGCACGAAAACAGCGATTTCGGTGATTCTGCACACTTGTAACCGTAGGATAATGAAGATTATCACTGAAAATGCATATCTCAGCTGGAAACCCAACGGAACCGAAGATATCACAGTTTCCGCATGTCAAACGCACTGTGGAGTGCTGAAAACACCAGGAAACGTGTTTTTCGCATTCAATAGCACGAAAACAGCGATTTGGGTGTTTCTGCACACCTGTATCAGCAGAATCATGAATTTATCACTGAAAATGCATATCTCAGTTGGAAACCCAACGAAACCGTAGGTACCGCGTTTTCCGCATGTCAAACGCACTGTCGAGTGCTGAAAACACCAGGAAACGTGTTTTTCGCATTCAATAGCACGAAAACAGCGATTTCGGTGATTCTACACACTTATAACAGCAGAATCATGAATTTATCACTGAAAATGCATATCTCAGCTGGAAACCCAAAGATTCCAAAGATATCGCAGTTTCCGCATATGAATCGCACTGTGGAGTTCTGAAAACACCAGGAAACGTGTTTTTCGCATTCAATAGCACGAAAACAGCGATTTCGGTGATTCTGCAAACTTGTAACAGCAGAATCATGAATTTATCACTGAAAATGCATATCTCAGCTGGAAACCCAACGAAACCGAAGTTATCACAGTTTCCGCATGTCAAACGCAATGTGGAGTGCTGAAAACCCCAGGAAACGTGTTTTTCGCATTCAATAGCACGAAAACAGCGATTTCGGTGATTCTGCATACTTCTCACAGAAGAATATCCAAGATTATCATAGATAATGCATGTCGCAGCTGGCAACCCCACGAAAACGAAGATATCGCGGTTTCCGCAAATCAAACGCACTGTGGAGTGCTGAAAACACCAGGAAACGTGTTTTTCGCATTCAATAGCACGAAAACAGCGATTTGGGTGTTTCTGCACACCTGTAACAGCAGAATCATGAATTTATCACTGAAAATGCATATCTCAGCTGGAAACCCAACGAAACCGTAGATATCGCGGTTTCCGCATGTCAAACGCACTGTCGAGTGCTGAAAACACCAGGAAACGTGTTTTTCGCATTCAATAGCACGAAGTCAGCGATTTCGGTGATTCTGCACAACTGTAAAAGCAGAATCATGAATTTATCACTGAAAATGCATATCTCAGCTGGAAACCCAAAGATACCAAAGATATCGCAGTTTCCGCATGTCAAACGCACTGTGGAGTTCTGAAAACACCAGGAAACGTGTTTTTCGCATTCAATAGCACGAAAACAGCGATTTCGGTGATTCTGCACACTTGTAACCGTAGGATAATGAAGATTATCACTGAAAATGCATATCTCAGCTGGAAACCCAACGGAACCGAAGATATCACAGTTTCCGCATGTCAAACGCACTGTGGAGTGCTGAAAACACCAGGAAACGTGTTTTTCGCATTCAATAGCACGAAAACAGCGATTTGGGTGTTTCTGCACACCTGTATCAGCAGAATCATGAATTTATCACTGAAAATGCATATCTCAGCTGGAAATCCAACGAAACCGTAGGTATCGCGTTTTCCGCATGTCAAACGCACTGTCGAGTGCTGAAAACACCAGGAAACGTGTTTTTCGCATTCAATAGCACGAAACCAGCGATTTCGGTGATTCTGCACACCTGTAAAAGCAGAATCATGAATTTATCACTGAAAATGCATATCTCAGCTGGAAACCCAAAGATACCAAAGATATCGCAGTTTCCAAATGTGAAACGCACTGTGGAGTGCTGAAAACACCAGAGAACGTGTTTTATGCATTCAATAGCACCAAACCAGCGATTTCGGTGATTCTGCCTGTAACAGCAGAATCATGAATTTATCACTGAAAATGCATATCTCAGCTGGAAACCCAACGAAACCGTAGATATCGCGGTTTCCGCATGTCAAACGCTCTGTCGAGTGCTGAAAACACCAGAAAACGTGTTTTTCGCATTCAATAGCACGAAGACAGCGATTTCGGTGATTCTGCATACTTCTCACAGAAGAATATCCAAGATTATCATAGATAATGCATGTCCCAGCTGGCAACCCCACGAAAACGAAGATATCGCGGTTTCCGCAAATCAAACGCACTGTGGAGTGCTGAAAACACCAGGAAACGTGTTTTTCGCATTCAAAAGCACGAAAACAGCGATTTCGGTGATTCTGCACACTGGTAACAGCAGAATCATTAATTTATCACTGAAAACGCATATCTCAGCTGGAAACCCAACGAAACCGTAGATATCGCGGTTTCCGCATGTCAAACGCTCTGTCGAGTGCTGAAAACACCAGAAAAAGTGTTTTTCGCATTCAATAGCACGAATACAGCGATTTCGGTGATTCTGCATACTTCTCTCAGAAGAATATCTAAGATTATCATAGATAATGCATGTCGCAGCTGGCAACCCCACGAAACCGAAGATATCACGTTTCCGCATGTCAAACGCAATGTGGAGTGCTGAAAACACCAGGATACGTGTTTTTCGCATTCAATAGCACGAAAACAGCGGTTTCGGTGATTCTGCACACTTGTAACCGCAGGATAATGAAGATTATCACTGAAAATTCATATCTCAGTTGGAAACCCAACGATACCGAAGGTATCTCAGTTTCCGCATGTCAAACGCACTGCGGAGTGCTGAAAACACCAGGAAACGTGTTTTCGCATTCAATAGCACGACAACAGCGGTTTCGGGGATTCTGCACACTTGTAACAGCAGGATCATGAATATTATCACTGGAAATGCATATCACAAATGGAAACCCAACGAAACCGAAGATATCGCAGTTGCCGCATGTCAAACGCACTGTGGAGTGCTGAAAACACCAGGAAACGTGTTTTTCGCATTCAATAGCACGACTACAGCGATCTCGGTGATTCTCTACACTTGTCACTGAAGACTCTCGAAGATTATCACTGAAAATGCATATCTCAGCTGGAAACCCAACGAAACCGAAGATATCGCAGTTTCCGCATGTCAAACGCACTGTCGAGTGCTGAAAACACCAGAAAACGTGTTTTTCGCATTCAATAGCACGAAACCAGCGATTTCGGTGATTCTGCACACTTGTAACAACGGGATCATGTAGATTATCACTGAAAATTCATATCTCAGCTGGAAACCCAAAGATACCAAAGATATTTCTGTTTCCGCATGTCAAACGCACTGCGGAGTGCTGAAAACACCAGGAAACGTGTTTTTCGTATTCAATAGCACGAAAACAGCGATTTGGGTGATTCAGCACACCTGTAACAGCAGAATCATGAATTTATCACTGAAAATGCATATCTCAGCTGCAAACCCAACTATACCGAAGATATTTGTGTTTACGCATGTCAAACGCACTGTCGAGTGCTGAAAACACCAGAAAACGATTTTTCGCATTCAATAGCACGAAGACAGCGATTTCGGTGATTCTGTACTCCTGTAACAGCAGAATCATTAATTTATCACTGAAAACGCATATCTCAGCTGGAAACCCAACGAAACCGTAGATATCGCGGTTTCCGCATGTCAAACGCACTGTCGAGTGCTGAAAACACCAGAAAACGTGTTTTATGCATTCAATATCACGAAAACAGCGGTTTCGGTGATTCTGCACACTTGTAACAACGGGATCATGTAGATTATCACTGAAAATTCATATCTCAGCTGGAAACCCAAAGATACCAAAGATATTTCTGTTTCCGCATGTCAAACGCACTGCGGAGTGCTGAAAACACCAGGAAACGTGTTTTTCGCATTCAATAGCACGAAAACAGCGATTTGGGTGTTTCTGCACACCTGTAAAAGCAGAATCATGATTTAATCACTGAAAATGCATATCTCAGCTGGAAACCCAAAGATACCAAAGATATCGCAGTTTCCGTATGTCAAACGCACTGTGGATTGCTGAAAACACCAGAAAACGTGTTTTATGCATTCAATATCACGAAAACAGCGGTTTCGGTGATTCTGCACACTTGTAACAGCAGGATAATGAAGACTGTCACTGAAAATGCATATCTCAGCTGGAAACCCAACTATACCGAAGATATTTCTGTTTCCGCATGTCAAACGCACTGCGGAGTGCTGAAAACACCAGGAAACGTGTTTTTCGTATTCAATAGCACGAAAACAGCGATTTCGGTGTTTCAGCACACCTGCAACAGCAGAATCATGAATTTATCACTGAAAATGCATATCTCAGCTGCAAACCCAACTATACCGAAGATATTTGTGTTTACGCATGTCAAACGCACTGTCGAGTGCTGAAAACACCAGAAAACGATTTTTCGCATTCAATAGCACGAAGACAGCGATTTCGGTGATTCTGTACTCCTGTAACAGCAGAATCATGAATTTATCACTGAAAATGCATATCTCAGCTGGAAACCCAACGAAACCGTAGATATCGCGGTTTCCGCATGTCAAACGCACTGTCGAGTGCTGAAAACACCAGGAAACGTGTTTTTCGCATTCAATAGCACGAAAACAGCGATTTCGGTGATTCTGCAAACTTAAAACAGCAGAATCATGAATTTATCACTGATAATGCATATCTCAGCTGGAAACCCAACGAAACCGAAGATATCACAGTTTCCGCATGTCAAACGCACTGTGGAGTGCTGAAAACACCAGGAAAGGTGTTTTTCGCATTCAACAGCCCAAAAACAGCGATTTCGGTGATGCTGCACACTTGTAACAACGGGATCATGTGGATTATCACTGAAAATGCATATCTCAGCTGGAAACCCAACGAAACCGAAGATATCGCAGTTTCCGCAAGTCAAACGCACTGTGGAGTGCTGAAAACACCAGAAAACGTGTTTTATGCATTCAATATCACGAAAACAGCGGTTTCGGAGATTCTGCACACTTGTAACAGCAGGATAATGAAGACCTTCACAGAAAATGCATATCTCAGCTGGAAACCCAACGAAACCGTAGATATCGCGGTTTCCGCATGTCAAACGCACTGTCGAGTGCTGAAAACACCAGGAAACGTGTTTTTCGCATTCAATAGCACGAAACCAGCGATTTCGGTGATTCTGCACACCTGTAAAAGCAGAATCATGAATTTATCACTGAAAATGCATATCTCAGCTGGAAACCCAAAGATCCAAAGATATCACAGTTTCCGCATGTCAAACGCAATGTGGAGTGCTGAAAACACCAGGAAACGTGTTTTTCGCAATCAATATCACGAAAACAGCGATTTGGGTGTTTCTGCACACGTGTAACAGCAGAATCATGAATTTATCACTGAAAATGCATATCTCAGCTGGAAACCCAACTATACCGAAGATATTTGTGTTTCCGTATGACAAACGCACTGTCGAGTGCTGGAAACACCAGAAAACGATTTTTCGCATTCAATAGCACGAAGACAGCGATTTCGGTGATTCTGCATAGTTCTCACAGAAGAATATCCAAGATTATCATAGATAATGCATGTCGCAGCTGGCAAACCCACGAAAACGAAGATATCGCGGTTTCCGCAAATCAAACGCATTGTGGAGTGCTGAAAACACCAGGAAACGTGTTTTTCGCATTCAGTAGCACGAAAACAGCGATTTCGGTGATTCTGCACACTTGTAACAACGGGATCATGTAGATTATCACTGAAAATGCATATCTCATCTGCAAACCCAACGAAACCGAAGATATCGCAGTTTCCGCATGTCAAACGCACTGTGGAGTGCTGAAAACACCAGAAAACGTGTTTTTCGCATTGAATAGCACGAAAACAGCGATTTCGGTGATTCTGCAAACTTAAAACAGCAGAATCATGAATTTATCACTGAAAATGCATATCTCAGCTGGAAACCCAACGAAACCGAAGATATCACAGTTACCGCATGTCAAACGCAATGTGGAGTGCTGAAAACACTAGGAAAGGTGTTTTTCGCATTCAATAGCCCGAAAACAGCGATTTCGGTGATGCTGCACACTTGTAACAGCAGAATCATGAATTTATCACTGAAAATACATATCTCAGCTGAAAACCCAACTGTACCGACGATATCACAGTTTCTGCAAATCAAGCGCACTGTGGAGTGCTGAAAACACCAGGAAACGTGTTTTCGCATTCAATAGCACGACAACAGCGGTTTCGGTGATTCTGCACACTTGTAACAGCAGGATCATGAATATTATCACTGAAAATGCATATCACAGCTGGAAACCCAACGAAACCGAAGATCTCGCAGTTTCCGCATGTCAAACGCACTGTGGAGTGCTGAAAACACAAGGAAACGTGTTTTTCGCATTCAATAGCACGAAAACAGCGATTTGGGTGTTTCTGCACACCTGTAACAGCAGAATCATGAATTAATCACTGAAAATGCATATCTCAGCTGGAAACCGAACGAAACCGTAGATATCGCGGTTTCCGCATGTCAAACGCACTGTCGAGTGCTGAAATCACCAGAAAAAGTGTTTTTCACATTCAATAGCACGAAGATAGCGATTTCGGTAATTCTGCATACTTCTCGCAGAAGAATATCCAAGATTATCATAGATAATTCCTGTCGCTGCTGGCAACCCCACGAAACCGAAGATATCACAGTTTCCGCATGTCAGACGCAATGTGGAGTGCTGAAAACACCAGGAATCGTGTTTTATGCAATCAATAGCACGAAAACAGCGGTTTCGGTGATTCTGCACACTTGTAACAGCAGAATCATGAATTTATCACTGAAAATGCATATCTCAGCTGGAAACCCAACGAAACCGTAGATATCGCGGTTTCCGCGTGTCAAACGCACTGTCGAGTGCTGAAATCACCAGAAAAAGTGTTTTTCACATTCAATAGCACGAAGATAGCGATTTCGGTGATTCTGCAAACTTAAAACAGCAGAATCATGAATTTATCACTGAAAATGCATATCTCAGCTGGAAACCCAACTATACCGAAGATGTTTGTGTTTCCGTATGACAAACGCACTGTCGAGTGCTGAAAACACCAGAAAACGATTTTTCGCATTCAATAGCACGAAGACAGCGATTTCGGTGATTCTGCATAGTTCTCACAGAAGAATATCCAAGATTATCATAGATAAAGCATGTCGCAGCTGGCAAACCCACGAAAACGAAGATATCGCGGTTTCCGCAAATCAAACGCATTGTGGAGTGCTGAAAACACCAGGAAACGTGTTTTTCGCATTCAGTAGCACGAAAACAGCGATTTCGGTGATTCTGCACACTTGTAACAACGGGATCATGTAGATTATCACTGAAAATGCATATCTCATCTGCAAACCCAACGAAACCGAAGATATCGCAGTTTCCGCATGTCAAACGCACTGTGGAGTGCTGAAAACACCAGAAAACGTGTTTTTCGCATTGAATAGCACGAAAACAGCGATTTCGGTGATTCTGCAAACTTAAAACAGCAGAATCATGAATTTATCACTGAAAATGCATATCTCAGCTGGAAACCCAACGAAACCGAAGATATCACAGTTACCGCATGTCAAACGCAATGTGGAGTGCTGAAAACACTAGGAAAGGTGTTTTTCGCATTCAATAGCCCGAAAACAGCGATTTCGGTGATGCTGCACACTTGTAACAGCAGAATCATGAATTTATCACTGAAAATACATATCTCAGCTGAAAACCCAACTGTACCGACGATATCAAAGTTTCTGCAAATCAAGCGCACTGTGGAGTGCTGAAAACACCAGGAAACGTGTTTTCGCATTCAATAGCACGACAACAGCGGTTTCGGTGATTCTGCACACTTGTAACAGCAGGATCATGAATATTATCACTGAAAATGCATATCACAGCTGGAAACCCAACGAAACCGAAGATCTCGCAGTTTCCGCATGTCAAACGCACTGTGGAGTGCTGAAAACACAAGGAAACGTGTTTTTCGCATTCAATAGCACGAAAACAGCGATTTGGGTGTTTCTGCACACCTGTAACAGCAGAATCATGAATTAATCACTGAAAATGCATATCTCAGCTGGAAACCGAACGAAACCGTAGATATCGCGGTTTCCGCATGTCAAACGCACTGTCGAGTGCTGAAATCACCAGAAAAAGTGTTTTTCACATTCAATAGCACGAAGATAGCGATTTCGGTAATTCTGCATACTTCTCGCAGAAGAATATCCAAGATTATCATAGATAATTCCTGTCGCTGCTGGCAACCACACGAAACCGAAGATATCACAGTTTCCGCATGTCAAACGCAATGTGGAGTGCTGAAAACACCAGGAATCGTGTTTTATGCAATCAATAGCACGAAAACAGCGGTTTCGGTGATTCTGCACACTTGTAACAGCAGAATCATGAATTTATCACTGAAAATGCATATCTCAGCTGGAAACCCAACGAAACCGTAGATATCGCGGTTTCCGCGTGTCAAACGCACTGTCGAGTGCTGAAATCACCAGAAAAAGTGTTTTTCACATTCAATAGCACGAAGATAGCGATTTCGGTAATTCTGCATACTTCTCGCAGAAGAATATCCAAGATTATCATAGATAATTCCTGTCGCTGCTGGCAACCCCACGAAACCGAAGATATCACAGTTTCCGCATGTCAAACGCAATGTGGAGTGCTGAAAACACCAGGAATCGTGTTTTATGCAATCAATAGCACGAAAACAGCGGTTTCGGTGATGCTGCACACTTGTAACAGCAGAATCATGAATTTATCACTGAAAATACATATCTCAGCTGAAAACCCAACTGTACCGACGATTTCACAGTTTCCGCAAATCAAGCGCACTGTGGAGTGCTGAAAACACCAGGAAACGTGTTTTCGCATTCAATAGCACGACAACAGCGGTTTCGGTGATTCTGCACACTTGTAACAGCAGGATAATGAAGACTATCTCTGAAAATGCATATCTCAGCTGGAAACCCAACGAAACCGTAGATATCGCTGTTTCCGCATGTCAAACGCACTGTCGAGTGCTGAAATCACCAGAAAAAGTGTTTTTCACATTCAATAGCACGAAAACAGCGATTTGGGTGTTTCTGCACACCTGTAACAGCAGAATCATGAATTAATCACTGAAAATGCATATCTCAGCTGGAAACCCAACGAAACCGTAGATATCGCGGTTTCCGCATGTCAAACGCACTGTCGAGTGCTGAAATCACCAGAAAAAGTGTTTTTCACATTCAATAGCACGAAGATAGCGATTTCGGTAATTCTGCATACTTCTCGCAGAAGAATATCCAAGATTATCATAGATAATTCCTGTCGCTGCTGGCAACCCCACGAAACCGAAGATATCACAGTTTCCGCATGTCAAACGCAATGTGGAGTGCTGAAAACACCAGGAATCGTGTTTTATGCAATCAATAGCACGAAAACAGCGGTTTCGGTGATTCTGCACACTTGTAACAGCAGAATCATGAATTTATCACTGAAAATGCATATCTCAGCTGAAAACCCAACGAAACCGTAGATATCGCGGTTTCCGCATGTCAAACGCACTGTCGAGTGCTGAAATCACCAGAAAAAGTGTTTTTCACATTCAATAGCACGAAGATAGCGATTTGGGTGTTTCTGCACACCTGTAACAGCAGAATCATGAATTTATCACTGAAAATGCATATCTCAGCTGGAAACCCAACGAAACCGTAGATATCGCGGTTTCCGCATGTCAAACGCACTGTCGAGTGCTGAAATCACCAGAAAAAGTGTTTTTCACATTCAATAGCACGAAGATAGCGATTTTGGTGATTCTGCATACTTCTCACAGAAGAATATCCAAGATTATCATAGATAATTCAAGTCGCTGCTGGCAACCCCACGGAACCGAAGATATCACAGTTTCCGCATGTCAAACGCACTGCGGAGTGCTGAACACACCAGGAAACGTGTTTCTCGCATTCAATAGCACGAAAACAGCGATTTGGGTGTTTCTGCACACCTGTAACAGCAGAATCATGAATTTATCACTGAAAATGCATATCTCAGCTGGAAACCCAACGAAACCGTAGATATGGCGGTTTCCGCCTGTCAAACGCACTGTCGAGTGCTGAAAACACCAGAAAACGTGTTTTTCGCATTCAATAGCACGAAAACAGCGATTTCGGTGATTCTGCACACTTGTAACAGCAGGATAATGAAGATTATCACTGAAAATGCATATCTCAGCTGGAAAACCAACTATACCGAAGATATTTCTGTTTCCGCATGTCAGACGCACTGCGGAGTGCTGAAAACACCAGGAAACGTGTTTTTCGCATTCAATAGCACGAAACCAGCGATTTCGGTGGTTCGGCACACCTGTAAAAGCAGAATCATGAATTTATCACTGAAAATGCATATCTCAGCTGGAAACCCAAAGATACCAAAGATATCGCGGTTTCCGCATGTCAAACGCACTGTCGAGTGCTGAAATCACCAGAAAAAGTGTTTTTCACATTCAATAGCACGAAGATAGCGATTTGGGTGTTTCTGCACACCTGTAACAGCAGAATCATGAATTTATCACTGAAAATGCATATCACAGCTGAAAACCCAACGAAACCGAAGAGCTCGCAGTTTCCGCATGTCAAACGCACTGTGGAGTGCTGAAAACACAAGGAAACGTGTTTTTCGCATTCAATAGCACGAAAACAGCGATTTGGGTGTTTCTGCACACCTGTAACAGCAGAATCATGAATTAATCACTGAAAATGCATATCTCAGCTGGAAACCCAACGAAACCGTAGATATCGCGGTTTCCGCATGTCAAACGCACTGTCGAGTGCTGAAATCACCAGAAAAAGTGTTTTTCACATTCAATAGCACGAAGATAGCGATTTCGGTAATTCTGCATACTTCTCGCAGAAGAATATCCAAGATTATCATAGATAATTCCTGTCGCTGCTGGCAACCCCACGAAACCGAAGATATCACAGTTTCCGCATGTCAAACGCAATGTGGAGTGCTGAAAACACCAGGAATCGTGTTTTATGCAATCAATAGCACGAAAACAGCGGTTTCGGTGATTCTGCACACTTGTAACAGCAGAATCATGAATTTATCACTGAAAATGCATATCTCAGCTGGAAACCCAACGAAACCGTAGATATCGCGGTTTCCGCATGTCAAACGCACTGTCGAGTGCTGAAATCTCCAGAAAAAGTGTTTTTCACATTCAATAGCACGAAGATAGCGATTTCGGTAATTTTGCATACTTCTCGCAGAAGAATATCCAAGATTATCATAGATAATTCCTGTCGCTGCTGGCAACCCCACGAAACCGAAGATATCACAGTTTCCGCATGTCAAACGCAATGTGGAGTGCTGAAAACACCAGGAATCGTGTTTTATGCAATCAATAGCACGAAAACAGCGGTTTCGGTGATGCTGCACACTTGTAACAGCAGAATCATGAATTTATCACTGAAAATACATATCTCAGCTGAAAACCCAACTGTACCGACGATATCACAGTTTCCGCAAATCAAGCGCACTGTGGAGTGCTGAAAACACCAGGAAACGTGTTTTCGCATTCAATAGCACGACAACAGCGGTTTCGGTGATTCTGCACACTTGTAACAGCAGGATAATGAAGACTATCTCTGAAAATGCATATCTCAGCTGGAAACCCAACGAAACCGTAGATATCGCTGTTTCCGCATGTCAAACGCACTGTCGAGTGCTGAAATCACCAGAAAAAGTGTTTTTCACATTCAATAGCACGAAAACAGCGATTTGGGTGTTTCTGCACACCTGTAACAGCAGAATCATGAATTAATCACTGAAAATGCATATCTCAGCTGGAAACCCAACGAAACCGTAGATATCGCGGTTTCCGCATGTCAAACGCACTGTCGAGTGCTGAAATCACCAGAAAAAGTGTTTTTCACATTCAATAGCACGAAGATAGCGATTTCGGTAATTCTGCATACTTCTCGCAGAAGAATATCCAAGATTATCATAGATGATTCCTGTCGCTGCTGGCAACCCCACGAAACCGAAGATATCACAGTTTCCGCATGTCAAACGCAATGTGGAGTGCTGAAAACACCAGGAATCGTGTTTTATGCAATCAATAGCACGAAAACAGCGGTTTCGGTGATTCTGCACACTTGTAACAGCAGAATCATGAATTTATCACTGAAAATGCATATCTCAGCTGAAAACCCAACGAAACCGTAGATATCGCGGTTTCCGCATGTCAAACGCACTGTCGAGTGCTGAAATCACCAGAAAAAGTGTTTTTCACATTCAATAGCACGAAGATAGCGATTTGGTTGTTTCTGCACACCTGTAACAGCAGAATCATGAATTTATCACTGAAAATGCATATCTCAGCTGGAAACCCAACGAAACCGTAGATATCGCGGTTTCCGCATGTCAAACGCACTGTCGAGTGCTGAAATCGCCAGAAAAAGTGTTTTTCACATTCAATAGCACGAAAATAGCGATTTCGGTGATTCTGCATACTTCTCACAGAAGAATATCCAAGATTATCATAGATAATTCATGTCGCTGCTGGCAACCCCACGGAACCGAAGATATCACAGTTTCCGCCTGTCAAACGCACTGTCGAGTGCTGAAAACACCAGAAAACGTGTTTTTCGCATTCAATAGCACGAAAACAGCGATTTCGGTGATTCTGCACACTTGTAACAGCAGGATAATGAAGATTATCACTGAAAATGCATATCTCAGCTGGAAAACCAACTATACCGAAGATATTTCTGTTTCCGCATGTCAGACGCACTGCGGAGTGCTGAAAACACCAGGAAACGTGTTTTTCGCATTCAATAGCACGAAACCAGCGATTTCGGTGATTCGGCACACCTGTAAAAGCAGAATCATGAATTTATCACTGAAAATGCATATCTCAGCTGGAAACCCAAAGATACCAAAGATATCGCAGTTTCCGCATGTCAAACGCACTGTGGAATGCTGAAAACACCATTAAACGTGTTTTTCGCATTCACTAGCACGAAAACAGCGATTTCGGTGATTCTGCACACTTGTAACAACGGGATCATGTAGATTATCACTGAAAATGCATATCTCAGCTGGAAACCGAACGACACCGAAGATATCGCAGTTTCCGCATGTCAAACGCACTGTGGAGTGCTGAAAACACCAGAAAACGTGTTATATGCATTCAATATCACGAAAACAGCGGTTTCGGTGATTCTGCACACTTGTAACAGCAGGATAATGAAGACTATCATCGAAAATGCATATCTCAGCTGGAAACCCAACGAAACCGAAGATATCGCAGTTTCCGCAAATCAAACGCACTGTGGATTGCTGAAAACACCAGAAACCGTGTTTATGCATTCAATATCACGAAAACAGCGGTTTCGGTGATTCTGCACACTTGTAACAGCAGGATAATGAAGATTATCACTGAAAATGCATATCTCAGCTGGAAACCCAACAATACCAAAGGTATTTCTGTTTCCGCATGTCAACCGCACTGCGGAGTGCTGAAAACACCAGGAAACGTGTTTCTCGCATTCAATAGCACGAAAACAGCGATTTGGGTGTTTCTGCACACCTGTAACAGCAGAATCATGAATTAATCACTGAAAATGAATATCTCAGCTGGAAACCCAACGAAACCGTAGATATCGCGGTTTCCGCATGTCAAACGCACTGTCGAGTGCTGAAATCACCAGAAAAAGTGTTTTTCACATTCAATAGCACGAAAACAGCGATTTGGGTGTTTCTGCACACCTGTAACAGCAGAATCATGAATTAATCACTGAAAATGCATATCTCAGCTGGAAACCCAACGAAACCGTAGATATCGCGGTTTCCGCATGTCAAACGCACTGTCGAGTGCTGAAATCACCAGAAAAAGTGTTTTTCACATTCAATAGCACGAAGATAGCGATTTCGGTAATTCTGCATACTTCTCGCAGAAGAATATCCAAGATTATCATAGATAATTCCTGTCGCTGCTGGCAACCCCACGAAACCGAAGATATCACAGTTTCCGCATGTCAAACGCAATGTGGAGTGCTGAAAACACCAGGAATCGTGTTTTATGCAATCAATAGCACGAAAACAGCGGTTTCGGTGATTCTGCACACTTGTAACAGCAGAAGCATGAATTTATCACTGAAAATGCATATCTCAGCTGGAAACCCAACGAAACCGCAGATATCGCGGTTTCCGTATGTCAAACGCACTGTCGAGTGCTGAAAACACCAGGAAACGTGTTTCTCGCATTCAATAGCACGAAAACAGCGATTTGGGTCTTTCTGCACACCTGTAACAGCAGAATCATGAATTTATCACTGAAAATGCATATCTCAGCTGGAAACCCAACGAAACCGTAGATATCGCTGTTTCCGCATGTCAAACGCACTGTCGAGTGCTGAAATCACCAGAAAAAGTGTTTTTCACATTCAATAGCACGAAAACAGCGATTTGGGTGTTTCTGCACACCTGTAACAGCAGAATCATGAATTAATCACTGAAAATGCATATCTCAGCTGGAAACCCAACGAAACCGTAGATATCGCGGTTTCCGCATGTCAAACGCACTGTCGAGTGCTGAAATCACCAGAAAAAGTGTTTTTCACATTCAATAGCACGAAGATAGCGATTTCGGTAATTCTGCATACTTCTCGCAGAAGAATATCCAAGATTATCATAGATAATTCCTGTCGCTGGTGGCAACCCCACGAAACCGAAGATATCACAGTTTCCGCATGTCAAACGCAATGTGGAGTGCTGAAAACACCAGGAAACGTGTTTTCGCATTCAATAGCACGACAACAGCGGTTTCGGTGATTCTGCACACTTGTAACAGCAGGATAATGAAGACTATCTCTGAAAATGCATATCTCAGCTGGAAACCCAACGAAACCGTAGATATCGCTGTTTCCGCATGTCAAACGCACTGTCGAGTGCTGAAATCACCAGAAAAAGTGTTTTTCACATTCAATAGCACGAAAACAGCGATTTGGGTGTTTCTGCACACCTGTAACAGCAGAATCATGAATTAATCACTGAAAATGCATATCTCAGCTGGAAACCCAACGAAACCGTAGATATCGCGGTTTCCGCATGTCAAACGCACTGTCGAGTGCTGAAATCACCAGAAAAAGTGTTTTTCACATTCAATAGCACGAAGATAGCGATTTCGGTAATTCTGCATACTTCTCGCAGAAGAATATCCAAGATTATCATAGATAATTCCTGTCGCTGCTGGCAACCCCACGAAACCGAAGATATCACAGTTTCCGCATGTCAAACGCAATGTGGAGTGCTGAAAACACCAGGAATCGTGTTTTATGCAATCAATAGCACGAAAACAGCGGTTTCGGTGATTCTGCACACTTGTAACAGCAGAATCATGAATTTATCACTGAAAATGCATATCTCAGCTGAAAACCCAACGAAACCGTAGATATCGCGGTTTCCGCATGTCAAACGCACTGTCGAGTGCTGAAATCACCAGAAAAAGTGTTTTTCACATTCAATAGCACGAAGATAGCGATTTGGGTGTTTCTGCACACCTGTAACAGCAGAATCATGAATTTATCACTGAAAATGCATATCTCAGCTGGAAACCCAACGAAACCGTAGATATCGCGGTTTCCGCATGTCAAACGCACTGTCGAGTGCTGAAATCACCAGAAAAAGTGTTTTTCACATTCAATAGCACGAAGATAGCGATTTCGGTGATTCTGCATACTTCTCACAGAAGAATTTCCAAGATTATCATAGATAATTCAAGTCGCTGCTGGCAACCCCACGGAACCGAAGATATCACAGTTTCCGCATGTCAAACGCACTGCGGAGTGCTGAACACACCAGGAAACGTGTTTCTCGCATTCAATAGCACGAAAACAGCGATTTGGGTGTTTCTGCACACCTGTAACAGCAGAATCATGAATTTATCACTGAAAATGCATATCTCAGCTGGAAACCCAACGAAACCGTAGATATGGCGGTTTCCGCCTGTCAAACGCACTGTCGAGTGCTGAAAACACCAGAAAACGTGTTTTTCGCATTCAATAGCACGAAAACAGCGATTTCGGTGATTCTGCACACTTGTAACAGCAGGATAATGAAGATTATCACTGAAAATGCATATCTCAGCTGGAAAACCAACTATACCGAAGATATTTCTGTTTCCGCATGTCAGACGCACTGCGGAGTGCTGAAAACACCAGGAAACGTGTTTTTCGCATTCAATAGCACGAAACCAGCGATTTCGGTGATTCGGCACACCTGTAAAAGCAGAATCATGAATTTATCACTGAAAATGCATATCTCAGATGGAAACCCAAAGATACCAAAGATATCGCAGTTTCCGCATGTCAAACGCACTGTGGAATGCTGAAAACACCATTAAACGTGTTTTTCGCATTCACTAGCACGAAAACAGCGATTTCGGTGATGCTGCACACTTGTAACAGCAGAATCATGAATTTATCACTGAAAATACATATCTCAGCTGAAAACCCAACTGTACCGACGATATCACAGTTTCTGCAAATCCAGCGCACTGTGGAGTGCTGAAAACACCAGGAAACGTGTTTTCGCATTCAATAGCACGACAACAGCGGTTTCGGTGATTCTGCACACTTGTAACAGCAGGATCATGAATATTATCACTGAAAATGCATATCACAGCTGGAAACCCAACGAAACCGAAGAGCTCGCAGTTTCCGCATGTCAAACGCACTGTGGAGTGCTGAAAACACAAGGAAACGTGTTTTTCGCATTCAATAGCACGAAAACAGCGATTTGGGTGTTTCTGCACACCTGTAACAGCAGAATCATGAATTAATCACTGAAAATGCATATCTCAGCTGGAAACCCAACGAAACCGTAGATATCGCGGTTTCCGCATGTCAAACGCACTGTCGAGTGCTGAAATCACCAGAAAAAGTGTTTTTCACATTCAATAGCACGAAGATAGCGATTTCGGTAATTCTGCATACTTCTCGCAGAAGAATATCCAAGATTATCATAGATAATTCCTGTCGCTGCTGGCAACCCCACGAAACCGAAGATATCACAGTTTCCGCATGTCAAACGCAATGTGGAGTGCTGAAAACACCAGGAATCGTGTTTTATGCAATCAATAGCACGAAAACAGCGGTTTCGGTGATTCTGCACACTTGTAACAGCAGAATCATGAATTTATCACTGAAAATGCATATCTCAGCTGGAAACCCAACGAAACCGTAGATATCGCGGTTTCCGCATGTCAAACGCACTGTCGAGTGCTGAAATCACCAGAAAAAGTGTTTTTCACATTCAATAGCACGAAGATAGCGATTTCGGTAATTCTGCATACTTCTCGCAGAAGAATATCCAAGATTATCATAGATAATTCCTGTCGCTGCTGGCAACCCCACGAAACCGAAGATATCACAGTTTCCGCATGTCAAACGCAATGTGGAGTGCTGAAAACACCAGGAATCGTGTTTTATGCAATCAATAGCACGAAAACAGCGGTTTCGGTGATGCTGCACACTTGTAACAGCAGAATCATGAATTTATCACTGAAAATACATATCTCAGCTGAAAACCCAACTGTACCGACGATATCACAGTTTCCGCAAATCAAGCGCACTGTGGAGTGCTGAAAACACCAGGAAACGTGTTTTCGCATTCAATAGCACGACAACAGCGGTTTCGGTGATTCTGCACACTTGTAACAGCAGGATAATGAAGACTATCTCTGAAAATGCATATCTCAGCTGGAAACCCAACGAAACCGTAGATATCGCTGTTTCCGCATGTCAAACGCACTGTCGAGTGCTGAAATCACCAGAAAAAGTGTTTTTCACATTCAATAGCACGAAAACAGCGATTTGGGTGTTTCTGCACACCTGTAACAGCAGAATCATGAATTAATCACTGAAAATGCATATCTCAGCTGGAAACCCAACGAAACCGTAGATATCGCGGTTTCCGCATGTCAAACGCACTGTCGAGTGCTGAAATCACCAGAAAAAGTGTTTTTCACATTCAATAGCACGAAGATAGCGATTTCGGTAATTCTGCATACTTCTCGCAGAAGAATATCCAAGATTATCATAGATAATTCCTGTCGCTGCTGGCAACCCCACGAAACCGAAGATATCACAGTTTCCGCATGTCAAACGCAATGTGGAGTGCTGAAAACACCAGGAATCGTGTTTTATGCAATCAATAGCACGAAAACAGCGGTTTCGGTGATTCTGCACACTTGTAACAGCAGAATCATGAATTTATCACTGAAAATGCATATCTCAGCTGAAAACCCAACGAAACCGTAGATATCGCGGTTTCCGCATGTCAAACGCACTGTCGAGTGCTGAAATCACCAGAAAAAGTGTTTTTCACATTCAATAGCACGAAGATAGCGATTTGGTTGTTTCTGCACACCTGTAACAGCAGAATCATGAATTTATCACTGAAAATGCATATCTCAGCTGGAAACCCAACGAAACCGTAGATATCGCGGTTTCCGCATGTCAAACGCACTGTCGAGTGCTGAAATCACCAGAAAAAGTGTTTTTCACATTCAATAGCACGAAGATAGCGATTTCGGTGATTCTGCATACTTCTCACAGAAGAATATCCAAGATTATCATAGATAATTCATGTCGCTGCTGGCAACCCCACGGAACCGAAGATATCACAGTTTCCGCCTGTCAAACGCACTGTCGAGTGCTGAAAACACCAGAAAACGTGTTTTTCGCATTCAATAGCACGAAAACAGCGATTTCGGTGATTCTGCACACTTGTAACAGCAGGATAATGAAGATTATCACTGAAAATGCATATCTCAGCTGGCAACCCCACGGAACCGAAGATATCACAGTTTCCGCCTGTCAAACGCACTGTCGAGTGCTGAAAACACCAGAAAACGTGTTTTTCGCATTCAATAGCACGAAAACAGCGATTTCGGTGATTCTGCACACTTGTAACAGCAGGATAATGAAGATTATCACTGAAAATGCATATCTCAGCTGGAAAACCAACTATACCGAAGATATTTCTGTTTCCGCATGTCAGACGCACTGCGGAGTGCTGAAAACACCAGGAAACGTGTTTTTCGCATTCACTAGCACGAAAACAGCGATTTCGGTGATTCTGCACACTTGAAACAACGGGATCATGTAGATTATCACTGAAAATGCATATCTCAGCTGGAAACCGAACGACACCGAAGATATCGCAGTTTCCGCATGTCAAACGCACTGTGGAGTGCTGAAAACACCAGAAAACGTGTTATATGCATTCAATATCACGAAAACAGCGGTTTCGGTGATTCTGCACACTTGTAACAGCAGGATAATGAAGACTATCACCGAAAATGCATATCTCAGCTGGAAACCCAACGAAACCGAAGATATCGCAGTTTCCGCAAATCAAACGCACTGTGGATTGCTGAAAACACCAGAAAACGTGTTTATGCATTCAATATCACGAAAACAGCGGTTTCGGTGATTCTGCACACTTGTAACAGCAGGATAATGAAGATTATCACTGAAAATGCATATCTCAGCTGGAAACCCAACAATACCAAAGGTATTTCAGTTTCCGCATGTCAAACGCACTGCGGAGTGCTGAAAACACCAGGAAACGTGTTTCTCGCATTCAATAGCACGAAAACAGCGATTTGGGTGTTTCTGCACACCTGTAACAGCAGAATCATGAATTAATCACTGAAAATGAATATCTCAGCTGGAAACCCAACGAAACCGTAGATATCGCGGTTTCCGCATGTCAAACGCACTGTCGAGTGCTGAAATCACCAGAAAAAGTGTTTTTCACATTCAATAGCACGAAAACAGCGATTTGGGTGTTTCTGCACACCTGTAACAGCAGAATCATGAATTAATCACTGAAAATGCATATCTCAGCTGGAAACCCAACGAAACCGTAGATATCGCGGTTTCCGCATGTCAAACGCACTGTCGAGTGCTGAAATCACCAGAAAAAGTGTTTTTCACATTCAATAGCACGAAGATAGCGATTTCGGTAATTCTGCATACTTCTCGCAGAAGAATATCCAAGATTATCATAGATAATTCCGGTCGCTGCTGGCAACCCCACGAAACCGAAGATATCACAGTTTCCGCATGTCAAACGCAATCTGGAGTGCTGAAAACACCAGGAATCGTGTTTTATGCAATCAATAGCACGAAAACAGCGGTTTCGGTGATTCTGCACACTTGTAACAGCAGAAGCATGAATTTATCACTGAAAATGCATATCTCAGCTGGAAACCCAACGAAACCGCAGATATCGCGGTTTCCGTATGTCAAACGCACTGTCGAGTGCTGAAAACACCAGGAAACGTGTTTCTCGCATTCAATAGCACGAAAACAGCGATTTGGGTCTTTCTGCACACCTGTAACAGCAGAATCATGAATTTATCACTGAAAATGCATATCTCAGCTGGAAACCCAACGAAACCGTAGATATCGCGGTTTCCGTATGTCAAACGCACTGTCGAGTGCTGAAATCACCAGAAAAAGTGTTTTTCACATTCAATAGCACGAAGATAGCGATTTCGGTGATTCTGCATACTTCTCACAGAAGAATATCCAAGATTATCATAGATAATTCATGTCGCTGCTGGCAACCCCACGGAACCGAAGATATCACAGTTTCCGCATGTCAAACGCAATGTGGAGTGCTGAAAACACCAGAAAACGTGTTTATGCATTCAATATCACGAAAAGAGCGGTTTCGGTGATTCTGCACACTTGTAACAGCAGGATAATGAAGATTATCACTGAAAATGCATATCTCAGCTGGAAACCCAACAATACCGAAGGTATTTCTGTTTCCGCATGTCAAACGCACTGCGGAGTGCTGAACACACCAGGAAACGTGTTTCTCGCATTCAATAGCACGAAAACAGCGATTTGGGTGTTTCTGCACACCTGTAACAGCAGAATCATGAATTTATCACTGAAAATGCATATCTCAGCTGGAAACCCAACGAAACCGTAGATATGGAGGTTTCCGCATGTCAAACGCACTGTCGAGTGCTGAAAACACCAGGAAACGTGTTTTTCGCATTCAATAGCACGAAAACAGCGATTTCGGTGATTCAGCACACTTGTAACAGCAGATTCATGAATTTATCACTGAAAATGCATATCTCAGCTGGAAACCCAACTATACCGAAGGTATTTCTGTTTCCGCATGTCAAACGCACTGCGGAGTGCTGAAAACACCAGGAAACGTGTTTCTCGCATTCAATAGCACGAAAACAGCGATTTGGGTGTTTCTGCACACCTGTAACAGCAGAATCATGAATTTATCACTGAAAATGCATATCTCAGCTGGAAACCCAATGAAACCGAAGATATCACAGTTTCCGCAAATCAAACGCACTGTGGAGTGCTGAAAACACCAGGAAACGTGTTTTTCGCATTCAATAGCACGAAAACAGCGATTTCGGTGATTCAGCACACTTGTAACAGCAGAGTCATGAATTTATCACTGAAAATGCATATCTCAGCTGGAAACCCAACTATACCAAAGGTATTTCTGTTTCCGCATGTCAAACGCACTGTGGAGTTCTGAAAACACCAGGAAACGTGTTTTTCGCATTCAGTCGCACGAAAACAGCGATTGCGGTGATTCTGCACACTTGTAACAACGGGATCATGTAGATTATCACTGAAAATGCAAATCTCAGCTGGAAACCCAACGAAACCGAAGATATCGCAGTTTCCGCGTGTCAAACGCACTGTGGAGTTCTGAAAACACCAGAAAACGTGTTTTATACATTCAATATCACGAAAACAGCGGTTACGGTGATTCTGCACACTTGTAACAGTAGGATAATGAAGACTATCACTGAAAATGCATATCTCAGCTGGAAACCCAACTATACCGAAGATATTTCTGTTTCCGCATGTCAAACGCACTGCGGAGTGCTGAAAACACCAGGAAACGTGTTTTTCGCATTCAATAGCACGAAAACAGCGATTTCGGTGATTCTGCACACCTGTAACAGCAGAATCATGAATTTATCACTGAAAATGCATATCTCAGCTGGAAACCCAACGAAACCGAAGATATCGCCGTTTCAGCATGTCAAACGCACTGTGGAGTTCTGAAAACACCAGGAAACGTGTTTTTCGCATTCAATAGCACGAAAACAGGCGATTTCGGTGATTCTGCACACTTGTAACAGCAGAATCATGAATTTATCACTGAAAATGCATATCTCAGCTGGAAACCCAAAGATACCGAAGATATCGCAGTTTCCGCATGTCAAACGCACTGTGGAGTGCTGAAAACACCAGAAAACGTGTTTTATGCATTCAATATCACGAAAACAGCGTTTTCGGAGATTCTGCACACTTGTATCAGCAGGATAATGAAGATTATCACTAAAAATGCATATCTCAGCTGGAAACCCAACTATACCGAAGATATTTCTGTTTCCGCGTGTCGAAAGCACTGCGGAGTGCTGAAAACACCAGGAAATGTGTTTTTCGCATTCAATAGCACGAAACCAGCGATTTCGATGATTCTGCACACCTGTAAAAGCAGAATCATGAATTTATCACTGAAAATGCATATCTCAGCTGGAAACCCAAAGATACCAAAGATATCGCAGTTTCCGCATGTCAAACGCACTGTGGAGTTCTGAAAACACCAGGAAACGTGTTTTTCGCATTCAGTAGCACGAAAAGAGCGATTGCGGTGATTCTGCACACTTGTAACAACGGGATCATGTAGATTGTCACTGAAAATGCATATCTCAGCTGGAAACCCAACGAAACCGAAGATATCACAGTTTCCGCATGTCAAACGCACTATGGAGTTCTGAAAACACCAGGAAACGTGTTTTTCGCATTCAATAGCACGAAAACAGGCGATTTCGGTGATTCTGCACACTTGTAAAAGCAGAATCATGAATTTATCACTGAAAATGCATATCTCAGCTGGAAACCCAAAGATACCAAAGATATCGCAGTTTCCGCATGTTAAACACACTGTGGTGTTCTGAAAACACCAGGAAACGTGTTCTTCGCATTCAATAGCACGAAAACAGCGATTTCGGTGATTCTGCACACTTGTAACAGCAGAATCATGAATTTATCACTGAAAATGCATATCTCAGCTGGAAACCCAAAGATACCAAAGATATCGCAGTTTCCGCATGTTAAACGCACTGTGGTGTTCTGAAAACACCAGGAAACGTGTTCTTCGCATTCAATAGCACGAAAACAGCGATTTCGATGATTCTGCACACCTGTAAAAGCAGAATCTTGAATTTATCACTGAAAATGCATATCTCAGCTGGAAACCCAACGAAACCGAAGATATCGCAGTTTCCGCATGTCAAACGCACTGCGGAGTTCTGAAAACACCAGGAAACGTGTTTTTCGCATTCAGTCGCACGAAAAGAGCGATTGCGGTGATTCTGCACACATGTAACAACGGGATCATGTAGATTATCACTGAAAATGCATATCTCAGCTGGAAACCCAAAGATACCAAAGATATCGCAGTTTCCGCATGTTAAACGCTCTGTGGTGTTCTGAAAACACCAGGAAATATGTTCTTCGCATTCAATAGCACGAAAACAGCGATTTCGATGATTCTGCACACCGGTAAAAGCAGAATCATGAATTTATCACTGAAAATGCATATCTCAGCTGGAAACCCAACGAAACCGAAGATATCGCAGTTTCCGCATGTCAAACGCACTGTGGAGTGCTGAAAACACCAGAAAACGTGTTTTATGCATTCAATATCACGAAAACAGCAGTGTCGGAGATTCTGCACACTTGTAACAGCAGGATAATGAAGATTATCACTAAAAATGCATATCTCAGCTGGAAACCCAACTATACCGAAGATATTTCTGTTTCCGCATGTCAAACGCACTGCGGAGTGCTGAAAACACCAGGAAACGTGTTTTTCGCATTCAATAGCACGAAACCAGCGATTTCGGTGATTCTGCACACCTGCAAAAGCAGAATCATGAATTTATCACTGAAAATGCATATCTCAGCTGGAAACCCAAAGATACCAAAGATATCGCAGTTTCCGCATGTTAAACGCATTGTGGTGTTCTGAAAACACCAGGAAACGTGTTCTTCGCATTCAATAGCACGAAAACAGCGATTTCGGTGATTCTGCACACTTGTAACAGCAGAATCATGAATTTATCACTGAAAATGCATATCTCAGCTGGAAACCCAACGAAACCGAAGATATCGCAGTTTCCGCATGTCAAACGCACTGCGGAGTTCTGAAAACACCAGGAAACGTGTTTTTCGCATTCAGTCGCACGAAAAGAGCGATTGCGGTGATTCTGCACACTTGTAACAACGGGATCATGTAGATTATCACTGAAAATGCATATCTCAGCTGGAAACCCAAAGATACCAAAGATATCGCCGTTTCAGCATGTCAAACGCACTGTGGAGTTCTGAAAACACCAGGAAACGTGTTTTTCGCATTCAATAGCACGAAACCAGCGATTTCGATGATTCTGCACACCTGTAAAAGCAGAATCATGAATTTATCACTGAAAATGCATATCTCAGCTGGAAACCAAAAGATACCAAAGATATCGCAGTTTCCGCATGTCAAACGCACTGTGGAGTGCTGAAAACACCAGAAAACGTGTTTTATGCATTCAATATCACGAAAACAGCGGTTTCGGAGATTCTGCACACTTGTAACAGCAGGATAATGAAGATTATCACTAAAAATTCATATCTCAGCTGGAAACCCAACTATACCGAAGATATTTCTGTTTCCGCATGTCAAACGCACTGCGGAGTGCTGAAAACACCAGGAAACGTGTTTTTCGCATTCAATAGCACGAAACCAGCGATTTCGGTGATTCTGCACACCTGCAAAAGCAGAATCATGAATTTATCACTGAAAATGCATATCTCAGCTGGAAACCCAAAGATACCAAAGATATCGCAGTTTCCGCATGTTAAACGCACTGTGGTGTTCTGAAAACACCAGGAAACGTGTTCTTCGCATTCAATAGCACGAAAACAGCGATTTCGATGATTCTGCACACCTGTAAAAGCAGAATCTTGAATTTATCACTGAAAATGCATATCTCAGCTGGAAACCCAACGAAACCGAAGATATCGCAGTTTCCGCATGTCAAACGCACTGCGGAGTTCTGAAAACACCAGGAAACGTGTTTTTCGCATTCAGTCGCACGAAAAGAGCGATTGCGGTGATTCTGCACACATGTAACAACGGGATCATGTAGATTATCACTGAAAATGCATATCTCAGCTGGAAACCCAACGAAACCGAAGATATCACAGTTTCCGCATGTCAAACGCACTATGGAGTTCTGAAAACACCAGGAAACGTGTTTTTCGCATTCAATAGCACGAAAACAGGCGATTTCGGTGATTCTGCACACTTGTAAAAGCAGAATCATGAATTTATCACTGAAAATGCATATCTCAGCTGGAAACCCAAAGATACCAAAGATATCGCAGTTTCCGCATGTTAAACACACTGTGGTGTTCTGAAAACACCAGGAAACGTGTTCTTCGCATTCAATAGCACGAAAACAGCGATTTCGGTGATTCTGCACACTTGTAACAGCAGAATCATGAATTTATCACTGAAAATGCATATCTCAGCTGGAAACCCAAAGATACCAAAGATATCGCAGTTTCCGCATGTTAAACGCACTGTGGTGTTCTGAAAACACCAGGAAACGTGTTCTTCGCATTCAATAGCACGAAAACAGCGATTTCGATGATTCTGCACACCTGTAAAAGCAGAATCTTGAATTTATCACTGAAAATGCATATCTCAGCTGGAAACCCAACGAAACCGAAGATATCGCAGTTTCCGCATGTCAAACGCACTGCGGAGTTCTGAAAACACCAGGAAACGTGTTTTTCGCATTCAGTCGCACGAAAAGAGCGATTGCGGTGATTCTGCACACTTGTAACAACGGGATCATGTAGATTATCACTGAAAATGCATATCTCAGCTGGAAACCCAAAGATACCAAAGATATCGCCGTTTCAGCATGTCAAACGCACTGTGGAGTTCTGAAAACACCAGGAAACGTGTTTTTCGCATTCAGTAGCACGAAACCAGCGATTTCGGTGATTCGGCACACCTGTAAAAGCAGAATCATGAATTTATCACTGAAAATGCATATCTCAGCTGGAAACCCAAAGATACCAAAGATATCGCAGTTTCCGCATGTCAAACGCACTGTGGAATGCTGAAAACACCATTAAACGTGTTTTTCGCATTCACTAGCACGAAAACAGCGATTTCGGTGATGCTGCACACTTGTAACAGCAGAATCATGAATTTATCACTGAAAATACATATCTCAGCTGAAAACCCAACTGTACCGACGATATCACAGTTTCTGCAAATCAAGCGCACTGTGGAGTGCTGAAAACACCAGGAAACGTGTTTTCGCATTCAATAGCACGACAACAGCGGTTTCGGTGATTCTGCACACTTGTAACAGCAGGATCATGAATATTATCACTGAAAATGCATATCACAGCTGGAAACCCAACGAAACCGAAGAGCTCGCAGTTTCCGCATGTCAAACGCACTGTGGAGTGCTGAAAACACAAGGAAACGTGTTTTTCGCATTCAATAGCACGAAAACAGCGATTTGGGTGTTTCTGCACACCTGTAACAGCAGAATCATGAATTAATCACTGAAAATGCATATCTCAGCTGGAAACCCAACGAAACCGTAGATATCGCGGTTTCCGCATGTCAAACGCACTGTCGAGTGCTGAAATCACCAGAAAAAGTGTTTTTCACATTCAATAGCACGAAGATAGCGATTTCGGTAATTCTGCATACTTCTCGCAGAAGAATATCCAAGATTATCATAGATAATTCCTGTCGCTGCTGGCAACCCCACGAAACCGAAGATATCACAGTTTCCGCATGTCAAACGCAATGTGGAGTGCTGAAAACACCAGGAATCGTGTTTTATGCAATCAATAGCACGAAAACAGCGGTTTCGGTGATTCTGCACACTTGTAACAGCAGAATCATGAATTTATCACTGAAAATGCATATCTCAGCTGGAAACCCAACGAAACCGTAGATATCGCGGTTTCCGCATGTCAAACGCACTGTCGAGTGCTGAAATCACCAGGAATCGTGTTTTATGCAATCAATAGCACGAAAACAGCGGTTTCGGTGATGCTGCACACTTGTAACAGCAGAATCATGAATTTATCACTGAAAATACATATCTCAGCTGAAAACCCAACTGTACCGACGATATCACAGTTTCCGCAAATCAAGCGCACTGTGGAGTGCTGAAAACACCAGGAAACGTGTTTTCGCATTCAATAGCACGACAACAGCGGTTTCGGTGATTCTGCACACTTGTAACAGCAGGATAATGAAGACTATCTCTGAAAATGCATATCTCAGCTGGAAACCCAACGAAACCGTAGATATCGCTGTTTCCGCATGTCAAACGCACTGTCGAGTGCTGAAATCACCAGAAAAAGTGTTTTTCACATTCAATAGCACGAAGATAGCGATTTGATTGTTTCTGCACACCTGTAACAGCAGAATCATGAATTTATCACTGAAAATGCATATCTCAGCTGGAAACCCAACGAAACCGTAGATATCGCGGTTTCCGCATGTCAAACGCACTGTCGAGTGCTGAAATCACCAGAAAAAGTGTTTTTCACATTCAATAGCACGAAGATAGCGATTTCGGTGATTCTGCATACTTCTCACAGAAGAATATCCAAGATTATCATAGATAATTCATGTCGCTGCTGGCAACCCCACGGAACCGAAGATATCACAGTTTCCGCCTGTCAAACGCACTGTCGAGTGCTGAAAACACCAGAAAACGTGTTTTTCGCATTCAATAGCACGAAAACAGCGATTTCGGTGATTCTGCACACTTGTAACAGCAGGATAATGAAGATTATCACTGAAAATGCATATCTCAGCTGGAAAACCAACTATACCGAAGATATTTCTGTTTCCGCATGTCAGACGCACTGCGGAGTGCTGAAAACACCAGGAAACGTGTTTTTCGCATTCAATAGCACGAAACCAGCGATTTCGGTGATTCGGCACACCTGTAAAAGCAGAATCATGAATTTACCACTGAAAATGCATATCTCAGCTGGAAACCCAAAGATACCAAAGATATCGCAGTTTCCGCCTGTCAAACGCACTGTCGAGTGCTGAAAACACCAGAAAACGTGTTTTTCGCATTCAATAGCACGAAAACAGCGATTTCGGTGATTCTGCACACTTGTAACAGCAGGATAATGAAGATTATCACTGAAAATGCATATCTCAGCTGGAAAACCAACTATACCGAAGATATTTCTGTTTCCGCATGTCAGACGCACTGCGGAGTGCTGAAAACACCAGGAAACGTGTTTTTCGCATTCAATAGCACGAAACCAGCGATTTCGGTGATTCGGCACACCTGTAAAAGCAGAATCATGAATTTATCACTGAAAATGCATATCTCAGCTGGAAACCCAAAGATACCAAAGATATCGCAGTTTCCGCATGTCAAACGCACTGTGGAATGCTGAAAACACCATTAAACGTGTTTTTCGCATTCACTAGCACGAAAACAGCGATTTCGGTGATTCTGCACACTTGTAACAACGGGATCATGTAGATTATCACTGAAAATGCATATCTCAGCTGGAAACCGAACGACACCGAAGATATCGCAGTTTCCGCATGTCAAACGCACTGTGGAGTGCTGAAAACACCAGAAAACGTGTTATATGCATTCAATATCACGAAAACAGCGGTTTCGGTGATTCTGCACACTTGTAACAGCAGGATAATGAAGACTATCACCGAAAATGCATATCTCAGCTGGAAACCCAACGAAACCGAAGATATCGCAGTTTCCGCAAATCAAACGCACTGTGGATTGCTGAAAACACCAGAAAACGTGTTTATGCATTCAATATCACGAAAACAGCGGTTTCGGTGATTCTGCACACTTGTAACAGCAGGATAATGAAGATTATCACTGAAAATGCATATCTCAGCTGGAAACCCAACAATACCAAAGGTATTTCTGTTTCCGCATGTCAAGCGCACTGCGGAGTGCTGAAAACACCAGGAAACGTGTTTCTCGCATTCAATAGCACGAAAACAGCGATTTGGGTGTTTCTGCACACCTGTAACAGCAGAATCATGAATTAATCACTGAAAATGAATATCTCAGCTGGAAACCCAACGAAACCGTAGATATCGCGGTTTCCGCATGTCAAACGCACTGTCGAGTGCTGAAATCACCAGAAAAAGTGTTTTTCACATTCAATAGCACGAAAACAGCGATTTGGGTGTTTCTGCACACCTGTAACAGCAGAATCATGAATTAATCACTGAAAATGCATATCTCAGCTGGAAACCCAACGAAACCGTAGATATCGCGGTTTCCGCATGTCAAACGCACTGTCGAGTGCTGAAATCACCAGAAAAAGTGTTTTTCACATTCAATAGCACGAAGATAGCGATTTCGGTAATTCTGCATACTTCTCGCAGAAGAATATCCAAGGTTATCATAGATAATTCCTGTCGCTGCTGGCAACCCCACGAAACCGAAGATATCACAGTTTCCGCATGTCAAACGCAATGTGGAGTGCTGAAAACACCAGGAATCGTGTTTTATGCAATCAATAGCACGAAAACAGCGGTTTCGGTGATTCTGCACACTTGTAACAGCAGAAGCATGAATTTATCACTGAAAATGCATATCTCAGCTGGAAACCCAACGAAACCGCAGATATCGCGGTTTCCGTATGTCAAACGCACTGTCGAGTGCTGAAAACACCAGGAAACGTGTTTCTCGCATTCAATAGCACGAAAACAGCGATTTGGGTCTTTCTGCACACCTGTAACAGCAGAATCATGAATTTATCACTGAAAATGCATATCTCAGCTGGAAACCCAACGAAACCGTAGATATCGCGGTTTCCGCATGTCAAACGCACTGTCGAGTGCTGAAATCACCAGAAAAAGTGTTTTTCACATTCAATAGCACGAAGATAGCGATTTCGGTGATTCTGCATACTTCTCACAGAAGAATATCCAAGATTATCATAGATAATTCATGTCGCTGCTGGCAACCCCACGGAACCGAAGATATCACAGTTTCCGCATGTCAAACGCAATGTGGAGTGCTGAAAACACCAGAAAACGTGTTTATGCATTCAATATCACGAAAAGAGCGGTTACGGTGATTCTGCACACTTGTAACAGTAGGATAATGAAGACTATCACTGAAAATGCATATCTCAGCTGGAAACCCAAAGATACCGAAGATATCGCAGTTTCCGCATGTCAAACGCACTGTGGAGTGCTGAAAACACCAGAAAACGTGTTTTTCGCATTCAATAGCACGAAACCAGCGGTTTCGGTGATTCTGCACACCTGTAAAAGCAGAATCATGAATTTATCACTGAAAATGCATATCTCAGCTGGAAACACAAAGATACCAAAGATATCGCAGTTTCCGCATGTTAAACGCACTGTGGTGTTCTGAAAACACCAGGAAACGTGTTCTTCGCATTCAATAGCACGAAACCAGCGGTTTCGGTGATTCTGCACACTTGTAACAACGGAATCATGTAGATTATCACTGAAAATGCATATCTCAGCTGGAAACCCAACGAAACCGAAGATATCGCAGTTTCCGCATGTCAAACGCACTGTGGAGTTCTGAAAACACCAGAAAACGTGTTTTATACATTCAATATCACGAAAACAGCGGTTACGGTGATTCTGCACACTTGTAACAGTAGGATAATGAAGACTATCACTGAAAATGCATATCTCAGCTGGAAACCCAACTATACCGAAAATATTTCTGTTTCCGCATGTCAAACGCACTGCGGAGTGCTGAAAACACCAGGAAACGTGTTTTTCGCATTCAATAGCACGAAAACAGCGATTTCGGTGATTCTGCACACCTGTAACAGCAGAATCATGAATTTATCACTGAAAATGCATATCTCAGCTGAAAACCCAACGAAACCGAAGATATCGCCGTTTCAGCATGTCAAACGCACTGTGGAGTTCTGAAAACACCAGGAAACGTGTTTTTCGCATTCAATAGCACGAAAACAGGCGATTTCGGTGATTCTGCACACTTGTAACAGCAGAATCATGAATTTATCACTGAAAATGCATATCTCAGCTGGAAACCCAAAGATACCGAAGATATCGCAGTTTCCGCATGTCAAACGCACTGTGGAGTGCTGAAAACACCAGAAAACGTGTTTTATGCATTCAATATCACGAAAACAGCGTTTTCGGAGATTCTGCACACTTGTATCAGCAGGATAATGAAGATTATCACTAAAAATGCATATCTCAGCTGGAAACCCAACTATACCGAAGATATTTCTGTTTCCGCGTGTCGAAAGCACTGCGGAGTGCTGAAAACACCAGGAAACGTGTTCTTCGCATTCAATAGCACGAAAACAGCGATTTCGATGATTCTGCACACCTGTAAAAGCAGAATCATGAATTTATCACTGAAAATGCATATCTCAGCTGGAAAACCAAAGATACCAAAGATATCGCAGTTTCCGCATGTCAAACGCACTGTGGAGTTCTGAAAACACCAGGAAACGTGTTTTTCGCATTCAGTAGCACGAAAAGAGCGATTGCGGTGATTCTGCACACTTGTAACAACGGGATCATGTAGATTGTCACTGAAAATGCATATCTCAGCTGGAAACCCAACGAAACCGAAGATATCACAGTTTCCGCATGTCAAACGCACTATGGAGTTCTGAAAACACCAGGAAACGTGTTTTTCGCATTCAATAGCACGAAAACAGGCGATTTCGGTGATTCTGCACACTTGTAAAAGCAGAATCATGAATTTATCACTGAAAATGCATATCTCAGCTGGAAACCCAAAGATACCAAAGATATCGCAGTTTCCGCATGTTAAACACACTGTGGTGTTCTGAAAACACCAGGAAACGTGTTCTTCGCATTCAATAGCACGAAAACAGCGATTTCGGTGATTCTGCACACTTGTAACAGCAGAATCATGAATTTATCACTGAAAATGCATATCTCAGCTGGAAACCCAAAGATACCAAAGATATCGCAGTTTCCGCATGTTAAACGCACTGTGGTGTTCTGAAAACACCAGGAAACGTGTTCTTCGCATTCAATAGCACGAAAACAGCGATTTCGATGATTCTGCACACCTGTAAAAGCAGAATCTTGAATTTATCACTGAAAATGCATATCTCAGCTGGAAACCCAACGAAACCGAAGATATCGCAGTTTCCGCATGTCAAACGCACTGCGTAGTTCTGAAAACACCAGGAAACGTGTTTTTCGCATTCAGTCGCACGAAAAGAGCGATTGCGGTGATTCTGCACACATGTAACAACGGGATCATGTAGATTATCACTGAAAATGCATATCTCAGCTGGAAACCCAAAGATACCAAAGATATCGCAGTTTCCGCATGTTAAACGCTCTGTGGTGTTCTGAAAACACCAGGAAATATGTTCTTCGCATTCAATAGCACGAAAACAGCGATTTCGATGATTCTGCACACCTGTAAAAGCAGAATCATGAATTTATCACTGAAAATGCATATCTCAGCTGGAAACCCAACGAAACCGAAGATATCGCAGTTTCCGCATGTCAAACGCACTGTGGAGTGCTGAAAACACCAGAAAACGTGTTTTATGCATTCAATATCACGAAAACAGCAGTTTCGGAGATTCTGCACACTTGTAACAGCAGGATAATGAAGATTATCACTAAAAATGCATATCTCAGCTGGAAACCCAACTATACCGAAGATATTTCTGTTTCCGCATGTCAAACGCACTGCGGAGTGCTGAAAACACCAGGAAACGTGTTTTTCGCATTCAATAGCACGAAACCAGCGATTTCGGTGATTCTGCACACCTGCAAAAGCAGAATCATGAATTTATCACTGAAAATGCATATCTCAGCTGGAAACCCAAAGATACCAAAGATATCGCAGTTTCCGCATGTTAAACGCACTGTGGTGTTCTGAAAACACCAGGAAACGTGTTCTTCGCATTCAATAGCACGAAAACAGCGATTTCGGTGATTCTGCACACTTGTAACAACGGAATCATGTTGATTATCACTGAAAATGCATATCTCAGCTGGAAACCCAACGAAACCGAAGATATCGCAGTTTCCGCATGTCAAACGCACTGTGGAGTTCTGAAAACACCAGAAAACGTGTTTTATACATTCAATATCACGAAAACAGCGGTTACGGTGATTCTGCACACTTGTAACAGTAGGATAATGAAGACTATCACTGAAAATGCATATCTCAGCTGGAAACCCAACTATACCGAAAATATTTCTGTTTCCGCATGTCAAACGCACTGCGGAGTGCTGAAAACACCAGGAAACGTGTTTTTCGCATTCAATAGCACGAAAACAGCGATTTCGGTGATTCTGCACACCTGTAACAGCAGAATCATGAATTTATCACTGAAAATGCATATCTCAGCTGAAAACCCAACGAAACCGAAGATATCGCCGTTTCAGCATGTCAAACGCACTGTGGAGTTCTGAAAACACCAGGAAACGTGTTTTTCGCATTCAATAGCACGAAAACAGGCGATTTCGGTGATTCTGCACACTTGTAACAGCAGAATCATGAATTTATCACTGAAAATGCATATCTCAGCTGGAAACCCAAAGATACCGAAGATATCGCAGTTTCCGCATGTCAAACGCACTGTGGAGTGCTGAAAACACCAGAAAACGTGTTTTATGCATTCAATATCACGAAAACAGCGTTTTCGGAGATTCTGCACACTTGTATCAGCAGGATAATGAAGATTATCACTAAAAATGCATATCTCAGCTGGAAACCCAACTATACCGAAGATATTTCTGTTTCCGCGTGTCGAAAGCACTGCGGAGTGCTGAAAACACCAGGAAACGTGTTTTTCGCATTCAATAGCACGAAACCAGCGATTTCGATGATTCTGCACACCTGTAAAAGCAGAATCATGAATTTATCACTGAAAATGCATATCTCAGCTGGAAAACCAAAGATACCAAAGATATCGCAGTTTCCGCATGTCAAACGCACTGTGGAGTTCTGAAAACACCAGGAAACGTGTTTTTCGCATTCAGTAGCACGAAAAGAGCGATTGCGGTGATTCTGCACACATGTAACAACGGGATCATGTAGATTGTCACTGAAAATGCATATCTCAGCTGGAAACCCAACGAAACCGAAGATATCACAGTTTCCGCATGTCAAACGCACTATGGAGTTCTGAAAACACCAGGAAACGTGTTTTTCGCATTCAATAGCACGAACACAGGCGATTTCGGTGATTCTGCACACTTGTAAAAGCAGAATCATGAATTTATCACTGAAAATGCATATCTCAGCTGGAAACCCAAAGATACCAAAGATATCGCAGTTTCCGCATGTTAAACACACTGTGGTGTTCTGAAAACACCAGGAAACGTGTTCTTCGCATTCAATAGCACGAAAACAGCGATTTCGGTGATTCTGCACACTTGTAACAGCAGAATCATGAATTTATCACTGAAAATGCATATCTCAGCTGGAAACCCAAAGATACCAAAGATATCGCAGTTTCCGCATGTTAAACGCACTGTGGTGTTCTGAAAACACCAGGAAACGTGTTCTTCGCATTCAATAGCACGAAAACAGCGATTTCGATGATTCTGCACACCTGTAAAAGCAGAATCTTGAATTTATCACTGAAAATGCATATCTCAGCTGGAAACCCAACGAAACCGAAGATATCGCAGTTTCCGCATGTCAAACGCACTGCGGAGTTCTGAAAACACCAGGAAACGTGTTTTTCGCATTCAGTCGCACGAAAAGAGCGATTGCGGTGATTCTGCACACATGTAACAACGGGATCATGTAGATTATCACTGAAAATGCATATCTCAGCTGGAAACCCAAAGATACCAAAGATATCGCAGTTTCCGCATGTTAAACGCTCTGTGGTGTTCTGAAAACACCAGGAAATATGTTCTTCGCATTCAATAGCACGAAAACAGCGATTTCGATGATTCTGCACACCTGTAAAAGCAGAATCATGAATTTATCACTGAAAATGCATATCTCAGCTGGAAACCCAACGAAACCGAAGATATCGCAGTTTCCGCATGTCAAACGCACTGTGGAGTGCTGAAAACACCAGAAAACGTGTTTTATGCATTCAATATCACGAAAACAGCAGTTTCGGAGATTCTGCACACTTGTAACAGCAGGATAATGAAGATTATCACTAAAAATGCATATCTCAGCTGGAAACCCAACTATACCGAAGATATTTCTGTTTCCGCATGTCAAACGCACTGCGGAGTGCTGAAAACACCAGGAAACGTGTTTTTCGCATTCAATAGCACGAAACCAGCGATTTCGGTGATTCTGCACACCTGCAAAAGCAGAATCATGAATTTATCACTGAAAATGCATATCTCAGCTGGAAACCCAAAGATACCAAAGATATCGCAGTTTCCGCATGTTAAACGCACTGTGGTGTTCTGAAAACACCAGGAAACGTGTTCTTCGCATTCAATAGCACGAAAACAGCGATTTCGGTGATTCTGCACACTTGTAACAGCAGAATCATGAATTTATCACTGAAAATGCATATCTCAGCTGGAAACCCAACGAAACCGAAGATATCGCAGTTTCCGCATGTCAAACGCACTGCGGAGTTCTGAAAACACCAGGAAACGTGTTTTTCGCATTCAGTCGCACGAAAAGAGCGATTGCGGTGATTCTGCACACTTGTAACAACGGGATCATGTAGATTATCACTGAAAATGCATATCTCAGCTGGAAACCCAAAGATACCAAAGATATCGCCGTTTCAGCATGTCAAACGCACTGTGGAGTTCTGAAAGCACCAGGAAACGTGTTTTTCGCTTTCAATTGCACGAAACCAGCGATTTCGATGATTCTGCACACCTGTAAAAGCAGAATCATGAATTTATCACTGAAAATGCATATCTCAGCTGGAAACCAAAAGATACCAAAGATATCGCAGTTTCCGCATGTCAAACGCACTGTGGAGTTCTGAAAACACCAGGAAACGTGTTTTTCGCATTCAGTCGCACGAAAAGAGCGATTGCGGTGATTCTGCACACTTGTAACAACGGGATCATGTAGATTATCACTGAAAATGCATATCTCAGCTGGAAACCCAAAGATACCAAAGATATCGCAGTTTCCGCATGTTAAACGCACTGTGGTGTTCTGAAAACACCAGGAAACGTGTTCTTCGCATTCAATAGCACGAAAACAGCGATTTCGGTGATTCTGCACACTTGTAACAGCAGAATCATGAATTTATCACTGAAAATGCATATCTCAGCTGGAAATCCAACGAAACCGAAGATATCGCAGTTTCCGCATGTCAAACGCACTGCGGAGTTCTGAAAACACCAGGAAACGTGTTTTTCGCATTCAGTCGCACGAAAAGAGCGATTTCGGTGATTCTGCACACTTGTAAAAGCAGAATCATGAATTTATCACTGAAAATGCATATCTCAGCTGGAAACCCAAAGATACCAAAGCTATCGCAGTTTCCGCATGTTAAACGCACTGTGGTGTTCTGAAAACACCAGGAAACGTGTTCTTCGCATTCAATAGCACGAAAACAGCGATTTCGGTGATTCTGCACACTTGTAACAGCAGAATCATGAATTTATCACTGAAAATGCATATCTCAGCTGGAAACCCAACGAAACCGAAGATATCGCAGTTTCCGCATGTCAAACGCACTGCGGAGTTCTGAAAACACCAGGAAACGTGTTTTTCGCATTCAGTCGCACGAAAAGAGCGATTGCGGTGATTCTGCACACTTGCAACAACGGGATCATGTAGATTATCACTGAAAATGCATATCTCAGCTGGAAACCCAAAGATACCAAAGATATCGCAGTTTCCGCATGTTAAACGCACTGGGGTGTTGTGAAAACACCAGGAAACGTGTTCTTCGCATTCAATAGCACGAAAACAGCGATTTCGGTGATTCTGCACACTTGTAACAGCAGAATCATGAATTTATCACTGAAAATGCATATCTCAGCTGGAAATCCAACGAAACCGAAGATATCGCAGTTTCCGCATGTCAAACGCACTGCGGAGTTCTGAAAACACCAGGAAACGTGTTTTTCGCATTCAGTCGCACGAAAAGAGCGATTTCGGTGATTCTGCACACCTGTAAAAGCAGAATCATGAATTTATCACTGAAAATGCATATCTCAGCTGGAAACCCAAAGATACCAAAGATATCGCAGTTTCCGCATGTCAAACGCACTGTGGTGTTCTGATAACACCAGGAAACGTGTTCCTCGCATTCAATAGCACGAAAACAGCGATTTCGGTGATTCTGCACACCTGTAAAAGCAGAATCATGAAT
The DNA here is from genome assembly GCA_951804975.1 of Anthophora plumipes. Classification (NCBI taxonomy): domain Eukaryota; kingdom Metazoa; phylum Arthropoda; class Insecta; order Hymenoptera; family Apidae; genus Anthophora; species Anthophora plumipes. The sequence goes on along the minus strand of CATORF010000581.1, from coordinate 191,619 downwards.
TTATCACTGAAAATGCATATCTCAGCTGGAAACCCAACGAAACCGAAGATATCGCCGTTTCAGCATGTCAAACGCACTGTGGAGTTCTGAAAACACCAGGAAACGTGTTTTTCGCATTCAATAGCACGAAACCAGCGATTTCGATGATTCTGCACACCTGTAAAAGCAGAATCATGAATTTATCACTGAAAATGCATATCTCAGCTGGAAACCCAAAGATACCAAAGATATCGCAGTTTCCGCATGTCAAACGCACTGTGGAGCTCTGAAAACACCCGGAAACGTGTTTTTCGCATTCAGTAGCACGAAAAGAGCGATTGCGGTGATTCTGCACACTTGTAACAACGGGATCATGTAGATTATCACTGAAAATGCATATCTCAGCTGGAAACCCAACGAAACCGAAGATATCACAGTTTCCGCATGTCAAACGCACTGTGGAGTTCTGAAAACACCAGGAAACGTGTTTTTCGCATTCAATAGCACGATAACAGGCGATTTCGGTGATTCTGCACACTTGTAAAAGCAGAATCATGAATTTATCACTGAAAATGCATATCTCAGCTGGAAACCCAAAGATACCAAAGCTATCGCAGTTTCCGCATGTTAAACGCACTGTGGTGTTCTGAAAACACCAGGAAACGTGTTCTTCGCATTCAATAGCACGAAAACAGCGATTTCGGTGATTCTGCACACTTGTAACAGCAGAATCATGAATTTATCACTGAAAATGCATATCTCAGCTGGAAACCCAACGAAACCGAAGATATCGCAGTTTCCGCATGTCAAACGCACTGCGGAGTTCTGAAAACACCAGGAAACGTGTTTTTCGCATTCAGTCGCACGAAAAGAGCGATTGCGGTGATTCTGCACACTTGCAACAACGGGATCATGTAGATTATCACTGAAAATGCATATCTCAGCTGGAAACCCAAAGATACCAAAGATATCGCAGTTTCCGCATGTTAAACGCACTGGGGTGTTGTGAAAACACCAGGAAACGTGTTCTTCGCATTCAATAGCACGAAAACAGCGATTTCGGTGATTCTGCACACTTGTAACAGCAGAATCATGAATTTATCACTGAAAATGCATATCTCAGCTGGAAACCCAACGAAACCGAAGATATCGCAGTTTCCGCATGTCAAACGCACTGCGGAGTTCTGAAAACACCAGGAAACGTGTTTTTCGCATTCAGTCGCACGAAAAGAGCGATTGCGGTGATTCTGCACACTTGTAACAACGGGATCATGTAGATAATCACTGAAAATGCATATCTCAGCTGGAAACCCAAAGATACCAAAGATATCGCAGTTTCCGCATGTTAAACGCACTGTGGTGTTCTGAAAACACCAGGAAACGTGTTCTTCGCATTCAATAGCACGAAAACAGCGATTTCGATGATTCTGCACACCTGAAAAAGCAGAATCATGAATTTATCACTGAAAATGCATATCTCAGCTGGAAACCCAACGAAACCGAAGATATCGCAGTTTCCGCATGTCAAACGCACTGTGGAGTGCTGAAAACACCAGAAAACGTGTTTTATGCATTGAATATCACGAAAACAGCGGTTTCGGAGATTCTGCACACTTGTAACAGCAGGATAATGAAGATTATCACTAAAAATGCATATCTCAGCTGGAAACCCAACTATACCGAAGATATTTCTGTTTCCGCATGTCAAACGCACTGCGGAGTGCTGAAAACACCAGGAAACGTGTTTTTCGCATTCAATAGCACGAAACCAGCGATTTCGGTGATTCTGCACACCTGCAAAAGCAGAATCATGAATTTATCACTGAAAATGCATATCTCAGCTGGAAACCGAAAGATACCAAAGATATCGCAGTTTCCGCATGTTAAACGCACTGTGGTGTTCTGAAAACACCAGGAAACGTGTTCTTCGCATTCAATAGCACGAAAACAGCGATTTCGGTGATTCTGCACACTTGTAACAGCAGAATCATGAATTTATCACTGAAAATGCATATCTCAGCTGGAAATCCAACGAAACCGAAGATATCGCAGTTTCCGCATGTCAAACGCACTGCGGAGTTCTGAAAACACCAGGAAACGTGTTTTTCGCATTCAGTCGCACGAAAAGAGCGATTGCGGTGATTCTGCACACTTGTAATAACGGGATCATGTAGATTATCACTGAAAATGCATATCTCAGCTGGAAACCCAAAGAAACCAAAGATATCGCAGTTTCCGCATGTTAAACGCACTGTGGTGTTCTGAAAACACCAGGAAACGTGTTCTTCGCATTCAATAGCACGAAAACAGCGATTTCGGTGATTCTGCACACCTGTAAAAGCAGAATCATGAATTTATCACTGAAAATGCATATCTCAGCTGGAAACCCAACGAAACCGAAGATATCGCAGTTTCCGCATGTCAAACGCACTGCGGAGTTCTGAAAACACCAGGAAACGTGTTTTTCGCATTCAGTCGCACGAAAAGAGCGATTGCGGTGATTCTGCACACTTGTAACAACGGGATCATGTAGATAATCACTGAAAATGCATATCTCAGCTGGAAACCCAAAGATACCAAAGATATCGCAGTTTCCGCATGTTAAACGCACTGTGGTGTTCTGAAAACACCAGGAAACGTGTTCTTCGCATTCAATAGCACGAAAACAGCGATTTCGATGATTCTGCACACCTGAAAAAGCAGAATCATGAATTTATCACTGAAAATGCATATCTCAGCTGGAAACCCAACGAAACCGAAGATATCGCAGTTTCCGCATGTCAAACGCACTGTGGAGTGCTGAAAACACCAGAAAACGTGTTTTATGCATTGAATATCACGAAAACAGCGGTTTCGGAGATTCTGCACACTTGTAACAGCAGGATAATGAAGATTATCACTAAAAATGCATATCTCAGCTGGAAACCCAACTATACCGAAGATATTTCTGTTTCCGCATGTCAAACGCACTGCGGAGTGCTGAAAACACCAGGAAACGTGTTTTTCGCATTCAATAGCACGAAACCAGCGATTTCGGTGATTCTGCACACCTGCAAAAGCAGAATCATGAATTTATCACTGAAAATGCATATCTCAGCTGGAAACCCAAAGATACCAAAGATATCGCAGTTTCCGCATGTTAAACGCACTGTGGTGTTCTGAAAACACCAGGAAACGTGTTCTTCGCATTCAATAGCACGAAAACAGAGATTTCGGTGATTCTGCACACTTGTAACAGCAGAATCATGAATTTATCACTGAAAATGCATATCTCAGCTGGAAATCCAACGAAACCGAAGATATCGCAGTTTCCGCATGTCAAACGCACTGCGGAGTTCTGAAAACACCAGGAAACGTGTTTTTCGCATTCAGTCGCACGAAAAGAGCGATTGCGGTGATTCTGCACACTTGTAATAACGGGATCATGTAGATTATCACTGAAAATGCATATCTCAGCTGGAAACCCAAAGAAACCAAAGATATCGCAGTTTCCGCATGTTAAACGCACTGTGGTGTTCTGAAAACACCAGGAAACGTGTTCTTCGCATTCAATAGCACGAAAACAGCGATTTCGGTGATTCTGCACACCTGTAAAAGCAGAATCATGAATTTATCACTGAAAATGCATATCTCAGCTGGAAACCCAAAGACACCAAAGATATCGCAGTTTCCGCATGTCAAACGCACTGTGGAGTTCTGAAAACACCAGGAAACTTGTTTTTCGCATTCAGTAGCACGAAAAGAGCGATTGCGGTGATTCTGCACACTTGTAACAGCAGAATCATGAATTTATCACTGAAAATGCATATCTCAGCTGGAAACCCAACGAAACCGAAGATATCGCAGTTTCCGCATGTCAAACGCACTGCGGAGTTCTGAAAACACCAGGAAACGTGTTTTACGCATTCAATAGCACGAAACCAGCGATTTCGGTGATTCTGCACACCTGCAAAAGCAGAATCATGAATTTATCACTGAAAATGCATATCTCAGCTGGAAACCCAAAGATACCAAAGATATCGCAGTTTCCGCATGTTAAACGCACTGTGGTGTTCTGAAAACACCAGGAAACGTGTTCTTCGCATTCAATAGCACGAAACCAGCGATTTCGATGATTCTGCACACCTGTAAAAGCTGAATCATGAATTTATCACTGAAAATGCATATCTCAGCTGGAAACCCAAGGATACCAAAGATATCGCAGTTTCCGCATGTCAAACGCACTACGGAGTTCTGAAAACACCAGGAAACGTGTTTTTCGCATTCAGTCGCACGAAAAGAGCGATTGCGTTGATTCTGCACACTTGTAACAGCGGGATCATGTAGATTATCACTGAAAATGCATATCTCAGCTGGAAACCCAACGAAACCGAAGATATCGCAGTTTCCGCATGTCAAACGCACTGTGGAGTTCTGAAAACACCAGAAAACGTGTTTTATACATTCAATATCACGAAAACAGCGGTTACGGTGATTCTGCACACTTGTAACAGTAGGATAATGAAGACTATCACTGAAAATGCATATCTCAGCTGGAAACCCAACTATACCGAAGATATTTCTGTTTCCGCATGTCAAACGCACTGCGGAGTGCTGAAAACACCAGGAAACGTGTTTTTCGCATTCAATAGCACGAAACCAGCGGTTTCGGTGATTCTGCACACCTGCAAAAGCAGAATCATGAATTTATCACTGAAAATGCATATCTCAGCTGGAAACCCAAATATACCGAAGATATTTCTTTTTCCGCATGTCAAACGCACTGCGGAGTGCTGAAAACACCAGGAAACGTGTTTTTCGCATTCAATAGCACGAAAACAGCGATTTGGGTGTTTCTGCACACCTGTAACAGCAGAATCATGAATTTATCACTGAAAATGCATATCTCAGCTGGAAACCCAACGAAACCGAAGATATCGCAGTTTCCGCATGTCAAACGCACTGCGGAGTTCTGAAAACACCAGGAAACGTGTTTTACGCATTCAATAGCACGAAACCAGCGATTTCGGTGATTCTGCACACCTGCAAAAGCAGAATCATGAATTTATCACTGAAAATGCATATCTCAGCTGGAAACCCAAAGATACCAAAGATATCGCAGTTTCCGCATGTTAAACGCACTGTGGTGTTCTGAAAACACCAGGAAACGTGTTCTTCGCATTCAATAGCACGAAACCAGCGATTTCGATGATTCTGCACACCTGTAAAAGCTGAATCATGAATTTATCACTGAAAATGCATATCTCAGCTGGAAACCCAAGGATACCAAAGATATCGCAGTTTCCGCATGTCAAACGCACTGCGGAGTTCTGAAAACACCAGGAAACGTGTTTTTCGCATTCAGTCGCACGAAAAGAGCGATTGCGTTGATTCTGCACACTTGTACCAGCGGGATCATGTAGATTATCACTGAAAATGCATATCTCAGCTGGAAACCCAACGAAACCGAAGATTTCGCAGTTTCCGCATGTCAAACGCACTGTGGAGTTCTGAAAACACCAGAAAACGTGTTTTATACATTCAATATCACGAAAACAGCGGTTACGGTGATTCTGCACACTTGTAACAGTAGGATAATGAAGACTATCACTGAAAATGCATATCTCAGCTGGAAACCCAACTATACCGAAGATATTTCTGTTTCCGCATGTCAAACGCACTGCGGAGAGCTGAAAACACCAGAAAACGTGTTTTATGCATTCAATATCACGAAAACAGCGGTTTCGGAGATTCTGCACTCTTGTAACAGCAGGATAATGAAGATTATCACTGAAAATGCATATCTCAGCTGGAAACCCAACTATACCGAAGACATTTCTGTTTCCGCCTGTCAAACGCACTGTGGAGTTCTGAAAACACCAGGAAACGTGTTTTTCGCATTCAATAGCACGAAAACAGCGATTTCGGTGATTCTGCACTCCTGTAAAAGCAGAATCATGAATTTATCACTGAAAATACATATCTCAGCTGGAAACCCAAACATACCAAAGATATCGCAGTTTCCGCATGTCAAACGCACTGTGGAGTTCTGAAAACACTAGGAAACGTGTTTTTCGCATTCAGTAGCACGAAAACAGCGATTTCGGTGATTCTGCAGACTTGTAACAACGGGATCATGTAGATTATCACTGAAAATGCATATCTCAGCTGGAAACCCAACGAAACCGAAGATATCGCAGTTTCCGCATGTCAAACGCACTGTGGAGTGCTGAAAACACCAGAAAACGTGATTCATGCATTCAATATCACGAAAATAGCGGTTTCGGTGATTCTGCTCACTTGTAACAGCAGGATAATGAAGACTATCACTGACAATGCATATCTCAGTTGGAAACCCAACTATACCGAAGATATTTCTGTTTCCGCATGTCAAACGCACTGCGGACTGCTCAAAACACCAGGAAACGTGTTTTTCGCATTCAATAGTACGAAACCAGCGATTTCGGTGATTCTGCACTCCTGTAAAAGCAGAATCATGAATTTATCACTGACAATGCATATCTCAGCTGGAAACCCAAAGATACCAAGGATATCGCAGTTTCCGCATGTCAAACGCATTGTGGAGTTCTGAAAACACCAGGAAACGTGTTTTTCGCATTCAATAGCACGAAAACAGCGATTTCGGTGATTCTGCACACTTCTCACAGAAGAATATCCAAGATTATCATAGATAATGCATGCCGCAGCTGGCAACCCCACGAAAACGAAGATATCGCGGTTTCCGCAAATCAAACGCACTGTGGAGTGCTGAAAACACCAGGAAACGTGTTCTTCGCATTCAATAGCACGAAAACAGCGATTTCGGTGATTCTGCACACTTGTAACAGCAGAATCATGAATTTATCACTGAAAATGCATATCTCAGCTGGAAACCCAACGAAACCGAAGATATCGCAGTTTCCGTATGTCAAACGCACTGCGGAGTTCTGAAAACACCAGGAAACGTGTTTTTCGCATTCAGTCGCACGAAAAGAGCGATTGCGGTGATTCTGCACACTTGTAACAACGGGATCATGTAGATTATCACTGAAAATGCATATCTCAGCTGGAAACCCAAAGATACCAAAGATATCGCAGTTTCCGCATGTTAAACGCACTGTGGTGTTCTGAAAACACCAGGAAACGTGTTTTTCGCATTCAATAGCACGAAAACAGCGATTTGGGTGTTTCTGCACACCTGTAACAGCAGAATCATGAATTTATCACTGAAAATGCACATCTCAGCTGGAAACCCAACGAAACCGTAGATATCGCGGTTTCTGCATGTCAAACGCACTGTCGAGTGCTGAAAACACCAGAAAACGTGTTTTTCGCATTCAATAGCACGAAACCAGCGATTTCGGTGATTCTGCACACCTGTAAAAGCAGAATCATGAATTTATCACTGAAAATGCATATCTCAGCTGGAAACCCAAAGATACCAAAGATATCGCAGTGTCCGCCTGTCAAACGCACTGTGGAGTTCTGAAAACACCAGGAAACGTGTTTTTCGCATTCAATAGCACGAAAACAGCGATTTCGGTGATTCTGCACACTGGTAACAGCAGAATCATGAATTTATCACTGAAAATGCATATCTCAGCTGGAAACCCAACGAAACCGACGATATCGCAGTTTCCGCATGTCAAACGCACTGCGGAGAGCTGAAAACACCAGAAAACGTGTTTTATGCATTCAATATCACGAAAACAGCGGTTTCGGAGATTCTGCACTCTTGTAACAGCAGGATAATGAAGATTATCACTGAAAATGCATATCTCAGCTGGAAACCCAACTATACCGAAGACATTTCTGTTTCCGCCTGTCAAACGCACTGTGGAGTTCTGAAAACACCAGGAAACGTGTTTTTCGCATTCAATAGCACGAAAACAGCGATTTCGGTGATTCTGCACTCCTGTAAAAGCAGAATCATGAATTTATCACTGAAAATACATATCTCAGCTGGAAACCCAAACATACCAAAGATATCGCAGTTTCCGCATGTCAAACGCACTGTGGAGTTCTGAAAACACCAGGAAACGTGTTTTTCGCATTCAGTAGCACGAAAACAGCGATTTCGGTGATTCTGCACACTTGTAACAACGGGATCATGAATTTATCACTGAAAATGCATATCTCAGCTGGAAACCCAAAGACACCAAAGATATCGCAGTTTCCGCATGTCAAACGCACTGTGGAGTTCTGAAAACACCAGGAAACGTGTTTTTCGCATTCAGTAGCACGAAAAGAGCGATTGCGGTGATTCTGCACACTTGTAACAGCAGAATCATGAATTTATCACTGAAAATGCATATCTCAGCTGGGAACCCAACGAAACCGAAGATATCGCAGTTTCCGCATGTCAAACGCACTGCGGAGTTCTGAAAACACCAGGAAACGTGTTTTACGCATTCAATAGCACGAAACCAGCGATTTCGGTGATTCTGCACACCTGCAAAAGCAGAATCATGAATTTATCACTGAAAATGCATATCTCAGCTGGAAACCCAAAGATACCAAAGATATCGCAGTTTCCGCATGTTAAACGCACTGTGGTGTTCTGAAAACACCAGGAAACGTGTTCTTCGCATTCAATAGCACGAAACCAGCGATTTCGATGATTCTGCACACCTGTAAAAGCTGAATCATGAATTTATCACTGAAAATGCATATCTCAGCTGGAAACCCAAGGATACCAAAGATATCGCAGTTTCCGCATGTCAAACGCACTGCGGAGTTCTGAAAACACCAGGAAACGTGTTTTTCGCATTCAGTCGCACGAAAAGAGCGATTGCGTTGATTCTGCACACTTGTAACAGCGGGATCATGTAGATTATCACTGAAAATGCATATCTCAGCTGGAAACCCAACGAAACCGAAGATATCGCAGTTTCCGCATGTCAAACGCACTGTGGAGTTCTGAAAACACCAGAAAACGTGTTTTATACATTCAATATCACGAAAACAGCGGTTACGGTGATTCTGCACACTTGTAACAGTAGGATAATGAAGACTATCACTGAAAATGCATATCTCAGCTGGAAACCCAACTATACCGAAGATATTTCTGTTTCCGCATGTCAAACGCACTGCGGAGTGCTGAAAACACCAGGAAACGTGTTTTTCGCATTCAATAGCACGAAACCAGCGGTTTCGGTGATTCTGCACACCTGCAAAAGCAGAATCATGAATTTATCACTGAAAATGCATATCTCAGCTGGAAACCCAACTATACCGAAGATATTTCTTTTTCCGCATGTCAAACGCACTGCGGAGTGCTGAAAACACCAGGAAACGTGTTTTTCGCATTCAATAGCACGAAAACAGCGATTTGGGTGTTTCTGCACACCTGTAACAGCAGAATCATGAATTTATCACTGAAAATGCACATCTCAGCTGGAAACCCAACGAAACCGTAGATATCGCGGTTTCTGCATGTCAAACGCACTGTCGAGTGCTGAAAACACCAGAAAACGTGTTTTTCGCATTCAATAGCACGAAACCAGCGATTTCGGTGATTCTGCACACCTGTAAAAGCAGAATCATGAATTTATCACTGAAAATGCATATCTCAGCTGGAAACCCAAAGATACCAAAGATATCGCAGTGTCCGCCTGTCAAACGCACTGTGGAGTTCTGAAAACACCAGGAAACGTGTTTTTCGCATTCAATAGCACGAAAACAGCGATTTCGGTGATTCTGCACACTGGTAACAGCAGAATCATGAATTTATCACTGAAAATGCATATCTCAGCTGGAAACCCAACGAAACCGACGATATCGCAGTTTCCGCATGTCAAACGCACTGCGGAGAGCTGAAAACACCAGAAAACGTGTTTTATGCATTCAATATCACGAAAACAGCGGTTTCGGAGATTCTGCACTCTTGTAACAGCAGGATAATGAAGATTATCACTGAAAATGCATACCTCAGCTGGAAACCCAACTATACCGAAGACATTTCTGTTTCCGCCTGTCAAACGCACTGTGGAGTTCTGAAAACACCAGGAAACGTGCTTTTCGCATTCAATAGCACGAAAACAGCGATTTCGGTGATTCTGCACTCCTGTAAAAGCAGAATCATGAATTTATCACTGAAAATACATATCTCAGCTGGAAACCCAAACATACCAAAGATATCGCAGTTTCCGCATGTCAAACGCACTGTGGAGTTCTGAAAACACTAGGAAACGTGTTTTTCGCATTCAGTAGCACGAAAACAGCGATTTCGGTGATTCTGCAGACTTGTAACAACGGGATCATGTAGATTATCACTGAAATGCATATCTCAGCTGGAAACCCAACGAAACCGAAGATATCGCAGTTTCCGCATGTCAAACGCACTGTGGAGTGCTGAAAACACCAGAAAACGTGATTCATGCATTCAATATCACGAAAATAGCGGTTTCGGTGATTCTGCTCACTTGTAACAGCAGGATAATGAAGACTATCACTGACAATGCATATCTCAGTTGGAAACCCAACTATACCGAAGATATTTCTGTTTCCGCATGTCAAACGCACTGCGGACTGCTCAAAACACCAGGAAACGTGTTTTTCGCATTCAATAGTACGAAACCAGCGATTTCGGTGATTCTGCACTCCTGTAAAAGCAGAATCATGAATTTATCACTGAAAATGCATATCTCAGCTGGAAACCCAAAGATACCAAGGATATCGCAGTTTCCGCATGTCAAACGCATTGTGGAGTTCTGAAAACACCAGGAAACGTGTTTTTCGCATTCAATAGCACGAAAACAGCGATTTCGGTGATTCTGCACACTTCTCACAGAAGAATATCCAAGATTATCATAGATAATGCATGTCGCAGCTGGCAACCCCACGAAAACGAAGATATCGCGGTTTCCGCAAATCAAACGCACTGTGGAGTGCTGAAAACACCAGGAAACGTGTTCTTCGCATTCAATAGCACGAAAACAGCGATTTCGGTGATTCTGCACACTTGTAACAGCAGAATCATGAATTTATCACTGAAAATGCATATCTCAGCTGGAAACCCAACGAAACCGAAGATATCGCAGTTTCCGCATGTCAAACGCACTGCGGAGTTCTGAAAACACCAGGAAACGTGTTTTTCGCATTCAGTCGCACGAAAAGAGCGATTGCGGTGATTCTGCACACTTGTAACAACGGGATCATGTAGATTATCACTGAAAATGCATATCTCAGCTGGAAACCCAAAGATACCAAAGATATCGCAGTTTCCGCATGTTAAACGCACTGTGGTGTTCTGAAAACACCAGGAAACGTGTTTTTCGCATTCAATAGCACGAAAACAGCGATTTCGGTGATTCTGCACACTGGTAACAGCAGAATCATGAATTTATCACTGAAAATGCATATCTCAGCTGGAAACCCAACGAAACCGACGATATCGGAGTTTCCGCATGTCAAACGCACTGCGGAGAGCTGAAAACACCAGAAAACGTGTTTTATGCATTCAATATCACGAAAACAGCGGTTTCGGAGATTCTGCACTCTTGTAACAGCAGGATAATGAAGATTATCACTGAAAATGCATATCTCAGCTGGAAACCCAACTATACCGAAGACATTTCTATTTCCGCCTGTCAAACGCACTGCGGACTGCTCAAAACACCAGGAAACGTGTTTTTCGCATTCAATTGCACGAAAACAGCGATTTCGGTGATTCTGCACTCCTGTAAATGCAGAATCATGAATTTATCACTGAAAATGCATATCTCAGCTGGAAACCCAAAGATACCAAAGATATCGCAGTTTCCGCATGTCAAACGCACTGTGGAGTTCTGAAAACACCAGGAAACGTGTTCTTCGCATTCAATAGCACGAACACAGCGATTTCGGTGATTCTGCAAACTTGAAACAGCAGAATCATGAATTTATCACTGAAAATGCATATCTCAGCTGGAAACCCAACGAAACCGAAGATATCACAGTTTCCGCAAGTCAAACGCAATGTGGAGTGCTGAAAACACCAGGAAACGTGTTTTTCGCATTCAATGGCACGAACACAGCGATTTCGGTGATTCTGCAAACTTGAAAAAGCAGAATCATGAATTCATCACTGAAAATGCATATCTCAGCTGGAAACCCAAAGATACCAAGGATATCGCAGTTTCCGCATGTCAAACGCACTGCGGAGTTCTGAAAACACCAGGAAACGTGTTTTTCGCATTCAGTCGCACGAAAAGAGCGATTGCGGTGATTCTGCACACTTGTAACAACGGGATCGTGTAGATTATCACTGAAAATGCATATCTCAGCTGGAAACCCAAAGATACCAAAGATATCGCAGTTTCCGCATGTTAAACGCACTGTGGTGTTCTGAAAACACCAGGAAACGTGTTTTTCGCATTCAATAGCACGAAAACAGCGATTTCGGTGATTCTGCACACTGGTAACAGCAGAATCATGAATTTATCACTGAAAATGCATATCTCAGCTGGAAACCCAACGAAACCGACGATATCGCAGTTTCCGCATGTTAAACGCACTGTGGTGTTCTGAAAACACCAGGAAACGTGTTCTTCGCATTCAATAGCACGAAACCAGCGATTTCGGTGATTCTGCAAACTTGAAAAAGCAGAATCATGAATTCATCACTGAAAATGCAAATCTCAGGTGGAAACCCAACGAAACCGAAGATATCACAGTTTCCGCATGTCAAACGCACTGTGGAGTTCTGAAAACACCAGGAAACGTGTTTTTCGCATTCAATAGCACGAAAACAGCGATTTGGGAGTTTCTGCACACCTCTAACAGCAGAATCATGAATTTATCACTGAAAATGCATATCTCAGCTGGAAACCCAAAGATACCAAAGATATCGCAGTTTCCGCATGTTAAACGCACTGTGGAGTTCTGAAAACACCAGGAAACGTGTTTTTCGCATTCAATAGCACGAAAACAGCGATTTCGGTGATTCTGCACTCCTGTAAAAGCAGAATCATGAATTTATCACTGAAAATACATATCTCAGCTGGAAACCCAAACATACCAAAGATATCGCAGTTTCCGCATGTCAAACGCACTGTGGAGTTCTGAAAACACCAGGAAACGTGTTTTTCGCATTCAGTAGCACGAAAACAGCGATTTCGGTGATTCTGCACACTTGTAACAACGGGATCATGTAGATTATCACTGAAAATGCATATCTCAGCTGGAAACCCAACTATACCGAAGACATTTCTGTTTCCGCCTGTCAAACGCACTGTGGAGTTCTGAAAACACCAGGAAACGTGTTCTTCGCATTCAATAGCACGAACACAGCGATTTCGGTGATTCTGCAAACTTGAAACAGCAGAATCATGAATTTATCACTGAAAATGCATATCTCAGCTGGAAACCCAATGAAACCGAAGATATCGCAGTTTCCCCAAGTCAAACGCAATGTGGAGTGCTGAAAACACCAGGAAACGTGTTTTTCGCATTCAATAGCACGAACACAGCGATTTCGGTGATTCTGCAAACTTGAAAAAGCAGAATCATGAATTCATCACTGAAAATGCAAATCTCAGGTGGAAACCCAACGAAACCGAAGATATCACAGTTTCCGCATGTCAAACGCACTGTGGAGTTCTGAAAACACCAGGAAACGTGTTTTTCGCATTCAATAGAACGAAAACAGCGATTTGGGAGTTTCTGCACACCTCTAACAGCAGAATCATGAATTTATCACTGAAAATGCATATCTCAGCTGGAAACCCAAAGATACCAAAGATATCGCAGTTTCCGCATGTCAAACGCACTGTGGAGTTCTGAAAACACCAGGAAACGTGTTTTTCGCATTCAATAGCACGAAAACAGCGATTTCGGAGATTCTGCACACCTGTAAAAGCAGAATCATGAATTTATCACTGAAAATACATATCTCAGCTGGAAACCCAAGCATACCAAAGATATCGCAGTTTCCGCATGTCAAACGCACTGTGGAGTTCTGAAAACACCAGGAAACGTGTTTTTCGCATTCAGTAGCACGAAAACAGCGATTTCGGTGATTCTGCACACTTGTAACAACGGGATCATGTAGATTATCACTGAAAATGCATATCTCAGCTGGAAACCCAACTATACCGAAGACATTTCTGTTTCCGCCTGTCAAACGCACTGTGGAGTTCTGAAAACACCAGGAAACGTGTTTTTCGCATTCAATAGCACGAAAACAGCGATTTCGGTGATTCTGCACTCCTGTAAAAGCAGAATCATGAATTTATCACTGAAAATACATATCTCAGCTGGAAACCCAAACATACCAAAGATATCGCAGTTTCCGCATGTCAAACGCACTGTGGAGTTCTGAAAACACCAGGAAACGTGTTTTTCGCATTCAGTAGCACGAAAACAGCGATTTCGGTGATTCTGCACACTTGTAACAACGGGATCATGTAGATTATCACTGAAAATGCATATCTCAGCTGGAAACCCAACGAAACCGAAGATATCGCAGTTTCCGCATGTCAAACGCACTGTGTAGTGCTGAAAACACCAGAAAACGTGATTCATGCATTCAATATCACGAAAATAGCGGTTTCGGTGATTCTGCTCACTTGTAACAGCAGGATAATGAAGACTATCTCTGACAATGCATATCTCAGTTGGAAACCCAGCTATACCGAAGATATTTCTGTTTCCGCATGTCAAACGCACTGCGGACTGCTCAAAGCACCAGGAAACGTGTTTTTCGCATTCAATAGCACGAAAACAGCGATTTCGGTGATTCTGCACTCCTGTAAATGCAGAATCATGAATTTATCACTGAAAATGCATATCTCAGCTGGAAACCCAAAGATACCAAAGATATCGCAGTTTCCGCATGTCAAACGCACTGTGGAGTTCTGAAAACACCAGGAAACGTGTTCTTCGCATTCAGTAGCACGAACACAGCGATTTCGGTGATTCTGCAAACTTGAAACAGCAGAATCATGAATTTATCACTGAAAATGCATATCTCAGCTGGAAACCCAACGAAACCGAAGATATCACAGTTTCCGCAAGTCAAACGCAATGTGGAGTGCTGAAAACACCAGGAAACGTGTTTTTCGCATTCAATAGCACGAACACAGCGATTTCGGTGATTCTGCAAACTTGAAACAGCAGAATCATGAATTCATCACTGAAAATGCAAATCTCAGGTGGAAACCCAACGAAACCGAAGATATCACAGTTTCCGCATGTCAAACGCACTGTGGAGTTCTGAAAACACCAGGAAACGTGTTTTTCGCATTCAATAGCACGAAAACAGCGATTTGGGAGTTTCTGCACACCTCTAACAGCAGAATCATGAATTTATCACTGAAAATGCATATCTCAGCTGGAAACCCAAAGATACCAAAGATATCGCAGTTTCCGCATGTCAAACGCACTGTGGAGTTCTGAAAACACCAGGAAACGTGTTTTTCGCATTCAGTAGCACGAAAACAGCGATTTCGGTGATTCTGCACACTTGTAACAACGGGATCATGTAGATTATCACTGAAAATGCAAATCTCAGGTGGAAACCCAACGAAACCGAAGATATCACAGTTTCCGCATGTCAAACGCACTGTGGAGTTCTGAAAACACCAGGAAACGTGTTTTTCGCATTCAATAGCACGAAAACAGCGATTTGGGAGTTTCTGCACACCTCTAACAGCAGAATCATGAATTTATCACTGAAAATGCATATCTCAGCTGGAAACCCAAAGATACCAAAGATATCGCAGTTTCCGCATGTCAAACGCACTGTGGAGTTCTGAAAACACCAGGAAACGTGTTTTTCGCATTCAATAGCACGAAAACAGCGATTTCGGTGATTCTGCACACTTGTAACAGCAGGATAATGAAGATTAACACTGAAAATGCATATCTCAACTGGAAAAACAACGAAACCGAAGATATCACAGTTTCCGCATGTCAAACGCACTGTGGAGTTCTGAAAACACCAGGAAACGTGTTTTTCGCATTCAATAGCACGAAAACAGCGATTTCGGTGATTCTGCGCACTGGTAACAACGGGATCATGTAGATTATCACTGAAAATGCATATCTCAGCTGGAAACCCAACGAAACCGAAGATATCGCAGTTTCCGCATGTCAAACGCACTGTCGAGTGCTGAAAACACCAGAAAACGTGTTTTTCGCATTCAATAGCACGAAAACAGCGATTTCGGTGATTCTGCACACTTGTAACAGCAGGATAATGAAGATTATCACTGAAAATGCATATCTCAGCTGGAAACCCAACTATACCGAAGATATTTCTGTTTCCGCATGTCAAACGCACTGCAGAGTGCTGAAAACACCAGGAAACGTGTTTTTCGCATTCAATAGCACGAAAACAGCGTTTTGGGAGTTTCTGCACACCTGTAACAGCAGAATCATGAATTTATCACTGAAAATGCATATCTCAGCTGGAAACCCAAAGATACCAAATATATCGCAGTTTCCGCATGTCAAACGCACTGTGGAGTTCTGAAAACACCAGGAAACGTGTTTTTCGCATTCAATAGCACGAAAACAGGCGATTTCGGTTATTCTGCACACTTGTAACAGCAGAATCATGAATTTATCACTGAAAATGCATATCTCAGCTGGAAACCCAAAGATACCGAAGATATCGCAGTTTCCGCATGTCAAACGCACTGTGGAGTGCTGAAAACACCAGAAAACGTGTTTTATGCATTCAATATCACGAAAACAGCGGGTTCGGAGATTCTGCACACTTGTAACAGCAGGATAATGAAGATTATCACTAAAAATGCATATCTCAGCTGGAAACCCAACTACACCGAAGATATTTCTGTTTCCGCGTGTCGAAAGCACTGCGGAGTGCTGAAAACACCAGGAAACGTGTTTTTCGCATTCAATAGCACGAAACCAGCGATTTCGATGATTCTGCACACCTGTAAAAGCAGAATCATGAATTTATCACTGAAAATGTATATCTCAGCTGGAAACCCAAAGATACCAAAGATATCGCAGTTTCCGCATGTCAAACGCACTGTGGAGTTCTGAAAACACCAGGAAACGTGTTTTTGGCATTCAGTAGCACGAAAAGAGCGATTGCGGTGATTCTGCACACTTGTAAAAGCAGAATCATGAATTTATCACTGAAAATGCATATCTCAGCTGGAAACCCAACGAAACCGAAGATATCGCAGTTTCCGCATGTCAAACGCACTGTGGAGTGCTGAAAACACCAGAAAACGTGTTTTATGCATTCAGTATCACGAAAACAGCGGTTTCGGAGATTCTGCACACTTGTAACAGCAGGATAATGAAGATTATCACTAAAAATGCATATCTCAGCTGGAAACCCAACTATACCGAAGATATTTCTGTTTCCGCATGTCAAACGCACTGCGGACGGCTGAAAACAGCAGGAAACGTGTTTTTCGCATTCAATAGCACGAAACCAGCGATTTCGGTGATTCTGCACACCTGCAAAAGCAGAATCATGAATTTATCACTGAAAATGCATATCTCAGCTGGAAACCCAAAGAAACCAAAGATATCGCAGTTTCCGCATGTTAAACGCACTGTGGTGTTCTGAAAACACCAGGAAACGTGTTCTTCGCATTCAATAGCACGAAAACAGCGATTTCGGTGATTCTGCACACTTGTAACAGCAGAATCATGAATTTATCACTGAAAATGCATATCTCAGCTGGAAACCCAACGAAACCGAAGATATCGCAGTTTCCGCATGTCAAACGCACTGTGGAGTGCTGAAAACACCAGAAAACGTGTTTCATGCATTCAATATCACGAAAACAGCGGTTGCGGTGATTCTGCACACTTGTAACAGCAGGATAATGAAGACTATCACTGACAATGCATATCTCAGCTGGAAACGCAACTATACCGAAGATATTTCTGTTTCCGCATGTCAAACGCACTGCGGAGTGCGGAAAACACCAGGAAACGTGTTTTTCGCATTCAATAGCACGAAACCAGCGATTTCGGTGATTCTGCACACCTGTAAAGGCAGAATCATGAATTTATCACTGAAAATGCATATCTCAGCTGGAAACCCAAAGATACCGAATATATCGCCGTTTCCGCATGTCAAACGCACTGTCGAGTGCTGAAAACACCAGAAAACGTGTTTTTCGCATTCAATAGCACGAAAACAGCGATTCCGGGGATTCTGCACACTTGTAACAGCAGGATAATGAGGATTATCACTGAAAATGCATATCTCAGCTGGAAACCCAACTATACTGAAGATATTTCTTTTTCCGCATGTCAAACGCACTGCGGAGTGCTGAAAACACCAGGAAACGTGTTTTTCGCATTCAATAGCACGAAACGAGCGATTTCGGTGATTCTGCACACCTGTAAAAGCAGAATCATGAATTTATCACTGAAAATGCATATCTCAGCTGGAAACCCAAAGATACCGAAGGTATCGCAGTGTCCGCATGTCAAACGCACTGTGGAGTGCTGAAAACACCAGAAAACGTGTTTTATGCATTCAATATCACGAAAACAGCGGTTTCGGAGATTCTGCACACTTGTAACTGCAGGATAATGAAGATTATCACTAAAAATGCATATCTCAGCTGGAAACCCAACTATACCGAAGTTATGTCTGTTTCCGCATGTCAAACGCACTGCGGAGTGCTGAAAACACCAGGAAACGTGTTTTTCGCATTCAATAGCACGAAACGAGCGATTTCGGTGATTCTGCACACCTGTAAAAGCAGAATCATGAATTTATCACTGAAAATGCATATCTCAGCTGGAAACCCAAAGATACCGAAGGTATCGCAGTGTCCGCATGTCAAACGCACTGTGGAGTGCTGAAAACACCAGAAAACGTGTTTTATGCATTCAATATCACGAAAACAGCGGTTTCGGAGATTCTGCACACTTGTAACTGCAGGATAATGAAGATTATCACTAAAAATGCATATCTCAGCTGGAAACCCAACTATACCGAAGTTATGTCTGTTTCCGCATGTCAAACGCACTGCGGAGTGCTGAAAACACCAGGAAACGTGTTTTTCGCATTCAATAGCACGAACACAGCGATTTCGGTGATTCTGCAAACTTGAAACAGCAGAATCATGAATTTATCACTGAAAATGCATATCACAGCTGGAAACCCAACGAAACCGAAGATATCACAGTTTCCGCATGTCAAACGCACTGTGGAGTTCTGAAAACACCAGGAAACGTGTTTTTCGCATTCAATAGCACGAAAACAGCGATTTCGGTGATTCTGCAAACTTGAAACAGCAGAATCATGAATTTATCACTGAAAATGCATATCTCAGCTGGAAACCCAACGAAACCGAAGATATCACAGTTTCCGCATGTCAAACGCACTGTGGAGTTCTGAAAACACCAGGAAACGTGTTTTTCGCATTCAATAGCACGAAAACAGCGATTTCGGTGATTCTGCACACTTCTCACAGAAGAATATCCAAGATTATCATAGATAATGCATGTCGCAGCTGGCAACCCCACGAAAACGAAGATATCGCGGCTTCCGCAAATCAAACGCACTGTGGAGTGCTGAAAACACCAGGAAACGTGTTTTTCGCATTCAACAGCACGAAAACAGCGATTTCGGTGATTCTGCAAACTTGAAACAGCAGAATCATGAATTTATCACTGAAAATGCATATCACAGCTGGAAACCCAACGAAACCGAAGATATCACAGTTTCCGCAAGTCAAACGCAATGTGGAGTGCTGAAAACACCAGGAAACGTGTTTTTCGCATTCAGTAGCACGAAAACAGCGATTTCGGTGATTCTGCACACTTGTAACAACGGGATCATGTAGATTATCACTGAAAATGCATATCTCAGCTGGAAGGCCAACGAGACCGAAGATATCGCAGTTTCCGCATGTCAAACGCACTGTGGAGTGTTGAAAACACCAGAAAACGTGATTCATGCATTCAATATCACGAAAACAGCGGTTTCGGTGATTCTGCTCACTTGTAACAGCAGGATAATGAAGACTATCCGTGACAATGCATATCTCAGCTGGAAACCCAACTATACCGAAGATATTTCTGTTTCCGCATGTCAAACGCACTGCGGACTGCTGAAAACAGCAGGAAACGTGTATTTCGCATTCAATAGCACGAAACCAGCGATTTCGGTGATTCTGCACTCCTGTAAAAGCAGAATCATGAATTTATCACTGAAAATGCATATCCCAGCTGGAAACCCAAAGATACCAAAGATATCGCAGTTTCCGCATGTCAAACGCACTGTGGAGTTCTGAAAACACCAGGAAACGTGTTCTTCGCATTCAATAGCACGAAAACAGCGATTTCGGTGATTCTGCAAACTTGAAACAGCAGAATCATGAATTTATCACTGAAAATGCATATCTCAGCTGGAAACCCAACGAAACCGAAGATATCACAGTTTCCGCAAGTCAAACGCAATGTGGAGTGCTGAAAACACCAGGAAACGTGTTTTCGCATTCAATAGCACGAACACAGCGATTTCGGTGATTCTGCAAACTTGAAACAGCAGAATCATGAATTTTTCACTGAAAATGCATATCTCAGCTGGAAAGCCAACGAAACCGAAGATATCACAGTTTCCGCAAGTCAAACGCACTGTGGAGTACTGAAAACACCAGGAAACGTGTTTTTCGCATTCAATAGCACGAAAACAGCGATTTCGGTGATTCTGCACACTTCTCACAGAAGAATATCCAAGATTATCATAGATAATGCATGTCGCAGCTGGCAACCCCACGAAAACGAAGATATCGCGGTTTCCGCAAATCAAACGCACTGTGGAGTGCTGAAAACACCAGGAAACGTGTTTCTCGCATTCAACAGCACGAAAACAGCGATTTCGGTGATTCTGCAAACTTGAAACAGCAGAATCATGAATTTATCACTGAAAATGCATATCACAGCTGGAAACCCAACAAAACCGAAGATATCACAGTTTCCGCATGTCAAACGCACTGTGGAGTTCTGAAAACACCAGGAAACGTGTTTTTCGCATTCAATAGCGCGAACACAGCGATTTCGGTGATTCTGCAAACTTGAAACAGCAGAATCATGAATTTATCACTGAAAATGCATATCACAGCTGGAAACCCAACGAAACCGAAGATATCACAGTTTCCGCATGTCAAACGCACTGTGGAGTTCTGAAAACACCAGGAAACGTGTTTTTCGCATTCAATAGCACGAAAACAGCGATTTCGTTGATTCTGCAAACTTGAAACAGCAGAATCATGAATTTATCACTGAAAATGCATATCTCAGCTGGAAACCCAACGAAACCGAAGATATCACAGTTTCCGCATGTCAAACGCACTGTGGAGTTCTGAAAACACCAGGAAACGTGTTTTTCGCATTCAATAGCACGAAAACAGCGATTTCGGTGATTCTGCACACTTCTCACAGAAGAATATCCAAGATTATCATAGATAATGCATGTCGCAGCTGGCAACCCCACGAAAACGAAGATATCGCGGCTTCCGCAAATCAAACGCACTGTGGAGTGCTGAAAACACCAGGAAACGTGTTTTTCGCATTCAACAGCACGAAAACAGCGATTTCGGTGATTCTGCAAACTTGAAACAGCAGAATCATGAATTTATCACTGAAAATGCATATCACAGCTGGAAACCCAACGAAACCGAAGATATCACAGTTTCCGCAAGTCAAACGCAATGTGGAGTGCTGAAAACACCAGGAAACGTGTTTTTCGCATTCAATAGCACGAACACAGCGATTTCGGTGATTCTGCAAACTTGAAACAGCAGAATCATGAATTTATCACTGAAAATGCATATCTCAGCTGGAAACCCAACGAAACCGAAGATATCACAGTTTCCGCATGTCAAACGCACTGTGGAGTTCTGAAAACACCAGGAAACGTGTTTTTCGCATTCAATAGCACGAAAACAGCGATTTCGGTGATTCTGCACACTTGTAACAACGGGATCATGTAGATTATCACTGAAAATGCATATCTCAGCTGGAAACCCAACGAAACCGAAGATATCGCAGTTTCCGCATGTCAAACGCACTGTGGAGTGCTCAAAACACCAGGAAACGTGTTTTTCGGATTCAATAGCACGAAACCAGCGATTTCGGTGATTCTGCACTCCTGTAAAAGCAGAATCATGAATTTATCACTGAAAATGCATATCTCAGCTGGAAACCCAAAGATACCAAAGATATCGCAGTTTCCGCATGTCAAACGCACTGTGGAGTTCTGAAAACACCAGGACACGTGTTCTTCGCATTCAATAGCACGAACACAGCGATTTCGGTGATTCTGCAAACTTGAAACAGCAGAATCATGAATTTATCACTGAAAATGCATATCTCAGCTGGAAACCCAACGAAACCGAAGATATCACAGTTTCCGCAAGTCAAACGCAATGTGGAGTGCTGAAAACACCAGGAAACGTGTTTTTCGCATTCAATAGCACGAACACAGCGATTTCGGTGATTCTGCAAACTTGAAACAGCAGAATCATGAATTTATCACTGAAAATGCATATCTCAGCTGGAAACCCAACGAAACCGAAGATATCACAGTTTCCGCATGTCAAACGCACTGTGGAGTTCTGAAAACACCAGGAAACGTGTTTTTCGCATTCAATAGCACGAAAACAGCGATTTCGGTGATTCTGCACACTTGTAACAACGGGATCATGTAGATTATCACAGAAAATGCATATCTCAGCTGGAAACCCAAAGATACCAAAGATATCGCAGTTTCCGCATGTCAAACGCACTGTGGAGTTCGGAAAACACCAGGACACGTGTTCTTCGCATTCAATAGCACGAACACAGCGGTTTCGGTGATTCTGCTCACTTGTAACAGCAGGATAATGAAGACTATCACTGACAATGCATATCTCAGCTGGAAACCCAACTATACCGAAGATATTTCTGTTTCCGCATGTCAAACGCACTGCGGACTGCTCAAAACACCAGGAAACGTGTTTTTCGCATTCAATAGCACGAACACAGCGATTTCGGTGATTCTGCAAACTTGAAACAGCAGAATCATGAATTTATCACTGAAAATGCATATCTCAGCTGGAAACCCAACGAAACCGAAGATATCACAGTTTCCGCATGTCAAACGCACTGTGGAGTGCTGAA
The DNA here is from genome assembly GCA_951804975.1 of Anthophora plumipes. Classification (NCBI taxonomy): domain Eukaryota; kingdom Metazoa; phylum Arthropoda; class Insecta; order Hymenoptera; family Apidae; genus Anthophora; species Anthophora plumipes. The sequence goes on along the minus strand of CATORF010000581.1, from coordinate 168,567 downwards.
AACACCAGAAAACGTGTTTCATGCATTCAATACCACGAAAACAGCGGTTTCGGTGATTCTGCACACTTGTAACAGCAGGATAATGAAGACTATCACTGACAATGCATATCTCAGCTGGAAACGCAACTATACCGAAGATATTTCTGTTTCCGCATGTCAAACGCACTGCGGAGTGCTGAAAACACCAGGAATCGTGTTTTTCGCATTCAATAGCACGAAACCAGCGATTTCGGTGATTCTGCACACCTGTAAAAGCAGAATCATGAATTTATCACTGAAAATGCATATCTCAGCTGGAAACCAAACGAAACCGAAGATATCGCCGTTTCCGCATGTCAAACGCACTGTCGAGTGCTGAAAACACCAGAAAACGTGTTTTTCGCATTCAATAGCACGAGAACAGCGGTTTCGGAGATTCTGCACACTTGTAACAGCAGAATCATGAATTTATCACTGAAAATGCATATCTCAGCTGGAAACCCTACGAAACCGAAGATATCACAGTTTCCGCATGTCAAACGCAATGTGGAGTGCTGAAAACACCAGGAAACGTGTTTTTCGCATTCAATAGCACGGAAACAGCGATTTCGGTGATTCTGCACACTTCTCACAGAAGAATATCCAAGATTATCATAGATAATGCATGTCGCAGCTGGCAACCCCACGAAAACGAAGATATCGCGGTTTCCGCAAATCAAACGCACTGTGGAGTGCTGAAAACACCAGGAAACGTGTTTTTCGCATTCAATAGCACGGAAACAGCGATTTCGATGATTCTGCGCACTTCTCACAGAAGAATATCCAAGATTATCATAGATAATGCATGTCGCAGCTGGCAACCCCACGAAAACGAAGATATCGCGGTTTCCGCAAATCAAACGCACTGTGGAGTGCTGAAAACACCAGGAAACGTGTTTTTCGCATTCAACAGCACGAAAACAGCGGTTTCGGAGATTCTGCACACTTGTAACAGCAGAATCATGAATTTATCACTGAAAATGCATATCTCAGCTGGAAACCCAACGAAACCGAAGATATCACAGTTTCCGCAAGTCAAACGCACTTTGGAGTTCTGAAAACACCAGGAAACGTGTTTTTCGCATTCAATAGCACGAAAACAGCGATTTCGGTGATTTCTGCACTCCTATAAAAGCAGAATCATGAATTTTTCACTGAAAATACATATCTCAGCTGGAAACCCAATGATACAAAAGATATCGCAGTTTCCGCATGTCAAACGCACTGTGGAGTTCTGAAAACACCAGGAAACGTGTTTTTCGCATTCAGTAGCACGAAAACAGCGATTTCGGTGATTCTGCACACTTGTAACAACGGGATCATGTAGATTATCACTGAAAATGTATATCTCAGCTGGAAACCCAACGAAACCGAAGATATCGCAGTTTCCGCATGTCAAACGCACTGTGGAGTGCTGAAAACACCAGAAAACGTGATTCATGCATTCAATATCACGAAAACAGCGGTTTCGGTGATTCTGCTCACTTGTAACAGCAGGATAATGAAGACTATCACTGACAATGCATATCTCAGCTGGAAACCCAACTATACCGAAGATATTTCTGTTTCCGCATGTCAAACGCACTGCGGACTGCTCAAAACACCAGGAAACGTGCTTTTCGCATTCAATAGCACGAAACCCGCGATTTCGGTGATTCTGCACTCCTGTAAAAGCAGAATCATGAATTTATCACTGAAAATGCATATCTCAGCTGGAAACCCAAAGATACCAAAGATATCGCAGTTTCCGCATGTCAAACGCACTGTGGAGTTCTGAAAACACCAGGAAACGTGTTCTTCGCATTCAATTGCACGAAAACAGCGATTTCGGTGATTCTGCAAACTTGAAACAGCAGAATCATGAATTTATCACTGAAAATGCATATCTCAGCTGGAAACCCTACGAAACCGAAGATATCACAGTTTCCGCATGTCAAACGCAATGTGGAGTGCTGAAAACACCAGGAAACGTGTTTTTCGCATTCAATAGCACGAACACAGCGATTTCGGTGATTCTGCAAACTTGAAACAGCAGAATCATGAATTTATCAGTGAAAATGCATATCTCAGCTGGAAACCCAACGAAACCGAAGATATCACAGTTTCCGCATGTCAAACGCACTGTGGAGTTCTGAAAACACCAGGAAACGTGTTTTTCGCATTCAATAGCACGAACACAGCGATTTCGGTGATTCTGCAAACTTGAAACAGCAGAATCATGAATTTATCACTGAAAATGCATATCTCAGCTGGAAACCCAACGAAACCGAAGATATCACAGTTTCCGCATGTCAAACGCACTGTGGAGTTCTGAAAACACCAGGAAACGTGTTTTTCGCATTCAATAGCACGAAAACAGCGATTTCGGTGATTCTGCACACTTCTCACAGAAGAATATCCAAGATTATCATAGATAATGCATGTCGCAGCTGGCAACCCCACGAAAACGAAGATATCGCGGCTTCCGCAAATCAAACGCACTGTGGAGTGCTGAAAACACCAGGAAACGTGTTTTTCGCATTCAACAGCACGAAAACAGCGATTTCGGTGATTCTGCAAACTTGAAACAGCAGAATCATGAATTTATCACTGAAAATGCATATCACAGCTGGAAGCCCAACGAAACCGAAGATATCACAGTTTCCGCAAGTCGAACGCAATGTGGAGTGCTGAAAACACCAGGAAACGTGTTTTTCGCATTCAATAGCACGAACACAGCGATTTCGGTGATTCTGCAAACTTGAAACAGCAGAATCATGAATTTATCACTGAAAATGCATATCTCAGCTGGAAACCCAACGAAACCGAAGATATCACAGTTTCCGCATGTCAAACGCACTGTGGAGTTCTGAAAACACCAGAAAACGTGTTTCATGCATTCAATACCACGAAAACAGCGGTTTCGGTGATTCTGCACACTTGTAACAGCAGGATAATGAAGACTATCACTGACAATGCATATCTCAGCTGGAAACGCAACTATACCGAAGATATTTCTGTTTCCGCATGTCAAACGCACTGCGGAGTGCTGAAAACACCAGGAAACGTGTTTTTCGCATTCAATAGCACGAAACCAGCGATTTCGGTGATTCTGCACACCTGTAAAAGCAGAATCATGAATTTATCACTGAAAATGCATATCTCAGCTGGAAACCAAACGAAACCGAAGATATCGCCGTTTCCGCATGTCAAACGCACTGTCGAGTGCTGAAAACACCAGAAAACGTGTTTTTCGCATTCAATAGCACGAGAACAGCGGTTTCGGAGATTCTGCACACTTGTAACAGCAGAATCATGAATTTATCACTGAAAATGCATATCTCATCTGGAAACCCTACGAAACCGAAGATATCACAGTTTCCGCATGTCAAACGCAATGTGGAGTGCTGAAAACACCAGGAAACGTGTTTTTCGCATTCAATAGCACGGAAACAGCGATTTCGGTGATTCTGCACACTTCTCACAGAAGAATATCCAAGATTATCATAGATAATGCATGTCGCAGGTGGCAACCCCACGAAAACGAAGATATCGCGGTTTCCGCAAATCAAACGCACTGTGGAGTGCTGAACACACCAGGAAACGTGTTTTTCGCATTCAATAGCACGGAAACAGCGATTTCGATGATTCTGCGCACTTCTCACAGAAGAATATCCAAGATTATCATAGATAATGCATGTCGCAGCTGGCAACCCCACGAAAACGAAGATATCGCGGTTTCCGCAAATCAAACGCACTGTGGAGTGCTGAAAACACCAGGAAACGTGTTTTTCGCATTCAACAGCACGAGAACAGCGGTTTCGGAGATTCTGCACACTTGTAACAGCAGAATCATGAATTTATCACTGAAAATGCATATCTCAGCTGGAAACCCTACGAAACCGAAGATATCACAGTTTCCGCATGTCAAACGCACTGTGGAGTGCTGAAAACACCAGAAAACGTGTTTCATGCATTCAATACCACGAAAACAGCGGTTTCGGTGATTCTGCACACTTGTAACAGCAGGATAATGAAGACTATCACTGACAATGCATATCTCAGCTGGAAACGCAACTATACCGAAGATATTTCTGTTTCCGCATGTCAAACGCACTGCGGAGTGCTGAAAACACCAGGAAACGTGTTTATCGCATTCAATAGCACGAAACCAGCGATTTCGGTGATTCTGCACACCTGTAAAAGCAGAATCATGAATTTATCACTGAAAATGCATATCTCAGCTGGAAACCAAACGAAACCGAAGATATCGCCGTTTCCGCATGTCAAACGCACTGTCGAGTGCTGAAAACACCAGGAAACGTGTTTTTCGCATTCAATAGCACGGAAACAGCGATTTCGATGATTCTGCGCACTTCTCACAGAAGAATATCCAAGATTATCATAGATAATGCATGTCGCAGCTGGCAACCCCACGAAAACGAAGATATCGCGGTTTCCGCAAATCAAACGCACTGTGGAGTGCTGAAAACACCAGGAAACGTGTTTTTCGCATTCAACAGCACGAAAACAGCGGTTTCGGAGATTCTGCACACTTGTAACAGCAGAATCATGAATTTATCACTGAAAATGCATATCTCAGCTGGAAACCCAATGATACAAAAGATATCGCAGTTTCCGCAAGTCAAACGCACTGTGGAGTTCTGAAAACACCAGGAAACGTGTTTTTCGCATTCAATAGCACGAAAACAGCGATTTCGGTGATTTCTGCACTCCTGTAAAAGCAGAATCATGAATTTATCACTGAAAATGCATATCTCAGCTGGAAACCCAACGAAACCGAAGATATCGCAGTTTCCGCATGTCAAACGCACTGTGGAGTTCTGAAAACACCAGGAAACGTGATTCATGCATTCAATATCACGAAAACTGCGGTTTCGGTGATTCTGCTCACTTGTAACAGCAGGATAATGAAGACTATCACTGACAATGCATATCTCAGCTGGAAACCCAACTATACCGAAGATATTTCTGTTTCCGCATGTCAAACGCACTGCGGACTCCTCAAAACACCAGGAAACGTGTTTTTTGCATTCAATAGCACGAAACCCGCGATTTCGGTGATTCTGCACTCCTGTAAAAGCAGAATCATGAATTTATCACTGAAAATGCATATCTCAGCTGGAAACCCTACGAAACCGAAGATATTACAGTTTCCGCATGTCAAACGCAATGTGGAGTGCTGAAAACACCAGGAAACGTGTTTTTCGCATTCAATAGCACGAACACAGCGATTTCGGTGATTCTGCAAACTTGAAACAGCAGAATCATGAATGTATCAGTGAAAATGCATATCTCAGCTGGAAACCCAACGAAACCGAAGATATCACAGTTTCCGCATGTCAAACGCACTGTGGAGTTCTGAAAACACCAGGAAACGTGTTTTTCGCATTCAATAGCACGAACACAGCGATTTCGGTGATTCTGCAAACTTGAAACAGCAGAATCATGAATTTATCACTGAAAATGCATATCTCAGCTGGAAACCCAACGAAACCGAAGATATCACAGTTTCCGCATGTCAAACGCACTGTGGAGTTCTGAAAACACCAGGAAACGTGTTTTTCGCATTCAATAGCACGAAAACAGCGATTTCGGTGATTCTGCAAACTTGAAACAGCAGAATCATGACTTTATCACTGAAGATGCATATCTCAGCTGGAAACCCAACGAAACCGAAGATATCACAGTTTCCGCATGTCAAACGCACTGTGGAGTTCTGAAAACACCAGGAAACGTGTTTTTCGCATTCAATAGCACGAAAACAGCGATTTCGGTGATTCTGCAAACTTGAAACAGCAGAATCATGAATTTATCACTGAAAATGCATATCTCAGCTGGAAACCCAACGAAACCGAAGATATCACAGTTTCCGCATGTCAAACGCACTGTGGAGTTCTGAAAACACCAGGAAACGTGTTTTTCGCATTCAATAGCACGAAAACAGCGATTTCGGTGATTCTGCACACTTCTCACAGAAGAATATCCAAGATTATCATAGATAATGCATGTCGCAGCTGGCAACCCCACGAAAACGAAGATATCGCGGCTTCCGCAAATCAAACGCACTGTGGAGTGCTGAAAACACCAGGAAACGTGTTTTTCGCATTCAACAGCACGAAAACAGCGATTTCGGTGATTCTGCAAACTTGAAACAGCAGAATCATGAATTTATCACTGAAAATGCATATCACAGCTGGAAGCCCAACGAAACCGAAGATATCACAGTTTCCGCAAGTCAAACGCAATGTGGAGTGCTGAAAACACCAGGAAACGTGTTTTTTGCATTCAATAGCACGAACACAGCGATTTCGGTGATTCTGCAAACTTGAAACAGCAGAATCATGAATTTATCACTGAAAATGCATATCTCAGCTGGAAACCCAACGAAACCGAAGATATCACAGTTTCCGCATGTCAAACGCACTGTGGAGTTCTGAAAACACCAGGAAACGTGTTTTTCGCATTCAATAGCACGAAACCAGCGATTTCGGTGATTCTGCACACCTGCAAAAGCAGAATCATGAATTTATCACTGAAAATGCATATCTCAGCTGGAAACCCAAAGATACCAAAGATATCGCAGTTTCCGCATGTTAAACGCACTGTGGTGTTCTGAAAACACCAGGAAACGTGTTCTTCTCATTCAATAGCACGAAAACAGCGATTTCGGTGATTCTGCACACTTGTAACAGCAGAATCATGAATTTATCACTGAAAATGCATATCTCAGCTGGAAACCCAACGAAACCGAAGATATCGCAGTTTCCGCATGTCAAACGCACTGTGGAGTGCTGAAAACACCAGAAAACGTGTTTCATGCATTCAATATCACGAAAACAGCGGTTTCGGTGATTCTGCACACTTGTAACAGCAGGATAATGAAGACTATCACTGACAATGCATATCTCAGCTGGAAACGCAACTATACCGAAGATATTTCTGTTTCCGCATGTCAAACGCACTGCGGAGTGCTGAAAACACCAGGAAACGTGTTTTTCGCATTCAATAGCACGAAACCAGCGATTTCGGTGATTCTGCACACCTGTAAAAGCAGAATCATGAATTTATCACTGAAAATGCATATCTCAGCTGGAAACCAAACGAAACCGAAGATATCGCCGTTTCCGCATGTCAAACGCACTGTCGAGTGCTGAAAACACCAGAAAACGTGTTTTTCGCATTCAATAGCACCAGAACAGCGGTTTCGGAGATTCTGCACACTTGTAACAGCAGAATCATGAATTTATCACTGAAAATGCATATCTCAGCTGGAAACCCTACGAAACCGAAGATATCACAGTTTCCGCATGTCAAACGCAATGTGGAGTGCTGAAAACACCAGGAAACGTGTTTTTCGCATTCAATAGCACGGAAACAACGATTTCGGTGATTCTGCACACTTCTCACAGAAGAATATCCAAGATTATCATAGATAATGCATGTCGCAGCTGGCAACCCCACGAAAACGAAGATATCGCGGTTTCCGCAAATCAAACGCACTGTGGAGTGCTGAAAACACCAGGAAACGTGTTTTTCGCATTCAATAGCACGGAAACAGCGATTTCGATGATTCTGCACACTTCTCACAGAAGAATATCCAAGATTATCATAGATAATGCATGTCGCAGCTGGCAACCCCACGAAAACGAAGATATCGCGGTTTCCGCAAATCAAACGCACTGTGGAGTGCTGAAAACACCAGGAAACGTGTTTTTCGCATTCAACAGCACGAAAACAGCGGTTTCGGAGATTCTGCACACTTGTAACAGCAGAATCATGAATTTATCACTGAAAATGCATATCTCAGCTGGAAACCCAACGAAACCGAAGATATCACAGTTTCCGCAAGTCAAACGCACTTTGGAGTTCTGAAAACACCAGGAAACGTGTTTTTCGCATTCAATAGCACGAAAACAGCGATTTCGGTGATTCTGCAAACTTGAAACAGCAGAATCATGAATTTATCACTGAAGATGCATATCTCAGCTGGAAACCCAACGAAACCGAAGATATCGCAGTTTCCGCATGTCAAACGCACTGTGGAGTGCTGAAAACACCAGAAAACGTGATTCATGCATTCAGTATCACGAAAACAGCGGTTTCGGTGATTCTGCTCACTTGTAACAGCAGGATAATGAAGACTATCACTGACAATGCATATCTCAGCTGGAAACCCAACTATACCGAAGATATTTCTGTTTCCGCATGTCAAACGCACTGCGGACTGCTCAAAACACCAGGAAACGTGTTTTTCGGATTCAATAGCACGAAACCAGCGATTTCGGTGATTCTGCACTCTTGTAAAAGCAGAATCATGAATTTATCACTGAAAACGCATATCTCAGCTGGAAACCCAAAGATACCAAAGATATCGCAGTTTCCGCATGTCAAACGCACTGTGGAGTTCTGAAAACACCAGGACACGTGTTCTTCGCATTCAATAGCACGAACACAGCGATTTCGGTGATTCTGCACACTTGTAACAGCAGGATAACGAAGATTATCACTGAAAATGCATATCTCAGCTGGAAACCCAACGAAACCGAAGATATCGCAGTTTCCGCATGTCAAACGCACTGTGGAGTGCTGAAAACAACAGGAAACGTGTTTTTCGCATTCAGTAGCACGAACACAGCGATTTCGGTGATTCTGCAAACTTGAAACAGCAGAATCATGAATTTATCACTGAAAATGCATATCTCAGCTTGAAACCCAAAGATACCAAAGATATCGCAGTTTCCGCATGTCAAACGCACTGTGGAGTTCTGAAAACACCAGGACACGTGTTCTTCGCATTCAATAGCACGAACACAGCGGTTTCGGTGATTCTGCTCACTTGTAACAGCAGGATAATGAAGACTATCACTGACAATGCATATCTCAGCTGGAAACCCAACTATACCGAAGATATTTCTGTTTCCGCATGTCAAACGCACTGCGGACTGCTCAAAACACCAGGAAACGTGTTTTTCGCATTCAATAGCACGAACACAGCGATTTCGGTGATTCTGCAAACTTGAAACAGCAGAATCATGAATTTATCACTGAAAATGCATATCTCAGCTGGAAACCCAACGAAACCGAAGATATCACAGTTTCCGCATGTCAAACGCACTGTGGAGTTCTGAAAACACCAGGAAACGTGTTTTTCGCATTCAATAGCACGAAACCAGCGATTTCGGTGATTCTGCACACCTGCAAAAGCAGAATCATGAATTTATCACTGAAAATGCATATCTCAGCTGGAAACCCAAAGATACCAAAGATATCGCAGTTTCCGCATGTTAAACGCACTGTGGTGTTCTGAAAACACCAGGAAACGTGTTCTTCTCATTCAATAGCACGAAAACAGCGATTTCGGTGATTCTGCACACTTGTAACAGCAGAATCATGAATTTATCACTGAAAATGCATATCTCAGCTGGAAACCCAACGAAACCGAAGATATCGCAGTTTCCGCATGTCAAACGCACTGTGGAGTGCTGAAAACACCAGAAAACGTGTTTCATGCATTCAATATCACGAAAACAGCGGTTTCGGTGATTCTGCACACTTGTAACAGCAGGATAATGAAGACTATCACTGACAATGCATATCTCAGCTGGAAACGCAACTATACCGAAGATATTTCTGTTTCCGCATGTCAAACGCACTGCGGAGTGCTGAAAACACCAGGAAACGTGTTTTTCGCATTCAATAGCACGAAACCAGCGATTTCGGTGATTCTGCACACCTGTAAAAGCAGAATCATGAATTTATCACTGAAAATGCATATCTCAGCTGGAAACCAAACGAAACCGAAGATATCGCCGTTTCCGCATGTCAAACGCACTGTCGAGTGCTGAAAACACCAGAAAACGTGTTTTTCGCATTCAATAGCACGGAAACAGCGATTTCGATGATTCTGCACACTTCTCACAGAAGAATATCCAAGATTATCATAGATAATGCATGTCGCAGCTGGCAACCCCACGAAAACGAAGATATCGCGGTTTCCGCAAATCAAACGCACTGTGGAGTGCTGAAAACACCAGGAAACGTGTTTTTCGCATTCAACAGCACGAAAACAGCGGTTTCGGAGATTCTGCACACTTGTAACAGCAGAATCATGAATTTATCACTGAAAATGCATATCTCAGCTGGAAACCCAACGAAACCGAAGATATCACAGTTTCCGCAAGTCAAACGCACTTTGGAGTTCTGAAAACACCAGGAAACGTGTTTTTCGCATTCAGTAGCACGAAAACAGCGATTTCGGTGATTCTGCACACTTGTAACAACGGGATCATGTAGATTATCACTGAAAATGCATATCTCAGCTGGAAACCCAACGAAACCGAAGATATCGCAGTTTCCGCATGTCAAACGCACTGTGGAGTGCTGAAAACACCAGAAAACGTGATTCATGCATTCAATATCACGAAAACAGCGGTTTCGGTGATTCTGCTCACTTGTAACAGCAGGATAATGAAGACTATCACTGACAATGCATATCTCAGCTGGAAACCCAACTATACCGAAGATATTTCTGTTTCCGCATGTCAAACGCACTGCGGACTGCTCAAAACACCAGGAGACGTGTTTTTCGCATTCAATAGCACGAAACCCGCGATTTCGGTGATTCTGCACTCCTGTAAAAGCAGAATCATGAATTTATCACTGAAAATGCATATCTCAGCTGGAAACCCAAAGATACCAAAGATATCGCAGTTTCCGCATGTCAAACGCACTGTGGAGTTCTGAAAACACCAGGAAACGTGTTCTTCGCATTCAATAGCACGAAAACAGCGCTTTCGGTGATTCTGCAAACTTGAAACAGCAGAATCACGAATTTATCACTGAAAATGCATATCTCAGCTGGAAACCCTACGAAACCGAAGATATCACAGTTTCCGCATGTCAAACGCACTGTGGAGTTCTGAAAACACCAGGAAACGTGTTTTTCGCATTCAATAGCACGAAAACAGCGATTTCGGTGATTCTGCAAACTTGAAACAGCAGAATCATGAATTTATCACTGAAAATGCATATCTCAGCTGGAAACCCAACGAAACCGAAGATATCACAGTTTCCGCAAGTCAAACGCACTTTGGAGTTCTGAAAACACCAGAAAACGTGTTTTTCGCATTCAGTAGCACGAAAACAGCGATTTCGGTGATTCTGCACACTTGTAACAACGGGATCATGTAGATTATCACTGAAAATGCATATCTCAGCTGGAAACCCAACGAAACCGAAGATATCGCAGTTTCCGCATGTCAAACGCACTGTGGAGTGCTGAAAACACCAGAAAACGTGATTCATGCATTCAATATCACGAAAACAGCGGTTTCGGTGATTCTGCTCACTTGTAACAGCAGGATAATGAAGACTATCACTGACAATGCATATCTCAGCTGGAAACCCAACTATACCGAAGATATTTCTGTTTCCGCATGTCAAACGCACTGCGGACTGCTCAAAACACCAGGAAACGTGTTTTTCGCATTCAATAGCACGAAACCCGCGATTTCGGTGATTCTGCACTCCTGTAAAAGCAGAATCATGAATTTATCAGTGAAAATGCATATCTCAGCTGGAAACCCAACGAAACCGAAGATATCACAGTTTCCGCATGTCAAACGCACTGTGGAGTTCTGAAAACACCAGGAAACGTGTTTTTCGCATTCAATAGCACGAACACAGCGATTTCGGTGATTCTGCAAACTTGAAACAGCAGAATCATGAATTTATCACTGAAAATGCATATCTCAGCTGGAAACCCAACGAAACCGAAGATATCACAGTTTCCGCATGTCAAACGCACTGTGGAGTTCTGAAAACACCAGGAAACGTGTTTTTCGCATTCAATAGCACGAAAACAGCGATTTCGGTGATTCTGCAAACTTGAAACAGCAGAATCATGAATTTATCACTGAAAATGCATATCTCAGCTGGAAACCCAACGAAACCGAAGATATCACAGTTTCCGCATGTCAAACGCACTGTGGAGTTCTGAAAACACCAGGAAACGTGTTTTTCGCATTCAATAGCACGAAAACAGCGATTTCGGTGATTCTGCACACTTCTCACAGAAGAATATCCAAGATTATCATAGATAATGCATGTCGCAGCTGGCAACCCCACGAAAACGAAGATATCGCGGCTTCCGCAAATCAAACGCACTGTGGAGTGCTGAAAACACCAGGAAACGTGTTTTTCGCATTCAACAGCACGAAAACAGCGATTTCGGTGATTCTGCAAACTTGAAACAGCAGAATCATGAATTTATCACTGAAAATGCATATCACAGCTGGAAGCCCAACGAAACCGAAGATATCACAGTTTCCGCAAGTCAAACGCAATGTGGAGTGCTGAAAACACCAGGAAACGTGTTTTTCGCATTCAATAGCACGAACACAGCGATTTCGGTGATTCTGCAAACTTGAAACAGCAGAATCATGAATTTATCACTGAAAATGCATATCTCAGCTGGAAACCCAACGAAACCGAAGATATCACAGTTTCCGCATGTCAAACGCACTGTGGAGTTCTGAAAACACCAGGAAACGTGTTTTTCACATTCAATAGCACGAAAACAGCGATTTCGGTGATTCTGCACACTTGTAACAACGGGATCATGTAGATTATCACTGAAAATGCATATCTCAGCTGGAAACCCAACGAAACCGAAGATATCGCAGTTTCCGCATGTCAAACGCACTGTGGAGTGCTGAAAACACCAGAAAACGTGAATCATGCATTCAGTATCACGAAAACAGCGGTTTCGGTGATTCTGCTCACTTGTAACAGCAGGATAATGAAGACTATCACTGACAATGCATATCTCAGCTGGAAACCCAACTATACCGAAGATATTTCTGTTTCCGCATGTCAAACGCACTGCGGACTGCTCAAAACACCAGGAAACGTGTTTTTCGGATTCAATAGCACGAAACCAGCGATTTCGGTGATTCTGCACTCTTGTAAAAGCAGAATCATGAATTTATCACTGAAAATGCATATCTCAGCTGGAAACCCAACGAAACCGAAGATATCACAGTTTCCGCATGTCAAACGCACTGTGGAGTTCTGAAAACACCAGGAAACGTGTTTTTCGCATTCAATAGCACGAAACCAGCGATTTCGGTGATTCTGCACACCTGCAAAAGCAGAATCATGAATTTATCACTGAAAATGCATATCTCAGCTGGAAACCCAACGAAACCGAAGATATCACAGTTTCCGCAAGTCAAACGCAATGTGGAGTGCTGAAAACAACAGGAAACGTGTTTTTCGCATTCAGTAGCACGAACACAGCGATTTCGGTGATTCTGCAAACTTGAAACAGCAGAATCATGAATTTATCACTGAAAATGCATATCTCAGCTGGAAACCCAAAGATACCAAAGATATCGCAGTTTCCGCATGTCAAACGCACTGTGGAGTTCTGAAAACACCAGGACACGTGTTCTTCGCATTCAATAGCACGAACACAGCGGTTTCGGTGATTCTGCTCACTTGTAACAGCAGGATAATGAAGACTATCACTGACAATGCATATCTCAGCTGGAAACCCAACTATACCGAAGATATTTCTGTTTCCGCATGTCAAACGCACTGCGGACTGCTCAAAACACCAGGAAACGTGTTTTTCGCATTCAATAGCACGAACACAGCGATTTCGGTGATTCTGCAAACTTGAAACAGCAGAATCATGAATTTATCACTGAAAATGCATATCTCAGCTGGAAACCCAACGAAACCGAAGATATCACAGTTTCCGCATGTCAAACGCACTGTGGAGTTCTGAAAACACCAGGAAACGTGTTTTTCGCATTCAATAGCACGAAACCAGCGATTTCGGTGATTCTGCACACCTGCAAAAGCAGAATCATGAATTTATCACTGAAAATGCATATCTCAGCTGGAAACCCAAAGATACCAAAGATATCGCAGTTTCCGCATGTTAAACGCACTGTGGTGTTCTGAAAACACCAGGAAACGTGTTTTTCGCATTCAATAGCACGGAAACAACGATTTCGGTGATTCTGCACACTTCTCACAGAAGAATATCCAAGATTATCATAGATAATGCATGTCGCAGCTGGCAACCCCACGAAAACGAAGATATCGCGGTTTCCGCAAATCAAACGCACTGTGGAGTGCTGAAAACACCAGGAAACGTGTTTTTCGCATTCAATAGCACGGAAACAGCGATTTCGATGATTCTGCACACTTCTCACAGAAGAATATCCAAGATTATCATAGATAATGCATGTCGCAGCTGGCAACCCCACGAAAACGAAGGTATCGCGGTTTCCGCAAATCAAACGCACTGTGGAGTGCTGAAAACACCAGGAAACGTGTTTTTCGCATTCAACAGCACGAAAACAGCGGTTTCGGAGATTCTGCACACTTGTAACAGCAGAATCATGAATTTATCACTGAAAATGCATATCTCAGCTGGAAACCCAACGAAACCGAAGATATCACAGTTTCCGCAAGTCAAACGCACTTTGGAGTTCTGAAAACACCAGGAAACGTGTTTTTCGCATTCAATAGCACGAAAACAGCGATTTCGGTGATTCTGCAAACTTGAAACAGCAGAATCATGAATTTATCACTGAAGATGCATATCTCAGCTGGAAACCCAACGAAACCGAAGATATCACAGTTTCCGCATGTCAAACGCACTGTGGAGTTCTGAAAACACCAGGAAACGTGTTTTTCGCATTCAATAGCACGAAAACAGCGATTTCGGTGATTCTGCACACTTCTCACAGAAGAATATCCAAGATTATCATAGATAATGCATGTCGCAGCTGGCAACCCCACGAAAACGAAGATATCGCGGCTTCCGCAAATCAAACGCACTGTGGAGTGCTGAAAACACCAGGAAACGTGTTTTTCGCATTCAACAGCACGAAAACAGCGATTTCGGTGATTCTGCAAACTTGAAACAGCAGAATCATGAATTTATCACTGAAAATGCATATCACAGCTGGAAGCCCAACGAAACCGAAGATATCACAGTTTCCGCAAGTCAAACGCAATGTGGAGTGCTGAAAACACCAGGAAACGTGTTTTTCGCATTCAATAGCACGAACACAGCGATTTCGGTGATTCTGCAAACTTGAAACAGCAGAATCATGAATTTATCACTGAAAATGCATATCTCAGCTGGAAACCCAACGAAACCGAAGATATCGCAGTTTCCGCATGTCAAACGCACTGTGGAGTGCTGAAAACACCAGAAAACGTGATTCATGCATTCAGTATCACGAAAACAGCGGTTTCGGTGATTCTGCTCACTTGTAACAGCAGGATAATGAAGACTATCACTGACAATGCATATCTCAGCTGGAAACCCAACTATACCGAAGATATTTCTGTTTCCGCATGTCAAACGCACTGCGGACTGCTCAAAACACCAGGAAACGTGTTTTTCGGATTCAATAGCACGAAACCAGCGATTTCGGTGATTCTGCACTCTTGTAAAAGCAGAATCATGAATTTATCACTGAAAATGCATATCTCAGCTGGAAACCCAACGAAACCGAAGATATCACAGTTTCCGCATGTCAAACGCACTGTGGAGTTCTGAAAACACCAGGAAACGTGTTTTTCGCATTCAATAGCACGAAACCAGCGATTTCGGTGATTCTGCACACCTGCAAAAGCAGAATCATGAATTTATCACTGAAAATGCATATCTCAGCTGGAAACCCAACGAAACCGAAGATATCACAGTTTCCGCAAGTCAAACGCAATGTGGAGTGCTGAAAACAACAGGAAACGTGTTTTTCGCATTCAGTAGCACGAACACAGCGATTTCGGTGATTCTGCAAACTTGAAACAGCAGAATCATGAATTTATCACTGAAAATGCATATCTCAGCTGGAAACCCAAAGATACCAAAGATATCGCAGTTTCCGCATGTCAAACGCACTGTGGAGTTCTGAAAACACCAGGACACGTGTTCTTCGCATTCAATAGCACGAACACAGCGGTTTCGGTGATTCTGCTCACTTGTAACAGCAGGATAATGAAGACTATCACTGACAATGCATATCTCAGCTGGAAACCCAACTATACCGAAGATATTTCTGTTTCCGCATGTCAAACGCACTGCGGACTGCTCAAAACACCAGGAAACGTGTTTTTCGCATTCAATAGCACGAACACAGCGATTTCGGTGATTCTGCAAACTTGAAACAGCAGAATCATGAATTTATCACTGAAAATGCATATCTCAGCTGGAAACCCAACGAAACCGAAGATATCACAGTTTCCGCATGTCAAACGCACTGTGGAGTTCTGAAAACACCAGGAAACGTGTTTTTCGCATTCAATAGCACGAAACCAGCGATTTCGGTGATTCTGCACACCTGCAAAAGCAGAATCATGAATTTATCACTGAAAATGCATATCTCAGCTGGAAACCCAAAGATACCAAAGATATCGCAGTTTCCGCATGTTAAACGCACTGTGGTGTTCTGAAAACACCAGGAAACGTGTTTTTCGTATTCAATAGCACGGAAACAACGATTTCGGTGATTCTGCACACTTCTCACAGAAGAATATCCAAGATTATCATAGATAATGCATGTCGCAGCTGGCAACCCCACGAAAACGAAGATATCGCGGTTTCCGCAAATCAAACGCACTGTGGAGTGCTGAAAACACCAGGAAACGTGTTTTTCGCATTCAATAGCACGGAAACAGCGATTTCGATGATTCTGCACACTTCTCACAGAAGAATATCCAAGATTATCATAGATAATGCATGTCGCAGCTGGCAACCCCACGAAAACGAAGGTATCGCGGTTTCCGCAAATCAAACGCACTGTGGAGTGCTGAAAACACCAGGAAACGTGTTTTTCGCATTCAACAGCACGAAAACAGCGGTTTCGGAGATTCTGCACACTTGTAACAGCAGAATCATGAATTTATCACTGAAAATGCATATCTCAGCTGGAAACCCAACGAAACCGAAGATATCACAGTTTCCGCAAGTCAAACGCACTTTGGAGTTCTGAAAACACCAGGAAACGTGTTTTTCGCATTCAATAGCACGAAAACAGCGATTTCGGTGATTCTGCAAACTTGAAACAGCAGAATCATGAATTTATCACTGAAGATGCATATCTCAGCTGGAAACCCAACGAAACCGAAGATATCACAGTTTCCGCATGTCAAACGCACTGTGGAGTTCTGAAAACACCAGGAAACGTGTTTTTCGCATTCAATAGCACGAAAACAGCGATTTCGGTGATTCTGCACACTTCTCACAGAAGAATATCCAAGATTATCATAGATAATGCATGTCGCAGCTGGCAACCCCACGAAAACGAAGATATCGCGGCTTCCGCAAATCAAACGCACTGTGGAGTGCTGAAAACACCAGGAAACGTGTTTTTCGCATTCAACAGCACGAAAACAGCGATTTCGGTGATTCTGCAAACTTGAAACAGCAGAATCATGAATTTATCACTGAAAATGCATATCACAGCTGGAAGCCCAACGAAACCGAAGATATCACAGTTTCCGCAAGTCAAACGCAATGTGGAGTGCTGAAAACACCAGGAAACGTGTTTTTCGCATTCAATAGCACGAACACAGCGATTTCGGTGATTCTGCAAACTTGAAACAGCAGAATCATGAATTTATCACTGAAAATGCATATCTCAGCTGGAAACCCAACGAAACCGAAGATATCACAGTTTCCGCATGTCAAACGCACTGTGGAGTTCTGAAAACACCAGGAAACGTGTTTTTCGCATTCAATAGCACGAAAACAGCGATTTCGGTGATTCTGCACACTTGTAACAACGGGATCATGTAGATTATCCCTGAAAATGCATATCTCAGCTGGAAACCCAACGAAACCGAAGATATCGCAGTTTCCGCATGTCAAACGCACTGTGGAGTGCTGAAAACACCAGAAAACGTGATTCATGCATTCAGTATCACGAAAACAGCGGTTTCGGTGATTCTGCTCACTTGTAACAGCAGGATAATGAAGACTATCACTGACAATGCATATCTCAGCTGGAAACCCAACTATACCGAAGATATTTCTGTTTCCGCATGTCAAACGCACTGCGGACTGCTCAAAACACCAGGAAACGTGTTTTTCGGATTCAATAGCACGAAACCAGCGATTTCGGTGATTCTGCACTCTTGTAAAAGCAGAATCATGAATTTATCACTGAAAACGCATATCTCAGCTGGAAACCCAAAGATACCAAAGATATCGCAGTTTCCGCATGTCAAACGCACTGTGGAGTTCTGAAAACACCAGGACACGTGTTCTTCGCATTCAATAGCACGAACACAGCGATTTCGGTGATTCTGCAAACTTGAAACAGCAGAATCATGAATTTATCACTGAAAATGCATATCTCAGCTGGAAACCCAACGAAACCGAAGATATCACAGTTTCCGCAAGTCAAACGCAATGTGGAGTGCTGAAAACAACAGGAAACGTGTTTTTCGCATTCAGTAGCACGAACACAGCGATTTCGGTGATTCTGCAAACTTGAAACAGCAGAATCATGAATTTATCACTGAAAATGCATATCTCAGCTGGAAACCCAAAGATACCAAAGATATCGCAGTTTCCGCATGTCAAACGCACTGTGGAGTTCTGAAAACACCAGGACACGTGTTCTTCGCATTCAATAGCACGAACACAGCGGTTTCGGTGATTCTGCTCACTTGTAACAGCAGGATAATGAAGAGTATCACTGACAATGCATATCTCAGCTGGAAACCCAACTATACCGAAGATATTTCTGTTTCCGCATGTCAAACGCACTGCGGACTGCTCAAAACACCAGGAAACGTGTTTTTCGCATTCAATAGCACGAACACAGCGATTTCGGTGATTCTGCAAACTTGAAACAGCAGAATCATGAATTTATCACTGAAAATGCATATCTCAGCTGGAAACCCAACGAAACCGAAGATATCACAGTTTCCGCATGTCAAACGCACTGTGGAGTTCTGAAAACACCAGGAAACGTGTTTTTCGCATTCAATAGCACGAAACCAGCGATTTCGGTGATTCTGCACACCTGCAAAAGCAGAATCATGAATTTATCACTGAAAATGCATATCTCAGCTGGAAACCCAAAGATACCAAAGATATCGCAGTTTCCGCATGTTAAACGCACTGTGGTGTTCTGAAAACACCAGGAAACGTGTTCTTCTCATTCAATAGCACGAAAACAGCGATTTCGGTGATTCTGCACACTTGTAACAGCAGAATCATGAATTTATCACTGAAAATGCATATCTCAGCTGGAAACCCAACGAAACCGAAGATATCGCAGTTTCCGCATGTCAAACGCACTGTGGAGTGCTGAAAACACCAGAAAACGTGTTTCATGCATTCAATATCACGAAAACAGCGGTTTCGGTGATTCTGCACACTTGTAACAGCAGGATAATGAAGACTATCACTGACAATGCATATCTCAGCTGGAAACGCAACTATACCGAAGATATTTCTGTTTCCGCATGTCAAACGCACTGCGGAGTGCTGAAAACACCAGGAAACGTGTTTTTCGCATTCAATAGCACGAAACCAGCGATTTCGGTGATTCTGCACACCTGTAAAAGCAGAATCATGAATTTATCACTGAAAATGCATATCTCAGCTGGAAACCAAACGAAACCGAAGATATCGCCGTTTCCGCATGTCAAACGCACTGTCGAGTGCTGAAAACACCAGAAAACGTGTTTTTCGCATTCAATAGCACGAGAACAGCGGTTTCGGAGATTCTGCACACTTGTAACAGCAGAATCATGAATTTATCACTGAAAATGCATATCTCAGCTGGAAACCCTACGAAACCGAAGATATCACAGTTTCCGCATGTCAAACGCAATGTGGAGTGCTGAAAACACCAGGAAACGTGTTTTTCGCATTCAATAGCACGGAAACAACGATTTCGGTGATTCTGCACACTTCTCACAGAAGAATATCCAAGATTATCATAGATAATGCATGTCGCAGCTGGCAACCCCACGAAAACGAAGATATCGCGGTTTCCGCAAATCAAACGCACTGTGGAGTGCTGAAAACACCAGGAAACGTGTTTTTCGCATTCAGTAGCACGAAAACAGCGATTTCGGTGATTCTGCACACTTCTCACAGAAGAATATCCAAGATTATCATAGATAATGCATGTCGCAGCTGGCAACCCCACGAAAACGAAGATATCGCGGTTTCCGCAAATCAAACGCAATGTGGAGTGCTGAAAACACCAGGAAACGTGTTTTCGCATTCAATAGCACGAAAACAGCGATTTCGGTGATTCTGCACACTTGTAACAACGGGATCATGTAGATTATCACTGAAAATGCATATCTCAGCTGGAAACCCAACGAAACCGAAGATATCGCAGTTTCCGCATGTCAAACGCACTGTGGAGTGCTGAAAACACCAGAAAACGTGATTCATGCATTCAGTATCACGAAAACAGCGGTTTCGGTGATTCTGCTCACTTGTAACAGCAGGATAATGAAGACTATCACTGACAATGCATATCTCAGCTGGAAACCCAACTATACCGAAGATATTTCTGTTTCCGCATGTCAAACGCACTGCGGACTGCTCAAAACACCAGGAAACGTGTTTTTCGGATTCAATAGCACGAAACCAGCGATTTCGGTGATTCTGCACTCTTGTAAAAGCAGAATCATGAATTTATCACTGAAAATGCATATCTCAGCTGGAAACCCAACGAAACCGAAGATATCACAGTTTCCGCATGTCAAACGCACTGTGGAGTTCTGAAAACACCAGGAAACGTGTTTTTCGCATTCAATAGCACGAAACCAGCGATTTCGGTGATTCTGCACACCTGCAAAAGCAGAATCATGAATTTATCACTGAAAATGCATATCTCAGCTGGAAACCCAACGAAACCGAAGATATCACAGTTTCCGCAAGTCAAACGCAATGTGGAGTGCTGAAAACAACAGGAAACGTGTTTTTCGCATTCAGTAGCACGAACACAGCGATTTCGGTGATTCTGCAAACTTGAAACAGCAGAATCATGAATTTATCACTGAAAATGCATATCTCAGCTGGAAACCCAAAGATACCAAAGATATCGCAGTTTCCGCATGTCAAACGCACTGTGGAGTTCTGAAAACACCAGGACACGTGTTCTTCGCATTCAATAGCACGAACACAGCGGTTTCGGTGATTCTGCTCACTTGTAACAGCAGGATAATGAAGACTATCACTGACAATGCATATCTCAGCTGGAAACCCAACTATACCGAAGATATTTCTGTTTCCGCATGTCAAACGCACTGCGGACTGCTCAAAACACCAGGAAACGTGTTTTTCGCATTCAATAGCACGAACACAGCGATTTCGTTGATTCTGCAAACTTGAAACAGCAGAATCATGAATTTATCACTGAAAATGCATATCTCAGCTGGAAACCCAACGAAACCGAAGATATCACAGTTTCCGCATGTCAAACGCACTGTGGAGTTCTGAAAACACCAGGAAACGTGTTCTTCTCATTCAATAGCACGAAAACAGCGATTTCGGTGATTCTGCACACTTGTAACAGCAGAATCATGAATTTATCACTGAAAATGCATATCTCAGCTGGAAACCCAACGAAACCGAAGATATCGCAGTTTCCGCATGTCAAACGCACTGTGGAGTGCTGAAAACACCAGAAAACGTGTTTCATGCATTCAATATCACGAAAACAGCGGTTTCGGTGATTCTGCACACTTGTAACAGCAGGATAATGAAGACTATCACTGGCAATGCATATCTCAGCTGGAAACGCAACTATACCGAAGATATTTCTGTTTCTGCATGTCAAACGCACTGCGGAGTGCTGAAAACACCAGGAAACGTGTTTTTCGCATTCAATAGCACGAAACCAGCGATTTCGGTGATTCTGCACACCTGTAAAAGCAGAATCATGAATTTATCACTGAAAATGCATATCTCAGCTGGAAACCAAACGAAACCGAAGATATCGCCGTTTCCGCATGTCAAACGCACTGTCGAGTGCTGAAAACACCAGAAAACGTGTTTATCGCATTCAATAGCACGAGAACAGCGGTTTCGGAGATTCTGCACACTTGTAACAGCAGAATCATGAATTTATCACTGAAAATGCATATCTCAGCTGGAAACCCTACGAAACCGAAGATATCACAGTTTCCGCATGTCAAACGCAATGTGGAGTGCTGAAAACACCAGGAAACGTGTTTTTCGCATTCAATAGCACGGAAACAACGATTTCGGTGATTCTGCACACTTCTCACAGAAGAATATCCAAGATTATCATAGATAATGCATGTCGCAGCTGGCAACCCCACGAAAACGAAGATATCGCGGTTTCCGCAAATCAAACGCACTGTGGAGTGCTGAAAACACCAGGAAACGTGTTTTTCGCATTCAATAGCACGGAAACAGCGATTTCGATGATTCTGCACACTTCTCACAGAAGAATATCCAAGATTATCATAGATAATGCATTTCGCAGCTGGCAACCCCACGAAAACGAAGATATCGCGGTTTCCGCAAATCAAACGCACTGTGGAGTGCTGAAAACACCAGGAAACGTGTTTTTCGCATTCAACAGCACGAAAACAGCGGTTTCGGAGATTCTGCACACTTGTAACAGCAGAATCATGAATTTATCACTGAAAATGCATATCTCAGCTGGAAACCCAACGAAACCGAAGATATCACAGTTTCCGCAAGTCAAACGCACTTTGGAGTTCTGAAAACACCAGGAAACGTGTTTTTCGCATTCAATAGCACGAAATCAGCGATTTCGGTGATTTCTGCACTCCTGTAAAAGCAGAATCATGAATTTATCACTGAAAATACATATCTCAGCTGGAAACCCAATGATACCAAAGATATCGCAGTTTCCGCATGTCAAACGCACTGTGGAGTTCTGAAAACACCAGGAAACGTGTTTTTCGCATTCAGTAGCACGAAAACAGCGATTTCGGTGATTCTGCACACTTGTAACAACGGGATCATGTAGATTATCACTGAAAATGCATATCTCAGCTGGAAACCCAACGAAACCGAAGATATCGCAGTTTCCGCATGTCAAACGCACTGTGGAGTGCTGAAAACACCAGAAAACGTGATTCATGCATTCAATATCACGAAAACAGCGGTTTCGGTGATTCTGCTCACTTGTAACAGCAGGATAATGAAGACTATCACTGACAATGCATATCTCAGCTGGAAACCCAACTATACCGAAGATATTTCTGTTTCCGCATGTCAAACGCACTGCGGACTGCTCAAAACACCAGGAGACGTGTTTTTCGCATTCAATAGCACGAAACACGCGATTTCGGTGATTCTGCACTCCTGTAAAAGCAGAATCATGAATTTATCACTGAAAATGCATATCTCAGCTGGAAACCCAAAGATACCAAAGATATCGCAGTTTCCGCATGTCAAACGCACTGTGGAGTTCTGAAAACACCAGGAAACGTGTTCTTCGCATTCAATAGCACGAAAACAGCGCTTTCGGTGATTCTGCAAACTTGAAACAGCAGAATCACGAATTTATCACTGAAAATGCATATCTCAGCTGGAAACCCTACGAAACCGAAGATATCACAGTTTCCGCATGTCAAACGCAATGTGAAGTGCTGAAAACACCAGGAAACGTGTTTTTCGCATTCAGTAGCACGAAAACAGCGATTTCGGTGATTCTGCACACTTCTCACAGAAGAATATCCAAGATTATCATAGATAATGCATGTCGCAGCTGGCAACCCCACGAAAACGAAGATATCGCGGTTTCCGCAAATCAAACGCAATGTGGAGTGCTGAAAACACCAGGAAACGTGTTTTCGCATTCAATAGCACGAACACAGCGATTTCGGTGATTCTGCAAACTTGAAACAGCAGAATCATGAATTTATCACTGAAAATGCATATCTCACCTGGAAACCCAACGAAACCGAAGATATCACAGTTTCCGCAAGTCAAACGCACTTTGGAGTTCTGAAAACACCAGGAAACGTGTTTTTCGCATTCAATAGCACAAAAACAGCGATTTCGGTGAATTCTGCACTCCTGTAAAAGCAGAATCATGAATTTATCACTGAAAATACATATCTCAGCTGGAAACCCAATGATACCAAAGATATCGCAGTTTCCGCATGTCAAACGCACTGTGGAGTTCTGAAAACACCAGGAAACGTGTTTTTCGCATTCAGTAGCACGAAAACAGCGATTTCGGTGATTCTGCACACTTGTAACAACGGGATCATGTAGATTATCACTGAAAATGCATATCTCAGCTGGAAACCCAACGAAACCGAAGATATCGCAGTTTCCGCATGTCAAACGCACTGTGGAGTGCTGAAAACACCAGAAAACGTGATTCATGCATTCAATATCACGAAAACAGCGGTTTCGGTGATTCTGCTCACTTGTAACAGCAGGATAATGAAGACTATCACTGACAATGCATATCTCAGCTGGAAACCCAACTATACCGAAGATATTTCTGTTTCCGCATGTCAAACGCACTGCGGACTGCTCAAAACACCAGGAAACGTGTTTTTCGCATTCAATAGCACGAAACCCGCGATTTCGGTGATTCTGCACTCCTGTAAAAGCAGAATCATGAATTTATCAGTGAAAATGCATATCTCAGCTGGAAACCCAACGAAACCGAAGATATCACAGTTTCCGCATGTCAAACGCACTGTGGAGTTCTGAAAACACCAGGAAACGTGTTTTTCGCATTCAATAGCACGAACACAGCGATTTCGGTGATTCTGCAAACTTGAAACAGCAGAATCATGAATTTATCACTGAAAATGCATATCTCAGCTGGAAACCCAACGAAACCGAAGATATCACAGTTTCCGCAAGTCAAACGCAATGTGGAGTGCTGAAAACAACAGGAAACGTGTTTTTCGCATTCAGTAGCACGAACACAGCGATTTCGGTGATTCTGCAAACTTGAAACAGCAGAATCATGAATTTATCACTGAAAATGCATATCTCAGCTGGAAACCCAAAGATACCAAAGATATCGCAGTTTCCGCATGTCAAACGCACTGTGGAGTTCTGAAAACACCAGGACACGTGTTCTTCGCATTCAATAGCACGAACACAGCGGTTTCGGTGATTCTGCTCACTTGTAACAGCAGGATAATGAAGACTATCACTGACAATGCATATCTCAGCTGGAAACCCAACTATACCGAAGATATTTCTGTTTCCGCATGTCAAACGCACTGCGGACTGCTCAAAACACCAGGAAACGTGTTTTTCGCATTCAATAGCACGAACACAGCGATTTCGGTGATTCTGCAAACTTGAAACAGCAGAATCATGAATTTATCACTGAAAATGCATATCTCAGCTGGAAACCCAACGAAACCGAAGATATCACAGTTTCCGCATGTCAAACGCACTGTGGAGTTCTGAAAACACCAGGAAACGTGTTTTTCGCATTCAATAGCACGAAACCAGCGATTTCGGTGATTCTGCACACCTGCAAAAGCAGAATCATGAATTTATCACTGAAAATGCATATCTCAGCTGGAAACCCAAAGATACCAAAGATATCGCAGTTTCCGCATGTTAAACGCACTGTGGTGTTCTGAAAACACCAGGAAACGTGTTCTTCTCATTCAATAGCACGAAAACAGCGATTTCGGTGATTCTGCACACTTGTAACAGCAGAATCATGAATTTATCACTGAAAATGCATATCTCAGCTGGAAACCCAACGAAACCGAAGATATCGCAGTTTCCGCATGTCAAACGCACTGTGGAGTGCTGAAAACACCAGAAAACGTGTTTCATGCATTCAATATCACGAAAACAGCGGTTTCGGTGATTCTGCACACTTGTAACAGCAGGATAATGAAGACTATCACTGACAATGCATATCTCAGCTGGAAACGCAACTATACCGAACATATTTCTGTTTCCGCATGTCAAACGCACTGCGGAGTGCTGAAAACACCAGGAAACGTGTTTTTCGCATTCAATAGCACGAAACCAGCGATTTCGGTGATTCTGCACACCTGTAAAAGCAGAATCATGAATTTATCACTGAAAATGCATATCTCAGCTGGAAACCAAACGAAACCGAAGATATCGCCGTTTCCGCATGTCAAACGCACTGTCGAGTGCTGAAAACACCAGAAAACGTGTTTTTCGCATTCAATAGCACGAGAACAGCGGTTTCGGAGATTCTGCACACTTGTAACAGCAGAATCATGAATTTATACTGAAAATGCATATCTCAGCTGGAAACCCTACGAAACCGAAGATATCACAGTTTCCGCATGTCAAACGCAATGTGGAGTGCTGAAAACACCAGGAAACGTGTTTTTCGCATTCAATAGCACGGAAACAACGATTTCGGTGATTCTGCACACTTCTCACAGAAGAATATCCAAGATTATCATAGATAATGCATGTCGCAGCTGGCAACCCCACGAAAACGAAGATATCGCGGTTTCCGCAAATCAAACGCACTGTGGAGTGCTGAAAACACCAGGAAACGTGTTTTTCGCATTCAATAGCACGGAAACAGCGATTTCGATGATTCTGCACACTTCTCACAGAAGAATATCCAAGATTATCATAGATAATGCATGTCGCAGCTGGCAACCCCACGAAAACGAAGATATCGCGGTTTCCGCAAATCAAACGCACTGTGGAGTGCTGAAAACACCAGGAAACGTGTTTTTCGCATTCAACAGCACGAAAACAGCGGTTTCGGAGATTCTGCACACTTGTAACAGCAGAATCATGAATTTATCACTGAAAATGCATATCTCAGCTGGAAACCCAACGAAACCGAAGATATCACAGTTTCCGCAAGTCAAACGCACTTTGGAGTTCTGAAAACACCAGGAAACGTGTTTTTCGCATTCAATAGCACGAAAACAGCGATTTCGGTGATTTCTGCACTCCTGTAAAAGCAGAATCATGAATTTATCACTGAAAATACATATCTCAGCTGGAAACCCAATGATACCAAAGATATCGCAGTTTCCGCATGTCAAACGCACTGTGGAGTTCTGAAAACACCAGGAAACGTGTTTTTCGCATTCAGTAGCACGAAAACAGCGATTTCGGTGATTCTGCACACTTGTAACAACGGGATCATGTAGATTATCACTGAAAATGCATATCTCAGCTGGAAACCCAACGAAACCGAAGATATCACAGTTTCCGCATGTCAAACGCACTGTGGAGTGCTGAACACACCAGAAAACGTGATTCATGCATTCAATATCACGAAAACAGCGGTTTCGGTGATTCTGCTCACTTGTAACAGCAGGATAATGAAGACTATCACTGACAATGCATATCTCAGCTGGAAACCCAACTATACCGAAGATATTTCTGTTTCCGCAAGTCAAACGCACTGCGGACTGCTCAAAATACCAGGAAACGTGTTTTTCGTATTCAATAGCACGAAACCAGCGATTTCGGTGATTCTGCACTCCTGTAAAAGCAGAATCATGAATTTATCACTGAAAATGCATATCTCAGCTGGAAACCCAAAGATACCAAAGATATCGCAGTTTCCGCATGTCAAACGCACTGTGGAGTTCTGAAAACACCAGGAAACGTGTTCTTCGCATTCAATAGCACGAAAACAGCGATTTCGGTGATTCTGCAAACTTGAAACAGCAGAATCATGAATTTATCACTGAAAATGCATATCTCAGCTTGAAACCCTACGAAACCGAAGATATCACAGTTTCCGCATGTCAAACGCAATGTGGAGTGCTGAAAACACCAGGAAACGTGTTTTTCGCATTCAGTAGCACGAAAACAGCGATTTCGGTGATTCTGCACACTTCTCACAGAAGAATATCCAGGATTATCATAGATAATGCATGTCGCAGCTGGCAACCCCTCGAAAACGAAGATATCGCGGTTTCCGCAAATCAAACGCAATGTGGAGTGCTGAAAACACCAGGAAACGTGTTTTCGCATTCAATAGCACGAACACAGCGATTTCGGTCATTCTGCAAACTTGAAACAGCAGAATCATGAATTTATCACTGAAAATGCATATCTCAGCTGGAAACCCAACGAAACCGAATATATCACAGTTTCCGCAAGTCAAACGCACTTTGGAGTTCTGAGAACACCAGGAAACGTGTTTTTCGCATTCAATAGCACGAAAACAGCGATTTCGGTGATTTCTGCACTCCTGTAAAAGCAGAATCATGAATTTATCACTGAAAATACATATCTCAGCTGGAAACCCAATGATACCAAAGATATCGCAGTTTCCGCATGTCAAACGCAATGTGGAGTGCTGAAAACACCAGGAAACGTGTTTTTCGCATTCAATAGCACGGAAACAGCGATTTCGGTGATTCTGTACACTTCTCACATAAGAATATCCAAGATTATCATAGATAATGCATGTCGCAGCTGGCAACCCCACGAAAACGAAGATATCGCGGTTTCCGCAAATCAAACGCACTGTGGAGTGCTGAAAACACCAGGAAACGTGTTTTTCGCATTCAACAGCACGAAAACAGCGATTTCGGTGATTCTGCAAACTTGAAACAGCAGAATCATGAATTTATCACTGAAAATGCATATCTCAGCTGGAAACCCAACGAAACCGAAGATATCACAGTTTCCGCAAGTTAAACGCAATGTGGAGTGCTGTAAACACCAGGAAACATGTTTTCGCATTCAGTAGCACGAAAACAGCGATTTCGGTGATTCTGCACACTTGTAACAACGGGATCATGTAGATTATCACTGAAAATGCATATCTCAGCTGGAAGCCCAACGAAACCGAAGATATCGCAGTTTCCGCATGTCAAACGCACTGTGGAGTGCTGAAAACACCAGAAAACGTGATTCATGCATTCAATATCACGAAAACAGCGGTTTCGGTGATTCTGCTCACTTGTAACAGCAGGATAATGAAGACTATCACTGACAATGCATATCTCAGCTGGAAACCCAACTATACCGAAGATATTTCAGTTTCCGCATGTCAAACGCACTGCGGACTGCTGAAAACAGCAGGAAACGTATTTTTCGCATTCAATATCACGAAACCAGCGATTTCGGTGATTCTGCACTCCTGTAAAAGCAGAATCATGAATTTATCACTGAAAATGCATATCTCAGCTGGAAACCCAAAGATACCAAAGATATCGCAGTTTCCGCATGTCAAACGCACTGTGGAGTTCTGAAAACACCAGGAAACGTGTTCTTCGCATTCAATAGCACGAAAACAGCGATTTCGGTGATTCTGCAAACTTGAAACAGCAGAATCATGAATTTATCACTGAAAATGCATATCTCAGCTGGAAACCCAAAGATACCAAAGATATCGCAGTTTCCGCATGTTAAACGCACTGTGGTGTTCTGAAAACACCAGGAAACGTGTTCTTCGCATTCAATAGCACGAAAACATCGATTTCGGTGATTCTGCACACTTGTAACAGCAGAATCATGAATTTATCACTGAAAATGCATATCGCAGCTGGAAACCCAACGAAACCGAAGATATCACAGTTTCCGCATGTCAAACGCACTGTGGAGTTCTGAAAACACCAGGAAACGTGTTTTTCGCATTCAATAGCACGAAACCAGCGATTTCGGTGATTCTGCACACCTGCAAAAGCAGAATCATGAATTTATCACTGAAAATGCATATCTCAGCTGGAAACCCAAAGATACCAAAGATATCGCAGTTTCCGCATGTTAAACGCACTGTGGTGTTCTGAAAACACCAGGAAACGTGTTCTTCGCATTCAATAGCACGAAAACAGCGATTTCGGTGATTCTGCACACTTGTAACAGCAGAATCATGAATTTATCACTGAAAATGCATATCTCAGCTGGAAACCCAACGAAACCGAAGATATCACAGTTTCCGCAAGTCAAACGCAATGTGGAGTGCTGAAAACACCAGGAAACGTGTTTTTCGCATTCAGTAGCACGAACACAGCGATTTCCGTGATTCTGCAAACATGAAACAGCAGAGTCATGAATTTATCACTGAAAATGCATATCGCAGCTGGAAACCCAACGAAACCGAAGATATCACAGTTTCCGCATGTCAAACGCACTGTGGAGTTCTGAAAACACCAGGAAACGTGTTTTTCGCATTCAATAGCACGAAACCAGCGATTTCGGTGATTCTGCACACCTGCAAAAGCAGAATCATGAATTTATCACTGAAAATGCATATCTCAGCTGGAAACCAAACGAAACCGAAGATATCGCCGTTTCCGCATGTCAAACGCACTGTCGAGTGCTGAAAACACCAGAAAACGTGTTTTTCGCATTCAATACCACGAAAACAGCGATTTCGGTGATTCTGCACACTTGTAACAGCAGGATAATGAAGATTATCACTGAAAATGCATATCTCAGCTGGAAACCCAACTATACTGAAGATATTTCTTTTTCCGCATGTCAAACGCACTGCGGAGTGCTGAAAACACCAGGAAACGTGTTTTTCGCATTCAATTGCACGAAATGAGCGATTTCGGTGATTCTGCACACCTGTAAAAGCAGAATCATGAATTTATCACTGAAAATGCATATCTCAGCTGGAAACCCAAAGATACCGAAGATATCGCAGTGTCCGCATGTCAAACGCACTGTGGAGTGCTGAAAACACCAGAAAACGTGTTTTATGCATCTAATATCACGAAAACAGCGGTTTCGGAGATTCTGCACACTTGTAACAGCAGGATAATGAAGATTATCACTAAAAATGCATATCTCAGCTGGAAACCCAACTATACCGAAGATATGTCTGTTTCCGCATGTCAAACGCACTGCGGAGTGCTGAAAACACCAGGAAACGTGTTTTTCGCATTCAATAGCACGAAACCAGCGATTTCGGTGATTCTGCACACCTGTAAAAGCAGAATAATGAATTTATCACTGAAAATGCATATCTCATCTGGAAACCCAAAGATACCAAAGATATCGCAGTTTCCGCATGTCAAACGCACTGTGGAGTTCTGAATACACCAGGAAACGTGTTTTTCGCATTCAGTAGCACGAAAACAGCGATTTCGGTGATTCTGCACACTTGTAACAACGGGATCATGTAGATGATCACTGAAAATGCATATCTCAGCTGGAAGCCCAACGAAACCGAAGATATCGCTGTTTCCGCATGTCAAACGCTCTGTGGAGTGCTGAAAACACCAGAAAACGTGATTCATGCATTCAATATCACGAAAACAGCGGTTTCGGTGATTCTGCTCACTTGTAACAGCAGGATAATGAAGACTATCACTGACAATGCATATCTCAGCTGGAAACCCAACTATACCGAAGATATTTCTGTTTCCGCATGTCAAACGCACTGCGGACTGCTGAAAACAGCAGGAAACGTGTTTTTCGCATTCAATAGCACGAAACCAGCGATTTCGGTGATTCTGCACTCCTGTAAAAGCAGAATCATGAATTTATCACTGAAAATGCATATCTCAGCTGGAAACCCAAAGATACCAAAGATATCGCAGTTTCCGCATGTCAAACGCACTGTGGAGTTCTGAAAACACCAGGAAACGTGTTCTTCGCATTCAATAGCACGAAAACAGCGATTTCGGTGATTCTGCAAACTTGAAACAGCAGAATCATGAATTTATCACTGAAAATGCATATCTCAGCTGGAAACCCTACGAAACCGAAGATATCACAGTTTCCGCATGTCAAACGCAATGTGGAGTGCTGAAAACACCAGGAAACGTGATTCATGCATTCAATATCACGAAAACAGCGGTTTCGGTGATTCTGCTCACTTGTAACAGCAGGATAATGAAGACTATCACTGACAATGCATATCTCAGCTGGAAACCCAACTATACCGAAGATATTTCAGTTTCCGCATGTCAAACGCACTGCGGACTGCTGAAAACAGCAGGAAACGTGTTTTTCGCATTCAATATCACGAAACCAGCGATTTCGGTGATTCTGCACTCCTGTAAAAGCAGAATCATGAATTTATCACTGAAAATGCATATCTCAGCTGGAAACCCAAAGATACCAAAGATATCGCAGTTTCCGCATGTCAAACGCACTGTGGAGTTCTGAAAACACCAGGAAACGTGTTCTTCGCATTCAATAGCACGAAAACAGCGATTTCGGTGATTCTGCAAATTTGAAACAGCAGAATCATGAATTTATCACTGAAAATGCATATCTCAGCTGGAAACCCTACGAAACCGAAGATATCACAGTTTCCGCATGTCAAAGGCAATGTGGAGTGCTGAAAACACCAGGAAACGTGTTTTTCGCATTCAATAGCACGGAAACAGCGATTTCGGTGATTCTGCACACTTCTCACAGAAGAATATCCATGATTATCATAGATAATGCATGTCGCAGCTGGCACCCCCACGAAAACGAAGATATCGCGGTTTCCGCAAATCAAACGCACTGTGGAGTGCTGAAAACACCAGGAAACGTGTTTTTCGCATTCAACAGCACGAAAACAGCGATTTCGGTGATTCTGCAAACTTGAAACAGCAGAATCATGAATTTATCACTGAAAATGCATATCTCAGCTGGAAACCCAACGAAACCGAAGATATCACAGTTTCCGCAAGTCAAACGCAATGTGGAGTGCTGAAAACACCAGGAAACGTGTTTTTCGCATTCAATAGCACGAAAACAGCGATTTCGGTGATTTCTGCACTCCTGTATAAGCAGAATCATGAATTTATCACTGAAAATACATATCTCAGCTGGAAACCCAATGATACCCAAAGATATCGCAGTTTCCGCATGTCAAACGCACTGTGGAGTTCTGAAAACACCAGGAAACGTGTTTTTCGCATTCAGTAGCACGAAAACAGCGATTTCGGTGATTCTGCACACTTGTAACAACGGGATCATGTAGATTATCACTGAAAATGCATATCGCAGCTGGAAACCCAACGAAACCGAAGATATCACAGTTTCCGCATGTCAAACGCACTGTGGAGTTCTGAAAACACCAGGAAACGTGTTTTTCGCATTCAATAGCACGAAACCAGCGATTTCGGTGATTCTGCACACCTGCAAAAGCAGAATCATGAATTTATCACTGAAAATGCATATCTCAGCTGGAAACCCAAAGATACCAAAGATATCGCAGTTTCCGCATGTTAAACGCACTGTGGTGTTCTGAAAACACCAGGAAACGTGTTCTTCGCATTCAATAGCACGAAAACAGCGATTTCGGTGATTCTGCACACTTGTAACAGCAGAATCATGAATTTATCACTGAAAATGCATATCTCAGCTGGAAACCCAACGAAACCGACGATATCACAGTTTCCGCAAGTCAAACGCAATGTGGAGTGCTGAAAACACCAGGAAACGTGTTTTTCGCATTCAGTAGCACGAACACAGCGATTTCCGTGATTCTGCAAACATGAAACAGCAGAATCATGAATTTATCACTGAAAATGCATATCGCAGCTGGAAACCCAACGAAACCGAAGATATCACAGTTTCCGCATGTCAAACGCACTGTGGAGTTCTGAAAACACCAGGAAACGTGTTTTTCGCATTCAATAGCACGAAACCAGCGATTTCGGTGATTCTGCACACCTGCAAAAGCAGAATCATGAATTTATCACTGAAAATGCATATCTCAGCTGGAAACCAAACGAAACCGAAGATATCGCCGTTTCCGCATGTCAAACGCACTGTCGAGTGCTGAAAACACCAGAAAACGTGTTTTTCGCATTCAATAGCACGAAAACAGCGATTTCGGTGATTCTGCACACTTGTAACAGCAGGATAATGAAGATTATCACTGAAAATGCATATCTCAGCTGGAAACCCAACTATACTGAAGATATTTCTTTTTCCGCATGTCAAACGCACTGCGGAGTGCTGAAAACACCAGGAAACGTGTTTTTCGCATTCAATTGCACGAAATGAGCGATTTCGGTGATTCTGCACACCTGTAAAAGCAGAATCATGAATTTATCACTGAAAATGCATATCTCAGCTGGAAACCCAAAGATACCGAAGATATCGCAGTGTCCGCATGTCAAACGCACTGTGGAGTGCTGAAAACACCAGAAAACGTGTTTTATGCATTCAATATCACGAAAACAGCGGTTTCGGAGATTCTGCACACTTGTAACAGCAGGATAATGAAGATTATCACTAAAAATGCATATCTCAGCTGGAAACCCAACTATACCGAAGATATGTCTGTTTCCGCATGTCAAACGCACTGCGGAGTGCTGAAAACACCAGGAAACGTGTTTTTCGCATTCAATAGCACGAAACCAGCGATTTCGGTGATTCTGCACACCTGTAAAAGCAGAATAATGAATTTATCACTGAAAATGCATATCTCATCTGGAAACCCAAAGATACCAAAGATATCGCAGTTTCCGCATGTCAAACGCACTGTGGAGTTCTGAATACACCAGGAAACGTGTTTTTCGCATTCAGTAGCACGAAAACAGCGATTTCGGTGATTCTGCACACTTGTAACAACGGGATCATGTAGATGATCACTGAAAATGCATATCTCAGCTGGAAGCCCAACGAAACCGAAGATATCGCTGTTTCCGCATGTCAAACGCACTGTGGAGTGCTGAAAACACCAGAAAACGTGATTCATGCATTCAATATCACGAAAACAGCGGTTTCGGTGATTCTGCTCACTTGTAACAGCAGGATAATGAAGACTATCACTGACAATGCATATCTCAGCTGGAAACCCAACTATACCGAAGATATTTCTGTTTCCGCATGTCAAACGCACTGCGGACTGCTGAAAACAGCAGGAAACGTGTTTTTCGCATTCAATAGCACGAAACCAGCGATTTCGGTGATTCTGCACTCCTGTAAAAGCAGAATCATGAATTTATCACTGAAAATGCATATCTCAGCTGGAAACCCAAAGATACCAAAGATATCGCAGTTTCCGCATGTCAAACGCACTGTGGAGTTCTGAAAACACCAGGAAACGTGTTTTTCGCATTCAATAGCACGAAAACAGCGATTTGGGAGTTTCTGCACACCTGTAACAGCAGAATCATGAATTTATCACTGAAAATGCATATCTCAGCTGGAAACCCAAAGATACCAAAGATATCGCAGTTTCCGCATGTCAAACGCACTGTGGAGTTCTGAAAACACCAGGAAACGTGTTTTTCGCATTCAATAGCACGAAAACAGCGATTTCGGTGATTCTGCACACTTCTCACATAAGAATATCCAAGATTATCATAGATAATGCATGTCGCAGCTGGCAACCCCACGAAAACGAAGATATCGCGGTTTCCGCAAATCAAACGCACTGTGGAGTGCTGAAAACACCAGGAAACGTGTTTTTCGCATTCAACAGCACGAAAACAGCGATTTCGGAGATTCTGCAAACTTGAAACAGCAGAATCATGAATTTATCACTGAAAATGCATATCTCAGCTGGAAACCCAACGAAACCGAAGATATCACAGTTTCCGCAAGTTAAACGCAATGTGGAGTGCTGTAAACACCAGGAAACGTGTTTTCGCATTCAGTAGCACGAAAACAGCGATTTCGGTGATTCTGCACACTTGTAACAACGGGATCATGTAGATTATCACTGAAAATGCATATCTCAGCTGGAAGCCCAACGAAACCGAAGATATCGCAGTTTCCGCATGTCAAACGCACTGTGGAGTGCTGAAAACACCAGAAAACGTGATTCATGCATTCAATATCACGAAAACAGCGGTTTCGGTGATTCTGCTCACTTGTAACAGCAGGATAATGAAGACTATCACTGACAATGCATATCTCAGCTGGAAACCCAACTATACCGAAGATATTTCAGTTTCCGCATGTCAAACGCACTGCGGACTGCTGAAAACAGCAGGAAACGTATTTTTCGCATTCAATATCACGAAACCAGCGATTTCGGTGATTCTGCACTCCTGTAAAAGCAGAATCATGAATTTATCACTGAAAATGCATATCTCAGCTGGAAACCCAAAGATACCAAAGATATCGCAGTTTCCGCATGTCAAACACACTGTGGAGTTCTGAAAACACCAGGAAACGTGTTCTTCGCATTCAATAGCACGAAAACAGCGATATCGGTGATTCTGCAAACTTGAAACAGCAGAATCATGAATTTATCACTGAAAATGCATATCTCAGCTGGAAACCCAAAGATACCAAAGATATCACAGTTTCCGCAAGTCAAACGCAATGTGGAGTGCTGAAAACACCAGGAAACGTGTTTTTCGCATTCAGTAGCACGAACACAGCGATTTCCGTGATTCTGCAAACATGAAACAGCAGAATCATGAATTTATCACTGAAAATGCATATCGCAGCTGGAAACCCAACGAAACCGAAGATATCGCAGTTTCCGCATGTCAAACGCACTGTGGAGTTCTGAAAACACCAGGACACGTGTTCTTCGCATTCAATAGCACGAACACAGCGATTTCGGTGATTCTGCAAACTTGAAACAGCAGAATCATGAATTTATCACTGAAAATGCATATCTCAGCTGGAAACCCAACGAAACCGAAGATATCACAGTTTCCGCAAGTCAAACGCAATGTGGAGTGCTGAAAACACCAGGAAACGTGTTTTTCGCATTCAGTAGCACGAACACAGCGATTTCCGTGATTCTGCAAACTTGAAACAGCAGAATCATGAATTTATCACTGAAAATGCATATCGCAGCTGGAAACCCAACGAAACCGAAGATATCACAGTTTCCGCATGTCAAACGCACTGTGGAGTTCTGAAAACACCAGGAAACGTGTTTTTCGCATTCAATAGCACAAAACCAGCGATTTCGGTGATTCTGCACACCTGCAAAAGCAGAATCATGAATTTATCACTGAAAATGCATATCTCAGCTGGAAACCCAAAGATACCAAAGATATCGCAGTTTCCGCATGTTAAACGCACTGTGGTGTTCTGAAAACACCAGGAAACGTGTTCTTCGCATTCAATAGCACGAAAACAGCGATTTCGGTGATTCTGCACACTTGTAACAGCAGAATCATGAATTTATCACTGAAAATGCATATCTCAGCTGGAAACCCAACGAAACCGAAGATATCACAGTTTCCGCAAGTCAAACGTAATGTGGAGTGCTGAAAACACCAGGAAACGTGTTTTTCGCATTCAGTAGCACGAACACAGCGATTTCCGTGATTCTGCAAACATGAAACAGCAGAATCATGAATTTATCACTGAAAATGCATATCGCAGCTGGAAACCCAACGAAACCGAAGATATCACAGTTTCCGCATGTCAAACGCACTGTGGAGTTCTGAAAACACCAGGAAACGTGTTTTTCGCATTCAATAGCACGAAACCAGCGATTTCGGTGATTCTGCACACCTGCAAAAGCAGAATCATGAATTTATCACTGAAAATGCATATCTCAGCTGGAAACCAAACGAAACCGAAGATATCGCCGTTTCCGCATGTCAAACGCACTGTCGAGTGCTGAAAACACCAGAAAACGTGTTTTTCGCATTCAATACCACGAAAACAGCGATTTCGGTGATTCTGCACACTTGTAACAGCAGGATAATGAAGATTATCACTGAAAATGCATATCTCAGCTGGAAACCCAAAGATACCAAAGATATCGCAGTTTCCGCATGTCAAACGCACTGTGGAGTTCTGAAAACACCAGGAAACGTGTTCTTCGCATTCAATAGCACGAAAACAGCGATTTCGGTGATTCTGCAAACTTGAAACAGCAGAATCATGAATTTATCACCGAAAATGCATATCTCAGCTGGAAACCCAAAGATACCAAAGATATCACAGTTTCCGCATTTCAAACGCAATGTGGAGTGCTGAAAACACCAGGAAACGTGTTTTTCGCATTCAACAGCACGAAAACAGCGATTTCGGTGATTCTGCAAACTTGAAACAGCAGAATCATGAATTTATCACTGAAAATGCATATCTCAGCTGG
This sequence comes from Anthophora plumipes, assembly GCA_951804975.1. Classification (NCBI taxonomy): domain Eukaryota; kingdom Metazoa; phylum Arthropoda; class Insecta; order Hymenoptera; family Apidae; genus Anthophora; species Anthophora plumipes. The sequence goes on along the minus strand of CATORF010000581.1, from coordinate 130,600 downwards.
AAACCCAACGAAACCGAAGATATCACAGTTTCCGCAAGTTAAACGCAATGTGGAGTGCTGTAAACACCAGGAAACGTGTTTTCGCATTCAGTAGCACGAAAACAGCGATTTCGGTGATTCTGCACACTTGTAACAACGGGATCATGTAGATTATCACTGAAAATGCATATCTCAGCTGGAAGCCCAACGAAACCGAAGATATCGCAGTTTCCGCATGTCAAACGCACTGTGGAGTGCTGAAAACACCAGAAAACGTGATTCATGCATTCAATATCACGAAAACAGCGGTTTCGGTGATTCTGCTCACTTGTAACAGCAGGATAATGAAGACTATCACTGACAATGCATATCTCAGCTGGAAACCCAACTATACCGAAGATATTTCAGTTTCCGCATGTCAAACGCACTGCGGACTGCTGAAAACAGCAGGAAACGTATTTTTCGCATTCAATATCACGAAACCAGCGATTTCGGTGATTCTGCACTCCTGTAAAAGCAGAATCATGAATTTATCACTGAAAATGCATATCTCAGCTGGAAACCCAAAGATACCAAAGATATCGCAGTTTCCGCATGTCAAACGCACTGTGGAGTTCTGAAAACACCAGGAAACGTGTTCTTCGCATTCAATAGCACGAAAACAGTGATTTCGGTGATTCTGCAAACTTGAAACAGCAGAATCATGAATTTATCTCTGAAAATGCATATCTCAGCTGGAAACCCTACGAAACCGAAGATATCACAGTTTCCGCATGTCAAACGCAATGTGGAGAGCTGAAAACACCAGGAAACGTGTTCTTCGCATTCAATAGCACGAAAACAGCGATTTCGGTGATTCTGCAAACTTGAAACAGCAGAATCATGAATTTATCACCGAAAATGCATATCTCAGCTGGAAACCCAAAGATACCAAAGATATCACAGTTTCCGCATGTCAAACGCAATGTGGAGTGCTGAAAACACCAGGAAACGTGTTTTTCGCATTCAATAGCACGGAAACAGCGATTTCGGTGATTCTGCACACTTCTCACATAAGAATATCCAAGATTATCATAGATAATGCATGTCGCAGCTGGCAACCCCACGAAAACGAAGATATCGCGGTTTCCGCAAATCAAACGCACTGTGGAGTGCTGAAAACACCAGGAAACGTGTTTTTCGCATTCAACAGCACGAAAACAGCGATTTCGGTGATTCTGCAAACTTGAAACAGCAGAATCATGAATTTATCACTGAAAATGCATATCTCAGCTGGAAACCCAACGAAACCGAAGATATCACAGTTTCCGCAAGTTAAACGCATTGTGGAGTGCTGTAAACACCAGGAAACGTGTTTTCGCATTCAGTAGCACGAAAACAGCGATTTCGGTGATTCTGCACACTTGTAACAACGGGATCATGTAGATTATCACTGAAAATGCATATCTCAGCTGGAAGCCCAACGAAACCGAAGATATCGCAGTTTCCGCATGTCAAACGCACTGTGGAGTGCTGAAAACACCAGAAAACGTGATTCATGCATTCAATATCACGAAAACAGCGGTTTCGGTGATTCTGCTCACCTGTAACAGCAGGATAATGAAGACTATCACTGACAATGCATATCTCAGCTGGAAACCCAACTATACCGAAGATATTTCAGTTTCCGCATGTCAAACGCACTGCGGACTGCTGAAAACAGCAGGAAACGTGTTTTTCGCATTCAATATCACGAAACCAGCGATTTCGGTGATTCTGCACTCCTGTAAAAGCAGAATCATGAATTTATCACTGAAAATGCATATCTCAGCTGGAAACCCAAAGATACCAAAGATATCGCAGTTTCCGCATGTCAAACGCACTGTGGAGTTCTGAAAACACCAGGAAACGTGTTCTTCGCATTCAATAGCACGAAAACAGCGATTTCGGTGATTCTGCAAACTTGAAACAGCAGAATCATGAATTTATCACTGAAAATGCATATCTCAGCTGGAAACCCTACGAAACCGAAGATATCACAGTTTCCGCATGTCAAACGCAATGTGGAGTGCTGAAAACACCAGGAAACGTGTTTTTCGCATTCAATAGCACGGAAACAGCGATTTCGGTGATTCTGCACACTTCTCACAGAAGAATATCCATGATTATCATAGATAATGCATGTCGCAGCTGGCACCCCCACGAAAACCAAGATATCGCGGTTTCCGCAAATCAAACGCACTGTGGAGTGCTGAAAACACCAGGAAACGTGTTTTTCGCATTCAACAGCACGAAAACAGCGATTTCGGTGATTCTGCAAACTTGAAACAGCAGAATCATGAATTTATCACTGAAAATGCATATCTCAGCTGGAAACCCAACGAAACCGAAGATATCACAGTTTCCGCAAGTCAAACGCAATGTGGAGTGCTGAAAACACCAGGAAACGTGTTTTTCGCATTCAATAGCACGAAAACAGCGATTTCGGTGATTTCTGCACTCCTGTATAAGCAGAATCATGAATTTATCACTGAAAATACATATCTCAGCTGGAAACCCAATGATACCCAAAGATATCGCAGTTTCCGCATGTCAAACGCACTGTGGAGTTCTGAGAACACCAGGAAACGTGTTTTTCGCATTCAGTAGCACGAAAACAGCGATTTCGGTGATTCTGCACACTTGTAACAACGGGATCATGTAGATTATCACTGAAAATGCATATCGCAGCTGGAAACCCAACGAAACCGAAGATATCACAGTTTCCGCATGTCAAACGCACTGTGGAGTTCTGAAAACACCAGGAAACGTGTTTTTCGCATTCAATAGCACGAAACCAGCGATTTCGGTGATTCTGCACTCCTGTAAAAGCAGAATCATGAATTTATCACTGAAAATGCATATCTCAGCTGGAAACCCAAAGATACCAAAGATATCGCAGTTTCCGCATGTCAAACGCACTGTGGAGTTCTGAAAACACCAGGAAACGTGTTTTTCGCATTCAATAGCACGAACACAGCGATTTCGGTGATTCTGCAAACTTGAAACAGCAGAATCATGAATTTATCACTGAAAATGCATATCGCAGCTGGAAACCCAACGAAACCGAAGATATCGCAGTTTCCGCATGTCAAACGCACTGTGGAGTTCTGAAAACACCAGGAAACGTGTTTTTCGCATTCAATAGCACGAAAACAGCGATTTCGGTGATTCTGCAAACTTGAAACAGCAGAATCATGAATTTATCACTGAAAATGCATATCTCAGCTGGAAACCCAACGAAACCGAAGATATCACAGTTTCCGCAAGTCAAACGCAATGTGGAGTGCTGAAAACACCAGGAAACGTGTTTTCGCATTCAATAGCACGAACACAGCGATTTCGGTGATTCTGCAAACTTGAAACAGCAGAATCATGAATTTATCACTGAAAATGCATATCTCAGCTGGAAACCCAACTATACCGAAGATATTTCTGTTTCCGCATGTCATACGCACTGCGGACTGCTCAAAACACCAGGAAACGTGTTTTTCGCATTCAATAGTACGAAACCAGCGATTTCGGTGATTCTGCACTCCTGTAAAAGCAGAATCATGAATTTATCACTGAAAATGCATATCTCAGCTGGAAACCCAAAGATACCAAAGATATCGCAGTTTCCGCTTGTCAAACGCACTGTGGAGTTCTGAAAACACCAGGAAACGTGTTCTTCGCATTCAATAGCACGAAAACAGCGATTTCGGTGATTCTGCAAACTTGAAACAGCAGAATCATGAATTTATCACTGAAAATGCATATCTCAGCTCAAACCCTACGAAACCGAAGATATCACAGTTTCCGCATGTCAAACGCACTGTGGAGTTCTGAAAACACCAGGAAACGTGTTTTTCGCATTCAATAGCACGAAAACAGCGATTTCGGTGATTCTGCAAACTTGAAACAGCAGAATCATGAATTTATCACTGAAAATGCATATCTCAGCTGGAAACCCAACGAAACCGAAGATATCACAGTTTCCGCAAGTCAAACGCAATGTGGAGTGCTGAAAACACCAGGAAACGTGTTTTCGCATTCAATAGCACGAACACAGCGATTTCGGTGATTCTGCAAACTTGAAACAGCAGAATCATGAATTTATCACTGAAAATGCATATCTCAGCTGGAAACCCAACGAAACCGAAGATATCACAGTTTCCGCAAGTCAAACGCACTGTGGAGTTCTGAAAACACCAGGAAACGTGTTTTTCGCATTCAATAGCACGAAAACAGCGATTTCGGTGAATCTGCACTCCTGTAAAAGCAGAATCATGAATTTATCACTGAAAATACATATCTCAGCTGGAAACCCAAAGATACCAAAGATATCGCAGTTTCCGCATGTCAAACGCACTGTGGAGTTTTGAAAACACCAGGAAACGTGTTTTTCGCATTCAGTAGCACGAAAACAGCGATTTCGGTGATTCTGCACACTTCTCACAGAAGAATATCCAAGATTATCATAGATAATGCATGTCGCAGCTGGCAACCCCACGAAAACGAAGATATCGCGGTTTCCGCAAATCAAACGCACTGTGGAGTGCTGAAAACACCAGGAAACGTGTTTTTCGCTTTCAACAGCACGAAAACAGCGATTTCGGTGATTCTGCAAACTTGAAACAGCAGAATCATGAATTTATCACTGAAAATGCATATCTCAGCTGGAAACCCAAAGATACCAAAGATATCGCAGTTTCCGCATGTCAAACGCACTGTGGAGTTCTGAAAACACCAGGAAACGTGTTTTTCGCATTCAATAGCACGAAAACAGCGATTTCGGTGATTCTGCACACTTGTAACAGCAGGATAATGAAGATTATCACTGAAAATGCATATCTCAGCTGGAAACCCAACGAAACCGAAGATATCACAGTTTCCGCATGTCAAACGCACTGTGGAGTTCTGAAAACACCAGGAAACGTGTTTTTCGCATTCAATAGCACGAAAACAGCGATTTGGGTGTTTCTGCACACCTGTAACAGCAGAATCATGAATTTATCACTGAAAATGCATATCTCAGCTGGAAACCCAAAGATACCAAAGATATCGCAGTTTCCGCATGTCAAACGCACTGTGGAGTTCTGAAAACACCAGGAAACGTGTTTTTCGCATTCAATAGCACGAAAACAGCGATTTCGGTGATTCTGCACACTTGTAACAGCAGGATAATGAAGATTATCACTGAAAATGCATATCTCAGCTGGAAACCCAACGAAACCGAAGATATCACAGTTTCCGCAAGTCAAACGCAATGTGGAGTGCTGAAAACACCAGGAAACGTGTTTTTCGCATTCACTAGCACCAAGCCAGCGATTTCGGTGATTCTGCACACTTGCAACAACGGGATCGTGTAGATTATCACTGAAAATGCATAACTCAGCTGGAAACCCCACGAAAACGAAGATATCGCGGTTTCCGCAAATCAAACGCACTGTGGAGTGCTGAAAACACCAGGAAACGTGTTTTTCGCTTTCAACAGCACGAAAACAGCGATTTCGGTGATTCTGCAAACTTGAAACAGCAGAATCATGAATTTATCACTGAAAATGCATATCTCAGCTGGAAACCCAAAGATACCAAAGATATCGCAGTTTCCGCATGTCAAACGCACTGTGGAGTTCTGAAAACACCAGGAAACGTGTTTTTCGCATTCAATAGCACGAAAACAGCGATTTCGGTGATTCTGCATACTTCTCACAGAAGAATATCCAAGATTATCATAGATAATGCATGTCGCAGCTGGCAACCCCACGAAAACGAAGATATCGCGGTTTCCGCAAATCAAACGCACTGTGGAGTGCTGAAGACACCAGGAACCGTGTTTTTCGCATTCAATAGCACGAAAACAGCGATTTCGGTGATTCTGCAAACTTGAAACAGCAGAATCATGAATTTATCACTGAAAATGCATATCTCAGCTGGAAACCCAAAGATACCAAAGATATCGCAGTTTCCGCATGTCAAACGCACTGTGGAGTTCTGAAAACACCAGGAAACGTGTTTTTCGCATTCAATAGCACGAAAACAGCGATTTGGGTGTTTCTGCACACCTGTAACAGCAGAATCATGAATTTATCACTGAAAATGCATATCTCAGCTGGAAACCCAAAGATACCAAAGATATCGCAGTTTCCGCATGTCAAACGCACTGTGGAGTTCTGAAAACACCAGGAAACGTGTTTTTCGCATTCAATAGCACGAACACAGCGATTTCGGTGATTCTGCAAACTTGAAACAGCAGAATCATGAATTTATCACTGAAAATGCATATCGCAGCTGGAAACCCAACGAAACCGAAGATATCGCAGTTTCCGCATGTCAAACGCACTGTGGAGTTCTGAAAACACCAGGAAACGTGTTTTTCGCATTCAATAGCACGAAAACAGCGATTTCGGTGATTCTGCAAACTTGAAACAGCAGAATCATGAATTTATCACTGAAAATGCATATCTCAGCTGGAAACCCAACGAAACCGAAGATATCACAGTTTCCGCAAGTCAAACGCAATGTGGAGTGCTGAAAACACCAGGAAACGTGTTTTCGCATTCAATAGCACGAACACAGCGATTTCGGTGATTCTGCAAACTTGAAACAGCAGAATCATGAATTTATCACTGAAAATGCATATCTCAGCTGGAAACCCAACTATACCGAAGATATTTCTGTTTCCGCATGTCATACGCACTGCGGACTGCTCAAAACACCAGGAAACGTGTTTTTCCCATTCAATAGTACGAAACCAGCGATTTCGGTGATTCTGCACTCCTGTAAAAGCAGAATCATGAATTTATCACTGAAAATGCATATCTCAGCTGGAAACCCAAAGATACCAAAGATATCGCAGTTTCCGCTTGTCAAACGCACTGTGGAGTTCTGAAAACACCAGGAAACGTGTTCTTCGCATTCAATAGCACGAAAACAGCGATTTCGGTGATTCTGCAAACTTGAAACAGCAGAATCATGAATTTATCACTGAAAATGCATATCTCAGCTGGAAACCCTACGAAACCGAAGATATCACAGTTTCCGCATGTCAAACGCACTGTGGAGTTCTGAAAACACCAGGAAACGTGTTTTTCGCATTCAATAGCACGAAAACAGCGATTTCGGTGATTCTGCAAACTTGAAACAGCAGAATCATGAATTTATCACTGAAAATGCATATCTCAGCTGGAAACCCAACGAAACCGATGATATCACAGTTTCCGCAAGTCAAACGCAATGTGGAGTGCTGAAAACACCAGGAAACGTGTTTTCGCATTCAATAGCACGAAAACAGCGATTTCGGTGATTCTGCACTCCTGTAAAAGCAGAATCATGAATTTATCACTGAAAATACATATCTCAGCTGGAAACCCAAAGATACCAAAGATATCGCAGTTTCCGCATGTCAAACGCACTGTGGAGTTTTGAAAACACCAGGAAACGTGTTTTTCGCATTCAATAGCACGAAAACAGCGATTTCGGTGATTCTGCAAACTTGAAACAGCAGAATCATGAATTTATCACTGAAAATGCATATCTCAGCTGGAAACCCAACGAAACCGAAGATATCACAGTTTCCGCAAGTCAAACGCAATGTGGAGTGCTGAAAACACCAGGAAACGTGTTTTCGCATTCAATAGCACGAACACAGCGATTTCGGTGATTCTGCAAACTTGAAACAGCAGAATCATGAATTTATCACTGAAAATGCATATCTCAGCTGGAAACCCAACTATACCGAAGATATTTCTGTTTCCGCATGTCATACGCACTGCGGACTGCTCAAAACACCAGGAAACGTGTTTTCGCATTCAATAGTACGAAACCAGCGATTTCGGTGATTCTGCACTCCTGTAAAAGCAGAATCATGAATTTATCACTGAAAATGCATATCTCAGCTGGAAACCCAAAGATACCAAAGATATCGCAGTTTCCGCTTGTCAAACGCACTGTGGAGTTCTGAAAACACCAGGAAACGTGTTCTTCGCATTCAATAGCACGAAAACAGCGATTTCGGTGATTCTGCAAACTTGAAACAGCAGAATCATGAATTTATCACTGAAAATGCATATCTCAGCTGGAAACCCTACGAAACCGAAGATATCACAGTTTCCGCATGTCAAACGCACTGTGGAGTTCTGAAAACACCAGGAAACGTGTTTTTCGCATTCAATAGCACGAAAACAGCGATTTCGGTGATTCTGCAAACTTGAAACAGCAGAATCATGAATTTATCACTGAAAATGCATATCTCAGCTGGAAACCCAACGAAACCGAAGATATCACAGTTTCCGCAAGTCAAACGCAATGTGGAGTGCTGAAAACACCAGGAAACGTGTTCTCGCATTCAATAGCACGAACACAGCGATTTCAGTGATTCTGCAAACTTGAAACAGCAGAATCATGAATTTATCACTGAAAATGCATATCTCAGCTGGAAACCCAACGAAACCGAAGATATCACAGTTTCCGCAAGTCAAACGCACTGTGGAGTTCTGAAAACACCAGGAAACGTGTTTTTCGCATTCAATAGCACGAAAACAGCGATTTCGGTGATTCTGCACTCCTGTAAAAGCAGAATCATGAATTTATCACTGAAAATACATATCTCAGCTGGAAACCCAAAGATACCAAAGATATCGCAGTTTCCGCATGTCAAACGCACTGTGGAGTTTTGAAAACACCAGGAAACGTGTTTTTCGCATTCAGTAGCACGAAAACAGCGATTTCGGTGATTCTGCACACTTCTCACAGAAGAATATCCAAGATTATCATAGATAATGCATGTCGCAGCTGGCAACCCCACGAAAACGAAGATATCGCGGTTTCCGCAAATCAAACGCACTGTGGAGTGCTGAAAACACCAGGAAACGTGTTTTTCGCTTTCAACAGCACGAAAACAGCGATTTCGGTGGTTCTGCAAACTTGAAACAGCAGAATCATGAATTTATCACTGAAAATGCATATCTCAGCTGGAAACCCAACGAAACCGAAGATATCACAGTTTCCGCAACTCAAACGCAATGTGGAGTGCTGAAAACACCAGGAAACGTGTTTTTCGCATTCACTAGCACCAAGCCAGCGATTTCGGTGATTCTGCACACTTGCAACAACGGGATCGTGTAGATTATCACTGAAAATGCATAACTCAGCTGGAAACCCAACGAAACCGAAGATATCGCAGTTTCCGCTTGTCAAACGCACTGTGGAGTGCTGAAAACACCAGGAAACGTGTTTTTCGCATTCAATAGCACGAAAACAGCGATTTCGGTGATTCTGCATACTTCTCACAGAAGAATATCCAAGATTATCATAGATAATGCATGTCGCAGCTGGCAACCCCACGAAAACGAAGATATCGCGGTTTCCGCAAATCAAACGCACTGTGGAGTGCTGAAGACACCAGGAACCGTGTTTTTCGCATTCAATAGCACGAAAACAGCGATTTCGGTGATTCTGCAAACTTGAAACAGCAGAATCATGAATTTATCACTGAAAATGCATATCTCAGCTGGAAACCCAAAGATACCAAAGATATCGCAGTTTCCGCATGTCAAACGCACTGTGGAGTTCTGAAAACACCAGGAAACGTGTTTTTCGCATTCAATAGCACGAAAACAGCGATTTGGGTGTTTCTGCACACCTGTAACAGCAGAATCATGAATTTATCACTGAAAATGCATATCTCAGCTGGAAACCCAAAGATACCCAAAGATATCGCAGTTTCCGCATGTCAAACGCACTGTGGAGTTCTGAAAACACCAGGAAACGTGTTTTTCGCATTCAGTAGCACGAAAACAGCGATTTCGGTGATTCTGCACACTTGTAACAACGGGATCATGTAGATTATCACTGAAAATGCATATCGCAGCTGGAAACCCAACGAAACCGAAGATATCACAGTTTCCGCATGTCAAACGCACTGTGGAGTTCTGAAAACACCAGGAAACGTGTTTTTCGCATTCAATAGCACGAAGCCAGCGATTTCGGTGATTCTGCACTCCTGTAAAAGCAGAATCATGAATTTATCACTGAAAATGCATATCTCAGCTGGAAACCCAAAGATACCAAAGATATCGCAGTTTCCGCATGTCAAACGCACTGTGGAGTTCTGAAAACACCAGGAAACGTGTTTTTCGCATTCAATAGCACGAACACAGCGATTTCGGTGATTCTGCAAACTTGAAACAGCAGAATCATGAATTTATCACTGAAAATGCATATCGCAGCTGGAAACCCAACGAAACCGAAGATATCGCAGTTTCCGCATGTCAAACGCACTGTGGAGTTCTGAAAACACCAGGAAACGTGTTTTTCGCATTCAATAGCACGAAAACAGCGATTTCGGTGATTCTACAAACTTGAAACAGCAGAATCATGAATTTATCACTGAAAATGCATATCTCAGCTGGAAACCCAACGAAACCGAAGATATCACAGTTTCCGCAAGTCAAACGCAATGTGGAGTGCTGAAAACACCAGGAAACGTGTTTTCGCATTCAATAGCACGAACACAGCGATTTCGGTGATTCTGCAAACTTGAAACAGCAGAATCATGAATTTATCACTGAAAATGCATATCTCAGCTGGAAACCCAACTATACCGAAGATATTTCTGTTTCCGCATGTCATACGCACTGCGGACTGCTCAAAACACCAGGAAACGTGATTTTCGCATTCAATAGTACGAAACCAGCGATTTCGGTGATTCTGCACTCCTGTAAAAGCAGAATCATGAATTTATCACTGAAAATGCATATCTCAGCTGGAAACCCAAAGATACCAAAGATATCGCAGTTTCCGCTTGTCAAACGCACTGTGGAGTTCTGAAAACACCAGGAAACGTGTTCTTCGCATTCAATAGCACAAAAACAGCGATTTCGGTGATTCTGCAAACTTGAAACAGCAGAATCATGAATTTATCACTGAAAATGCATATCTCAGCTGGAAACCCTACGAAACCGAAGATATCACAGTTTACGCATGTCAAACGCACTGTGGAGTTCTGAAAACACCAGGAAACGTGTTTTTCGCATTCAATAGCACGAAAACAGCGATTTCGGTGATTCTGCACTCCTGTAAAAGCAGAATCATGAATTTATCACTGAAAATACATATCTCAGCTGGAAACCCAAAGATACCAAAGATATCGCAGTTTCCGCATGTCAAACGCACTGTGGAGTTTTGAAAACACCAGGAAACGTGTTTTTCGCATTCAGTAGCACGAAAACAGCGATTTCGGTGATTCTGCACACTTCTCACAGAAGAATATCCAAGATTATCATAGATAATGCATGTCGCAGCTGGCAACCCCACGAAAACGAAGATATCGCGGTTTCCGCAAATCAAACGCACTGTGGAGTGCTGAAAACACCAGGAAACGTGTTTTTCGCTTTCAACAGCACGAAAACAGCGATTTCGGTGATTCTGCAAACTTGAAACAGCAGAATCATGAATTTATCACTGAAAATGCATATCTCAGCTGGAAACCCAAAGATACCAAAGATATCGCAGTTTCCGCATGTTAAACGCACTGTGGAGTTCTGAAAACACCAGGAAACGTGTTTTTCGCATTCAATAGCACGAAAACAGCGATTTCGGTGATTCTGCACACTTGTAACAGCAGGATAATGAAGATTATCACTGAAAATGCATATCTCAGCTGGAAACCCAACGAAACCGAAGATATCACAGTTTCCGCATGTCAAACGCACTGTGGAGTTCTGAAAACACCAGGAAACGTGTTTTTCGCATTCAATAGCACGAAAACAGCGATTTGGGTGTTTCTGCACACCTGTAACAGCAGAATCATGAATTTATCACTGAAAATGCATATCTCAGCTGGAAACCCAAAGATACCAAAGATATCGCAGTTTCCGCATGTCAAACGCACTGTGGAGTTCTGAAAACACCAGGAAACGTGTTTTTCGCATTCAATAGCACGAAAACAGCGATTTCGGTGATTCTGCACACTTGTAACAGCAGGATAATGAAGATTATCACTGAAAATGCATATCTCAGCTGGAAACCCAACGAAACCGAAGATATCACAGTTTCCGCAAGTCAAACGCAATGTGGAGTGCTGAAAACACCAGTAAACGTGTTTTTCGCATTCACTAGCACCAAGCCAGCGATTTCGGTGATTCTGCACACTTGCAACAACGGGATCGTGTAGATTATCACTGAAAATGCATAACTCAGCTGGAAACCCAACGAAACCGAAGATATCGCAGTTTCCGCTTGTCAAACGCACTGTGGAGTGCTGAAAACACCAGGAAACGTGTTTTTCGCATTCAATAGCACGAAAACAGCGATTTCGGTGATTCTGCATACTTCTCACAGAAGAATATCCAAGATTATCATAGATAATGCATGTCGCAGCTGGCAACCCCACGAAAACGAAGATATCGCGGTTTCCGCAAATCAAACGCACTGTGGAGTGCTGAAGACACCAGGAACCGTGTTTTTCGCATTCAATAGCACGAAAACAGCGATTTCGGTGATTCTGCAAACTTGAAACAGCAGAATCATGAATTTATCACTGAAAATGCATATCTCAGCTGGAAACCCAAAGATACCAAAGATATCGCAGTTTCCGCATGTCAAACGCACTGTGGAGTTCTGAAAACACCAGGAAACGTGTTTTCGCATTCAATAGCACGAACACAGCGATTTCGGTGATTCTGCAAACTTGAAACAGCAGAATCATGAATTTATCACTGAAAATGCATATCTCAGCTGGAAACCCAATGATACCAAAGATATCGCAATTTCCGCATGTCAAACGCACTGTGGAGTTCTGAAAACACCAGGAAACGTGTTTTTCGCATTCAGTAGCACAAAAACAGCGATTTCGGTGATTCTGCACACTTGTAACAACGGGGTCATGTAGATTATCACTGAAAATGCATATCGCAGCTGGAAACCCAACGAAACCGAAGATATCACAGTTTCCGCATGTCATACGCACTGCGGACTGCTCAAAACACCAGGAAACGTGTTTTTCGCATTCAATAGTACGAAACCAGCGATTTCGGTGATTCTGCACTCCTGTAAAAGCAGAATCATGAATTTATCACTGAAAATGCATATCTCAGCTGGAAACCCAACTATACCGAAGATATTTCTGTTTCCGCCTGTCATACGCACTGCGGACTGCTCAAAACACCAGGAAACGTGTTTTTCCCATTCAATAGTACGAAACCAGCGATTTCGATGATTCTGCACTCCTGTAAAAGCAGAATCATGAATTTATCACTGAAAATGCATATCTCAGCTGGAAACCCAAAGATACCAAAGATATCGCAGTTTCCGCTTGTCAAACGCACTGTGGAGTTCTGAAAACACCAGGAAACGTGTTCTTCGCATTTAATAGCACGAAAACAGCGATTTCGGTGATTCTGCAAACTTGAAACAGCAGAATCATGAATTTATCACTGAAAATGCATATCTCAGCTGGAAACCCTACGAAACCGAAGATATCACAGTTTCCGCATGTCAAACGCACTGTGGAGTTCTGAAAACACCAGGAAACGTGTTTTTCGCATTCAATAGCACGAAAACAGCGATTTCGGTGATTCTGCAAACTTGAAACAGCAGAATAATGAATTTATCACTGAAAATGCATATCTCAGCTGGAAACCCAACGAAACCGAAGATATCACAGTTTCCGCAAGTCAAACGCAATGTGGAGTGCTGAAAACACCAGGAAACGTGTTTTCGCATTCAATAGCACGAACACAGCGATTTCGGTGATTCTGCAAACTTGAAACAGCAGAATCATGAATTTATCACTGAAAATGCATATCTCAGCTGGAAACCCAACGAAACCGAAGATATCACAGTTTCCGCAAGTCAAACGCACTGTGGAGTTCTGAAAACACCAGGAAACGTGTTTTTCGCATTCAATAGCACGAAAACAGCGATTTCGGTGATTCTGCACTCCTGTAAAAGCAGAATCATGAATTTATCACTGAAAATACATATCTCAGCTGGAAACCCAAAGATACCAAAGATATCGCAGTTTCCGCATGTCAAACGCACTGTGGAGTTTTGAAAACACCAGGAAACGTGTTTTTCGCATTCAGTAGCACGAAAACAGCGATTTCGGTGATTCTGCACACTTCTCACAGAAGAATATCCAAGATTATCATAGATAATGCATGTCGCAGCTGGCAACCCCACGAAAACGAAGATATCGCGGTTTCCGCAAATCAAACGCACTGTGGAGTGCTGAAAACACCAGGAAACGTGTTTTTCGCTTTCAACAGCACGAAAACAGCGATTTCGGTGATTCTGCAAACTTGAAACAGCAGAATCATGAATTTATCACTGAAAATGCATATCTCAGCTGGAAACCCAACTATACCGAAGATATTTCTGTTTCCGCATGTCATACGCACTGCGGACTGCTCAAAACACCAGGAAACGTGTTTTTCGCATTCAATAGTACGAAACCAGCGATTTCGGTGATTCTGCACTCCTGTAAAAGCAGAATCATGAATTTATCACTGAAAATGCATATCTCAGCTGGAAACCCAAAGATACCAAAGATATCGCAGTTTCCGCTTGTCAAACGCACTGTGGAGTTCTGAAAATACCAGGAAACGTGTTCTTCGCATTCAATAGCACGAAAACAGCGATTTCGGTGATTCTGCAAACTTGAAACAGCAGAATCATGAATTTATCACTGAAAATGCATATCTCAGCTGGAAACCCTACGAAACCGAAGATATCACAGTTTCCGCATGTCAAACGCACTGTGGAGTGCTGAAGACACCAGGAACCGTGTTTTTCGCATTCAATAGCACGAAAACAGCGATTTCGGTGATTCTGCAAACTTGAAACAGCAGAATCATGAATTTATCACTGAAAATGCATATCTCAGCTGGAAACCCAAAGATACCAAAGATATCGCAGTTTCCGCATGTCAAACGCACTGTGGAGTTCTGAAAACACCAGGAAACGTGTTTTCGCATTCAATAGCACGAACACAGCGATTTCGGTGATTCTGCAAACTTGAAACAGCAGAATCATGAATTTATCACTGAAAATGCATATCTCAGCTGGAAACCCAATGATACCAAAGATATCGCAATTTCCGCATGTCAAACGCACTGTGGAGTTCTGAAAACACCAGGAAACGTGTTTTTCGCATTCAGTAGCACAAAAACAGCGATTTCGGTGATTCTGCACACTTGTAACAACGGGGTCATGTAGATTATCACTGAAAATGCATATCGCAGCTGGAAACCCAACGAAACCGAAGATATCACAGTTTCCGCATGTCATACGCACTGCGGACTGCTCAAAACACCAGGAAACGTGTTTTTCGCATTCAATAGTACGAAACCAGCGATTTCGGTGATTCTGCACTCCTGTAAAAGCAGAATCATGAATTTATCACTGAAAATGCATATCTCAGCTGGAAACCCAACTATACCGAAGATATTTCTGTTTCCGCCTGTCATACGCACTGCGGACTGCTCAAAACACCAGGAAACGTGTTTTTCCCATTCAATAGTACGAAACCAGCGATTTCGATGATTCTGCACTCCTGTAAAAGCAGAATCATGAATTTATCACTGAAAATGCATATCTCAGCTGGAAACCCAAAGATACCAAAGATATCGCAGTTTCCGCTTGTCAAACGCACTGTGGAGTTCTGAAAACACCAGGAAACGTGTTCTTCGCATTTAATAGCACGAAAACAGCGATTTCGGTGATTCTGCAAACTTGAAACAGCAGAATCATGAATTTATCACTGAAAATGCATATCTCAGCTGGAAACCCTACGAAACCGAAGATATCACAGTTTCCGCATGTCAAACGCACTGTGGAGTTCTGAAAACACCAGGAAACGTGTTTTTCGCATTCAATAGCACGAAAACAGCGATTTCGGTGATTCTGCAAACTTGAAACAGCAGAATAATGAATTTATCACTGAAAATGCATATCTCAGCTGGAAACCCAACGAAACCGAAGATATCACAGTTTCCGCAAGTCAAACGCAATGTGGAGTGCTGAAAACACCAGGAAACGTGTTTTCGCATTCAATAGCACGAACACAGCGATTTCGGTGATTCTGCAAACTTGAAACAGCAGAATCATGAATTTATCACTGAAAATGCATATCTCAGCTGGAAACCCAACGAAACCGAAGATATCACAGTTTCCGCAAGTCAAACGCACTGTGGAGTTCTGAAAACACCAGGAAACGTGTTTTTCGCATTCAATAGCACGAAAACAGCGATTTCGGTGATTCTGCACTCCTGTAAAAGCAGAATCATGAATTTATCACTGAAAATACATATCTCAGCTGGAAACCCAAAGATACCAAAGATATCGCAGTTTCCGCATGTCAAACGCACTGTGGAGTTTTGAAAACACCAGGAAACGTGTTTTTCGCATTCAGTAGCACGAAAACAGCGATTTCGGTGATTCTGCACACTTCTCACAGAAGAATATCCAAGATTATCATAGATAATGCATGTCGCAGCTGGCAACCCCACGAAAACGAAGATATCGCGGTTTCCGCAAATCAAACGCACTGTGGAGTGCTGAAAACACCAGGAAACGTGTTTTTCGCTTTCAACAGCACGAAAACAGCGATTTCGGTGATTCTGCAAACTTGAAACAGCAGAATCATGAATTTATCACTGAAAATGCATATCTCAGCTGGAAACCCAACTATACCGAAGATATTTCTGTTTCCGCATGTCATACGCACTGCGGACTGCTCAAAACACCAGGAAACGTGTTTTTCGCATTCAATAGTACGAAACCAGCGATTTCGGTGATTCTGCACTCCTGTAAAAGCAGAATCATGAATTTATCACTGAAAATGCATATCTCAGCTGGAAACCCAAAGATACCAAAGATATCGCAGTTTCCGCTTGTCAAACGCACTGTGGAGTTCTGAAAATACCAGGAAACGTGTTCTTCGCATTCAATAGCACGAAAACAGCGATTTCGGTGATTCTGCAAACTTGAAACAGCAGAATCATGAATTTATCACTGAAAATGCATATCTCAGCTGGAAACCCTACGAAACCGAAGATATCACAGTTTCCGCATGTCAAACGCACTGTGGAGTTCTGAAAACACCAGGAAACGTGTTTTTCGCATTCAATAGCACGAAAACAGCGATTTCGGTGATTCTGCAAACTTGAAACAGCAGAATCATGAATTTATCACTGAAAATGCATATCTCAGCTGGAAACCCAACGAAACCGAAGATATCACAGTTTCCGCAAGTCAAACGCAATGTGGAGTGCTGAAAACACCAGGAAACGTGTTTTCGCATTCAATAGCACGAACACAGCGATTTCAGTGATTCTGCACTCCTGTAAAAGCAGAATCATGAATTTATCACTGAAAATACATATCTCAGCTGGAAACCCAAAGATACCAAAGATATCGCAGTTTCCGCATGTCAAACGCACTGTGGAGTTTTGAAAACACCAGGAAACGTGTTTTTCGTATTCAGTAGCACGAAAACAGCGATTTCGGTGATTCTGCACACTTCTCACAGAAGAATATCCAAGATTATCATAGATAATGCATGTCGCAGCCGGCACCCCACGTAAACGAAGATATCGCGGTTTCCGCAAATCAAACGCACTGTGGAGTGCTGAAAACACCAGGAAACGTGTTTTTCGCTTTCAACAGCACGAAAACAGCGATTTCGGTGATTCTGCAAACTTGAAACAGCAGAATCATGAATTTATCACTGAAAATGCATATCTCAGCTGGAAACCCAACGAAACCGAAGATATCACAGTTTCCGCAAGTCAAACGCAATGTGGAGTGCTGAAAACACCAGGAAACGTGTTTTTCGCATTCACTAGCACCAAGCCAGCGATTTCGGTGATTCTGCACACTTGCAACAACGGGATCGTGTAGATTATCACTGAAAATGCATAACTCAGCTGGAAACCCAACGAAACCGAAGATATCGCAGTTTCCGCTTGTCAAACGCACTGTGGAGTGCTGAGAACACCAGGAAACGTGTTTTTCGCATTCAATAGCACGAAAACAGCGATTTCGGTGATTCTGCATACTTCTCACAGAAGAATATCCAAGATTATCATAGATAATGCACGTCGCAGCTGGCAACCCCACGAAAACGAAGATATCGCGGTTTCCGCAAATCAAACGCACTGTGGAGTGCTGAAGACACCAGGAACCGTGTTTTTCGCATTCAATAGCACGAAAACAGCGATTTCGGTGATTCTGCAAACTTGAAACAGCAGAATCATGAATTTATCACTGAAAATGCATATCTCAGCTGGAAACCCAAAGATACCAAAGATATCGCAGTTTCCGCATGTCAAACGCACTGTGGAGTTCTGAAAACACCAGGAAACGTGTTTTTCGCATTCAATAGCACGAAAACAGCGATTTGGGTGTTTCTGCACACCTGTAACAGCAGAATCATGAATTTATCACTGAAAATGCATATCTCAGCTGGAAACCCAAAGATACCCAAAGATATCGCAGTTTCCGCATGTCAAACGCACTGTGGAGTTCTGAAAACACCAGGAAACGTGTTTTTCGCATTCAGTAGCACGAAAACAGCGATTTCGGTGATTCTGCACACTTGTAACAACGGGATCATGTAGATTATCACTGAAAATGCATATCGCAGCTGGAAACCCAACGAAACCGAAGATATCACAGTTTCCGCATGTCAAACGCACTGTGGAGTTCTGAAAACACCAGGAAACGTGTTTTTCGCATTCAATAGCACGAAACCAGCGATTTCGGTGATTCTGCACTCCTGTAAAAGCAGAATCATGAATTTATCACTTAAAATGCATATCTCAGCTGGAAACCCAAAGATACCAAAGATATCGCAGTTTCCGCATGTCAAACGCACTGTGGAGTTCTGAAAACACCAGGAAACGTGTTTTTCGCATTCAATAGCACGAACACAGCGATTTCGGTGATTCTGCAAACTTGAAACAGCAGAATCATGAATTTATCACTGAAAATGCATATCGCAGCTGGAAACCCAACGAAACCGAAGATATCGCAGTTTCCGCATGTCAAACGCACTGTGGAGTTCTGAAAACACCAGGAAACGTGTTTTTCGCATTCAATAGCACGAAAACAGCGATTTCGGTGATTCTGCAAACTTGAAACAGCAGAATCATGAATTTATCACTGAAAATGCATATCTCAGCTGGAAACCCAACGAAACCGAAGATATCACAGTTTCCGCAAGTCAAACGCAATGTGGAGTGCTGAAAACACCAGGAAACGTGTTTTCGCATTCAATAGCACGAACACAGCGATTTCGGTGATTCTGCACTCCTGTAAAAGCAGAATCATGAATTTATCACTGAAAATGCATATCTCAGCTGGAAACCCAAAGATACCAAAGATATCGCAGTTTCCGCTTGTCAAACGCACTGTGGAGTTCTGAAAACACCAGGAAACGTGTTCTTCGCATTCAATAGCACGAAAACAGCGATTTCGGTGATTCTGCAAACTTGAAACAGCAGAATCATGAATTTATCACTGAAAATGCATATCTCAGCTGGAAACCCTACGAAACCGAAGATATCACAGTTTCCGCATGTCAAACGCACTGTGGAGTTCTGAAAACACCAGGAAACGTGTTTTTCGCATTCAATAGCACGAAAACAGCGATTTCGGTGATTCTGCATACTTCTCACAGAAGAATATCCAAGATTATCATAGATAATGCACGTCGCAGCTGGCAACCCCACGAAAACGAAGATATCGCGGTTTCCGCAAATCAAACGCACTGTGGAGTGCTGAAGACACCAGGAACCGTGTTTTTCGCATTCAATAGCACGAAAACAGCGATTTCGGTGATTCTGCAAACTTGAAACAGCAGAATCATGAATTTATCACTGAAAATGCATATCTCAGCTGGAAACCCAACTATACCGAAGATATTTCTGTTTCCGCATGTCATACGCACTGCGGACTGCTCAAAACACCAGGAAACGTGTTTTTCGCATTCAATAGTACGAAACCAGCGATTTCGGTGATTCTGCACTCCTGTAAAAGCAGAATCATGAATTTATCACTGAAAATGCATATCTCAGCTGGAAACCCAAAGATACCAAAGATATCGCAGTTTCCGCTTGTCAAACGCACTGTGGAGTTCTGAAAACACCAGGAAACGTGTTCTTCGCATTCAATAGCACGAAAACAGCGATTTCGGTGATTCTGCAAACTTGAAACAGCAGAATCATGAATTTATCACTGAAAATGCATATCTCAGCTGGAAACCCTACGAAACCGAAGATATCACAGTTTCCGCATGTCAAACGCACTGTGGAGTTCTGAAAACACCAGGAAACGTGTTTTTCGCATTCAATAGCACGAAAACAGCGATTTCGGTGATTCTGCAAACTTGAAACAGCAGAATCATGAATTTATCACTGAAAATGCATATCTCAGCTGGAAACCCAACGAAACCGAAGATATCACAGTTTCCGCAAGTCAAACGCAATGTGGAGTGCTGAAAACACCAGGAAACGTGTTTTCGCATTCAATAGCACGAACACAGCGATTTCGGTGATTCTGCACACTTGAAACAGCAGAATCATGAATTTATCACTGAAAATGCATATCTCAGCTGGAAACCCAACGAAACCGAAGATATCACAGTTTCCGCAAGTCAAACGCACTGTGGAGTTCTGAAAACACCAGGAAACGTGTTTTTCGCATTCAATAGCACGAAAACAGCGATTTCGGTGATTCTGCACTCCTGTAAAAGCAGAATCATGAATTTATCACTGAAAATACATATCTCAGCTGGAAACCCAAAGATACCAAAGATATCGGAGTTTCCGCATGTCAAACGCACTGTGGAGTTTTGAAAACACCAGGAAACGTGTTTTTCGCATTCAGTAGCACGAAAACAGCTATTTCGGTGATTCTGCACACTTCTCACAGAAGAATATCCAAGATTATCATAGATAATGCATGTCGCAGCTGGCAACCCCACGAAAACGAAGATATCGCGGTTTCCGCAAATCAAACGCACTGTGGAGTGCTGAAAACACCAGGAAACGTGTTTTTCGCTTTCAACAGCACGAAAACAGCGATTTCGGTGATTCTGCAAACTTGAAACAGCAGAATCATGAATTTATCACTGAAAATGCATATCTCAGCTGGAAACCCAAAGATACCAAAGATATCGCAGTTTCCGCATGTCAAACGCACTGTGGAGTTCTGAAAACACCAGGAAACGTGTTTTTCGCATTCAATAGCACGAAAACAGCGATTTCGGTGATTCTGCACACTTGTAACAACAGGATAATGAAGATTATCACTGAAAATGCATATCTCAGCTGGAAACCCAACGAAACCGAAGATATCACAGTTTCCGCATGTCAAACGCACTGTGGAGTTCTGAAAACACCAGGAAACGTGTTTTTCGCATTCAATAGCACGAAAACAGCGATTTGGGTGTTTCTGCACACCTGTAACAGCAGAATCATGAATTTATCACTGAAAATGCATATCTCAGCTGGAAACCCAAAGATACCAAAGATATCGCAGTTTCCGCATGTCAAACGCACTGTGGAGTTCTGAAAACACCAGGAAACGTGTTTTTCGCATTCAATAGCACGAAAACAGCGATTTCGGTGATTCTGCACACTTGTAACAGCAGGATAATGAAGATTATCACTGAAAATGCATATCTCAGCTGGAAACCCAACGAAACCGAAGATATCACAGTTTCCGCAAGTCAAACGCAATGTGGAGTGCTGAAAACACCAGGAAACGTGTTTTTCGCATTCACTAGCACCAAGCCAGCGATTTCGGTGATTCTGCACACTTGCAACAACGGGATCGTGTAGATTATCACTGAAAATGCATATCGCAGCTGGAAACCCAACGAAACCGAAGATATCACAGTTTCCGCATGTCAAACGCACTGTGGAGTTCCGAAAACACCAGGAAACGTGTTTTTCGCATTCAATAGCACGAAAACAGCGATTTCGGTGATTCTGCAAACTTGAAACAGCAGGATAATGAAGATTATCACTGAAAATGCATATCACAGCTGGAAACCCAACGAAACCGAAGATATCACAGTTTCCGCAAGTCAAACGCAATGTGGAGTGCTGAAAACACCTGGAAACGTGTTTTTCGCATTCACTAGCACGAAAACAGCGATTTCGGTGATTCTGCAAACTTGAAACAGCAGAATCATGAATTTATCACTGAAAATGCATATCTCAGCTGGAAACCCTACGAAACCGAAGATATCACAGTTTCCGCATGTCAAACGCACTGTGGAGTTCTGAAAACACCAGGAAACGTGTTTTTCGCATTCAATAGCACGAAACCAGCGATTTCGGTGATTCTGCACTCCTGTAAAAGCAGAATCATGAATTTATCACTGAAAATGCATATCTCAGCTGGAAACCCAATGATACCAAAGATATCGCAGTTTCCGCATATCAAACGCACTGTGGAGTGTTGAAAGCACCAGAAAACCTGTTTTTCGCATGAAGTTGCACGAAAACAAGGAATTCGGTGATTCTGCACATTTGTCACAGATCCATGTCGAAGACTATCACTGAAAATGCATATCTCAGCTGGAAGCCCAACGAAACAGAAGATATCGCAGTTTCCGAATATCAAACGCAGTGTGGAGTGCTGACAACACCAGAAAACGTGTTTTTCGCATTCAATAGCAGGCAAAGAACGATTTCGGTGATTCTACACACTTGTCACAGAAGAATCTCGATGATTATCACTGAAAATGCATATCTCATGTGGAATCCCAACGAAACCGAAGATATCGCAGTTTCCGAATATCAAACGCAGTGTGGAGAGCTGAAAACACCAGAAAACGTGTTTTTCGAATTCAATAGCTGGCAAAGACCGATTTCGGTGATTCTACACACTTGTCACAGAAGAATCTCGATGATTATCACTGAAAATGCATATCTCATGTGGAATCCCAACGAAACCGAAGATATCGCAGTTTCCGAATATCAAACGCACTGTGGAGTGCTGAAAGCACCAGAAAACCTGTTTTTCGCATGAAGTTGCCCGAAAACAAGGAATTCGGTGATTCTGCACACTTGTCACAGATCCATCTCGAAGATTATCACTGAAAATGCATATCTCAGCGGAAGCCCAACGAAACAGAAGATATCGCAGTTTCCGAATATCAAACGCACTGTGGAGTGCTGAAAGCACCAGAAAACCTGTTTTTCGCATGAAGTTGCACGAAAACAGCGAATTCGGTGATTCTGCACACTTGTCACAGATCCATCTCGAAGATTATCACTGAAAATGCATATCTCAGCTGGAAGCCCAACGAAACAGAAGATATCGCAGTTTCCGAATATCAAACGCAGTGTGGAGAGCTGAAAACACCAGAAAACGTGTTTTTCGAATTCAATAGCAGGCAAAGACCGATTTCGGTGATTCTACACACTTGTCACAGAAGAATCTCGATGATTATCACTGAAAATGCATATCTCATGTGGAATCCCAACGAAACCGAAGATATCGCAGTTTCCGAATATCAAACGCACTGTGGAGTGCTGAAAGCACCAGAAAACCTGTTTTTCGCATGAAGTTGCACGAAAACAAGGAATTCGGTGATTCTGCACACTTGTCACAGATCCATCTCGAAGACTATCACTGAAAATGCATATCTCAGCTGGAAGCCCAACGAAACAGAAGATATCGCAGTTTCCGAATATCAAACGCAGTGTGGAGTGCTGACAACACCAGAAAACGTGTTTTTCGCATTCAATAGCAGGCAAAGAACGATTTCCGTGATTCTACACACTTGTCACAGAAGAATCTCGATTATTATCACTGAAAATGCATATCTCAGCTGGAAACCCAACGAAACCGAAGATATCGCAGTTTTCGAATATCAAACGCACTGTAGAGTGCTGAAAGCACCAGAAAAGATGTTTTTCGCATTCAATAGCACGAAAACAGCGATTTGGGAGAATCTGCATACTTCTCACAGAAGAATATCCAAGATTATCATAGAAAATGCATGTCTCAGCTGGAAACCCAACGAAAACGGAGGTATCGCGGTTTCAGCATATCAAACGCACTGTGGAGTGCTGAAAGCGCCTGAAAAGGTGTTTTTCGCATTCAATAGCATGATAACAGCGAATTCGGTGATTCTGCACACTTGTCACGGAACCATCTGGAAGAATACCACAGAAAATGCAAATCTCAGCTGGAATCCCAACGAAACCGAAGATATCGCAGTTTCCGAATATCAAACGCACTGTGGAGTGCTGAAAGCACCAGAAAACATGTTTTTCGCATTCAATAGCACGAAAAGACCGATTTCGGTTTTTCTACACACTTGTCACAGAAGAATCTCGATGATTATAACTGAAAATGCATATCTCAGCTGGAAACCCAACGAAACCGAAGATATCGCAGTTTCCAAATAGCAAGCGCTCTGTGGAGTGCTGAAAACACCAGGAAACGTGTTTTTCGCATTCAATAGCACGAAAACAGCGATTTCGGTGATTATGCACACTTGTCATAGGAGCAACTCGAAGATTATCACTGAAAATGCATATCTCAGCTGGAAGCCCAACGAAACAGATGATATCGCAGTTTCCGAATATCAAACGCACTGTGGAGTGCTGAAAACACCAGAAAACGTATTTTTCGCATTCAATAGCAGGCAAAGAACGATTTCGGTGATTCTACACACTTGTCACAGAAGAATCTCGATGATTATAACTGAAAATGCATATCTCAGCTGGAAACCCAACGAAACCGAAGATATCGCAGTTTCCGAATAGCAAGCGCTCTGTGGAGTGCTGAAAACACCCGGAAACGTGTTTTTCGCATTCAATAGCACGAAAACAGCGATTTCGGTGATTATGCACACTTGTCACAGGAGCAACTCGAAGATTATCACTGAAAATGCATATCTCAGCTGGAAGCCCAGCGAAACAGAAGATATCGCAGTTTCCGAATATCAAACGCACTGTGGAGTGCTGAAAGCACCAGAAAACCTGTTTTTCGCATGAAGTTGCACGAAAACAGCGAATTCGGTGATTCTGCACACTTGTCACAGATCCATCTCGAAGATTATCACTGAAAATGCATACCTCAGCTGGAAGCCCAACGAAACAGAAGATATCGAAGTTTCCGAATATCAAACGCAGTGTGGAGTGCTGAAAACACCAGAAAACGTGTTTTTCGTATTCAATAGCATGCAAAGACCGATTTCGGTGATTCTACACACTTGTCACAGAAGAATCTCGATGATTATCACTGAAAATGCATATCTCAGCTGGAAACCCAACAAAACCGAAGATATCGCAGTTTCCGAATATCAAACGCACTGTGAAGTGCTGAAAGCACCAGAAAAGGTGTTTTTCGCATTCAATAGCACGAAAACAGCGATTTGGGAGAATCTGCATACTTCTCACAGAAGAATATCCAAGATTATCATAGAAAATGCATGTCTCAGCTGGAAACCCAACGAAAACGGAGGTATCGCAGTTTCAGCATATCAAACGCACTGTGGAGTGCTGAAAGCGCCAGAAAAGGTGTTTTTCGCATTCAAAAGCATGAAAACAGCGAATTCGGTGATTCTGCACACTTGTCACAGAACCATCTCGAAGAATACCACAGAAAATGCATATCTCAGCTGGAATCCCAAGGAAACCGAAGATATCGCAGTTTCCAAATATCAAACGCACTGTGGAGTGCTGAAAGCACCAGAAAACCTGTTTTTCGCATGAAGTTGCACGAAAACAGCGAATTCGGTGATTCTGCACACTTGTCACATTATCCATCTCGAAGATTATCACTGAAAATGCATATCTCAGCTGGAAGCCCAACGAAACAGAAGATATCGCAGTTTCCGAATATCAAACGCAGTGTGGAGTGCTGAAAACACCAGAAAACGTGTTTTTCGAATTCAATAGCAGGCAAAGACCGATTTCGGTGATTCTACACACTTGTCACAGAAGAATCTCGATGATTATCACTGAAAATTCATATCTCAGCTGGAAACCCAACGAAACCGAAGATATCGCAGTTTCCAAATGTGAAACGCACTGTGGAGTGCTGAAAACACCAGAGAACGTGTTTTTCGCATTCAATAGCACGAAACCAGCGATTTCGGTGATTCTGCACACCTGTAACAGCAGAATCATGAATTTATCACTGAAAATGCATATATCAGCTGGAAACCCAACGAAACCGTAGATATCGCGGTTTCCGCATGTCAAACGCACTGTCGAGTGCTGAAAACACCAGAAAACGTGTTTTTCGCATTCAATAGCACGAAGGCAGCGATTTCGGTGATTCTGCATACTTCTCACAGAAGAATATCCAAGATTATCATAGATAATGCATGTCGCAGCTGGCAACCCCACGAAAACGAAGATATCCCGGTTTCCGCAAATCAAACGCACTGTGGAGTGCTGAAAACACCAGAGAACGTGTTTTTCGCATTCAATAGCACGAAACCAGCGATTTCGGTGATTCTGCACACCTGTAACAGCAGAATCATGAATTTATCACTGAAAATGCATATCTCAGCTGGAAACCCAACGAAACCGTAGATATCGCGGTTTCCGCATGTCAAACGCACTGTGGAGTGCTGAAAACACCAGAGAACGTGTTTTTCGCATTCAATAGCACGAAGACAGCGATCTCGGTGATTCTGCATACTTCTCACAGAAGAATATCCAAGATTATCGTAGAAAATGCATGTCTCAGCTGGAAACCCAACGAAAACGAAGGTATCGCAGTTTCAGCATATCAAACGCACTGTGGAGTGCTGAAAGCACCAGAAAAGCTGTTTTTCGAATTAAATTGCACGAAAACAGCGAATTCGGTGATTCTGCACACTTGTCACGGAACCATCTCGAAGATTATCACAGAAAATGCATATTTTGGCTGGAAGCCCAACGAAACAGAAGATATCGCAGTTTCCGAATATCAAACGCTCTGTGGAGTGCTGAAAACAACAGAAAACGTGTTTTTCGCATTCAATAGCACGAAAAGACCGATTTCGGTGATTCTACACACTTGTCACAGAAGAATCTCGAAGATTATGGTAGAAAATGCATGTCTCAGCTGGAAACCTTTCGAAAACGAAGGTATCGCAGTTTCAGCATATCAAACGCACTGTGGAGTGCTGAAAATACCAGAAAACGTGTTTTTCGCATTCAATAGCACGAAAAGAGCGATTTCGGTGATTCTACACACTTGTCACAGAAGAATCTCGAAGACTATCTTAAAGAATGCATGTCTCAGATAGAAACCCTTCGAAAACGAAGGTATCGCAGTTTCCGCATGTCAAACGCACTGTGGAGGGCTGAAAACCCCAGGAAACGTTTTTTTCGCATTCAATAGCACGACAACAGCGATCTCGGAGATTCTGCACACATGTCACTGAAGAGTCTCGAAGATTATCACTGAAAATGCATATCTCAGCTGGAAACCCAACGAAACCGAAGATATCGCCGTTTCCGCATGTCAAACGCACTGTGGAGTGCTGAAAACACCAGGAAACGTGTTTTTCGCATTCAGTAGCACGAAAACAGCGATTTCGGTGATTCTGCACACTTGCAACAACGGGATCATGTAGATTATCACTGAAAATGCATATCTCAGCTGGAAACCCAACGAAACCGAAGATATCGCAGTTTCCAAATGTGAAACGCACTGTGGAGTGCTGAAAACACCAGAGAACGTGTTTTTCGCATTCAGTAGCACGAAAACAGCGATTTCGGTGATTCTGCACACTTGTAACAACGGGATCATGTAGATTATCACTGAAAATGCATATCTCAGCTGGCAACCCAACGAAACCGAAGATATCGCAGTTTCCGCATGTCAAACGCACTGTGGAGTGCTGAAAACCCCAGGAAACGTGTTTTTCGCATTCAATAGCACGACAACAGCGATCTCGGAGATTCTGCACATATGTCACTGAAGACTCTCGAAGATTATCACTGAAGATGCATATCTCAGCTGGAAAACCAACGAAACCGAAGATATCGCAGTTTCCGAATAGCAAGCGCTCTGTGGAGTGCTGAAAACACCCGGAAACGTGTTTTTCGCATTCAATAGCACGAAAAAAGCGATTTCGGTGATTCTGCATACTTCTCACAGAAGAATATCCAAGATTATCATAGATAATGCATGTCGCAGCTGGCAACCCCACGAAAACGAAGATATCCCGGTTTCCGCAAATCAAACGCACTGTCGAGTGCTGAAAACACCAGAAAACGTGTTTTTCGCAATCAATAGCACGACAACAGCGATCTCGGTGATTCTGCATACTTCTCACAGAAGAATATCCAAGATTGTCGTAGAAAATGCATGTCTCAGCTGGAAACCCAACGAAAACGAAGGTATCGCAGTTTCAGCATATCAAACGCACTGCGGAGTGCTGAAAGCACCAGAAAAGGTGTTTTTCGCATTAAACAGCACGAAAACAGCGAATTCGGTGAATCTGCACACTTGCCACAGAACCATCTCGAAGAATACCACAGAAAATGCATATCTCAGCTGGAATCCCAACGAAACCGAAGATATCGCAGTTTCCGAATATCAAACGCACTGTGGAGTGCTGAAAGCACCAGAAAACGTGCTTTTAGCATTCAATAGCACGACAACAGCGAATTCGGTGATTCTGCGCACTTGTCACAGAACCATCCCGAAGATTATCACTGAAAATGCATATCTCAGCTGGAATCCCAACGAAACCGAAGATATCGCAGTTTCCGAATATCAAACGCACTGTGGAGTGCTGAAAGCACCAGAAAACGTGCTTTTCGCATTCAATAGCGGTATGTGCAAGAAAAGTGTACGGTCGACCTGACGGTTTTCGAGAAAAACTCAAGAAACCGACCGCTTTCGGAATGTCCCCGAGCGGCCGCGGCGAAATTCTTCGAAGTCCCTGCGCGCCGTTGCCTGGCCGTACGTGCGACGCGTTTATTCTCCCGTTCGGATCGTCGTTGCGCCCGATCTACGGCTCGGATCGAGGAGACAGCTATATGGTTCGCTTCGCATTGCTACTGGCTACGTGATGCCTGTGAAACATTTTGCAAAATCGAAAATTTTTGTTCGGACCAGGTAAAAAATTTTCAAAAACATTTTCGGACGGACGGGAACGTTAGAACATTGTGTGGGACGCCGAGACGGACACGTACGTGCTAAAAAAGTGTATGGACGACCTGACGGTTTTCGAGAAAAACTCAAGAAACCGACCGCTTTCGGAATGTCTCCGAGCGGCCGCGGCGAAATTCTTCGAAGTCCCTGCGCGCCGTTGCCTGGCCGTACGTGCGACGCGTTTATTCGCCCGTTCGGATCGTTGTAGCGCCCGATCTACGGCTTGGATCCAGAAGACAGCTATAAGGTTCGCTTCGCATTGCTACTGGCTACGTGATGAGCGTGAAACATTTTGCAAACTCGAAAATTTTTCGTTTGGTGCAGGTAAAAAATTTTCAAAAAAATTTTCGGATGGACGGGAACGTTAGATCATTGTGTGGGACGCAGAGCCGGACACGTACGTGCAAGAAAAGTGTATGGTCGACCTGACGGTTTTCGAGAAAAACTCAAGAAACCGACCGCTTTCGGAATGTCTCCGAGCGGCCGCGGCGAAATTCTTCGAAGTCCCTGCGCGCCGTTGCCTGGCCGTACGTGCGACGCGTTTATTCGCCCGTTCGGATCGTTGTTGCGCCCGATCTACGGCTCAGATCCAGAAGACAGCTATAAGGTTCGCTTCGCATTGCTGCTGGCTACGTGATGAGCGTGAAACATTTTGCAAAATCGAAAATTTTTCGTTTGGTGCAGGTAAAAAATTTTCAAAAAAATTTTCGGATGGACGGGAACGTTAGATCATTGTGTGGGACGCAGAGCCGGACACGGACGTGCTAAAAAAGTGTATGGTCGACCTGACGGTTTTCGAGAAAAACTCAAGAAGCCGACCGCTTTCCGAATGTCTCCGAGCGGCCGCGGCGAAATTCTTCGAAGTCTCTGCGCGCCGTTGCCTGGCCGTACGTGCGACGCGTTTATTCGCCCGTTCGGATCGTCGTTGCGCCCGATCTACGGCTCGGATCGAGGAGACAGCTATACGGTACGCTTCGAATTGCTGCTGGCTACGTGATGAGCGTGAAACATTTTTCAAAATCGAAAATTTTTCGTTCGGTCCAGGTGAAAAATCTTCAAAAAATTTTCGGACGGACGGGAACGTTAGATCATTGTGTGGGACGCCGAGACGGACACGCACGAGCAAAAAAAGTGTATGGTCGACCTGACGGTTTTCGAGAAATACTCAAGAAACCGTCCGCTTTCGGAGTGTCTCCGACCAGCCGAGACGAAATTCTTCAAAGTCCCTGCGCGCCGTAGCCTGGCCGTACGTGCGACGCGTGTAACTTCGCCCGTTCGGATCGTTGTTGCGCCCGATCTACGGGTCCGTTCGAGGAGACAGCTATATGGTTCGCTTCGCATTGATACCCGCTACGTGATGAGCATGAAACATTTTGCAAAATCGAAAATTTTTCGTTGGGTTCAGGAAAAAATTTTCAACAGAATTTTCGGACGGACGGGAACGTTAGATCATTGTGTGGGACGCCGAGAAGGACACGTACGTGCAACAATAGTGTATGGACGACCTGACGGTTTTCGAGAAAAACTCAAGAAGCCGACCGCTTTCGGAATGTCTCCGAGCGGCCGCGGCGAAATTCTTCGAAGTCCCTGCGCGCCGTTGCCTGGCCGTACGTGCGACGCGTTTATTCGCCCGTTCGGATCGTTGTTGCGCCCGATCTACGGCTCGGATCCAGAAGACAGCTATAAGGTTCGCTTCGCATTGCTACTGGCTACGTGATGAGCGTGAAACATTTTGCAAAATCGAAAATTTTTCGTTTGGTGCAGGTAAAAAATTTTCAAAAAAATTTTCGGATGGACGGGAACGTTAGATCATTGTGTGGGACGCCGAGGCGGACACGAACGTGCAAGAATAGTGTATGGTCGACCTGACGGTTTTCGAGTAAAATTCATGAAACCGACCGCTTTGGGAAGGTCTCCGAGCGGCCGAGGCGAAATTCTTCGATGTCCCTGCGCGGCGTTGCCTGGCCGTACGTGCGACGCGTTTATTCGCCCGTTCGGATCGTCGTTGCGCCTGATTTACGGCTCGGATCCAGAAGACAGCTATAAGGTTCGCTTCGCATTGCTACTGGCTACGTGATGAGCGTGAAACATTTTGCAAAATCGAAAATTTTTCGTTTGGTGCAGGTAAAAAATTTTCAAAAAAATTTTCGGATGGACGGGAACGTTAGATCATTGTGTGGGACGCCGAGACGGACGCTTACGTGCAAAAAAAGTGAATGGTCGACCTGACGGTTTTCGAGAAATACTCAAGAAACCGACCGCTTTCGGAGTGTCTCCGAGCGGCCGAGGCAAAATTCTTCAAAGTCCCTGCGCGCCGTAGCCTGGCCGTACGTGCGACGTGTGTAACTTTGCCCGTTCGGATCGTTGTTGCGCCCGATCTACGGGTCGGATCGAGGAGACAGCTATACCGTTCGCTTCGCATTGCGACTGGCTACGTGATGAGCGTGAAACATTTTGCAAAATCGAAAATTTTTCGTTCGGTCCAGGTGAAAAATCTTCAAAAAAATTTTCGGACGGACGGGAACGTTAGATCATTGTGTGGGACGCAGAGCCGGACACGGACGTGCTAAAAAAGTGTATGGTAGACCTGACGGTTTTCGAGAAAAACTCAAGAAACCGACCGCTTTCGGAATGTCTCCGAGCGGCCGCGGCGAAATTCTTCGAAGTCTCTGCGCGCCGTTGCCTGGCCGTACGTGCGACGCGTTTATTCGCCCGTTCGGATCGTCGTTGCGCCCGATCTACGGCTCGGATCGAGGAGACAGCTATATGGTTCGCTTCGCATTGCTACTGGCTACGTGATGAGCGTGAAACATTTTGCAAAATCGAACATTTTTCGTTTGGTGCAGGTGAAAAATCTTCAAAAAATTTTCGGACGGACGGGAACGTTAGATCATTGTGTGGGACGCCGAGACGGACACGCACGAGCAAAAAAAGTGTATGGTCGACCTGACGGTTTTCGAGAAATACTCAAGAAACCGTCCGCTTTCGGAGTGTCTCCGACCAGCCGAGACGAAATTCTTCAAAGTCCCTGCGCGCCGTAGCCTGGCCGTACGTGCGACGCGTGTAACTTCGCCCGTTCGGATCGTTGTTGCGCCCGATCTACGGGTCCGATCGAGGAGACAGCTATATGGTTCGATTCGCATTGATACCCGCTACGTGATGAGCATGAAACATTTTGCAAAATCGAAAATTTTTCGTTGGGTTCAGGAAAAAATTTTCAACAGAATTTTCGGACGGACGGGAACGTTAGATCATTGTGTGGGACGCCGAGACGGACACGTACGTGCAAGAATAGTGTATGGTCGACCTGACGGTTTTCGAGTAAAACTCATGAAACCGACCGCTTTGGGAAGGTCTCCGAGCGGCCGAGGCGAAATTCTTCGATGTCCCTGCGCGGCGTTGCCTGGCCGTACGTGCGACGCGTTTATTCGCCCGTTCGGATCGTCGTTGCGCCCGATCTACGGCTCGGATCCAGAAGACAGCTATAAGGTTCGCTTCGCATTGCTACTGGCTACGTGATGAGCGTGAAACATTTTGCAAAATCGAAAATTTTTCGTTTGGTGCAGGTAAAAAATTTTGAAAAACATTTTCGGACGGACGGGAACGTTAGATCATTCTGTGGGACGCCGAGACGGACGCTTACGTGCAAAAAAAGTGAATGGTCGACCTGACGGTTTTCGAGAAATACTCAAGAAACCGACCGCTTTCGGAGTGTCTCCGAGCGGCCGAGGCGAAATTCTTCAAAGTCCCTGCGCGCCGTAGCCTGGCCGTACGTGCGACGTGTGTAACTTTGCCCGTTCGGATCGTTGTTGCGCCCGATCTACGGGTCGGATCGAGGAGACAGCTATACCGTTCGCTTCGCATTGCGACTGGCTACGTGATGAGCGTGAAACATTTTGCAAAATCGAAAATTTTTCGTTCGGTCCAGGTGAAAAATCTTCAAAAAAATTTTCGGGCGGACGGGAACGTTAGATCATTGTGTGGGACGCAGAGCCGGACACGGACGTGCTAAAAAAGTGTATGGTCGACCTGACGGTTTTCGAGAAAAACTCAAGAAACCGACCGCTTTCGGAATGTCTCCGAGCG
Source organism: Anthophora plumipes (assembly GCA_951804975.1). NCBI lineage: Eukaryota > Metazoa > Arthropoda > Insecta > Hymenoptera > Apidae > Anthophora > Anthophora plumipes. The sequence goes on along the minus strand of CATORF010000581.1, from coordinate 97,402 downwards.
GCCGCGGCGAAATTCTTCGAAGTCCCTGCGCGCCGTTGCCTGGCCGTACGTGCGACGCGTTTATTCGCCCGTTCGGATCGTTGTTGCGCCCGATCTATGGCTCGGATCCAGAAGACAGCTATAAGGTTCGCTTCGCATTGCTACTGGCTACGTGATGAGCGTGAAACATTTTGCAAAATCGAAAATTTTTCGTTTGGTGCAGGTAAAAAATTTTCAAAAAAATTTTCGGATGGACGGGAACGTTAGATCATTGTGTGGGACGCCGAGACGGACACGTACGTGCAAGAATAGTGTATGGTCGACCTGACGGTTTTCGAGTAAAACTCATGAAACCGACCGCTTTGGGAAGGTCTCCGAGCGGCCGAGGCGAAATTCTTCGATGTCCCTGCGCGGCGTTGCCTGGCCGTACGTGCGACGCGTTTATTCGCCCGTTCGGATCATCATTGCGCCCGATCTACGGCTCGGATCCAGAAGACAGCTATAAGGTTCGCTTCGCATTGCTACTGGCTACGTGATGAGCGTGAAACATTTTGCAAAATCGAAAATTTTTCGTTTGGTGCAGGTAAAAAATTTTGAAAAACATTTTCGGACGGACGGGAACGTTAGATCATTCTGTTGGACGCCGAGACGGACGCTTACGTGCAAAAAAAGTGAATGGTCGACCTGACGGTTTTCGAGAAATACTCAAGAAACCAACCGCTTTCGGAGTGTCTCCGAGCGGCCGAGGCGAAATTCTTCAAAGTCCCTGCGCGCCGTAGCCTGGCCGTACGTGCGACGTGTGTAACTTTGCCCGTTCGGATCGTTGTTGCGCCCGATCTACGGCTCGGATCCAGAAGACAGCTATAAGGTTCGCTTCGCATTGCTACTGGCTACGTGATGAGCGTGAAACATTTTGCAAAATCGAAAATTTTTCGTTTGGTGCAGGTAAAAAATTTTGAAAAACATTTTCGGACGGACGGGAACGTTAGATCATTTTGTGGGACGCCGAGACGGACGCTTACGTGCAAAAAAAGTGAATGGTCGACCTGACGGTTTTCGAGAAATACTCAAGAAACCGACCGCTTTCGGAGTGTCTCCGAGCGGCCGAGGCAAAATTCTTCAAAGTCCCTGCGCGCCGTAGCCTGGCCGTACGTGCGACGTGTGTAACTTTGCCCGTTCGGATCGTTGTTGCGCCCGATCTACGGGTCGGATCGAGGAGACAGCTATACCGTTCGCTTCGCATTGCGACTGGCTACGTGATGAGCGTGAAACATTTTGCAAAATCGAACATTTTTCGTTTGGTGCAGGTGAAAAATCTTCAAAAAATTTTCGGACGGACGGGAACGTTAGATCATTGTGTGGGACGCCGAGACGGACACGCACGAGCAAAAAAAGTGTATGGTCGACCTGACGGTTTTCGAGAAATACTCAAGAAACCGACCGCTTTCGGAGTGTCTCCGAGCGGCCGAGACGAAATTCTTCAAAGTCCCTGCGCGCCGTAGCCTGGCCGTACGTGCGACGTGTGTAACTTTGCCCGTTCGGATCGTTGTTGCGCCCGATCTACGGGTCGGATCGAGGAGACAGCTATACGGTACGCTTCGAATTGCTGCTGGCTACGTGATGAGCGTGAAACATTTTGCAAAATCGAAAATTTTTCGTTCGGTCCAGGTGAAAAATCTTCAAAAAATTTTCGGACGGACGGGAACGTTAGATCATTGTGTGGGACGCCGAGACGGACACGCACGAGCAAAAAAAGTGTATGGTCGACCTGACGGTTTTCGAGAAATACTCAAGAAACCGTCCGCTTTCGGAGTGTCTCCGACCAGCCGAGACGAAATTCTTCAAAGCCCCTGCGCGCCGTAGCCTGGCCGTACGTGCGACGCGTGTAACTTCGCCCGTTCGGATCGTTGTTGCGCCCGATCTACGGGTCCGATCGAGGAGACAGCTATATGGTTCGCTTCGCATTGATACCCGCTACGTGATGAGCATGAAACATTTTGCAAAATCGAAAATTTTTCGTTGGGTTCAGGAAAAAATTTTCAACAGAATTTTCGGACGGACGGGAACGTTAGATCATTGTGTGGGACGCCGAGAAGGACACGTACGTGCAACAATAGTGTATGGACGACCTGACGGTTTTCGAGAAAAACTCAAGAAGCCGACCGCTTTCGGAATGTCTCCGAGCGGCCGCGGCGAAATTCTTCGAAGTCCCTGCGCGCCGTTGCCTGGCCGTACGTGCGACGCGTTTATTCGCCCGTTCGGATCGTTGTTGCGCCCGATCTACGGCTCGGATCCAGAAGACAGCTATAAGGTTCGCTTCGCATTGCTACTGGCTACGTGATGAGCGTGAAACATTTTGCAAAATCGAAAATTTTTCGTTTGGTGCAGGTAAAAAATTTTCAAAAAAATTTTCGGATGGACGGGAACGTTAGATCATTGTGTGGGACGCCGAGACGGACACGGACGTGCTAAAAAAGTGTATGGTCGACCTGACGGTTTTCGAGAAAAACTCAAGAAACCGACCGCTTTCGGAATGTCTCCGAGCGGCCGCGGCGAAATTCTTCGAAGTCTCTGCGCGCCGTTGCCTGGCCGTACGTGCGACGCGTTTATTCGCCCGTTCGGATCGTCGTTGCGCCCGATCTACGGCTCGGATCGAGGAGACAGCTATATGGTTCGCTTCGCATTGCTACTGGCTACGTGATGAGCGTGAAACATTTTGCAAAATCGAAAATTTTTCGTTGGGTTCAGGAAAAAATTTTCAACAGAATTTTCGGACGGACGGGAACGTTAGATCATTGTGTGGGACGCCGAGAAGGACACGTACGTGCAACAATAGTGTATGGACGACCTGACGGTTTTCGAGAAAAACTCAAGAAGCCGACCGCTTTCGGAATGTCTCCGAGCGGCCGCGGCGAAATTCTTCGAAGTCCCTGCGCGCCGTTGCCTGGCCGTACGTGCGACGCGTTTATTCGCCCGTTCGGATCGTTGTTGCGCCCGATCTACGGCTCGGATCCAGAAGACAGCTATAAGGTTCGCTTCGCATTGCTACTGGCTACGTGATGAGCGTGAAACATTTTGCAAAATCGAAAATTTTTCGTTTGGTGCAGGTAAAAAATTTTCAAAAAAATTTTCGGATGGACGGGAACGTAAGATCATTGTGTGGGACGCCGAGACGGACACGTACGTGCAAGAATAGTGTATGGTCGACCTGACGGTTTTCGAGTAAAACTCATGAAACCGACCGCTTTGGGAAGGTCTCCGAGCGGCCGAGGCGAAATTCTTCGATGTCCCTGCGCGGCGTTGCCTGGCCGTACGTGCGACGCGTTTATTCGCCCGTTCGGATCGTCATTGCGCCCGATCTACGGCTCGGATCCAGAAGACAGCTATAAGGTTCGCTTCGCATTGCTACTGGTTACGTGATGAGCGTGAAACATTTTGCAAAATCGAAAATTTTTCGTTTGGTGCAGGTAAAAAATTTTGAAAAACATTTTCGGACGGACGGGAACGTTAGATCATTCTGTTGGACGCCGAGACGGACGATTACGTGCAAAAAAAGTGAATGGTCGACCTGACGGTTTTCGAGAAATACTCAAGAAACCAACCGCTTTCGGAGTGTCTCCGAGCGGCCGAGGCGAAATTCTTCAAAGTCCCTGCGCGCCGTAGCCTGGCCGTACGTGCGACGTGTGTAACTTTGCCCGTTCGGATCGTTGTTGCGCCCGATCTACGGCTCGGATCCAGAAGACAGCTATAAGGTTCGCTTCGCATTGCTACTGGCTACGTGATGAGCGTGAAACATTTTGCAAAATCGAAAATTTTTCGTTTGGTGCAGGTAAAAAATTTTGAAAAACATTTTCGGACGGACGGGAACGTTAGATCATTTTGTGGGACGCCGAGACGGACGCTTACGTGCAAAAAAAGTGAATGGTCGACCTGACGGTTTTCGAGAAATACTCAAGAAACCGACCGCTTTCGGAGTGTCTCCGAGCGGCCGAGGCAAAATTCTTCAAAGTCCCTGCGCGCCGTAGCCTGGCCGTACGTGCGACGTGTGTAACTTTGCCCGTTCGGATCGTTGTTGCGCCCGATCTACGGGTCGGATCGAGGAGACAGCTATACCGTTCGCTTCGCATTGCGACTGGCTACGTGATGAGCGTGAAACATTTTGCAAAATCGAAAATTTTTCGTTCGGTCCAGGTGAAAAATCTTCAAAAAAATTTTCGGACGGACGGGAACGTTAGATCATTGTGTGGGACGCAGAGCCGGACACGGACGTGCTAAAAAAGTGTATGGTCGACCTGACGGTTTTCGAGAAAAACTCAAGAAACCGACCGCTTTCGGAATGTCTCCGAGCGGCCGCGGCGAAATTCTTCGAAGTCTCTGCGCGCCGTTGCCTGGCCGTACGTGCGACGCGTTTATTCGCCCGTTCGGATCGTCGTTGCGCCCGATCTACGGCTCGGATCGAGGAGACAGCTATATGGTTCGCTTCGCATTGCTACTGGCTACGTGATGAGCGTGAAACATTTTGCAAAATCGAACATTTTTCGTTTGGTGCAGGTGAAAAATCTTCAAAAAATTTTCGGACGGACGGGAACGTTAGATCATTGTGTGGGACGCCGAGACGGACACGCACGAGCAAAAAAAGTGTATGGTCGACCTGACGGTTTTCGAGAAATACTCAAGAAACCGACCGCTTTCGGAGTGTCTCCGAGCGGCCGAGACGAAATTCTTCAAAGTCCCTGCGCGCCGTAGCCTGGCCGTACGTGCGACGTGTGTAACTTTGCCCGTTCGGATCGTTGTTGCTCCCGATCTACGGGTCGGATCGAGGAGACAGCTATACGGTACGCTTCGAATTGCTGCTGGCTACGTGATGAGCGTGAAACATTTTGCAAAATCGAAAATTTTTCGTTCGGTCCAGGTGAAAAATCTTCAAAAAATTTTCGGACGGACGGGAACGTTAGATCATTGTGTGGGACGCCGAGACGGACACGCACGAGCAAAAAAAGTGTATGGTCGACCTGACGGTTTTCGAGAAATACTCAAGAAACCGTCCGCTTTCGGAGTGTCTCCGACCAGCCGAGACGAAATTCTTCAAAGCCCCTGCGCGCCGTAGCCTGGCCGTACGTGCGACGCGTGTAACTTCGCCCGTTCGGATCGTTGTTGCGCCCGATCTACGGGTCCGATCGAGGAGACAGCTATATGGTTCGCTTCGCATTGATACCCGCTACGTGATGAGCATGAAACATTTTGCAAAATCGAAAATTTTTCGTTGGGTTCAGGAAAAAATTTTCAACAGAATTTTCGGACGGACGGGAACGTTAGATCATTGTGTGGGACGCCGAGAAGGACACGTACGTGCAACAATAGTGTATGGACGACCTGACGGTTTTCGAGAAAAACTCAAGAAGCCGACCGCTTTCGGAATGTCTCCGAGCGGCCGCGGCGAAATTCTTCGAAGTCCCTGCGCGCCGTTGCCTGGCCGTACGTGCGACGCGGTTATTCGCCCGTTCGGATCGTTGTTGCGCCCGATCTACGGGTCCGATCGAGGAGACAGCTATATGGTTCGCTTCGCATTGCTACTGGCTACGTGATGAGCGTGAAACATTTTGCAAAATCGAAAATTTTTCGTTTGGTGCAGGTAAAAAATTTTGAAAAACATTTTCGGACGGACGGGAACGTTAGATCATTGTGTGGGATGCCGAGACGGAAACGTACGTGCAAGAAAAGTGTATGGTCGACCTGACGGTTTTCGAGTAAAACTCAAGAAACCGACCGCTTTGGGAATGTCTCCGAGCGGCTGCGGCGAAATTCTTCGAAGTCCCTGCGCGCCGTTGCATGGCCGCACGTGCGACGCGTTTATTCGCCCGTTCGGATCGTTGTTGCGCCCGATCTACGGCTCGGATCCAGAAGACAGCTATAAGGTTCGCTTCGCATTGCTACTGGCTACGTGATGAGCGTGAAACATTTTGCAAAATCGAAAATTTTTCGTTTGGTGCAGGTAAAAAATTTTCAAAAAAATTTTCGGATGGACGGGAACGTTAGATCATTCTGTGGGACGCCGAGACGGACGCTTACGTGCAAAAAAAGTGAATGGTCGACCTGACGGTTTTCGAGAAATACTCAAGAAACCGACCGCTTTCGGAGTGTCTCCGAGCGGCCGAGGCGAAATTCTTCAAAGTCCCTGCGCGCCGTTGCATGGCCGCACGTGCGACGCGTTTTTTCGCCCGTTCGGATCGTCGTTGCGCCCGATCTACGGCTCGGATCCAGAAGACAGCTATAAGGTTCGCTTCGCATTGCTACTGGCTACGTGATGAGCGTGAAACATTTTGCAAAATCGAAAATTTTTCGTTTGGTGCAGGTGAAAAATCTTCAAAAAAGTTTTCGGACGGACGGGAACGTTAGATCATTGTGTGGGACGCCGAGTCGGACACGTATGTGGAAAAAAAGTGTATGGTCGACCTGACGGTTTTCGAGAAAAACTCAAGAAACCGACCGCTTTCGGAGTGTCTCCGAGCGGCCGAGGCGAAATCCTTCAGAGTCCCTGCGCGCCGTAGCCTGGCCGTAGGTGCGACGCGTGTAACTCCGCCCGTTCGGATCGTTGTTGCGCCCGATCTACGGGTCGCATCGAGGAGCCAGCAATATGGTTCGCTTCGCATTGCGACTGGCTACGTGATGAGCGTGAAACATTTTGCAAAATCGAAAATTTTTCGTTCGGTCCAGGTGAAAAATTTTCAAAAACATTTTCGGACGGACGGGAACGTTAGATCATTGTGTGGGACGCCGAGACGGACACGCACGAGCAAAAAAAGTGTATGGTCGACCTGACGGTTTTCGAGAAATACTCAAGAAACCGTCCGCTTTCGGAGTGTCTCCGACCAGCCGAGACGAAATTCTTCAAAGTCCCTGCGCGCCGTAGCCTGGCCGTACGTGTGACGCGTGTAACTTCGCCCGTTCGGATCGTTGTTGCGCCCGATCTACGGGTCCGATCGAGGAGACAGCTATATGGTTCGATTCGCATTGATACCCGCTACGTGATGAGCATGAAACATTTTGCAAAATCGAAAATTTTTCGTTGGGTTCAGGAAAAAATTTTCAACAGAATTTTCGGACGGACGGGAACGTTAGATCATTGTGTGGGACGCCGAGTCGGACACGTATGTGGAAAAAAAGTGTATGGTCGACCTGACGGTTTTCGAGAAAAACTCAAGAAACCGACCGCTTTCGGAGTGTCTCCGAGCGGCCGAGGCGAAATCCTTCAGAGTCCCTGCGCGCCGTAGCCTGGCCGTAGGTGCGACGCGTGTAACTTCGCCCGTTCGGATCGTTGTTGCGCCCGATCTACGGGTCCGATCGAGGAGACAGCTAGATGGTTCGATTCGCATTGATACCCGCTACGTGATGAGCATGAAACATTTTGGAAAATCGAAAATTTTTCGTTGGGTTCAGGAAAAAATTTTCAACAGAATTTTCGGACGGACGGGAACGTTAGATCATTGTGTGGGACGCCGAGACGGACACGTACGTGCAAGAATAGTGTATGGTCGACCTGACGGTTTTCGAGTAAAACTCATGAAACCGACCGCTTTGGGAAGGTCACCGAGCGGCCGAGGCGAAATTCTTCGATGTCCCTGCGCGGCGTTGCCTGGCCGTACGTGCGACGCGTTTATTCGCCCGTTCGGATCGTCGTTGCGCCCGATCTACGGCTCGGATCCAGAAGACAGCTATAAGGTTCGCTTCGCATTGCTACTGGCTACGTGATGAGCGTGAAACATTTTGCAAAATCGAAAATTTTTCGTTTGGTGCAGGTAAAAAATTTTGAAAAACATTTTCGGACGGACGGGAACGTTAGATCATTCTGTGGGACGCCGAGACGGACGCTTACGTGCAAAAAAAGTGAATGGTCGACCTGACGGTTTTCGAGAAATACTCAAGAAACCGACCGCTTTCGGAGTGTCTCCGAGCGGCCGAGGCGAAATTCTTCAAAGTCCCTGCGCGCCGTAGCCTGGCCGTACGTGCGACGTGTGTAACTTTGCCCGTTCGGATCGTTGTTGCGCCCGATCTACGGGTCGGATCGAGGAGACAGCTATACCGTTCGCTTCGCATTGCGACTGGCTACGTGATGAGCGTGAAACATTTTGCAAAATCGAAAATTTTTCGTTCGGTCCAGGTGAAAAATCTTCAAAAAAATTTTCGGGCGGACGGGAACGTTAGATCATTGTGTGGGACGCAGAGCCGGACACGGACGTGCTAAAAAAGTGTATGGTCGACCTGACGGTTTTCGAGAAAAACTCAAGAAACCGACCGCTTTCGGAATGTCTCCGAGCGGCCGCGGCGAAATTCTTCGAAGTCTCTGCGCGCCGTTGCCTGGCCGTACGTGCGACGCGTTTATTCGCCCGTTCGGATCGTCGTTGCGCCCGATCTACGGCTCGGATCGAGGAGACAGCTATATGGTTCGCTTCGCATTGCTACTGGCTACGTGATGAGCGTGAAACATTTTGCAAAATCGAACATTTTTCGTTTGGTGCAGGTGAAAAATCTTCAAAAAATTTTCGGACGGACGGGAACGTTAGATCATTGTGTGGGACGCCGAGACGGACACGCACGAGCAAAAAAAGTGTATGGTCGACCTGACGGTTTTCGAGAAATACTCAAGAAACCGACCGCTTTCGGAGTGTCTCCGAGCGGCCGAGACGAAATTCTTCAAAGTCCCTGCGCGCCGTAGCCTGGCCGTACGTGCGACGCGTGTAACTTCGCCCGTTCGGATCGTTGTTGCGCCCGATCTACGGGTCCGATCGAGGAGACAGCTATATGGTTCGCTTCGCATTGATACCCGCTACGTGATGAGCATGAAACATTTTGCAAAATCGAAAATTTTTCGTTGGGTTCAGGAAAAAATTTTCAACAGAATTTTCGGACGGACGGGAACGTTAGATCATTGTGTGGGACGCCGAGAAGGACACGTACGTGCAACAATAGTGTATGGACGACCTGACGGTTTTCGAGAAAAACTCAAGAAGCCGACCGCTTTCGGAATGTCTCCGAGCGGCCGCGGCGAAATTCTTCGAAGTCCCTGCGCGCCGTTGCCTGGCCGTACGTGCGACGCGTTTATTCGCCCGTTCGGATCGTTGTTGCGCCCGATCTACGGCTCGGATCCAGAAGACAGCTATAAGGTTCGCTTCGCATTGCTACTGGCTACGTGATGAGCGTGAAACATTTTGCAAAATCGAAAACTTTTCGTTTGGTGCAGGTAAAAAATTTTCAAAAAAATTTTCGGATGGACGGGAACGTTAGATCATTGTGTGGGACGCCGAGACGGACACGTACGTGCAAGAATAGTGTATGGTCGACCTGACGGTTTTCGAGTAAAACTCATGAAACCGACCGCTTTCGGAGTGTCTCCGAGCGGCCGCGGCGAAATTCTTCGAAGTCCCTGCGCGCCGTTGCATGGCCGCACGTGCGACGCGTTTATTCGCCCGTTCGGATCGTTGTTGCGCCCGATCTACGGCTCGGATCCAGAAGACAGCTATAAGGTTCGCTTCGCATTGCTACTGGCTACGTGATGAGCGTGAAACATTTTGCAAAATCGAAAATTTTTCGTTTGGTGCAGGTAAAAAATTTTCAAAAAAATTTTCGGATGGACGGGAACGTTAGATCATTGTGTGGGACGCCGAGAAGGACACGTACGTGCAACAATAGTGTATGGACGACCTGACGGTTTTCGAGAAAAACTCAAGAAGCCGACCGCTTTCGGAATGTCTCCGAGCGGCCGCGGCGAAATTCTTCGAAGTCCCTGCGCGCCGTTGCCTGGCCGTACGTGCGACGCGTTTATTCGCCCGTTCGGATCGTTGTTGCGCCCGATCTACGGCTCGGATCCAGAAGACAGCTATAAGGTTCGCTTCGCATTGCTACTGGCTACGTGATGAGCGTGAAACATTTTGCAAAATCGAAAATTTTTCGTTTGGTGCAGGTAAAAAATTTTCAAAAAAATTTTCGGATGGACGGGAACGTTAGATCATTGTGTGGGACGCCGAGACGGACACGGACGTGCTAAAAAAGTGTATGGTCGACCTGACGGTTTTCGAGAAAAACTCAAGAAACCGACCGCTTTCGGAATGTCTCCGAGCGGCCGCGGCGAAATTCTTCGAAGTCTCTGCGCGCCGTTGCCTGGCCGTACGTGCGACGCGTTTATTCGCCCGTTCGGATCGTCGTTGCGCCCGATCTACGGCTCGGATCGAGGAGACAGCTATATGGTTCGCTTCGCATTGCTACTGGCTACGTGATGAGCGTGAAACATTTTGCAAAATCGAAAATTTTTCGTTGGGTTCAGGAAAAAATTTTCAACAGAATTTTCGGACGGACGGGAACGTTAGATCATTGTGTGGGACGCCGAGAAGGACACGTACGTGCAACAATAGTGTATGGACGACCTGACGGTTTTCGAGAAAAACTCAAGAAGCCGACCGCTTTCGGAATGTCTCCGAGCGGCCGCGGCGAAATTCTTCGAAGTCCCTGCGCGCCGTTGCCTGGCCGTACGTGCGACGCGTTTATTCGCCCGTTCGGATCGTTGTTGCGCCCGATCTACGGCTCGGATCCAGAAGACAGCTATAAGGTTCGCTTCGCATTGCTACTGGCTACGTGATGAGCGTGAAACATTTTGCAAAATCGAAAATTTTTCGTTTGGTGCAGGTAAAAAATTTTCAAAAAAATTTTCGGATGGACGGGAACGTAAGATCATTGTGTGGGACGCCGAGACGGACACGTACGTGCAAGAATAGTGTATGGTCGACCTGACGGTTTTCGAGTAAAACTCATGAAACCGACCGCTTTGGGAAGGTCTCCGAGCGGCCGAGGCGAAATTCTTCGATGTCCCTGCGCGGCGTTGCCTGGCCGTACGTGCGACGCGTTTATTCGCCCGTTCGGATCGTCATTGCGCCCGATCTACGGCTCGGATCCAGAAGACAGCTATAAGGTTCGCTTCGCATTGCTACTGGTTACGTGATGAGCGTGAAACATTTTGCAAAATCGAAAATTTTTCGTTTGGTGCAGGTAAAAAATTTTGAAAAACATTTTCGGACGGACGGGAACGTTAGATCATTCTGTTGGACGCCGAGACGGACGATTACGTGCAAAAAAAGTGAATGGTCGACCTGACGGTTTTCGAGAAATACTCAAGAAACCAACCGCTTTCGGAGTGTCTCCGAGCGGCCGAGGCGAAATTCTTCAAAGTCCCTGCGCGCCGTAGCCTGGCCGTACGTGCGACGTGTGTAACTTTGCCCGTTCGGATCGTTGTTGCGCCCGATCTACGGCTCGGATCCAGAAGACAGCTATAAGGTTCGCTTCGCATTGCTACTGGCTACGTGATGAGCGTGAAACATTTTGCAAAATCGAAAATTTTTCGTTTGGTGCAGGTAAAAAATTTTGAAAAACATTTTCGGACGGACGGGAACGTTAGATCATTTTGTGGGACGCCGAGACGGACGCTTACGTGCAAAAAAAGTGAATGGTCGACCTGACGGTTTTCGAGAAATACTCAAGAAACCGACCGCTTTCGGAGTGTCTCCGAGCGGCCGAGGCAAAATTCTTCAAAGTCCCTGCGCGCCGTAGCCTGGCCGTACGTGCGACGTGTGTAACTTTGCCCGTTCGGATCGTTGTTGCGCCCGATCTACGGGTCGGATCGAGGAGACAGCTATACCGTTCGCTTCGCATTGCGACTGGCTACGTGATGAGCGTGAAACATTTTGCAAAATCGAAAATTTTTCGTTCGGTCCAGGTGAAAAATCTTCAAAAAAATTTTCGGACGGACGGGAACGTTAGATCATTGTGTGGGACGCAGAGCCGGACACGGACGTGCTAAAAAAGTGTATGGTCGACCTGACGGTTTTCGAGAAAAACTCAAGAAACCGACCGCTTTCGGAATGTCTCCGAGCGGCCGCGGCGAAATTCTTCGAAGTCTCTGCGCGCCGTTGCCTGGCCGTACGTGCGACGCGTTTATTCGCCCGTTCGGATCGTCGTTGCGCCCGATCTACGGCTCGGATCGAGGAGACAGCTATATGGTTCGCTTCGCATTGCTACTGGCTACGTGATGAGCGTGAAACATTTTGCAAAATCGAACATTTTTCGTTTGGTGCAGGTGAAAAATCTTCAAAAAATTTTCGGACGGACGGGAACGTTAGATCATTGTGTGGGACGCCGAGACGGACACGCACGAGCAAAAAAAGTGTATGGTCGACCTGACGGTTTTCGAGAAATACTCAAGAAACCGACCGCTTTCGGAGTGTCTCCGAGCGGCCGAGACGAAATTCTTCAAAGTCCCTGCGCGCCGTAGCCTGGCCGTACGTGCGACGTGTGTAACTTTGCCCGTTCGGATCGTTGTTGCTCCCGATCTACGGGTCGGATCGAGGAGACAGCTATACGGTACGCTTCGAATTGCTGCTGGCTACGTGATGAGCGTGAAACATTTTGCAAAATCGAAAATTTTTCGTTCGGTCCAGGTGAAAAATCTTCAAAAAATTTTCGGACGGACGGGAACGTTAGATCATTGTGTGGGACGCCGAGACGGACACGCACGAGCAAAAAAAGTGTATGGTCGACCTGACGGTTTTCGAGAAATACTCAAGAAACCGTCCGCTTTCGGAGTGTCTCCGACCAGCCGAGACGAAATTCTTCAAAGCCCCTGCGCGCCGTAGCCTGGCCGTACGTGCGACGCGTGTAACTTCGCCCGTTCGGATCGTTGTTGCGCCCGATCTACGGGTCCGATCGAGGAGACAGCTATATGGTTCGCTTCGCATTGATACCCGCTACGTGATGAGCATGAAAGATTTTGCAAAATCGAAAATTTTTCGTTGGGTTCAGGAAAAAATTTTCAACAGAATTTTCGGACGGACGGGAACGTTAGATCATTGTGTGGGACGCCGAGAAGGACACGTACGTGCAACAATAGTGTATGGACGACCTGACGGTTTTCGAGAAAAACTCAAGAAGCCGACCGCTTTCGGAATGTCTCCGAGCGGCCGCGGCGAAATTCTTCGAAGTCCCTGCGCGCCGTTGCCTGGCCGTACGTGCGACGCGGTTATTCGCCCGTTCGGATCGTTGTTGCGCCCGATCTACGGCTCGGATCCAGAAGACAGCTATAAGGTTCGCTTCGCATTGCTACTGGCTACGTGATGAGCGTGAAACATTTTGCAAAATCGAAAATTTTTCGTTTGGTGCAGGTAAAAAATTTTCAAAAAAATTTTCGGATGGACGGGAACGTTAGATCATTGTGTGGGACGCCGAGACGGACACGGACGTGCTAAAAAAGTGTATGGTCGACCTGACGGTTTTCGAGTAAAACTCATGAAACCGACCGCTTTGGGAAGGTCTCCGAGCGGCCGAGGCGAAATTCTTCGATGTCCCTGCGCGGCGTTGCCTGGCCGTACGTGCGACGCGTTTATTCGCCCGTTCGGATCGTCATTGCGCCCGATCTACGGCTCGGATCCAGAAGACAGCTATAAGGTTCGCTTCGCATTGCTACTGGCTACGTGATGAGCGTGAAACATTTTGCAAAATCGAAAATTTTTCGTTTGGTGCAGGTAAAAAATTTTGAAAAACATTTTCGGACGGACGGGAACGTTAGATCATTGTGTGGGATGCCGAGACGGAAACGTACGTGCAAGAAAAGTGTATGGTCGACCTGACGGTTTTCGAGTAAAACTCAAGAAACCGACCGCTTTGGGAATGTCTCCGAGCGGCTGCGGCGAAATTCTTCGAAGTCCCTGCGCGCCGTTGCATGGCCGCACGTGCGACGCGTTTATTCGCCCGTTCGGATCGTTGTTGCGCCCGATCTACGGCTCGGATCCAGAAGACAGCTATAAGGTTCGCTTCGCATTGCTACTGGCTACGTGATGAGCGTGAAACATTTTGCAAAATCGAAAATTTTTCGTTTGGTGCAGGTAAAAAATTTTCAAAAAAATTTTCGGATGGACGGGAACGTTAGATCATTCTGTGGGACGCCGAGACGGACGCTTACGTGCAAAAAAAGTGAATGGTCGACCTGACGGTTTTCGAGAAATACTCACGAAACCGACCGCTTTCGGAGTGTCTCCGAGCGGCCGAGGCGAAATTCTTCAAAGTCCCTGCGCGCCGTTGCATGGCCGCACGTGCGACGCGTTTATTCGCCCGTTCGGATCGTCGTTGCGCCCGATCTACGGCTCGGATCCAGAAGACAGCTATAAGGTTCGCTTCGCATTGCTACTGGCTACGTGATGAGCGTGAAACATTTTGCAAAATCGAAAATTTTTCGTTTGGTGCAGGTGAAAAATCTTCAAAAAAGTTTTCGGACGGACGGGAACGTTAGATCATTGTGTGGGACGCCGAGTCGGACACGTATGTGGAAAAAAAGTGTATGGTCGACCTGACGGTTTTCGAGAAAAACTCAAGAAACCGACCGCTTTCGGAGTGTCTCCGAGCGGCCGAGGCGAAATCCTTCAGAGTCCCTGCGCGCCGTAGCCTGGCCGTAGGTGCGACGCGTGTAACTCCGCCCGTTCGGATCGTTGTTGCGCCCGATCTACGGGTCGCATCGAGGAGCCAGCAATATGGTTCGCTTCGCATTGCGACTGGCTACGTGATGAGCGTGAAACATTTTGCAAAATCGAAAATTTTTCGTTCGGTCCAGGTGAAAAATTTTCAAAAACATTTTCGGACGGACGGGAACGTTAGATCATTGTGTGGGACGCCGAGACGGACACGCACGAGCAAAAAAAGTGTATGGTCGACCTGACGGTTTTCGAGAAATACTCAAGAAACCGTCCGCTTTCGGAGTGTCTCCGACCAGCCGAGACGAAATTCTTCAAAGTCCCTGCGCGCCGTAGCCTGGCCGTACGTGTGACGCGTGTAACTTCGCCCGTTCGGATCGTTGTTGCGCCCGATCTACGGGTCCGATCGAGGAGACAGCTATATGGTTCGATTCGCATTGATACCCGCTACGTGATGAGCATGAAACATTTTGCAAAATCGAAAATTTTTCGTTGGGTTCAGGAAAAAATTTTCAACAGAATTTTCGGACGGACGGGAACGTTAGATCATTGTGTGGGACGCCGAGTCGGACACGTATGTGGAAAAAAAGTGTATGGTCGACCTGACGGTTTTCGAGAAAAACTCAAGAAACCGACCGCTTTCGGAGTGTCTCCGAGCGGCCGAGGCGAAATCCTTCAGAGTCCCTGCGCGCCGTAGCCTGGCCGTAGGTGCGACGCGTGTAACTTCGCCCGTTCGGATCGTTGTTGCGCCCGATCTACGGGTCCGATCGAGGAGACAGCTATATGGTTCGATTCGCATTGATACCCGCTACGTGATGAGCATGAAACATTTTGGAAAATCGAAAATTTTTCGTTGGGTTCAGGAAAAAATTTTCAACAGAATTTTCGGACGGACGGGAACGTTAGATCATTGTGTGGGACGCCGAGACGGACACGTACGTGCAAGAATAGTGTATGGTCGACCTGACGGTTTTCGAGTAAAACTCATGAAACCGACCGCTTTGGGAAGGTCACCGAGCGGCCGAGGCGAAATTGTTCGATGTCCCTGCGCGGCGTTGCCTGGCCGTACGTGCGACGCGTTTATTCGCCCGTTCGGATCGTCGTTGCGCCCGATCTACGGCTCGGATCCAGAAGACAGCTATAAGGTTCGCTTCGCATTGCTACTGGCTACGTGATGAGCGTGAAACATTTTGCAAAATCGAAAATTTTTCGTTTGGTGCAGGTAAAAAATTTTGAAAAACATTTTCGGACGGACGGGAACGTTAGATCATTCTGTGGGACGCCGAGACGGACGCTTACGTGCAAAAAAAGTGAATGGTCGACCTGACGGTTTTCGAGAAATACTCAAGAAACCGACCGCTTTCGGAGTGTCTCCGAGCGGCCGAGGCGAAATTCTTCAAAGTCCCTGCGCGCCGTAGCCTGGCCGTACGTGCGACGTGTGTAACTTTGCCCGTTCGGATCGTTGTTGCGCCCGATCTACGGGTCGGATCGAGGAGACAGCTATACCGTTCGCTTCGCATTGCGACTGGCTACGTGATGAGCGTGAAACATTTTGCAAAATCGAAAATTTTTCGTTCGGTCCAGGTGAAAAATCTTCAAAAAAATTTTCGGGCGGACGGGAACGTTAGATCATTGTGTGGGACGCAGAGCCGGACACGGACGTGCTAAAAAAGTGTATGGTCGACCTGACGGTTTTCGAGAAAAACTCAAGAAACCGACCGCTTTCGGAATGTCTCCGAGCGGCCGCGGCGAAATTCTTCGAAGTCTCTGCGCGCCGTTGCCTGGCCGTACGTGCGACGCGTTTATTCGCCCGTTCGGATCGTCGTTGCGCCCGATCTACGGCTCGGATCGAGGAGACAGCTATATGGTTCGCTTCGCATTGCTACTGGCTACGTGATGAGCGTGAAACATTTTGCAAAATCGAACATTTTTCGTTTGGTGCAGGTGAAAAATCTTCAAAAAATTTTCGGACGGACGGGAACGTTAGATCATTGTGTGGGACGCCGAGACGGACACGCACGAGCAAAAAAAGTGTATGGTCGACCTGACGGTTTTCGAGAAATACTCAAGAAACCGACCGCTTTCGGAGTGTCTCCGAGCGGCCGAGACGAAATTCTTCAAAGTCCCTGCGCGCCGTAGCCTGGCCGTACGTGCGACGCGTGTAACTTCGCCCGTTCGGATCGTTGTTGCGCCCGATCTACGGGTCCGATCGAGGAGACAGCTATATGGTTCGCTTCGCATTGATACCCGCTACGTGATGAGCATGAAACATTTTGCAAAATCGAAAATTTTTCGTTGGGTTCAGGAAAAAATTTTCAACAGAATTTTCGGACGGACGGGAACGTTAGATCATTGTGTGGGACGCCGAGAAGGACACGTACGTGCAACAATAGTGTATGGACGACCTGACGGTTTTCGAGAAAAACTCAAGAAGCCGACCGCTTTCGGAATGTCTCCGAGCGGCCGCGGCGAAATTCTTCGAAGTCCCTGCGCGCCGTTGCCTGGCCGTACGTGCGACGCGTTTATTCGCCCGTTCGGATCGTTGTTGCGCCCGATCTACGGCTCGGATCCAGAAGACAGCTATAAGGTTCGCTTCGCATTGCTACTGGCTACGTGATGAGCGTGAAACATTTTGCAAAATCGAAAACTTTTCGTTTGGTGCAGGTAAAAAATTTTCAAAAAAATTTTCGGATGGACGGGAACGTTAGATCATTGTGTGGGACGCCGAGACGGACACGTACGTGCAAGAATAGTGTATGGTCGACCTGACGGTTTTCGAGTAAAACTCATGAAACCGACCGCTTTCGGAGTGTCTCCGAGCGGCCGCGGCGAAATTCTTCGAAGTCCCTGCGCGCCGTTGCATGGCCGCACGTGCGACGCGTTTATTCGCCCGTTCGGATCGTTGTTGCGCCCGATCTACGGCTCGGATCCAGAAGACAGCTATAAGGTTCGCTTCGCATTGCTACTGGCTACGTGATGAGCGTGAAACATTTTGCAAAATCGAAAATTTTTCGTTTGGTGCAGGTAAAAAATTTTCAAAAAAATTTTCGGATGGACGGGAACGTTAGATCATTGTGTGGGACGCCGAGACGGACACGTACGTGCATGAATAGTGTATGGTCGACCTGACGGTTTTCGAGTAAAACTCATGAAACCGACCGCTTTGGGAAGGTCTCCGAGCGGCCGAGGCGAAATTCTTCGATGTCCCTGCGCGGCGTTGCCTGGCCGTACGTGCGACGCGTTTATTCGCCCGTTCGGATCGTCGTTGCGCCCGATCTACGGCTCGGATCCAGAAGACAGCTATAAGGTTCGCTTCGCATTGCTACTGGCTACGTGATGAGCGTGAAACATTTTGCAAAATCGAAAATTTTTCGTTTGGTGCAGGTAAAAAATTTTCAAAAAAATTTTCGGATGGACGGGAACGTTAGATCATTCTGTGGGACGCCGAGACGGACGCTTACGTGCAAAAAAAGTGAATGGTCGACCTGACGGTTTTCGAGAAATACTCAAGAAACCGACCGCTTTCGGAGTGTCTCCGAGCGGCCGAGGCGAAATTCTTCAAAGTCCCTGCGCGCCGTTGCATGGCCGCACGTGCGACGCGTTTATTCGCCCGTTCGGATCGTCGTTGCGCCCGATCTACGGCTCGGATCCAGAAGACAGCTATAAGGTTCGCTTCGCATTGCTACTGGCTACGTGATGAGCGTGAAACATTTTGCAAAATCGAAAATTTTTCGTTTGGTGCAGGTGAAAATTCTTCAAAAAAATTTTCGGACGGACGGGAACGTTAGATCATTGTGTGGGACGCCGAGTCGGACACGTATGTGGAAAAAAAGTGTATGGTCGACCTGACGGTTTTCGAGAAAAACTCAAGAAACCGACCGCTTTCGGAGTGTCTCCGAGCGGCCGAGGCGAAATCCTTCAGAGTCCCTGCGCGCCGTAGCCTGGCCGTAGGTGCGACGCGTGTAACTCCGCCCGTTCGGATCGTTGTTGCGCCCGATCTACGGGTCGCATCGAGGAGCCAGCAATATGGTTCGCTTCGCATTGCGACTGGCTACGTGATGAGCGTGAAACATTTTGCAAAATCGAAAATTTTTCGTTCGGTCCAGGTGAAAAATTTTCAAAAACATTTTCGGACGGACGGGAACGTTAGATCATTGTGTGGGACGCCGAGACGGACACGCACGAGCAAAAAAAGTGTATGGTCGACCTGACGGTTTTCGAGAAATACTCAAGAAACCGTCCGCTTTCGGAGTGTCTCCGACCAGCCGAGACGAAATTCTTCAAAGTCCCTGCGCGCCGTAGCCTGGCCGTACGTGCGACGCGTGTAACTTCGCCCGTTCGGATCGTTGTTGCGCCCGATCTACGGGTCCGATCGAGGAGACAGCTATATGGTTCGATTCGCATTGATACCCGCTACGTGATGAGCATGAAACATTTTGCAAAATCGAAAATTTTTCGTTGGGTTCAGGAAAAAATTTTCAACAGAATTTTCGGACGGACGGGAACGTTAGATCATTGTGTGGGACGCCGAGACGGACACGTACGTGCAAGAATAGTGTATGGTCGACCTGACGGTTTTCGAGTAAAACTCATGAAACCGACCGCTTTGGGAAGGTCTCCGAGCGGCCGAGGCGAAATTCTTCGATGTCCCTGCGCGGCGTTGCCTGGCCGTACGTGCGGCGCGTTTATTCGCCCGTTCGGATCGTCGTTGCGCCCGATCTACGGCTCGGATCCAGAAGACAGCTATAAGGTTCGCTTCGCATTGCTACTGGCTACGTGATGAGCGTGAAACATTTTGCAAAATCGAAAATTTTTCGTTTGGTGCAGGTAAAAAATTTTGAAAAACATTTTCGGACGGACGGGAACGTTAGATCATTCTGTGGGACGCCGAGACGGACGCTTACGTGCAAAAAAAGTGAATGGTCGACCTGACGGTTTTCGAGAAATACTCAAGAAACCGACCGCTTTCGGAGTGTCTCCGAGCGGCCGAGGCGAAATTCTTCAAAGTCCCTGCGCGCCGTAGCCTGGCCGTACGTGCGACGTGTGTAACTTTGCCCGTTCGGATCGTTGTTGCGCCCGATCTACGGGTCGGATCGAGGAGACAGCTATACCGTTCGCTTCGCATTGCGACTGGCTACGTGATGAGCGTGAAACATTTTGCAAAATCGAAAATTTTTCGTTCGGTCCAGGTGAAAAATCTTCAAAAAAATTTTCGGGCGGACGGGAACGTTAGATCATTGTGTGGGACGCAGAGCCGGACACGGACGTGCTAAAAAAGTGTATGGTCGACCTGACGGTTTTCGAGAAAAACTCAAGAAACCGACCGCTTTCGGAATGTCTCCGAGCGGCCGCGGCGAAATTCTTCGAAGTCTCTGCGCGCCGTTGCCTGGCCGTACGTGCGACGCGTTTATTCGCCCGTTCGGATCGTCGTTGCGCCCGATCTACGGCTCGGATCGAGGAGACAGCTATATGGTTCGCTTCGCATTGCTACTGGCTACGTGATGAGCGTGAAACATTTTGCAAAATCGAACATTTTTCGTTTGGTGCAGGTGAAAAATCTTCAAAAAATTTTCGGACGGACGGGAACGTTAGATCATTGTGTGGGACGCCGAGACGGACACGCACGAGCAAAAAAAGTGTATGGTCGACCTGACGGTTTTCGAGAAATACCCAAGAAACCGACCGCTTTCGGAGTGTCTCCGAGCGGCCGAGACGAAATTCTTCAAAGTCCCTGCGCGCCGTAGCCTGGCCGTACGTGCGACGCGTGTAACTTCGCCCGTTCGTATCGTTGTTGCGCCCGATCTACGGGTCCGATCGAGGAGACAGCTATATGGTTCGCTTCGCATTGATACCCGCTACGTGATGAGCATGAAACATTTTGCAAAATCGAAAATTTTTCGTTGGGTTCAGGAAAAAATTTTCAACAGAATTTTCGGACGGACGGGAACGTTAGATCATTGTGTGGGACGCCGAGAAGGACACGTACGTGCAACAATAGTGTATGGACGACCTGACGGTTTTCGAGAAAAACTCAAGAAGCCGACCGCTTTCGGAATGTCTCCGAGCGGCCGCGGCGAAATTCTTCGAAGTCCCTGCGCGCCGTTGCCTGGCCGTACGTGCGACGCGTTTATTCGCCCGTTCGGATCGTTGTTGCGCCCGATCTACGGCTCGGATCCAGAAGACAGCTATAAGGTTCGCTTCGCATTGCTACTGGCTACGTGATGAGCGTGAAACATTTTGCAAAATCGAAAATTTTTCGTTTGGTGCAGGTAAAAAATTTTCAAAAAAATTTTCGGATGGACGGGAACGTTAGATCATTCTGTGGGACGCCGAGACGGACGCTTACGTGCAAAAAAAGTGAATGGTCGACCTGACGGTTTTCGAGAAATACTCAAGAAACCGACCGCTTTCGGAGTGTCTCCGAGCGGCCGAGGCGAAATTCTTCAAAGTCCCTGCGCGCCGTTGCATGGCCGCACGTGCGACGCGTTTATTCGCCCGTTCGGATCGTCGTTGCGCCCGATCTACGGCTCGGATCCAGAAGACAGCTATAAGGTTCGCTTCGCATTGCTACTGGCTACGTGATGAGCGTGAAACATTTTGCAAAATCGAAAATTTTTCGTTTGGTGCAGGTGAAAAATCTTCAAAAAAATTTTCGGACGGACGGGAACGTTAGATCATTGTGTGGGACGCCGAGTCGGACACGTATGTGGAAAAAAAGTGTATGGTCGACCTGACGGTTTTCGAGAAAAACTCAAGAAACCGACCGCTTTCGGAGTGTCTCCGAGCGGCCGAGGCGAAATCCTTCAGAGTCCCTGCGCGCCGTAGCCTGGCCGTAGGTGCGACGCGTGTAACTCCGCCCGTTCGGATCGTTGTTGCGCCCGATCTACGTGTCGCATCGAGGAGCCAGCAATATGGTTCGCTTCGCATTGCGACTGGCTACGTGATGAGCGTGAAACATTTTGCAAAATCGAAAATTTTTCGTTCGGTCCAGGTGAAAAATTTTCAAAAACATTTTCGGACGGACGGGAACGTTAGATCATTGTGTGGGACGCCGAGACGGACACGCACGAGCAAAAAAAGTGTATGGTCGACCTGACGGTTTTCGAGAAATACTCAAGAAACCGTCCGCTTTCGGAGTGTCTCCGACCAGCCGAGACGAAATTCTTCAAAGTCCCTGCGCGCCGTAGCCTGGCCGTACGTGCGACGCGTGTAACTTCGCCCGGTCGGATCGTTGTTGCGCCCGATCTACGGGTCCGATCGAGGAGACAGCTATATGGTTCGATTCGCATTGATACCCGCTACGTGATGAGCATGAAACATTTTGCAAAATCGAAAATTTTTCGTTGGGTTCAGGAAAAAATTTTCAACAGAATTTTCGGACGGACGGGAACGTTAGATCATTGTGTGGGACGCCGAGACGGACACGTACGTGCAAGAATAGTGTATGGTCGACCTGACGGTTTTCGAGTAAAACTCATGAAACCGACCGCTTTGGGAAGGTCTCCGAGCGGCCGAGGCGAAATTCTTCGATGTCCCTGCGCGGCGTTGCCTGGCCGTACGTGCGACGCGTTTATTCGCCCGTTCGGATCGTCGTTGCGCCCGATCTACGGCTCGGATCCAGAAGACAGCTATAAGGTTCGCTTCGCATTGCTACTGGCTACGTGATGAGCGTGAAACATTTTGCAAAATCGAAAATTTTTCGTTTGGTGCAGGTAAAAAATTTTGAAAAACATTTTCGGACGGACGGGAACGTTAGATCATTCTGTGGGACGCCGAGACGGACGCTTACGTGCAAAAAAAGTGAATGGTCGACCTGACGGTTTTCGAGAAATACTCAAGAAACCGACCGCTTTCGGAGTGTCTCCGAGCGGCCGAGGCGAAATTCTTCAAAGTCCCTGCGCGCCGTAGCCTGGCCGTACGTGCGACGTGTGTAACTTTGCCCGTTCGGATCGTTGTTGCGCCCGATCTACGGGTCGGATCGAGGAGACAGCTATACCGTTCGCTTCGCATTGCGACTGGCTACGTGATGAGCGTGAAACATTTTGCAAAATCGAAAATTTTTCGTTCGGTCCAGGTGAAAAATCTTCAAAAAAATTTTCGGGCGGACGGGAACGTTAGATCATTGTGTGGGACGCAGAGCCGGACACGGACGTGCTAAAAAAGTGTATGGTCGACCTGACGGTTTTCGAGAAAAACTCAAGAAACCGACCGCTTTCGGAATGTCTCCGAGCGGCCGCGGCGAAATTCTTCGAAGTCTCTGCGCGCCGTTGCCTGGCCGTACGTGCGACGCGTTTATTCGCCCGTTCGGATCGTCGTTGCGCCCGATCTACGGCTCGGATCGAGGAGACAGCTATATGGTTCGCTTCGCATTGCTACTGGCTACGTGATGAGCGTGAAACATTTTGCAAAATCGAACATTTTTCGTTTGGTGCGTGTGAAAAATCTTCAAAAAATTTTCGGACGGACGGGAACGTTAGATCATTGTGTGGGACGCCGAGACGGACACGCACGAGCAAAAAAAGTGTATGGTCGACCTGACGGTTTTCGAGAAATACTCAAGAAACCGACCGCTTTCGGAGTGTCTCCGAGCGGCCGAGACGAAATTCTTCAAAGTCCCTGCGCGCCGTAGCCTGGCCGTACGTGCGACGCGTGTAACTTCGCCCGTTCGGATCGTTGTTGCGCCCGATCTACGGGTCCGATCGAGGAGACAGCTATATGGTTCGCTTCGCATTGATACCCGCTACGTGATGAGCATGAAACATTTTGCAAAATCGAAAATTTTTCGTTGGGTTCAGGAAAAAATTTTCAACAGAATTTTCGGACGGACGGGAACGTTAGATCATTGTGTGGGACGCCGAGAAGGACACGTACGTGCAACAATAGTGTATGGACGACCTGACGGTTTTCGAGAAAAACTCAAGAAGCCGACCGCTTTCGGAATGTCTCCGAGCGGCCGCGGCGAAATTCTTCGAAGTCCCTGCGCGCCGTTGCCTGGCCGTACGTGCGACGCGTTTATTCGCCCGTTCGGATCGTTGTTGCGCCCGATCTACGGCTCGGATCCAGAAGACAGCTATAAGGTTCGCTTCGCATTGCTACTGGCTACGTGATGAGCGTGAAACATTTTGCAAAATCGAAAATTTTTCGTTTGGTGCAGGTAAAAAATTTTGAAAAACATTTTCGGACGGACGGGAACGTTAGATCATTCTGTTGGACGCCGAGACGGACGCTTACGTGCAAAAAAAGTGAATGGTCGACCTGACGGTTTTCGAGAAATACTCAAGAAACCAACCGCTTTCGGAGTGTCTCCGAGCGGCCGAGGCGAAATTCTTCAAAGTCCCTGCGCGCCGTAGCCTGGCCGTACGTGCGACGTGTGTAACTTTGCCCGTTCGGATCGTTGTTGCGCCCGATCTACGGCTCGGATCCAGAAGACAGCTATAAGGTTCGCTTCGCATTGCTACTGGCTACGTGATGAGCGTGAAACATTTTGCAAAATCGAAAATTTTTCGTTTGGTGCAGGTAAAAAATTTTGAAAAACATTTTCGGACGGACGGGAACGTTAGATCATTTTGTGGGACGCCGAGACGGACGCTTACGTGCAAAAAAAAGTGAATGGTCGACCTGACGGTTTTCGAGAAATACTCAAGAAACCGACCGCTTTCGGAGTGTCTCCGAGCGGCCGAGGCAAAATTCTTCAAAGTCCCTGCGCGCCGTAGCCTGGCCGTACGTGCGACGTGTGTAACTTTGCCCGTTCGGATCGTTGTTGCGCCCGATCTACGGGTCGGATCGAGGAGACAGCTATACCGTTCGCTTCGCATTGCGACTGGCTACGTGATGAGCGTGAAACATTTTGCAAAATCGAAAATTTTTCGTTCGGTCCAGGTGAAAAATCTTCAAAAAAATTTTCGGACGGACGGGAACGTTAGATCATTGTGTGGGACGCAGAGCCGGACACGGACGTGCTAAAAAAGTGTATGGTCGACCTGACGGTTTTCGAGAAAAACTCAAGAAACCGACCGCTTTCGGAATGTCTCCGAGCGGCCGCGGCGAAATTCTTCGAAGTCTCTGCGCGCCGTTGCCTGGCCGTACGTGCGACGCGTTTATTCGCCCGTTCGGATCGTCGTTGCGCCCGATCTACGGCTCGGATCGAGGAGACAGCTATATGGTTCGCTTCGCATTGCTACTGGCTACGTGATGAGCGTGAAACATTTTGCAAAATCGAACATTTTTCGTTTGGTGCAGGTGAAAAATCTTCAAAAAATTTTCGGACGGACGGGAACGTTAGATCATTGTGTGGGACGCCGAGACGGACACGCACGAGCAAAAAAAGTGTATGGTCGACCTGACGGTTTTCGAGAAATACTCAAGAAACCGACCGCTTTCGGAGTGTCTCCGAGCGGCCGAGACGAAATTCGTCAAAGTCCCTGCGCGCCGTAGCCTGGCCGTACGTGCGACGTGTGTAACTTTGCCCGTTCGGATCGTTGTTGCGCCCGATCTACGGGTCGGATCGAGGAGACAGCTATACGGTACGCTTCGAATTGCTGCTGGCTACGTGATGAGCGTGAAACATTTTGCAAAATCGAAAATTTTTCGTTCGGTCCAGGTGAAAAATCTTCAAAAAATTTTCGGACGGACGGGAACGTTAGATCATTGTGTGGGACGCCGAGACGGACACGCACGAGCAAAAAAAGTGTATGGTCGACCTGACGGTTTTCGAGAAATACTCAAGAAACCGTCCGCTTTCGGAGTGTCTCCGACCAGCCGAGACGAAATTCTTCAAAGCCCCTGCGCGCCGTAGCCTGGCCGTACGTGCGACGCGTGTAACTTCGCCCGTTCGGATCGTTGTTGCGCCCGATCTACGGGTCCGATCGAGGAGACAGCTATATGGTTCGCTTCGCATTGATACCCGCTACGTGATGAGCATGAAACATTTTGCAAAATCGAAAATTTTTCGTTGGGTTCAGGAAAAAATTTTCAACAGAATTTTCGGACGGACGGGAACGTTAGATCATTGTGTGGGACGCCGAGAAGGACACGTACGTGCAACAATAGTGTATGGACGACCTGACGGTTTTCGAGAAAAACTCAAGAAGCCGACCGCTTTCGGAATGTCTCCGAGCGGCCGCGGCGAAATTCTTCGAAGTCCCTGCGCGCCGTTGCCTGGCCGTACGTGCGACGCGTTTATTCGCCCGTTCGGATCGTTGTTGCGCCCGATCTACGGCTCGGATCCAGAAGACAGCTATAAGGTTCGCTTCGCATTGCTACTGGCTACGTGATGAGCGTGAAACATTTTGCAAAATCGAAAATTTTTCGTTTGGTGCAGGTAAAAAATTTTCAAAAAAATTTTCGGATGGACGGGAACGTTAGATCATTGTGTGGGACGCCGAGACGGACACGTACGTGCAAGAATAGTGTATGGTCGACCTGACGGTTTTCGAGTAAAACTCATGAAACCGACCGCTTTGGGAAGGTCTCCGAGCGGCCGAGGCGAAATTCTTCGATGTCCCTGCGCGGCGTTGCCTGGCCGTACGTGCGACGCGTTTATTCGCCCGTTCGGATCGTCATTGCGCCCGATCTACGGCTCGGATCCAGAAGACAGCTATAAGGTTCGCTTCGCATTGCTACTGGCTACGTGATGAGCGTGAAACATTTTGCAAAATCGAAAATTTTTCGTTTGGTGCAGGTAAAAAATTTTGAAAAACATTTTCGGACGGACGGGAACGTTAGATCATTCTGTTGGACGCCGAGACGGACGCTTACGTGCAAAAAAAGTGAATGGTCGACCTGACGGTTTTCGAGAAATACTCAAGAAACCAACCGCTTTCGGAGTGTCTCCGAGCGGCCGAGGCGAAATTCTTCAAAGTCCCTGCGCGCCGTAGCCTGGCCGTACGTGCGACGTGTGTAACTTTGCCCGTTCGGATCGTTGTTGCGCCCGATCTACGGCTCGGATCCAGAAGACAGCTATAAGGTTCGCTTCGCATTGCTACTGGCTACGTGATGAGCGTGAAACATTTTGCAAAATCGAAAATTTTTCGTTTGGTGCAGGTAAAAAATTTTGAAAAACATTTTCGGACGGACGGGAACGTTAGATCATTGTGTGGGACGCCGAGACGGACGCTTACGTGCAAAAAAAGTGAATGGTCGACCTGACGGTTTTCGAGAAATACTCAAGAAACCGACCGCTTTCGGAGTGTCTCCGAGCGGCCGAGGCGAAATTCTTCAAAGTCCCTGCGCGCCGTTGCATGGCCGCACGTGCGACGCGTTTATTCGCCCGTTCGGATCGTCGTTGCGCCCGATCTACGGCTCGGATCCAGAAGACAGCTATAAGGTTCGCTTCGCATTGCTACTGGCTACGTGATGAGCGTGAAACATTTTGCAAAATCGAAAATTTTTCGTTTGGTGCAGGTGAAAAATCTTCAAAAAAATTTTCGGACGGACGGGAACGTTAGATCATTGTGTGGGACGCCGAGTCGGACACGTATGTGGAAAAAAAGTGTATGGTCGACCTGACGGTTTTCGAGAAAAACTCAAGAAACCGACCGCTTTCGGAGTGTCTCCGAGCGGCCGAGGCGAAATCCTTCAGAGTCCCTGCGCGCCGTAGCCTGGCCGTAGGTGCGACGCGTGTAACTCCGCCCGTTCGGATCGTTGTTGCGCCCGATCTACGGGTCGCATCGAGGAGCCAGCAATATGGTTCGCTTCGCATTGCGACTGGCTACGTGATGAGCGTGAAACATTTTGCAAAATCGAAAATTTTTCGTTCGGTCCAGGTGAAAAATTTTCAAAAACATTTTCGGACGGACGGGAACGTTAGATCATTGTGTGGGACGCCGAGACGGACACGTACGTGCAAGAAAAGTGTATGGTCGACCTGACGGTTTTCGAGTAAAACTCAAGAAACCGACCGCTTTGGGAATGTCCCCGAGCGGCCGAGGCGAAATTCTTCAAAGTCTCTGCGCGCCGTAGCCTGGCCGTACGTGCGACGCTTGTAACTTCGCCCGTTCGGATCGTTGTTGCGCCCGATCTACGGGTCGGATCGAGGAGACAGCTATATGGTTCGCTTCGCATTGCGACTAGCTACGTGATGAGCGTGAAACATTTTGCAAAATCGAAAATTTTTCGTTCGGTCCAGGTGAAAAATCTTCAAAAAAATTTTCGGATGGACGGGAACGTTAGATCATTGTGTGGGACGCCGAGGCGGACACGTACGTGCTAAAAAAGTGTATGGTCGACCTGACGGTTTTCGAGAAAAACTCAGGAAACCGACCGCTTTGGGAATGTTCCCGAGCGGCCGAGGCGAAATTCTTCGAAGTCCCTGCGCGCCGTTGCCTGGCCGTACGTGCGACGCGTGTAACTTCGCCCGTTCGGATCGTTGTTGCGCCCGATCTACGGGTCGGATCGAGGAGACAGCTATGTGGTTCGCTTCGCATTGCGACTAGCTACGTGATGAGCGTGAAACATTTTGCAAAATCGAAAATTTTTCGTTCGGTCCAGGTGAAAAATCTTCAAAAAAATTTTCGGATGGACGGGAACGTTAGATCATTGTGTGGGACGCCGAGGCGGACACGTACGTGCTAAAAAAGTGTATGGTCGACCTGACGGTTTTCGAGTAAAACTCAAGAAACCGACCGCTTTGGGAATGTCTCCGAGCGGCCGAGGCGAAATTCTTCGAAGTCCCTGCGCGCCGTTGCCTGACCGTACGTGCGACGCGTTTATTCGCCCGTTCGGATCGTTGTTGCGCCCGATCTACGGGTCGGATCGAGGAGACAGCTATATGGTTAGCTTGGCATTGCTGCTGGCTACGGGGTGAGCGTGAAACATTTTGCAAAATCGAAAATTTTTCGTTCGGTCCAGGTGAAAAATCTTCAAAAAAATTTTCGGACGGACGGGAACGTTAGATCATTGTGTGGGATGCCGAGACGGACACGTACGTGCAAGAAAAGTGTATGGTCAACCTGACGGTTTTCGAGTAAAACTCAAGAAACCGACCGCTTTGGGAATGTCTCCGAGCGGCCGCGGCGAAATTCTTCGAAGTCCCTGCGCGCCGTTGCATGGCCGCACGTGCGACGCGTTTATTCGCCCGTTCGGATCGTCGTTGCGCCCGATCTACGGCTCGGATCCAGAAGACAGCTATATGGTTCGCTTCGCATTGCTACTGGCTACGTGATGAGCGTGAAACATTTTGCAAAATCGAAAATTTTTGTTCGGTCCAGGTAAAAAATTTTCAAAAACATTTTCGGACGGCCGGGAACGTTAGATCATTGTGTGGGATGCCGAGACGGACACGTACGTGCAAGAAAAGTGTATGGTCGACCTGACGGTTTTCGAGTAAAACTCAAGAAACCGACCGCTTTGGGAATGTCTCCGAGCGGCCGCGGCGAAATTCTTCGAAGTCCCTGCGCGCCGTTGCATGGCCGCACGTGCGACGCGTTTATTCGCCCGTTCGGATCGTCGTTGCGCCCGATCTACGGCTCGGATCCAGAAGACAGCTATATGGTTCGCTTCGCATTGCTACTGGCTACGTGATGAGCGTGAAACATTTTGCAAAATCGAAAATTTTTGATCGGTCCAGGTAAAAAATTTTCAAAAAAATTTTCGGGTGGACAGGAACGTTAGATCATTGTGTGGGACGCCGAGAGGGACACGTACGTGCTAAAAAAGAGTATGGTCGACCTGACGGTTTTCGAGAAAAACTCAAGAAACCGACCGCTTTGGGAAAGTCTCGGAGCGCGCGGCGAAATTCTTCGAAGTCTCTGCGCGCCGTAGCCTGGCCGTACCTGCGACGCGTGTAACTTCGCCCGTTCGGACTGTTGTAGCGCCCGATCTACGGGTCGGATCGAGGAGGCAGCTATATGGTTCGCTTCACATTGCGACTGGCTACGTGATGAGTGTGAAACATTTTGCAAAATCGAAAATCTTTCGTTCGGTCCAGGTAAAAAATTTTCAAAAACACTTTCGGACGGACGGGAACGTTAGATCATTGTGTGGGACGCCGAGACGGACACGCACGAGCAAAAAAAGTGTATGGTCGACCTGTCGGTTTTCGAGAAAAACTCAAGAAACCGACCGCTTTCGGAATGTCTCCGAGCGGCCGAGGCGAAATTCTTCGAAGTCCCTGCGCGCCGTTGCCTGGCCGTACGTGCGACGCGTTTATTCGCCCGTTCGGATCGTTGTTGCGCCCGATCTACGGGTCGGATCGAGGAGACAGCTATATGGTTAGCTTGGCATTGCTGCTGGCTACGGGGTGAGCGTGAAACATTTTGCAAAATCGAAAATTTTTCGTTCGGTCCAGGTGAAAAATCTTCAAAAAATTTTCGGACGGACGGGAACGTTAGATCATTGTGTGGGACGCCGAGACGGACACGCACGAGCAAAAAAAGTGTATGGTCGACCTGACGGTTTTCGAGAAAAACTCAAGAAACCGACCGCTTTGGGAATGTCTCGGAGCGCGCGGCGAAATTCTTCGAAGTCTCTGCGCGCCGTGGCCTGGCCGTACGAGCGACGCGTGTAACTCCGCCCGTTCGGATCGTTGTTGCGCCCTATCTACAGGTCGGATCGAGGAGACAGCTATATGGGTAGCTTCGCATTGCTGCTGGCTACGATATGAGCGTGACACATTTTGCAAAATCGAAAATTTTTCGTTTGGTGCTGGTAAAAAATTTTCAAAAAAATTTTCGGATGGACGGGAACGTTAGATCATTGTGTGGGACGCCGAGACGGACACGCACGAGCAAAAAAAGTGTATGGTCGACCTGTCGGTTTTCGAGAAAAACTCAAGAAACCGACCGCTTTCGGAATGTCTCCGAGCGGCCGAGGCGAAATTCTTCGAAGTCCCTGCGCGCCGTTGCCTGGCCGTACGTGCGACGCGTGTAACTTCGCCCGTTCGGATCGTTGTTGCTCACGATCTACGGCTCGGATCGAGGAGACAGCTATATCGTTCGCTTCGCATTGCGACTAGCTACGTGATGAGCTTGAAACATTTTGCAAAATCAAAAATCTTTCGTTCGGTCCAGGTAAAAAATTTTCAAAAAAATTTTCGGACGGACGGGAACGTTAGATCATTGTGTGGGACGCCGAGACGGACACGCACGAGCAAAAAAAGTGTATGGTCGACCTGTCGGTTTTCGAGAAAAACTCAAGAAACCGACCGCCTTCGGAGTGTCTCCGAGCAGCCGAGGCGAAATTCTTCAAAGTCCCTGCGCGCCGTAGCCTGGCCGTACGTGCGACGCGTGTAACTCCGCCCGTTCGGATCGTTGTTGCGTCCGATCTACGGGTCGGATCGAGGAGACAGCTATATGGGTAGCTTCGCATTGCTGCTGGCTACGATATGAGCGTGACACATTTTGCAAAATCGAAAATTTTTCGTTTGGTGCTGGTAAAAAATTTTCAAAAAAATTTTCGGATGGACGGGAACGTTAGATCATTGTGTGGGACGCCGAGACGGACACGCACGAGCAAAAAAAGTGTATGGTCGACCTGACGGTTTTCGAGAAAAACTCAAGAAACCGACCGCTTTCGGAGTGTCTCCGAGCGGCCGAGGCGAAATTCTTCAAAGTCCCTGCGCGCCGTAGCCTTGCCGTACGTGCGACGCGTGTAACTTCACCCGTTCGGATCGTTGTTGCGCCCGATCTACGGGTCCGATCGAGGAGACAGCTATATGGTTCGCTTCGCATTGATACCCGCTACGTGATGAGCATGAAACATTTTGCAAAATCGAAAATTTTTCGTTCGGTCCAGGTAAAAAATTTTCAAAAAAATTTTCGGACGGACGGGAACGCCTATGGCGATACCCGGAACTCCCCTCCCTAGTCAGGGGGACGCGCGATGATGGTAGCCGTGGGGGTTTTAGTGGGTATAGTCCCACACTACCCCGCCTCCTCCCCCCCGGGGGGCGGGGTGTCCATGAGGATTTCCCCCACGTTTAAAAAAAGAAAAAGGATAAGGTCAGGTTGGGGAGCAGCTCAGGCTTCTCCGGGTCGTCTCGGGAACCGTCGGCCTCCCTGAGGGCCGCCGATGGTGCTGATGTAGTGCCCGGTGAAAACCGGCCGCTTCTTCGTCTAAGTTGGGAGGACCTGGAGTGCTAAATCCTCTGGCTCCACCTCCACGTGGGGCTCCCTGGGTCTCCGCGGCCGTGGCCCGGTCGCGGAGGGCGAACGGGACGAGGGGTAACCCTAGTGCACCCCTACCAAAGGAGGGTAGGGGTGCCCCACACCGTGGGCCGCCGGCGTAAGTTGCCAGGACTCTTGGCAGGGGATTCGGGGAATCGCCTGCTGAGGTACGCAAGCGCCGGGTTGGGCCTGCGGGGGGCTTGCCCTAAACGGCCGGCCCGCGAGGAGGATAAACATCACTAAATAAGTCGTTAACCCTAAGCAGAGGTGCGCGGCAATGGGGTACGCTTTGACGGATGCGTCAGGCGTGGCAGGTGACATCATCTGTCCCAAGCGGCCAATCTCCGGTACCAGGCGATTGGCCTGGGGTGAAATCTTTTGCGACCTACTTGTGAGACCAATTATGGATTCTTCAATAGCATTTAAAAAACCGGGGATGGGATGAAATGTAGAGAGGAGGACGAAGAGTGGAGAGGAGGAGGGAAAGGAAAGGAGTGGAGAGGAATCGAGGGAGGCTCAGGCTCTGTCTGGACCGAGCTCGGAGGTGGGGAGAGGTGGTGAGCGTGGTTAACCGGTAGCATCGGATTGGTCGACCTCCACCTGCGGCCAACCTAGGGGTAGGTTGGTCGACATATTCAAAGATCGAAGAGGTCGGAACATCGATCGCAGAGGGCGATCTTCGTCGTGTTCACGAGCGTTCTCTGCTCAAGGGCAGTGCGACACCTCCATGTGAAGAACGGAGGACAATTACGGCGACTCCGAGGAATCAGAGTCATCGTTTGATCCGCATCACTAGCGGAAACGCGGAAGACCCCCCACGACAGGGGAATACTCGGGATTGGCGGCAGCGAAACGTCAATACCTGGAGCTGTCGGCCGCCGTCGAGAAAATGGAGGCGGCGCAAGAGGCGGAACTCGCAACGGGCAAGCCACCAAGCCCGTCACGCGGGAGCAAACCGCTACCGGAGGAGGCGGAGCTTGTCGAACATCTGCGGCAACTCCCCACGGGCGACATCGCAGCCCAGATGTTGGAGCACCTCAAGGAGGTGGAAATGATTGCGGGTACTTCCCGCAACCTACAAGGAGGCTTCGTGCGGAAGCTACGCCTGGCCGCACGAAAGGTTGCCGCTGCAACCGCGGAAGTCGTAAAGAGGACGGAGACTTCGGGCCCCGCCCCCTTGCTTGAGGCAGATAATATACACCTCAGGTATAAGGTGGTGGATTTGGAGGCCCCAACCCAAAAATTGAGGGCGGAGACGGAGGCACCGAAGCCTCAGAGAGGGGCAGCTATAAGCCCTAGGGGTGGGTCACCCAAGCCAGGAGCGGAGACAGTGGAGATGCCCACTGTCTCCACATCGCCAAGGACACGCGGCTCCCCCAGCGGACGGAGCACGTCCCGGAGGAGAGGGCAAGACAAGCCCCGCCCAGACCACACAGGGACCAATCCCTAATAAAAAGGATTGGAACCCTGATCGAGGGGAAACTGGCGGCATTCCGCCGGGAAATTCTAGGCCACGGGCCGGTATTACGCCCACTGGCTGCACAGAAGAGGCCCCCTTTGCGCGCTAAAACGCAATCCGCCACGGAGGGGGAGCGTAGCGACGCCTCCAGGGAGCAGAAGAAGAAGAAGAAGAAAAAGTAAACAACTCTTGGGGGCGTCGCCACCACAGAAACGGAAGAGGAGCCTCCACCACCACGGAGGCAGCCACCCAAGGCACCAACCCCGCGTGCCCCGCCCCCGGGAGGCGCATCAGCCTCATAGGGCGGGCCGCGAGATACTTGGGCCACCGTGGTGGGTCGTAAGGCGGCAAGGAAGGACGCCGCCCCGCCCACAAAGAAAGCCCCAGATAAGGGGGCTCAAAAAGTGGGCGGGGTCACCGGAAATGCAGGGCAGGCAAAAGCCGCTACCTCCAAGAAGCGGGTAGGGCGCGTCCCCCGGTCGACGGCGGTCTCGATGACCGTTCCCCGGGGGGAGCGTCTCCTACGAGCAGGCGCTGGTCTCTGCCAGGCACAAGATAGACCTGGCGGATGTCGGAATAGAGGGAGTGCGCTACAAGCGTGCGGTGACCGGGGCTTTGCTGATGCAAATCCCCGCCCAGAGGGCGCGGCCAAGGCCGGTGCCCTGGCCGACAAGTTGAGGGAGGCCCTGCAAGGGACGGGTGTTAAAATAGCCCGCCCCTGCAAGGGGGCGGAACTACGGGTGACGGGGCTCGATGACTCCGTCACCCCCAAGGAGGTGGCTGCTGCCATCGCGGCATCCGGGGCGTGTCCACCGGAGGAGGTAAGGACGTGACAAATCCGCTCCGCCTCCTCCGGGTTGGGCACGCTCTGGCTGTCTTGCCCCATCACGGCCGCCAATACGGTGGCCAATGTGGGAAGGATCCGGGTGGGATGGTCCAGCGCAAGAGTGGAGGTGCTGTCAGCCCGCCCCCTCCAGTGCTACCGCTGCCTCCAAGTTGGGCACGTGAGGCAGCGTTGCACGGAGGGAGTTGACCGGAGTGACCGCTGCTATAACTGCAGGAACTCCGGTCACACTCCGGGCAAGTGCCCTGCGGAGGCGCCTAACTGTCCGCTGTGCGCGGACTTAGGGCACCGCGGGGCACCGGTTGGGCAGTAAAGCCTGCAAGCCCCCGACCCGGAAGAAGTAGAAGGGGCGGAGAAGGTGCCCCCCACCGGCCAACCGGCGAAGAGGCCGCGGGACGGCACGCAAGGGCGGGCAACGCTGGAGCGGTGTCCGCCCGAGAAGATTGCCGGGCCCGCGGCTGCAGCGGAAGAGGACGCGCCAAGGTGCCTACAAGGGCAAGCTGTGCCTGCCCGAGAAGAAGGCCCGGGGCAGGCCATGGTGATGGAGTACATTCGCCACCACGCGCCTCCTACAGGCGAACCTTAACCAATCCCGCGGGTCCCAAGACCTGTTTGTCCACGCCCTGCGGGAGTGGGGTGTCGCATTGGGGATGACGGCCGAGTCCCATTCCTCCCCGGACAACCCTTCTTGTTTCGGGGACGTGGGTGGCTCGGTCGCCATCGTAAGAGGCGATGTTCCAGGCGCCCCGCCCGTTACACTCCTGGGGAGAGGGCGGGGCTTCCTCGCCTTCGAATGGGGGGAATACGCGGTGGTAGGGTGCTATGCACCCCCCTCTCGCAGTATCTCCGCATTTGAGAGGTACCTGGGCGTGGTTGGCGACTTGATACGCCAATGCCAGCCTCGCCCGGTATTGGTCCTGGGGGACTTCAACGCCCACGCCACTGAGTAGGCGACTCCCAGTACCGATGCGAGAGGGGGAGCGGTACTCGATTGGGCAGCGGAGCTGGAGCTCCGCCTAGTCAACAGGGGCTCCACAGCTACGTGCGTGCGGCCGCAGGGGTCGTCCATCGTGGACCTCACGTGGGCGTCGCTCTCGGCCGTGCGACGTGTGGCGTGGTGGAGGGTGGCCGAGGTGGCGGAGGCGCTAAGCGACCATCGCCACATAGTGTTCTCCGCCTCCGGAGCCTCCAAGCAGTCAGGGGCACCCCGCCCCCGCTGCCCGGATGGGGTCCACCCACCGCACATGGGGAAACCATCTGTATCCACCATAATCAATCACACCAACCTCAAATTGCAACTAATAACCTCATACGATCCTATTTCACCTCAACCACCTCAATCCATCAGAAGCTCCTTCGAACAACCTCAAACCGCCTGAAACCATCTGTATCCACCACAATCCATCGCAACCACCTGATATTACCACTAATAACCTCATACGATCATATATAACCTCAACCACCACAAGTCGTTAGAAGCACATTCGAATAAGCCCAAACCGCCTGAAACTATCTGTGTCCACCATAATCCATCAGAACAACCTGAAATTACCTCTAATAAACTCATATGATCTTATATAACCTCAACCACCACAAGTCGTTAGAAGCACATTCGCATAACCCCAAACCGCCTGAAACCATCTCCATCCACCATAATCCATCAAGCAACCTGAAACGACCGCTAATAGACACCTAGGATCCTATATCTCCTCAACCACCTCAAACCATTAGAAGCTCTTGCGAATAACGCCAATACGCCTGAAACTTCTGTATCCGCCATAATCCATCACATCAACCTCAAATGACCATAAATAGCCTCATACGATCTCAATAACCTCAAACACCTCAAGCGATCAGACGCCCCTGCGACTGTCGCCAAACCGCCGGAAACCGTATCTATCCACCATAACCTATCAAAACCACTTCAAGCGGCCACGTGTATCCTCATACGATCTCAATAACCTCAACCACCTCAAGCGACCAGAAGCCCCTTCGAATAACCCGAAACCGCCTCAAACCGTCTCTTCCACCATCATCCAAAGCAACAACCTCATAGGACCACAAATTACATGATAAAATCTGAATAACCTCAATCACCACAAGCGATCAGAAGGAGCTTCGAATGAACACAAACCGCCTGCAACCATCCCTATTCACCGTAAACCATCATAACAACCTAAAACGACCACATGTAGCCTCATAAAATCCGGGGCGCTACACCCAGCACACGCTGAAGGAGGGTTCGGCTTGTTCCGCTGAGAGGCGGATGTAGTGGGTGCTGACCTCTCCCTTGCGGTCCTTATACAAAGGATGCTGTAGGGGAGGGCCCAGTAGGATGCAGCGGCCTCCTTCTGCGATGATGTAAGTTCATAGAAGGCGGCCGCGGAGCGGGTCCGTGAAAGGACGGATCCCGCGGGAATAGCTTTTTGGGCGCGGCCGCCGATGTGGCAGGGCTTTGCCCGACCTCTCACGCGTGACCAGGACAACGAGGCTGGTGGCGGTGCTGGTAGTCAAACTCAGCTTCGCCGCCGCCAAAATGCATGGAGCCCTCCAACACCCCCGCTGGTCTACAGGGCGGGGGGGGGAGGACCACGCTGTCCTGGGCGGCTGGGTGTGTGCCCAGCCGCCAGCTACGTTGCCCCGGTGTGGGGCGGAACAAGGCGCTACCCCCCCCGTTTCGGCGAGAGTGTAGAAAATATGGAGGGGGCGTCATAGTCCCCCCTACCGAGCAGCGGTTCGCGAGACAACGCGTGGGGTGTTCTGGAAGCATGACGCAGGCAATTCCGGGGCCCCCCTCCTTAGTCAAGGAGACGAGGGATGAGTGTAGCCGTGGGGGTTTCAGTTGGTACAGACCAACACTTCCACGCCCCCTCCCCCAGTGGGGGGGGGGGTTTGTTCACGAGCAATTCCCCCACGCAAAAAAAACAGATTAGGTTAGGATAGATTAGGTTCCCCTCAGGGGTCGTGGCGCTGCAGACCCCGGTACGGGTGTCATGATCCCGACGTGCCCTAGTTGGTGTGAATGGTGAATAGGAGAAAGAAAGAAAAGGGAGGGAAAGAGGTAAGGAGCGGATGTAGTTATGAAAGTGGTCAGAAGAGCGAAAGTAATTCAACGCATGGATGTAATTGAGGGCGTGTGTGAGAGTGAACGAAAAAAACAAAAGAGAGGAAGGAAAATAAAGGGAGATAGAAAAAAAGAGAAATGGGGAGAAAACAAAGGAGGGGGAAAAAGAGGGGAAAAAAGAGAGGGAAAAAAGGAGACGGACGTCTCCTGGTATATAATATCGACGTTTGTCTATATGCAGAAATAACGCAGAGAAGTGGTCGGACGGGAAGAAGAACTTACAGCAGAATTACGAAATTTGAGGTAGCGAACGTAGGAAAAATACCTTATCTCCTGAGGGTTAGGAGGGAGCGGGAGGTAGAGTGTCTTTTAGGGGGGAAATTTTTATAGGTGACAATATGGGAAGGGCTCTTATCATAGAGAACCCAAGGGTAGGGAGAAAAAAAAGTATTGGGAAAAAAAAAGAAAAAACTGGGAAGTATAGAATGGAGTTACAAGACCTCTGGAAGGCAGGCGCCCTGCGCCCCCACAGGGTGTGGATAATGACCGGGGGGGCTGCTGTGGCCCGTCCCAAGCTGGTGCGGAGGAAAGCAGAGGGGCCCATTTCTGCCCAGTGGATTCATCCCCATCGGTCCCCACGCCGGGGGAGGGAGAACTACTGCAAATGCATTGCTTCCTCTCCCCCGGACCGAAGAACCGCAACTTGGAGGGATTTCGGGATTTGTAAAAGCTATAGTAGAAGCTATACCCTGGGCTGGGGTGAGTTAATGGTTTGGGGATCACTCGGGGTCTCGCCAAACTCAGGGGCTGCGGACCCTTTTTCCAAGAACCGCGGTACGGTAAGCGAGCCCGAGGTACCTTAGCTACTATTCCGTAAACCTATGGTCGTGTTTCGTAAGAAAGGGGGGCTTGCCTTAACCGGCCGGCACAAGGGAGACAACTTCTTCTAAAATCCTTAGCCCCAAGTTGCGGTACGCGGTTAGGAGGGCGTGTTGCAGTCTTGCACACTGCAGCGTGGCTGATGAGAGCATCAGTCGTTAGCGTCCACCCCCTGGGATCTGGCGCCCCCGGGGCGTAATTGCCCTGCCCAGGCATGGGTGGCTCTGCCTGGGTGGACTCTCGTATCGACCGACGCCACTCGTGGGAACGGAATGGAAAAATTTTGCAAAAAACAAACAAACTCAAACTCGTAAAGGAGGGGAGGAGGAGGTGCAAGGAGAAGAAGGGAGAGGAACCAGGGTAGAAGGCTTGGAGAACAAGAAAGAAAAGGACGCTATACAGGTTATAGACGAAATTATAAAGCTAACGGAAGTATTTGCAAGAATATACCCGAACAACGGAAACTTAAACAAGGATATAAGAAGCGAAGCGGATTCTGAAATAAAGAAGATTACAAATCGACTGGAGGAAATTAAGGATAAAGAAAATTTTAGTATAGAAAATGTGATGGAGGCCGTTTCAGAATGGCCTACTAAGATAGAGCTAGTTACAGGAAGGATAGCGTCATCTAGGCGGTACAGCACGGAGTTGAAGCATGAGATGGTTGAAACTTGGAAAAAAGTCTCTGGTATAATTAACGAATGGGTACAGAATTGCATAGAAGAGGAAGGGGCCGAGGACGTGGAGGACAGGGACGTGGAAATGGGGGAGGAAAGGACGGCAGATAACAAAAGGAAAATGGGGGATAGCAGCCTGGAGGAGTTGGACGACTCACCTACAACAAGGACACCCCCCAATGGAAGAAAACGACAAATGGGGAAGGGAATGGAGAGGAGGAGAGGGATAGTAGAGGGCGGGTAGAAGGAAAGGGAAGAAACACTGAGGCGGTAAGGATAAGGGTGGCCACGGGGAAGGGAGATACCTATGAAAAAAAATTGATCAAAATAAAAAAGAGAGTAGTGCGAATCATATTGAAATATTAGGAATAAGGAAAGCTAGGGGGTCCGAGGACATTCTAATAATCGTACCGACAATAAAGGACAAGGACAGGCTCGAAAGGAGGTTGTTAGACATAGGGACAACAATTCTTAAATTAGGAAAAAGAAAGCAAAGTATATTGATACAAAATATAGAGGTGACAACAACGGAGGAGGAAATAGTGAAGGAGGTCAAGAAAGAGACAGGGGAAATGGAACCAGGTGTAATTTTTATAAGGAACGCTCGGTTTGGAAACAAGAACGCCTGTATTAGCCTGGAGGAAGAAAGGGCAAAGGTTTTAGAAGGGAAAGGATATATGCGAATAGGGTGGTGTAGATGCAGGGTCACTTGTTCAAGAGCACCGTAAGGTGCCACTTCTGTGGGAATACAGGACATATTAGGACACAGTGTAGTTTCAAAGAAAAAGGATGTTATTACTGTG
The DNA here is from genome assembly GCA_951804975.1 of Anthophora plumipes. Taxonomy (NCBI): domain Eukaryota; kingdom Metazoa; phylum Arthropoda; class Insecta; order Hymenoptera; family Apidae; genus Anthophora; species Anthophora plumipes. Next base: position 58,091 of record CATORF010000581.1, on the reverse strand, counting down.
GTAGTCCAGGGCAGGATGCTAAGGTACGCGATAGGTTGGGGGTTCAGGGAAATCGGAAGGTTACTGCAATAAGGGATGAATCCCCCATCAAGAGGGAGATCGAGAAATTGAGGAGACCGTTAGGTAGGACCTCGAGTATCCAGGAAACACCAAGGGAGGGAATTTAGGACAATGGGAAAAGGACCATTGGCACGCAGACACCGAGTGAATGGATAACAGGACAAGGAGAATCGTGGGCGGATAAAGTTGGTAGTAGGGTAGGGAACGTAAAAGGATATAGGAAAAACGAGGGATTGGAAGGAGAAGGAAGAAGAGGAAAAGACACAAGGATTGAGAAAGGGACAGCATTATTAATTAACACTGGAAAATCGTACAAGGAGGCGCTAGAGGACATTAAAAAGAGGATAGGATCTCCGAAAGTTATAGGGATTCGAAGGATAAGAGAAACAAGGACAGGAGGTGTTCTGTTTGAGATGGAAACAAAGGAAAGCGGGAAAGAATGGAGGGATACTGTTAAGGAAATGATGGGAAGCGAGACAAATGTAAGGATCCTCGGAAATAGGGAGTGAATTAAAATTAGGAGGATCGATAGTACAATTAGCAGGAAAGAAGTCGTAAAACAAATCGTGGAAGAGGAAGGACTTGGGAAGGATGAGGAGGAGCAGATCGAGGCGGTTAGACTCATTACAGAACCGTGGCAGGGAAGAACAGCCCTGATCAAGATCTCCAAAGAAGTGGCGGATTGGATGATAAAAAAAGGAAAAATTAGAATAGGATGGGCCAATTGTAGAATAAGTGGGAAGCCGAGTCTTATGATGAGATGTTGGAAATGTGGAAGGTTCGGACATAATTCTATGGGATGTAAAGGAAAAGGAAATGGAACCATAATGGAGGAAGCCTTTAAGCAGGCAGAGGAAATAGTAAGAGGAATGCCGGATGTATAGCAAGTGGAGGGAAAGAAAAACGGAAGCACTTAAAAGCTAATACCAAATAATCTACTTTTCCAAAGCAAAAGAGAGGGTAATTTTAGCTCCTTACCGACTTATCCCACTGGGCCATCCCCTCCAGCATCCTCTGTACGAGGACCGGAGGGGAGAGGTCCGCGCCCACTACGACGCGCAAGGTCCGCCTTTGGGCGGACCAAGCCGGACACTCCTCCAGCGTGTGCTGGGGAGTGTCCTCTTCCTCTTCACAGTGGTGACACTGTGCCGTCGCTTCCTTACCGATGCGGCACAGGTACTCCCCGAAGCAACCATGCCCCGTGAGCACCTGCGCCGCTTGGTAGGTGAGCCCACCGCAAGTCCTGCCCATCCACCTGTCGAAATTGGGCAAATCGATCAGATAGCTGAGAGCGCCACTTGACTAGCGCGCGCCGCTGGGCCCGACGCTTCGGGAGAGTTGCCCATCTGGCAACCTCCGGCGGGGAGATCCCGCTCTGGCGGAGGGACTTGACGCGGTCATAGACTACCGCGTCGACCTCCGCCTGTAGCTCCAGCGGGATCAACCCCGCCAGAGCCATCGCCGCCGCATAGGAGGTGGTGCGGTAACCCCTCACGCACCTGATGGCCAGCCGCCTTTCAACTCGTCGAAGCAAAGTTCTGCTTCGACGGCTGGCCATCGACCTAATCTAACCTAACCTAACCTCGACGAATTCACAGAAGATAACTGATTCTCGTAGGAGGCCGTTGCAGTGGTCAGTCTTTCTTCTGGGCCTGCTTTCTCTAGCTCAACGTCTTGCAAACTTTTCTGCAGCTCGACGATATTCGAATCGGCTTCCTGAAGTTGTTTACGCATATTAACTATCTCCGTTTCCAATTTACTAGTCTTCTCGTGCTCTTCTTCCTTCAGATAATCGGTATTTTGCCGCATAACTGTTACCTGATCGTTAGCATCCATCAGGCTTTGCTCATATTGCTTTCTGAACAGATCATACTCTTCTCGCGATTTACTTAGCATTCCCTGCAATTCCGATATTTTCTTGTTTAAATCGTCCACGATCTCGATAGACTCGTTCTCCTCCGCGTTTCGTTTCGACTCTAAAACCGACAGCTTAATCTTCTGCTCCTCCAAAAAGTGTTGCAGCTGCTCGTTCTCCGTCGCCAACGCCTCCATCTCGTCCTTGATGTCATCGATCTCGTCCTTGTACTTTTTGGACAAGGCTTCGTAGTCCTCTCCCTCGACAGACCTTTTTCGAAGGAGTTCTTGACCAGCTGGCTTGACCTCTTCGCTCGGAGGAACGCTTTCGTTTTGAGGAACGTCATCTCTCTCTGAAACAGCTACACTTCCCTGTAATCGTTTATCAAGAGCCTCAACTTTGTCAGACAATTCTTTGTTTCGTATATGCAATACCTCCATTTCCATGTCCTGCTTCTCCTTCATCTCCATGTACCTCTCGTTCGCGGAAGCAACGACGTCCAAACGTTTCATCAAAACCTCTTTCTCAGCCACAGTGCTTTTCTGCTTGTCTCTAACCTCGCTCAATGCCTTCTCCAGCTTGCTAATCTGCGACTTCAGCTCCTCCTCTATCGCGGAATCCACCTCGCAAAAATCGCTCGCTGATTTCTGTATCTTCAACTGTTGCTGTAAACTCTCCACCTGCACTTTGTACTCCTTCAGCTTCTTTATCATCTTCGTGTTCTTCGTTTGGATTGCCATACTCTCTTCTAGGATCTTCTTCTTCTCTACTTCCATATCTTTAATCTGATCCTGGAGATCGTCAACTTTCGCTCGTAACTGTATCTCTGTATTAGGACCAAATGTAGTGGTAAGCTGTTGTTCACCGGCCAGTTGAGCATCATCCAACCCCAAGTTTCCTCGTCGACGCTTAATTTCTCCGTAGAGCCTGCATCCCACATTGCTCCAACATCCAAAGAAACTTCTTGTTGAACTTCCTCAGTAATAACTTTCCCAGCATCCGGTTCAACCTGCGATTGAACGTTCGTTACCTGCTCCGAAGGTGTACATAACTGTTTCATCGACGTATCTGTGATAGTAGACGTGTCATCGGATTGTTTGCGAGTGTCTTCTAGCGCTTTAGTGAGATTCGCGACAAGTTCCCTAGCCTCGTCCCTTTCGTGAACAGTTTTTTCTATTTCTGTCTGTAAGTTTCGTTCAACGTTAACAAAGTCCTTCAACGCCTCCATAGATCTAGACAAATCGTTCACCTGTAACTGTAGCAGATCTCTCTCCTGAGTAAGAGCAGACACGCGATTTTCAAGTTCCGGTATCAATTCAGAGTCAGTCGAATTCTTCAGTTCCATCTGTAAATTACTGATTTCCAATTTATAGGTATTTCCTAATCCAGAAGGGATTTCTGTTGATCTCGCTCGGAGATCGTCATCTCCAATATTTCCTTCGTGGAATTCAAGCTCATATTCAATTCCTCTAGCTGTTTGTCTTTAAGCAACAGTGACTCTTTCAATTTATCGTCAGTTTCATTTTGCTGGTCCATTATTTTCGCACTGAGATTCTGTAATTCCATGTACAACCAATCCATCTGTTCGTCCTTTTCGATCGTTATCTGCTCCAGCCTCTCCAAATTCGCTCGTACAGCTTGCAGTTGCATTTGTGAAATTTCCAATTCCTCGACACGTTGACTATAGTTCTGAGATAGCTGTGATCTCTCCTCGATCATCAGTTTCTGCAGGTGATTGATCTCCTGAGTCAAATTAGAGCATTGTGCTTCATTCGCGTCTAACAATGTTTGTAATCGTTTCACATCTTTATCAGTTAGGAGACCAGAATCAGAAGCAGACGGCATATCGAAGATTTTGAAGGCGTCGAACAATTGCGGAGCATTATCTTGTGGAAGGGTATCGAGAACAGGCGCTTCTCTCTTAACTCTCGCCGATTTTTCTACAGATTCTAAACTCTGATTCTTCTGTGCTTCTACCTGTACTTTCAAATCCTCCACCATTCTTTCGTTCTCCTCTTTATCGATTTTAAGGGACTCGATTTCCTCCTCCAGACTAATCTTGGTGTCCTGTAATAACCTCTCTGCCTCTGCTCTCTGCGCCTCTACAGACTGAAGCGAAGCTATTTGAGAAATCAATTGCAATTCCAATTGTTCAGCACGTTCCTGAATAACTTCCATTTGCTGTTGCATTCTCGATAACTCTGCTTCACGCTCCTCGCATTTTCTTGTTAGATCAGAGTTCAATTGATCAACATTTTGCAATCTCTCCATGTTCATCTTGTTTTCCTCCAACGTTTGCTCCGTTGTAGATACTTCTTCTTCCAAAGTGGCATTCGCAGACTGCAGTTCCTCGATCTTCCCTGACAATTCTTCATTCTCCTTCAATGCTTCCATTAATTTCATTTGCACTTCTTCGTGATTCGGCATTAACGCTTCGGGTTGCAGAGTTGTAGATTTCATCGAGTCGCTTGTAATATCAGCAAAATTGGCTAACTGGTTGTCCAAATCCTTGATTTCAGCTTCTCGTTCCTGCAGCTTCGACTCCAATGTTTGAACCAGATTTTGGAACTGTTCACAGCAGCCACATTGCTGCACTTCTGTCAATTTCATGTCATCCTTGATAACTTCCTCTTCAGTAATTTGCATTGTCTCCGTGGAGGTGTCAACGGTCACTTTTTGTATCTGCTCGAGCAACACTCTTCGTTCCTCCGATTCTTTCTCAACGTTCTCCAGCTTCTCGTTAATCTGCGTCTGTTTAGACAACAGCAAACCATTTTCAGCTTTAAGATTCTTAATTAACGCCAACTGTTCGGCATACTCCGTCTCCGTCACCTGCATTCGTACGCCGAGCTCTCTGGCTTTCTCCCTTGTTTGCTCCAGTTCCGATTGTTCAAGTTCATTTTTTTTTTTTGAGCAATTCGTTGAACGTACAATTCGAAATCGGAAGTTATTTTCTGCTTGGACTCTTTCTCTGACGCTTGTTCCGCCGTCAATGACTCGATATCCGTTCGTAGCTTTAAAATTTCTTCCTCCATTTCAGTGATTTGCTGGGCAAGCAGAGACATTTTCTCTTTGGAGACGTCCAAGTTATTCGTCAGACTGTCCATGTTCTTCGAGGCTTCGAATAATTCGTTCTTCGCCTGCGTTAATTTCTCCTCCAGATCGGCTATCCTGTTGTCCTTCTCGCGTATCGCAATCTCCACATCCTGTATCTGTTTGTTCTTTGCTTCTTTCTCATCTTTCTCTGTCGTCCATTTCTCCTCGAGTTCAGCAACAGTGGACTCCAGTTCTTGACATATAGCCGTCTTCTTCTTCAGATTTGCCGCTATTTTCTTCATCTTTTCCAGCTGCATTTTAATCTTCTCCTCGCACTCCACCAACTTCTGCTCTAAAACTGCGATCCTACACTCTAATGCAACTTTAACGTTTTCTTTTTCGCTCAATTCATCATTCAAAATGTGACACTCTTTCTTCTTGTCGTATAACTTGTTCGTTAAATCCTCAATCGTCCGGTGACTCGTTTCAATATCCTCAGCATGGTCCCATTGCAACTGTTCTATTTCGTTGTAGCTGTGCCTTAATTCCGTATGCAAATTTTCGATGGATTTACCGTTATTGTCCACGACACTCTGTAATTCCCGAACTCGCACTTCTGCTTCACTCTTGTCGTTCTTAGCTTTCACTATTTCCGCCTCCAAGTGATCTTTCGTCATTATTATATCAGATAATTCTAACCAGGGTTTTTCACTTTCTCTGATAGATTATTTTCCTTCGTGGTGGCGTTTATCTTATACTGAAACTCATCGAGAAGCATATTCTTATCTTTCAACTGTTCCAACAGATCGTTGTAGTCTTTTAAAGGTTTCGATTCCTCTATCTTCTCGTTCAATTTATTAATATCTTCCCTCAAAGTGTGGATCGCCTCTTCCTTGCTTCTCACCACGTCATCCAGATGCGCAACTTCGTTAGACATGAATATTAATAAAGTATCTTTGTCTTCGATCAAGGTATTACAGTGGTTACATTCACTCTGCAGATTGTCTATCAACTTTGTCTAGCACCTACGCGGTGTTGGGTATTGCAGATCGTTGTTCGGAATGGCCCCAGGGATATAGGAATTTTTTTGCATTCCCTCTCCTGTCTCTTCAACACTACTGTACAACACTACTCTCTGCTGCAGAACAATGTACACCGTCGTGGTGGATGTTTAAGGGTCGTCGTTGTAAGGCAAATACTATCCTGGAGTGTTGTGTGCTCTACGAGAGGAACATCGTGCGAGTTATCTTTCTCCGAACGCTGATGTGTGGGAACTTAGGCAGCAGGTGTACCGTTGCGGTTAACAAGTCCGCTCGTCGTCTGTCGCCAAACCCAGCCACGTTCGTCGAACATGGGAAAGGTAGCGCGCGGGTTTTCTCGATGGATCCACACACCTTCTGGAAGAGTTGCAGCAACGTTTCGGTAACCCAGTCCCCATAGACGCGCGTGTTATTGAATTTGCCCCACAGAGAGAGCGTGTTTCAGTAGGAAGGAAGAGGCCTGTTGCAGAGGACGAGACAAATATAATTTCTTTTTCCTCTTTGGTGTGGCTCGAGCAAAGAAGCGAGATGCATGCAACCTTCACACGCGAAAAGGGGACAGACACGAAGGAACTCCGGAGAGCTTAGACGTTGGTCGCCCCATGTCTTCTTCACTGCCGATCACGGGACCGCGCAACCAAAGCCGATCGTCCAGTCCCAGAACGCATAGACAGAGGACGGACGTTAAAATTCGGTATTTGGTTGTCTTGCGAGAGAGTCTCGTGATTCGAACATGGGCAGAGGAAAAGGGCACTTTGGCGAGGCGCATAAAACTCTACTCTCCGAACATATGCGGAGTTCTTTTCCATTCGCTCAGTTTTCGCTCTTCTTTCCTTTTGAAATTTCTTTTTCTTCCTGTAATTCCCATTGGAATATACCAGAGATATAAAGAAGAGGAAGAGTTGTCGTTCGTGTGTACCGTCGTGTTATTGCTCTCTTCTGGATTTTGCGTCGGGACGTGCAAGTTTTTCTCTTTCGATCGTGTTATAACGGCGTGTTCTTGGGAGTTTCCGAGTGAAACACGACCCAGCCCCGTTTCTCGAGCGAAGAGCAAAAGACTGATCCCCGCCTGCCTTGAAGTTACAGAGTATTCTCGACGTCCGCGCGGCGGCACCTCCTCGCAAATATACTCTCATTTCCTACGGTGAGGAAGAGGAGAAGTTCGAAAAGAGGACATTGTAAGAGAAAGAGAATATGAGCGTAAATATGGACCATAGCGTGGTGGAGTGTTTGTTCTTTTCCCGATGTTTTCCTTTGTTTTTCGCTGTTCTCTCTCAAGTTCTATTTCTTCTCTTTCGAAGAGCACACCGGTCACGCAAGTGATCGTTATACGTAATGACGACCTGAGAGTAAGCGAGACTACCCGCTAAATTTAAGCATATTACTAAGCGGAGGAAAAGAAACTAACAAGGATTTCCTTAGTAGCGGCGAGCGAACAGGAATTAGCCCAGCACTGAATCCCGCGGTACTGCCGCTGGGAAATGTAGTGTTCAGGAGGATCCGTTTATCCCGTGACGTCGAACCGTGTCCAAGTCCATCTTGAATGGGGCCATTTACCCATAGAGGGTGCCAGGCCCGTAGCGACCGGTACGCGTTTTCGGGAGGATCTCTCCTTAGAGTCGAGTTGCTTGAAAATGCAGCCCTAAGTGGGTGGTAAACTCCATCTAAGGCTAAATATGACCACGAGACCGATAGCGAACAAGTACCGTGAGGGAAAGTTGAAAAGAACTTTGAAGAGAGAGTTCAAGAGTACGTGAAACCGTTCAGTGGTAAACCTGAGAAACCCAAAAGTTCGAATGGGGAGATTCATCGTCAACGAAATGGCTCCCGTTTGTGCGCGATGCCCCGAATGGATCTTCGTGGTTCATTGAGAGGGCACACCACTTACGGCTTGAACGTTTCCGGCATCGTAGTCGTGCACTTCTCCCCTAGTGGAACGTCGCGACCCGTTGTGTGTCGGTCTACGGCCCGGGTGGGACCCTGTCGCGTCGCATCGCGCGCACGTCGACAGACCCTTGGTCGCCTGGCCGGCTGCACGACGGTACTCGTACGGTATCGGGCCGCAACCAAACCATTCTCGAATGGTGTATGCGTCAGGCCCGCCGCAAGCTCGATCAGTTCTTACCCGGAGGTACGGACCTGGTGCCGTCCCCGGGCCTGTTCAGCTGTTGGCAGGCGGTGCCCTTCGACTGGCCAAAGTTCGAATTACCGGTCGGCGACGCTATTGCTTTGGGTACTCTCAGGACCCGTCTTAAAACACGGACCAAGGAGTCTAACATGTGCGCGAGTCATTGGGATTGATAAACCTAAAGGCGAAATGAAAGTGAAGGTCGACCTCCGCGTCGACCAAGGGAGGATGGGCCCCGTTACGATGCGGCCTCGCACTCCCGGGGCGTCTCGTCCTCACTGCGAGAGGAGGCGCACCTAGAGCGTACACGTTGGGACCCGAAAGATGGTGAACCATGCCTGGTCAGGACGAAGTCAGGGGAAACCCTGATGGAGGTCCGTAGCGATTCTGACGTGCAAATCGATCGTCGGAACTGGGTATAGGGGCGAAAGACTAATCGAACCATCTAGTAGCTGGTTCCCTCCGAAGTTTCCCTCAGGATAGCTGGCACTCGCTCGTTCCATATCGAACGCACACGAGTCTCATCTGGTAAAGCGAATTATTAGAGGCCTTGGGGCCGAAACGACCTCAACCTATTCTCAAACTTTAAATGGGTGAGATCTCTGGCTTGCTTGAACTATGAAGCCACGAGATTTTATTGGATCAGAGTGCCAAGTGGGCCAGTTTTGGTAAGCAGAACTGGCGCTGTGGGATGATCCAAACGCAGAGTTGAGACGCTTAAGACGACGCTTGTGGGATACCATGAAAGGCGTTGGTTGCTTAAGACAGCAGGACGGTGGCCATGGAAGTCGGAATCCGCTAAGGAGTGTGTAACAACTCACCTGCCGAAGCAACTAGCCCTGAAAATGAGTAGCGCTGAGTAGTTGCACATGTACCGGGACTTGTTCTCACGCCTCCGTCACTCCTGATTGAGTAATTGCAACAGCGGTTTGCGGCTCGATCGAACTTCTGCTCAACCTAACCTAAACTTTTTTTTTTTTACCTTACTTTATTTTATTTTACTAGAATGGTATCCTCTCATTAAGACAACCCGTAAGATAAAAATGCGCAAACATCAAATAGGAATAGCAAATTAGAACAGTACCCTCCTACCTAGGGTATCCCTGCATTACCGACAGTGTTATGAATCAAGTAAGGTAGGTTAAAAACAATAAGGTAAAAGGTCACACATGTAGAAATTAAAATGTATAAATTCAGTAAATAGATTAAATACTCCGATAAGTCAAATAATACAGTAAGCCTAAGCGAACATAAGTAAATCAAATAAATTTAGTACAATCATTAAATACAGTAAGACATAAAACAAGCAATCAGATAATTCAGTTCGATAAAATGTATGATAAAACATAAATAAATTAAATAAAATAATTCAGTGTGGTGTAGAATAGATTTAAAATAAATTGAAATCCCGTATAGTAGAAATTGATTGAGTAATCCCATAACTTCAATAATCAAATAACTAAATTAAATACACCCCAAGACCAAAAGAGAAAAATTCAAATAAATCAAATAATTCAGTATGGTCAAATAAGTATAATAAAACATAATTAAAAGTACATAATCAGATACTTAAATAATTTAGTGTGTTATAATTAGAATTATTTGAATTAAATAAATTAAATCCCGCACATTAAATAATTCAGTGTGTTACAAATAGAATTACTTAAATTAAGTAAATTAAAAATCGCTTATAGTAGGAATAAATTAAATGATCCCATAAATTCAATAAGCATGATTGAACATGGTCAGAAGTAAATAAATAAATCAAAGATTCATAACGGTAATTCAGGTCCCGAGGTAAAGTGTAATATAATATATAAGATAGAATTATTAACATTAAATAAAAATTAAATAATCCCATGTACTAATAGAAACAGAAGTGGTTAAATACGAAATCAAATAATCCCGTACAGATCAGATATAAATAGAATTATTTGAATTAAATAAATTACATAATCCCATAAATTCAATAAATATGATTGAACATGATTCGGAAATAAATAAATAAATCAAAAATTCATAACGGTAGGTCAGGTCTCGAAGTAAAATATAATATAATATAAAAAAATACAATAAAATATAACATATAAAAATATTTATATGTTATATGTTATAAATAATTAAGACTTAATTTTAATTACTAATTTGTGTTTGTTACGTAACTGAATTCCTTTAGTGATACTTTAATGTATAACTAAATGCCTCAGAATGCGGAAAACTCTTCGAAAGGGTTTCGGCATCCCGCCTCGTCCACCACCTATCGGCGGTGGGTCACGACCTCTGCGAGGAGCAGTTCGGCTTCCGCAGGGGACGGTCGAGCTTGGACGCGATTCGTCGCGTCCACCGTCTCCGAGAGAGGTGTCGCGATTGCTGTATCGCTTGATATAGTTTACGCCTTCAACACCCTGCCCTGGGAGGCGGTCAGGGGGGCACTCCACGCCTACGGGGTGCCTCCCTACTTGCGGAGGGTAATCGGGTCCTACCTGTCCGACAGGTGGATCGAGTATCCGGGCCGGTACGGCGTACGGAGGGAGAGGCAGGTCCACTGCGGGGTCCCACAGGGCTCTGTCTTGGGCCCTATCCTGTGGGACCTCGCATACGACGTGGTCCTGAGGGCGGCCTTCCCCCCCGGGGTCAGCGTCATCTGTTACGCAGATGACACTCTAGTGCTGGCCTCGGGGGATGAGGATTGGAGGAGGACCATCCGCCTGGCGGAGGCAGGGGTGGCCTGTGTCGTCGCCCGCATCCGGGACCTTGGGCTAGATATAGCCCCCCGTAAGACCGAGGCCCTGTGGTTTCATGGGCCCCGGCGGGAGGGGCCTCCCAGGTCCTGGATGCGGGTAGGTGAGTCCAGTGTCAGGGTGGGGTCCCAGATGAAGTACCTGGGCCTCACCCTGGACAGCCACTGGCGCTTCGAGGAGCATTTCAAGCTCCTGGTTCCCCGAGTGGAACGAACAGCGGCGGCCTTGGGCCGCCTGCTGCCCAACCTCGGGGGACCGGGGCTGAGGGTGCGTCGACTATACATGGGGGTGGTGCGGTCAATGACCCTTTTTGGGTCGCCCATTTGGTCGGGCGACCTGATGGCCAGCCGTCGAAGCAAAGCTTTGCTTCGACGCGTCGAAAGGCGGCTTGCCATCAGGTGTGTAAGAGGTTACCGCACCACCTCCCACGCGGCGGCGATGACCCTGGCGGGGCTGATCCCGCTGGAGTTGCAGGCGGAGGGCGTTGTAGCGTATGACCGTCAGGTCCAGGTCGCATATCCAACGCCCTTACGGGGCTAGGATTAACACTAAACTGCAGGCGGAGGGCGACGCGGTAGTTTACGACCGCGTCAAGGCCCTCCGGGAGAGCGGGATCTCCCAGCCGGAGGTCGCAAGATGGGCGGCCATCTCGAGGCGTCAGGCCCAGCGGCGCGCGCTAGCAAAATGGCGCTCTCAACTTAATGAGAGCGCCTGCAAGCACGCCGTTGGGGCAGTCCTGCCCCACTTGGAAAGGTGGATGGGCAGGACTTGCGGCGGGCTCACCTACCGCATGGCGCAGGTGTTCACCGGGCACGGCTGCTTCGGTGAATACCTGCGTCGAATTGGCAAGGAGGCGACGGCACAGTGCCACCATTGTGGCGAAGCCGAGGACACGCCCCAGCATACGCTGGAGGCGTGTCCTGCATAGTCCGCCCAAAGGCGGACCCTAAGGGCCGTGGTTGGCCATGACCTCTCCCCTCCGGTCCTTGTCCAGAGGATGCTGGAGGGGAGAGATAAATGGAGTGCCGTGGCCTCCTTCTGTGAGGACGTGATGTCCCAGAAGGAGGCCGCGGAGCGGGATCGGGAGAGGGCGATCCCGCGAGGAGGGCGTTGCGGCGCGGCCGCCGGAGGGGAGGGGCTTTGCCCGACCCCTCACGCCGCGCCCCGGACAACGCGGGTGGCGGCGGCGCTGGTAGTCAAACCCAGCGTCGCCGCCCCCAAAGAGGCATGGTGGCCTCCCACCCCCCCGTCAGCCAACAGGGCGAGGGGGTGAGGACCACGGGGTCGCGGGCGGCTGGGTGGGGGCCCAGCCGCCGAGCACGCGGCCCCGATGTGGGGCGGAACCGTGCGCTACCCCCTGGGTCCGCCGAGAGAGGAGAAGAAGGGGAGGGGGGGCGCCATAGTCCCCCCTCCCGAGGAAAGGGTCGCGAGACGCCGCGTGGGGGGTTCCGGAGGCATGCCTATGGCGATACCCGGAACCCCCCTCCCTAGTCAAGGGGGCGCGCGATGAGGGTAGCCGTGGGGGTTATAGTGGGTATAGTCCCACACTACCCCGCCTCCTCCCCCCAGGGGGGCGGGGTGTCCATGAGGATTTCCCCCACGTAAAAAAAAAAAAAAAAAAAAAGGTTAGGTTAGGTTAGGTTCGGGAGCAAACCGCTACCGGAGGAGGCGGAGCTTGCCGAACAGCTGCGGCAACTCCCCACGGGCGACATCGCAGCCCAGATAATGGAGCACCTAAAGGAGGTGGAACGGATTGCGGGTACCTCCCATAACTTTCAAGGAGGATTTGTGCGGAAACTTCGCCTGGCCGCACGAACGGTTGCCGCTGCAACCGCGGAGGTCGTCAAGAGGACGGAGACTTCGGGCCCCGCCCCCTTGTTGGAGGCAGACAATATACGCCTCAGGTGCAAGGTGGAGGATTTGGAGGCCCAAATCCACAAACTGAGGGCGGAGGCGGAGACACCGAAGCCTAGGAGAGGGGCAGATACAAGCCCTAGGGGCTTCTCACCCGAGGCAGGGGCGGAGTTAGTGGAGATGCCTATAATCTCCACACCGCCAAGGACACGCGGCTCCGCCCAGCGGACGGAGCACGTTACGGTGGAGAGGGATATGCAAGCCCCGCCCCGACAAGACAGGGACCAATCCTTAATAAAAAGGATTGGATCCCTGATCGAGGGGATGCTGGCGGCATTCCGCCGAGAAATTCTGGGCCACGGGCCAGTACTACGCCCCTTGGCCGCACAGAAGAGGCCCCCCTTGCATGTTACAACGCAATCCGCCACCGAGGGGGAACGTAGTGACGCCCCCCCGAAGCAGAAGAAGAAGAAGAAGAAAAAGAAGACTTCTGGGGGCGTCACTGCAACCGAGACAGAGGAGGAGCCTCCCCCACCACGGAGGCAGCCAACTAAGGCTGTTACCCCGCGTGCCCCGCCCTCGGCAGGCGCGTCAGCCTCAGAGGGCGGGCCGCGGGAAACTTGGGCCACCGTGGTGGGGCGTAAGGCGGTACGGAAGGCCGTCGCCCCGCCCACTAAGAAAGCCCCAGATAAGGGGGCTCTAAAAGTGCGCGGGGCAAGAGAGAAGGCAGGGCAGGCTAAAGCCGCGCCCTCCAAAAAGCGGTTGGGCGCGTCCCCTGGACGGCGGCGGTCTCGTTGACCGTCCCCCCGGGGGGCAGCGTCTCCTATGCACAAGCGCTAGTCTCCGCCAGGCAAAAAGTTGACCTGGCGGAGGTAGGAATTGAGGGTGTACGCTATAAGCGTGCTGTGACCGGGGCGTTGCTAATGCTAATCCCCGGTCCAGAGGGCGCGGCCAAGGCCGATACCCTGGCCGACAAGTTCACGGTGGCCTTGGAGGGGACGGGCGTAAAAATAGCCCGCCCCTGCAAGAGGGCGGAACTCTGGGTGACGGGGCTCGACGACTCCGTCACCCCCAAGGAGGTGGCTGCGGCCATCGCGGCAGCCGGGGCGTGCCCGCCGGAGGAGGTAAGGACGGGGCAAATTCGCTCCGCCTCCTCCGGGTTGGGCACGCTCTGGCTGTCCTGCCCCATCACGGCCGCCAATATGGTGGCCAAAGTGGGGAGGATTCGGGTGGGGTGGTCCAGCGCCAGAGTGGAGGTGCTGGCAGCCCGCCCCCTCCAGTGCTACCGCTGCCTCCAAGTGGGGCACGTGAGGCAGCGGTGCACGGAGGGAGTTGACCGGAGTGACCGCTGTTATAACTGCGGGAACTCCGGTCACACGGCGGGCAAGTGCCCTGCGGAGGCGCCTAACTGTCCGCTGTGCGCGGACTTAGGGCGCCCCGCGGGGCACAGGTTGGGCAGTAAAGCCTGCAAACCCCCCACCCGGAAGAAGAAGAAGGGGGCGGAGAAGGCGCCCCCACCGGCCAACCGGCGAAGTGGCCGCGGGAGGGCACGCAAGGGCGGGCAACGCAGGAGCGGTGTCCGTCCGAGAAGAGTGCCCGTCCCGCGGCAGCAGCGGAAGAGGAGGCAGCAAGGGGCCTACCAGGGCAGGCCGTGCCTGCCCGAGAAGAAGGCCCGGGGGAGGCCATGGTGACGGAGTAAATTCGCCACCATGCGCCTCCTCCAGGCGAACCTCAACCACTCCCGCGTGGCCCAGGACTGGTTCGTCCACGCCCTGCGGGAGTGGGGGCTCGCTTTGGGGATGGCGGCCGAGCCTCATTCCTCCCCGGACTACCCTTCTTGGTTCGGGGACGTGGGTGGCTCGGTCGCCATCGTAAGAGGCGATGTGCCATGCGCCCCGCCCGTTACACTCCTGGGGAGAGGGCGGGGCTTCCTCGCCGTCGAATGGGGGGTATACGCGGTGGTAGGGTGCTATGCACCCCCCTCTCGCAGTACCTCCGACTTTCAGGGGTACCTGGGCGAGGTTGGCGATTTGATACGCCAATGCCAGCCTCGCCCGGTATTGGTCCTGGGGGACTTTAACGCCCACGCCACCGAGTGGGCGTCTCCCAGGACCGATGCGAGAGGGGGGGCGGTACTCGATTGGGCAGCGGAGCTGGAGGTCCGCCTAGTTAATAGGGGCTCCACAGCTACGTGAGTGCGGCCGCAGGGTGCGTCCATCGTGGACCTCACGTGGGCGCACCCTCGGCCGTGCGACGTGTGGCGGGGTGGAGGGTGGCCGAGGAGGCGGAGACGCTAAACGATCATCGCTGCATAGTGTTCTCCGCCTCCGGAGCCGCCCAGCAGTCAAGGGTACCCCGCCCCCGCTGCCCGGAGGGAGTCCTCCCACCGCGCTGGGCGCTTCGGCGCCTAGACGAGGACGTCTTGATGGCGGTTGTCCACGCCGTGGACTGGTTCGATGGCGGAACCAGTCCCGTCGACGCAAGGGAGGGGGCAGAGTGGTTCCGGGGCATCATGACCAACGTCTGTGACGTGTCGATGCCCCGGTCCCAACCCCTCCCTAGGAGGGCCGCCCACTGGTGGTCTCGCGACATTGCGGTGCTCCGCAAAGAGTGCACCGTCGCGAGACGCCAGTGCCAGCGCGCCCGCAGAAGGAGGCAGCGCGACGAGGCGTGGATCGCCGAGCTGGAGGGGGCCTACAAAGCCAAGAAGGCGGCCCTTCGGCTTGCCATCAAGCAGGCCAAGGCCCAATCATGGGAGGAGCTCCTCGGCTCTCTGGACCGGGACCCTTGGGGGCGGCCCTACCGGCTCGTTTTGGGTCGGCTGCGCCCCTATGTTCCCCCGGTCACGGAGAGCCTGGACCCCCGGGTACTCGGGCGTGTGGTGGACGCCCTATTCCCCTCCTCTGAGAGGGGTACGGCCCCACCACACGTACCCGTGGAGACGGCGGATCAAGCCTGGTCCGCCGAACTGGGGGTAACAGAGGCGGAGCTAGGGGATGCCATCAAGAAGATGGCGGCCAGGAACACTGCTCCTGGCCCCGATGGCATCCCCGGTAAGGTATGGGCCTTGGCCTTAGGCGTCCTCGGGCCCCAGCTGCTGCGGTTGTTCGACCGCTGCCTAGAGCTGGGGCAATTCCCCCCGCAATGGCGGCGAGGTAGGATGGTCCTCCTCAAGAAGGAGGGCCGGCCCGCGGAGTCTCCCTCCGCGTACCGGCCAATATGTCTGTTTGACGAGGCGGGGAAACTCTTCGAAAGAGTTTTGGCATCCCGCCTCGTCCACCACCTGTCGGCGGTGGGGCCCGACCTCTGCGAGGAGCAGTTTGGCTTCCGCAGGGGACGGTCGACCTTGGACGCGATTCGTCGCGTCCGTACCCTTGCGGAGGCGGCCGTCTCCGAGGGTGGGGTGGCGATAGCTGTATCGCTAGATATAGTAAACGCCTTCAACACCCTGCCCTGGGAGGCGGTCAGGGGGGCACTCCGCGCCTATGGGGTGCCTCCCTACTTGCGGAGGGTAATCGGGTCCTACCTGTCCGACAGGTGGATCGAGTATCCGGGCCGGTACGGCGCAACGGAGGGAGAGGCAGGTCCACTGCGGGGTCCCACAGGGCTCAGTCCTGGGCCCTATCCTGTGGGACCTCGCATACGACGTGGTCCTGAGGGCGGCCCTCCACCCCGGGGTCAGCGTCATCTGTTACGCAGATGACACTCTAGTGCTGGCCTCGGGGGATGAGGATTGGAGGAGGACCATCCGCCTGGCGGAGGCAGGGGTGGCCTGTGTCGTCGCCCGCATCCGGGACCTTGGGCTAGATATAGCCCCCCGTAAGACCGAGGCCCTATGGTTTCATGGGCCCCGGCGGGAGGGGCCTCCCAGGTCCTGGATGCGGGTAGGTGAGTCCAGTGTCAGGGTGGGGTCCCAGATGAAGTACCTGGGCCTCACCCTGGACAGCCACTGGCGCTTCGAGGAGCATTTCCGGCTCCTGGTTCCCCGGGTTGAGAGGACGGCCGCGGCCTTGGGCCGCCTGCTGCCCAACCTCGGGGGGCCAGGGCTGAGGGTCCGCCGCCTCTACACGGGGGTGGTGCGGTCGATGACCCTTTATGGGTCACCGATATGGGCGGGAGACCTGATGGCCAGCCGTCGAAGCAGAACTTTGCTTCGACGAGTTGAAAGGCGGCTGGCCATCAGGTGCGTGAGGGGTTACCGCACCACCTCCTATGCGGCGGCGATCGCTCTGGCGGGGTTGATCCCGCTGGAGCTACAGGCGGAGGTAGACGCGGTCGTCTATGACCGCGTCCAGTCCCTCCGCCGGAGCGGGATCTCCCCGCCGGAGGTTGCCAGATGGGCAACTCTCTCGAAGCGTCGGGCCCAGCGGCGCGCGCTTGTCAAGTGGCGCTCTCAGCTCACTGAGAGCGCCAGCAAGCGCGCCGTTGGGGCAGTCCTGCCCAATTTCGACAGGTGGATGGGCAGGACTTGCGGTGGGCTCACCTACCGAGCGGCGCAGGTGCTCACGGGGCATGGTTGCTTCGGGGAGTACCTGTGCCGCATCGGCAAGGAAGCGACGGCACAGTGTCACCACTGTGGCGAGGTAGAGGACACTCCCCAGCACACGCTGGAGGAGTGACCGGCTTGGTCCGCCCAGAGGCGGACCTTGCGCGTCGAAGTGGGCGCGGACCTCTCCCCTCCGGTCCTCGTACAGAGGATGCTGGAGGGGAGGGCCCAGTGGGATGCCGTGGCCTCCTTCTGCGAGGACGTCATGTCGCAGAAGGAGGCCGCGGAGCGGGTCCGGGAACGGACGAACCCGGCGAGAAGGGCGTTGGGGCGCGGCCGCAGAAGGGGCGGCACATCAGCCGACCCCTCATGCCGCGCCCCGGACAACGCGGGTGGCGGCGGCGCTGGAAGTCAAACCCAGCGTCGCCGCCCCCAAAGAGGCATGATGGCCTCCCACCCCCCCGCCGATTTAGAGGGCGGGGGGGTGAGGACCACGGGGTCGCGGGCGGCTGGGTGGGGGCCCAGCCGCCGAGCACGCGGCCCCGAGGTGGGGCGGAACCGGGCGCTACCCCCTGGTTCCGCCGAGAGGGGAGAAGAAGGGGAGGGGGGCGCCGTAGTCCCCCCTCCCGAGGATCGGGTCGCGAGACGCCGCGCGGGGGGTTCCGGAGGCATGCCTATGGCGATAACCGGAACCCCCCTCCCTAGTCAGGGGGGCGCGCGATGAGGGTAGCCGTGGGGGTTTTAGTGGGTACAGTCCCACACTACCCCGCCTCCTCCCCCCAGGGGGGGCGGGGTGTCCATGAGGATTTCCCCCACGTAAAAAAAAAAAAAAAAAAAAAAAAAAAAAAAAAAGGTTAGGTTAGGTTAGGTATCAAGCCTGGTCCGCCGAACTGGGGGTAACAGAGGCGGAGCTAGGGGATGCCATCAAGAAGATGGCGGCCAGGAACACTGCTCCTGGCCCCGATGGCATCCCCGGTAAGGTATGGGCCTTGGCCCTAGGCGTCCTCGGGCCCCAGCTGCGGCGGTTGTTCGACCGCTGCCTAGAGCTGGGGCAATTCCCCCCGCAATGGCGGCGAGGTAGGATGGTCCTCCTCAAGAAGGAGGGTCGGCCCGCGGACTCTCCCTCCGCGTACCGGCCAATATGTTTGTTGGACGAGGCGGGAAAACTCTTCGAAAGAGTTGTGGCATCCCGCCTCGTCCACCACCTGTCGGCGGTGGGGCCCGACCTCTGCGAGGAGCAGTTTGGCTTCCGCAGGGGGCGGTCGACCTTGGACGCGATTCGTCGCGTCCGTACCCTTGCGGAGGCGGCCGCCTCCGAGGGTGGGGTGGCGATAGCTGTATCGCTAGATATAGTAAACGCCTTCAACACCCTGCCCTGGGAGGCGGTCAGGGGGGCACTCCGCGCCTATGGGGTGCCTCCCTACTTGCGGAGGGTAATCGGGTCCTACCTGTCCGACAGGTGGATCGAGTATCCGGGCCGGTACGGCGTACGGAGGGAGAGGCAGGTCCACTGCGGGGTCCCACAGGGCTCAGTCTTGGGCCCTATCCTGTGGGACCTCGCATACGACGTGGTCCTGAGGGCGGCCCTCCCCCCCGGGGTCAGCGTCATCTGCTACGCAGATGACACTTTAGTGCTGGCCTCGGGGGATGACGAGTGGAGGAGGACCATCCGCCTGGCGGAGGCAGGGGTGGCCTGTGTCGTCGCCCGCATCCGGGACCTTGGGCTAGATATAGCCCCCCGTAAGACCGAGGCCCTATGGTTTCATGGGCCCCGGCGGGAGGGGCCTCCCAGGTCCTGGATGAGGGTAGGTGAGTCCAGTGTCAGGGTGGGGTCCCAGATGAAGTACCTGGGCCTCACCCTGGACAGCCACTGGCGCTTCGAGGAGCATTTCCGGCTCCTGGTTCCCCGGGTCGAGAGAACGGCCGCGGCGTTGGGACGTCTATTGCCCAACCTCGGGGGACCAGGGTTGAGGGTGCGCCGCCTATACATGGGGGTGGTGCGGTCAATGACCCTTTATGGGTCGCCCATTTGGTCGGGCGACCTGATGGCCAGCCGTCGAAGCAAAGCTTTGCTTCGACGCGTCGAAAGGCGGCTGGCCATCAGGTGTGTTAGGGGGTACCGCACCACCTCCCACGCGGCGGCGATGACCCTGGCGGGGCTGATCCCGCTGGAGTTGCAGGCGGAGGGCGACGCGGTAGTTTACGACCGCGTCAAGGCCCTCCGAGACAGCGGGATCTCCCCGCCGGAGGTCGCAAGATGGGCGGCCATCTCGAGGCGTCAGGCCCAGCGGCGCGCGCTAGCAAAATGGCGCTCTCAGCTCTCTGAGAGCGCCAGTAAGCGCGCCGTTGGGGCAGTCCTGCCCCATTTGGAAAGGTGGATGGGCAGGACTTGCGGCGGGCTCACCTACCGCATGGCGCAGGTGTTCACCGGGCATGGCTGCTTCGGTGAATACCTGCGCCGAATAGGCAAGGAGGCGACGGCACAGTGCCACCATTGTGGAGAAGCGGAGGACACGCCCCAGCACACGCTGGAGGCGTGTCCCGCATGGTCCGCCCAAAGGCGGACCCTGAGGGCCAGTGTTGGCCATGACCTCTCCCCTCCGGTCCTCATCCAGAGGATGCTGGAGGGGAGAGACAAATGGAGTGCCGTGGCCTCCTTCTGTGAGGACGTGATGTCCCAGAAGGAGGCCGCGGAGCGGGATCGGGAGAGGTCCGATCCCGCGAGGAGGGCGTTGGGGCGCGGCCGAAGAAGGGGCGGGGCACATCCCGACCCCTCACGCCGCGCCCCGGACAACGCGGGTGGCGGCGGTGGCGGAGGGTCTTCTCCGCGCCGCCGCCACCATAGAGGCACGGTGGCCTCCCACCCCCCGCCCGCCAACAGGGCGGGGAGGTGAGGACCACGGGGTCGCGGGCGGCTGGGTGGGGGCCCAGCCGCCGAGCACGCGGCCCCGGGGTGGGGCGGAACCGGGCGCTACCCCCTGGTTCCGCCGAGAGAGGAGAAGAATGGGAGAGGGGCGCCATAGTCCCCCCTCCCGAGGATCGGGTCGCGAGACGCCGCGCGGGGGGTTCCGGAGGCATGCCTCTGGCGATACCCGGAACCCCCCTCCCTAGTCAGGGGGGCGCGCGATGAGGGTAGCCGTGGGGGTTTTAGTGGGTATAGTCCCACACTACCCCGCCTCCTCCCCCCAGGGGGGGCGGGGTGTCCATGAGGATTTCCCCCACGTAAAAAAAAAAAAAAAAAAAAAAAAAAGGTTAGGTTAGGTTGGGGAGCAGCACAGGCTTCTCCGGGTCGTCTCGGGAATCTCCGGATTCCCTGAGGGCCCCCGATGGTGCTGATGAAATGCCCGGTGAAAACCGGCCGTTTCTTCGGCTAAGTTGGGGGGACCTGGAGGGCTAAATCCTCTCGCTCCACCTCCACGTGGGGCTCCCAGGGTCTCCGCGGCCGTGGCCCGGTCACGGAGGGCGAACGGGGCGAGGGGTGACCGTGGACTGCCGGCGTCAGTTGCCAGGACCTCGAGCGGGGCTTCCCCGCCCGGGTACGCAAGCGTCGGATGGGTCCACGGAGGGGAAAAGGGGGGTAATCTTTTTGTTTATTTTATTTTGTGTGTGTGTGAATGTGTGTGTGAATGGGCTGCGGCCGGTGCCTGGTGGATATTCCCGGTAGACTAACCAAGGGGGGAGTAGTAAACCCCCCGACCGGGGCGTCTGGGTGAAGTCTGTACCTGACCTCTGGCCTAGTAAAAAGGGTAAGGGTAAGTCCTGAAATTACGGCAGAGGTCCCATGAACGGCTATGTTTAACGTGGAAAAACCGCTCCCCAGGCGTTGTCTGGAGCCTCTGCCGGGGTTGAACCCAGGTTACCGGGCGCAGGTGTGGAGGATTACCTGGCCAGTATTTCCTCATATCCCGTGTCGCAGGGGATAGAATTCTGCGGCGACGTCTAGCCCGAGGTTTGGGTTTGTCGTCGGATCGGATCCGGCGCCGCCCACTCGATAGGGGTGACGTAAAACCTTTAGCATCAATATGGCGCGGGCCTATCCCGTAACATCTTTTCTTAGAATCACTACGTGTCGATAGGGTTGGCCACCCGACAAACCCGCTTCTCGGGTTTCGGCACGCTTGAATAGGGTCAATTTCTACCCGGGGATAGATGCCCTACTGCGGTAGGGCTCCCATGATGGGCGAACCGGAGAAATATAATATCTGCCATAATGTCTTCTCTAAAATCTAAAACTAACGAGGTGGTGGAAGAGCGAGAGGTCGCGAGCCAAGGTGAAACTCATTCACCGGAAGTCATCGACACGGAAGCTGTGTTCGCGGCACCAGCTTCCGTCGCACGAAACGTAGAAGAGCGCGGAGCCTCCGTTTCCGGTGCTAACCGATCTGGCCGTTCGAGCACTAGCGGCGTGTGTCGATCGGTCGCTAGAAGAGGAAGCAAGACGCACCAAAGATCGCGTTCTGAAAGCGAAACGATGCGGTACGTCTATATCAGCGATGACGAGGCCTCTGATGACTCGGCGCAAAGTGCCGGAGATCTGAAACCTGCGGTGAAGCGCAAACGAGGAAGACCTCCTACTACTGGCGAGTATGTAGGCATGAGGGAAGCGGCTCAAGAAGCGATCATCAAGATGAAGGAGAAGCTGGATCTTGAGCGACAGGTGGAAGCTCTCACTTACACCGGTGAATCACCTGCACCTTCAAGAAGCAGCATGCCTCTGCCCGATGAAGAGGAGCTTCTTCGGCGGATGCGAGAACGACCTACAGCAGATCTTGGATCTGAAGTTTTGGACCAGATACGAGAAGTGGAGATCGTCGCGGCAAAGTCCACCAACTTGAAAGGGCTATTTGTTCGCAAGTTGAGAGTTGCCGCTATGTCGGTCAGAGCTGCAGTTACGGAACTTTCGAAGAGGACAACTGTCACGGAGTCTATTCAGAAATTAGAACGCGACAATGCCGAATTGAGGACTCGCATCAGCGACCTTGAAGAGCAGCTGCAAGGACTTAGCACGAGGAAGAAACCTGTAACCGCTAAATTATCTGCTATAGCACCCGAAGAAGACATGGATGTGGTTGTGCACCACACAAACACTCCTAGCTTAGGTGCCGCAGCGCCTAAGCCTGAAGATCGACCGCCGGTAAGGCAGAAAACATCGTCACTGATGGAAGATATCGAAGGAAAATTGTTTAAGAAAATAGGCGACATGGTCGACGCGAAGTTGAGCAGTTTCTTGTCAACTCTGCGCCCTGCCTTACCGGCACCGGATAAACCACCGTCTGCAGGTACACGGCGCATGGATACCGACAGAATAACTACGAAGAACCAAGAGTCGGTAATAGCAGGATCACCAGCTGGTAAAAGAAGAAAATTACCTGCTAGGGATAACGCAAGTGGTGCCGGTAAGCCGGACGTAGATAACAAGTTTACCGATAAACGTCCAGTCGGTACACGAGCCGCTGGCTCATCGGAGAAGAGAACCACTGATGTTCGCCTGGTCGATAAGAAGAGCGCGGATGGCGGCGCAGCGCCAAAAACTGCAGCCGTTGCACAACCACTATGGAGTGAGATCGTTGGCCGAAAAGGAAAGAAGACGATGGCAGAGCCTGTCGCAACAGCAACCAAGCGTCAGGCAGGAGATACAAAAGGTACGCAGTCGAAGAAACCGCAACCGCAGACTCCACCAAAGGTTCGCCTTGGTCGTTCTCCACGAACCGCTGCGGTTACGGTCACCACCACCTCGGAGGCCAAGTTGTCATACAGCGAAGCAATAGTCATGGCAAGACAGAAGATCTCGCTTGCGGACATCGGAGTGGAAGCTGTCCGCTATCGGCGAGCAATCACCGGAGGACTCGTCCTTGAGATTCCAGGACCCGACAGTAGCGAAAAGGCAGCCAAGTTGGCGGAAAAGCTGGCGAACGTTTTAGCCGACACTGGTGTCAAGGTAGCCAACCCCACCAAACGAGCAGAGGTTAGGCTACGTGGGCTGGACGAGTCGGTACAGCAGTGTGAAGTAGTATCGGCGATCGGTAAAGCAGGAGGCTGCCCGGAATCCGAAATCAGAGTCGGTAAAATCCGGTTTTCTGCGGCAACTATGGGCACCTTATGGGTGCAATGTCCATTAGCGGCGGCTCGCAAATTGGTTGCTGCTGGCCGCATAACAATTGGTTGGTGTAGCGCCAGAGTTGAAGCATTGGCGCAGAGGCAGCTTCAATGCTACCGGTGTTTGGAATTTGGGCACACGCGCAACCGTTGCACAAATGACACCGACAGGACAGGAATGTGCTATAGATGCGGCGAAAAATCGCACACCGCGTCTACATGTACAGCGGCACCTAAGTGTCCGCTATGCAGTAGTCTAGGGCGCCCTGCAGCGCACCGAATTGGTGGGCAAGGATGTGCCCCGAAGAACACCCGTCAGCGGCCCAGGCGCGCAGCGGCACAAAACGAGAGGGAATCTTTATCGGCCCCAGTAAAAGGTCCTGCTGGTGCACAGAAGTTACCGACAGTAGGTGCAAAAGAGAGCACCACCTCGGCCGGCAAGTTACCGACTGCGGATAAAGAAGATGACGGTCTGGAGGAGACCATGATTATCGACGAAATTCAAACTTAGGCTCCTCCAGACCAACCTCAACCACTCCCGCGGGGCGCAGGACCTCTTTGTGCATGCCCTGCGGGAGTGGGAGGTCGGATTGGCTGTTGTCGCCGAGCCGTACTCCATCCCGACCCACACTAATTGGTTGGGGGGCGAGTGCGGCTCGGTGGCCATTGTCTGGGGAGGAGTTACAAACTCCCCAGCGTGCTCCCCCTTGGAGAGGGGGGAGGGATACGTTGTCGCACAGTGGGGGGAGATCGTGGTGATGGGCTGTTATGCCCCGCCCCGATGGCGTCTGGAGGCGTTTGATAGGTTCCTGGGCGAGGTGGGCGTTCTCATAAACAAGTACCTGCCTCGCCCGGTCCTTGTCCTGGGGGATTTTAACGCGCATTCGCTCGTTTGGTGTTCCCCCAGGACCGACGCTAGGGGCGGGGTGACGCTGGATTGGGCGGCGGGGGCGGGGCTTACGTTGTTAAACCAAGGCTCCGCCCACACGTGCGTGCGGTGGCAGGGTGCATCGGTCGTCGATTTGTCGTGGGCCACCCCTGCTGCCGCTCGCCGTGTCACCGGGTGGAGAGTTTTGGAGGGGGTGGAGACCCTCTCAGACCATCTATACATCGCTATGGAGGTCTCCACCCCCCGGAGTAGGGAGGCACCCGGTGCCCGTCGCCATTTTGGCCCATCTCCACGATGGGCGCTTCGGCGCCTCGATCAGGACGCCCTGATGGCAGCCGTCACCGTCGCGGCCTGGTCCGCCGATGCACGGACCGGGCCCGTCGACGCCAGGGAGGGGTCCGAGTGGTTCCGGGAGGCGATGTCCGACGCCTGCGACATCGCCATGCCCCGGGCCAGACCCCTCCCATCACGGGCGGCGTACTGGTGGTCGCAAGAGATAGCAGATTTGAGGGCGGCCTGCACTGCCGCGCGACGCCAGTACGCCAGAGCCCGTCGTAGACGGAGGCAAGACGAGACGGTGACGGCACAGCTGTACGAGGTCTACAAGTCCAAGAAATTAGACCTCAGGCTGGCCATCAAGGACGCCAAGTCCAGGGCTTGGAGCGAGTTGCTGGACTCGTTGGATAGGGATCCATGGGGCCGCCCTTACAGACTCGTCATGGGCAGGCTACGCCCCTGGGTCCCTCCAGTGACGGAGTCGCTAGACCCCCAGGTACTCGGGCGGGTCGTGGATGACCTATTCCCCTCCCGTTCTGCGGAGAGGGGCGGGCATCCACGGCCGTGTCCCGAGGAGCCGGCGAACCCAGCCTGGTCCGCCGAACTGGGGGTATCGGAGGAAGAGCTCGGGGATGCCATAAAGAAGATGGGGGCACGCAACACCGCCCCCAGCCCTGACGGCATCCCCGGGCGTGCCCTGGTCTTGGCGTTGGGCGTCCTGGGGCCCCGGTTGCGGGAGTTGTTTGACAGCTGCCTGCAATCGGGGCAATTCCCCCCACTGTGGAAGCGAGGGAGGCTTGTCCTCATAAAGAAGGAGGGCAAGTCGGAGACCTCTCCATCCGCGTACCGGCCGATTTGCCTTCTCGACGAGGTGGGCAGACTTTTCGAGAGGATTTTGGCGGCCCGCCTCGTCGAGCACCTGTCCGGGGTAGGTCCCGATATTAGCGAGGATCAATTTGGCTTCCGCAAGGGCCGTTCTACGCTCGACGCCATTCGTCGAGTGCGCACCCTTGCGGGGGCGGCCGTCTCTCGGGGTGGGGTGGCGCTTGGTGTGTCCTTGGACATCACCAATGCGTTCAACACCCTGCCCTGGGGGGCGGTGAGGGAGGCCCTCGACCATCACGGGGTGCCTCCCTACTTACGGGAGGTGATCGGGGCCTGCCTGTCGGACAGGTGGATCGTCTATCCCGGACGTGGCGGTGCGTGGATGGAGAGGGAGGTGACGCGCGGGGTCCCACAGGGGTCGGTGCTGGGCCCGCTCCTGTGGGACCTAGCTTATGACGCAGTCTTGCGTGTGGCCCTCCCCCCCGGCGTCAGCATCACGTGCTACGCTGATGACACACTGGTGCTGGCGACCGGGGGTGGGGGTCGTGACGGATCGCGAGTCATTCGACTCGCCGAGTTTGGGGTGGCCTGCGTCGTCGCGGGCATCCGGGGTCTGGGCCTTCAGATCTCCCCCCTCAAGACCGAGGCACTCTTGTTTACGGGGCCTCGGGGGGGATGTTCGGCCCAGACCCGGATGCGTGTAGGTGACTCCTTCGTCGGGGTGGGGTCCCGGATGCGTTATCTGGGCCTCACCCTGGACAGTGCTTGGCGCTTCGAGGTGCATTTCGACAGCCTGGTCCCGCGTTTGGAGAAGGTGGCAGCAGCCCTTGCTAGGCTGCTGCCGAACCTTGCGGGGCCAGGAGGGAGGGTTCGCCGCCTGTTCGTGGGGGTGGTGCGATCTATGGCCCTTTATGGGGCCCCGATCTGGGCAGGGGAACTGATGGCCAGCCGTCGAAGCAGAGCCTTGCTTCGACGCGTTGAGAGGCGGCTGGCCATCAGGTGTATTAGGGGGTATCGCACCACCTCCTACGCGGCGGCGATGTCTCTGGCGGGGTTGGTCCCCTTCGAACTTCACGCGGAGGCGGCGGCACGAGTCTACGACACAGCCCGCCGTCTTCGCGTCGAGGGGGTCGCCCCGCCGGAGGCAGATAGGAGGATCAGCACCTCGAGGCGTCGAGCCCGACGGTTAGCGCTGGCCAGTTGGTGTTCGACGTTACACGAACCGTCGAACGCCGGCCAGCGCGCCGTCGGGGCGGTCCTGCCAAATTTGAAGAAGTGGTACGGCAGGACCGCGGGAGGAGTCACCTACAGGATGGCACAGGTGCTCACCGGACACGGATGTTTCGGGGAGTACCTGTGCCGAATCGGGAAGGAAGCGACGGCGCAGTGCCACCATTGTGGTGAGGAGGTGGACACCCCTCAGCACACGTTAGAGGGGTGTCCGGCGTTTGAGGGGGAGCGGCGCGTCCTCTCCGAAATTGTGGGAGGAGACCTCTCCCCTCCAGGCCTCGTCAAGGCCATGCTGGAGGGGGAGGTCAAGTGGAATGCCGCGGTCTCCTTCTGTGAGGCAGTCATGCGCCAGAAGGAGGCCGCGGAGAGGGAGCGGGAGCGCGCCGCTCCCCCGAGAGGGCGCAGGGGCGCGGCAGCTGGGGGGGCGGGAGTTCAAACCCGTCCCTCAAGCCGCGCCCCTGGTCGAGCAGGCCGCGGCGGCGCTGGTGGGCTTTATTATCCTCTTTTTCACCTTTCCCTTAGCCCCCAGCGCCGCCGCCGCAACAGAGGCAGGGTGGCCTTCCACCCCCCCGCAAGGTCACAACGCGGGGGGGTGAGGACCGCGGGGTCGCAGACGGCTGGGTGGGGGCCCAGCCGTCCGATACGCGGCCCCGGGGTGGGGCGGTACCGGGCGCTGCCCCCTGGTTCCGCCGAGACGCAAGAAGATGGGGAGGGGGGCGCCATAGACCCCCCTCCCCCGGGAAGAGTCGAACGACAACGCGTGGGGGGTTCCGGAAGCATGCCGCAGGCGATTCCCGGGACCCCCCTCCCAAATAGGGGACGCGACCGATGAGGGCAGCCGTGGGGGTTTTAGTTGGTACAGTCCAACACTACCCCGCCTCCTCCCCCCAGGGGGGGCGGGGTGTCCATGAGGATTTCCCCCACGTAAAAAAAAAAAAAAAAAAAAAAAAAAAAAAAAAAAAAAAAAAAAAAAAAAAAAAAAAAAAAAAAAGGTTAGGTTAGGTTAGGTTAGGTTAGGTTAGGTTAGGTTAGGTTAGGTTAGGTTAGGTTAGGTTAGGTTAGGTTAGGTTAGGTTAGGTTAGGTTACGACACAGCCCGCCGTCTTCGCGTCGAGGGGATCGCCCCGCCGGAGGCAGATAGGAGGCTTAGCACCTCGAGGCGTCGAGCCCGACGGTTAGCGCTGGCCAGCTGGTGTTCGACGCTACACGAACCGCCGAACGCCGGCCAGCGCGCCGTCGGGGCGGTCCTGCCAAATTTGAAGAAGTGGTACGGCAGGACCGCGGGAGGAGTCACCTACAGATTGGCACAGGTGCTCACCGGACATGGTTGTTTCGGGGAGTACCTGTGCCGAATCGGGAAGGAAGCGACGGCGCAGTGCCACCATTGTTGTGCGGAGGTGGACACCCCTCAACACACTCTAGAGGGGTGTCCGGCGTTCGAGGGGGAGCGGCGCGTCCTCTCCGACATTGTGGGAGGTGACCTCTCCCCTCCAGGCCTCGTCAAGGCCATGCTGGAGGGGGAGGTCAAGTGGAATGCCGCGGTCTCCTTCTGCGAGGCAGTTATGCGCCAGAAGGAGGCCGCGGAGAGGGAGCGGGAGCGCGCCGCTCCCCCGGGAGGGCGCAGGGGCGCGGCAGCTGGGGGGGCGGGAGTCCAAACCCGCGCCTCACGCCGCGCCCCTGGTCGTGCAGGCCGCGGCGGCGCTGGTGGGCTTTATTTTCCTCTTTCTTACCCTTCCCTTAGCCCCCAGCGCCGCCGCCGCAATAGAGGCAGGGTGGCCTTCCACCCCCCCGCAAGGTTACAACGCGGGGGGGTGAGGACCGCGGGGTCGCAGACGGCAGGGTGGGGGCCCAGCCGTCCGATACGCGGCCCCGGGGTGGGGCGGAACCGGGCGCTGCCCCCTGGTTCTGCCGAGACGCAAGATGATGGGGAGGGGGGCGCCATAGACCCCCCTCCCCCGGGAAGAGTCGACAGACAACGCGTGGGGGGTTCCGGAAGCATGCCACAGGCGATTCCCGGGACCCCCCTCCCAAATAGGGGACGCGACCGATGAGGGCAGCCGTGGGGGTTTTAAAAAAAAAAAAAAAAAGGTTAGGTTAGGTTATCCTGTGGGACCTCGCATACGACGTGGTCCTGAGGGCGGCCCTCCCCCCCGGGGTCAGCGTCATCTGCTACGCAGATGACACATTAGTGCTGGCCTCGGGGGATGACGAGTGGAGGAGGACCATCCGCCTGGCGGAGGCAGGGGTGGCCTGTGTCGTCGCCCGCATCCGGGACCTTGGGCTAGATATAGCCCCCCGTAAGACCGAGGCCCTATGGTTTCATGGGCCCCGGCGGGAGGGGCCTCCCAGGTCCTGGATGCGGGTAGGTGAGTCCAGTGTCAGGGTGGGGTCCCAGATGAAGTACCTGGGCCTCACCCTGGACAGCCACTGGCGCTTCGAGGAGCATTTCAAGCTCCTGGTTCCCCGAGTGGAACGAACAGCGGCGGCCTTGGGCCGCCTGCTGCCCAACCTCGGGGGACCGGGGCTGAGGGTGCGCCGCCTATACATGGGGGTGGTGCGGTCAATGACCCTTTATGGGTCGCCCATTTGGTCGGGCGACCTGATGGCCAGCCGTCGAAGCAAAGCTTTGCTTCGACGCGTCGAAAGGCGGCTGGCCATCAGGTGTGTTAGGGGGTACCGCACCACCTCCCACGCGGCGGCGATGACCCTGGCGGGGCTGATCCCGCTGGAGTTGCAGGCGGAGGGCGACGCGGTAGTTTACGACCGCGTCAAGGCCCTCCGAGACAGCGGGATCTCCCCGCCGGAGGTCGCAAGATGGGCGGCCATCTCGAGGCGTCAGGCCCAGCGGCGCGCGCTAGCAAAATGGCGCTCTCAGCTCTCTGAGAGCGCCAGTAAGCGCGCCGTTGGGGCAGTCCTGCCCCATTTGGAAAGGTGGATGGGCTGGACTTGCGGCGGGCTCACCTACCGCATGGCGCAGGTGTTCACCGGGCATGGCTGCTTCGGTGAATACCTGCGCCGAATAGGCAAGGAGGCGACGGCACAGTGCCACCATTGTGGAGAAGCGGAGGACACGCCCCAGCACACGCTGGAGGCGTGTCCCGCATGGTCCGCCCAAAGGCGGACCCTGAGGGCCAGTGTTGGCCATGACCTCTCCCCTCCGGTCCTCATCCAGAGGATGCTGGAGGGGAGAGACAAATGGAGTGCCGTGGCCTCCTTCTGTGAGGACGTGATGTCCCAGAAGGAGGCCGCGGAGCGGGATCGGGAGAGGTCCGATCCCGCGAGGAGGGCGTTGGGGCGCGGCCGAAGAAGGGGCGGGGCACATCCCGACCCCTCATGCCGCGCCCCGGACAACGCCTGTGGCGGCGGTGGCGGAGGGTCTTCTCCGCGCCGCCGCCACCATAGAGGCACGGTGGCCTCCCACCCCCCGCCGGCCAACAGGGCGGGGAGGTGAGGACCACGGGGTCGCGGGCGGCTGGGTGGGGGCCCAGCCGCCGAGCACGCGGCCCCGGGGTGGGGCGGAACCGGGCGCTACCCCCTGGTTCCGCCGAGAGAGGAGAAGAAGGGGAGGGGGGCGCCATAGTCCCCCCTCCCGAGGATCGGGTCGCGAGACGCCGCGCGGGGGGTTCCGGAGGCATGCCTCTGGCGATACCCGGAACCCCCCTCCTTAGTCAGGGGGGCGCGCGATGAGGGTAGCCGTGGGGGTTTTAGTGGGTACAGTCCCACACTACCCCGCCTCCTCCCCCCAGGGGGGGCGGGGTGTCCATGAGGATTTCCCCCACGTAAAAAAAAAAAAAAAAAAAAAAAAAAAAAAAAAAAAAGGTTAGGTTAGGTGGGGAGCAGCAGGGGAGCAGCACAAGCCTCTCCGGGTCGTCTCGGGATTTCTCTCGTCTTTTAAAGAGAATCCCTGAGGGCCCCCGATGGTGCTGATGAAGTGCCCGGTGAAAACCGGCCGCTTCTTCGGCTAAGTTGGGGGGACCCGGAGGGGTAAATCCTCTCGTCCCACCTCCACGTGGGGCTCCCTGGGTCTCCGCGGCCGTGGCCCGGTCGCGGAGGGCGAACGGGGCGAGGGGTAACCCTAGTGCACCCCTACCAAAGGAGGATAGGGGTGCCCCACACCGTGGGCCGCCGGCGTAAGTTGCCAGGACCCTTGGCAGGGGATTCGGGGAATCGCCTGCTGAGGTACGCAAGCGCCGGGTTGGGCCTGCGGGGGGCTTGCCTTAAACGGCCGGCCCGCGAGGAGGAGAAACCTCACTAAAAAAGTCGTTAACCCTAAGCAGAGGTGCGCGGCGATGGGGTACGCTTTGACGGATGCGTCGGGCGTGGCAGGTGACATCATCTGTCCCAAGCGGCCAACCTCCGGTACCTGGCGCCCCCGGTTGTATATAGCCCTCCCCGGGTAAGGCGGCTCTGCCCGGGGTGACTTCCTTTCCGACCACACTCGTGGGAACAATATGGAGTCACAACAATTTAAAAAACCGGGGAAGGGGGGTGAATTGGAGAGGGAGAAGATGAGTGAGGAGGAGGGAGTGGAAAGGAGAGGAGCGGAACAGGGGGAGGCTCTGGAAGTACCAGGGCCGAGCTCTGAGGTGAGAGGGGATGGTGGGCGTGGCGAGACGGCGGCCGAAAGGGCGTCCGACTCGTCCGCCTCAGTCTGCGGCCAGCCGAGGGTGCGGCTGGTTGATATACTGGCGGATGGCAGCCGCGGACGCAGCATAGCGCGGAGAGGGCGATCGTCGTCGAGATCGCGGTCGTCCTCTGTCCAAGGTCAACGCGACCCCTCGACCTGTCGCACGGAGGACGGCGACGCCGACACCGATGGCTCAGAGGCGCCATTCGACCCTCTCCATAAGAGGAAAAGGGGCAGACCCCCCACGACGGGGGAGTATTCGGGCCTGGCGGCAGCCAAAAGGCAGTACTTGGAACTGTCGGCTGCCGTCGAAAAGATGGAAAAGGCCCAGGAGGCGGAGCTTGCGGCGGAATCACCGAAACCGTCCCGTGGCAGCAAGCCCCTTCCAGAGGAGGCGGAGCTCGCCGAAGAGATACGGCAACTCCCAACGGGCGACATTGCGGCCCAGATTTTAGAACACCTCAAGGAGGTAGAGCGTATCGCAGGGTCATCGCGAAACCTGCAGGGGGTGTTCGTGCGGCGACTCCGCATCGCCGCTCGGACGGTAGCCGTCGCAACGACGGAAGTCGTTAAGAGGACGGAGTCCTCAGGCCCCGCCCCGCTGTTGGAGGCGGACAACATTCGCCTCCGCTGCAGGGTGGAGGACCTCGAAGCGCAGGTAGCAAAACTGCGAGTAGACGCGGACCACGCGGTAGCCAAGAAGGGGTTACCGCGGAGTGCGAGAGAGAGCTCAAGGGAGACGACGCCCACGGCGGGGGTGGAGCCTATGGTGGTTGGAGGGGTCTCCACCCCGCCGAGGGCGCGCGTCTCCCTACCAAGGGCCACCAAAGCCCCAGAGGAGCGCGAGAAAAAGCGCGACCCCCCTCGACCAGATAGGGACCAGATCCTCATAGAGAGGATAGGCTCCCTGGTCGAGGGGAAGTTGGCCGCCTTCCGGCGGGAGGTTCTTGGCCGGGGACCGGTTTTGCGTCCGCCCAGTGCGCGGATAGCTGCTGCACGTGCTTCTGCGCAGTCGGCGACGGAAGGGGATCGCAGTGACGCCCCCCAAAGGAAGAAGAAGAAGAAGAAGAAGACAACTTCCCGAGGGGGCGTCACTGCGACCGAGACAGAG
This sequence comes from Anthophora plumipes, assembly GCA_951804975.1. Taxonomy (NCBI): domain Eukaryota; kingdom Metazoa; phylum Arthropoda; class Insecta; order Hymenoptera; family Apidae; genus Anthophora; species Anthophora plumipes. The sequence continues at coordinate 25,838 of CATORF010000581.1, read as the reverse complement.
GAGGAGCCGCCCCCACCACCGAGGCAAAAGCCCAGGGCAGCACCCCCGCGTGCTCCGGCCCCAGCGTCAGGGGCCGGACCGCAGGAGTCCTGGGCCACGGTGGTGGGGAGAAAGGCGGCGAAGAAGAAGGCCGTCGCCCCGCCCACTCAAAAGCCCCCCGACAAGGGGGCCAAGAAATCAGGCGGGGCTAGCGGAAAGGCCGGGCCGCGTAAGGCCGCGCCCGCGCCGCCACGCTTGGGACGCGTCCCCCGGACGGCGGCGGTCTCTTTGACCGTCCCCCCCGGGGGCGGCGTTACCTACGCCGAGGCGATCCGCTCCGCCAAGGAGAAGGTCAACTTGGCGGAGGTGGGCATAGAGGCGGTGCGCTACAAGCGTGCGGTGACCGGGGCACTGCTTATGCAGATCCCCGGTCCGGAGGGCGCGGCCAAGGCTGACACCCTGGCCGGTAAACTGAGGGAGGCCCTTGAGGGGACGGGTGTAAAGATAACCCGCCCCTGCAAAAGGGCCGAACTAAGGGTGACCGGTCTGGATGACTCGGTCACCCCAGTGGAGGTGGCAGACGCCATCGCGGCAGCGGGGGCGTGCCGACCGGAGGAGGTACGGACGGGCCAGGTACGCTCCTCCTCCTCCGGTCTGGGCACCCTATGGGTTTCATGCCCCCTTCTGGCCGCCAACACGGTGGCCAAGGTTGGCAGAATCCGGGTGGGATGGTCCAGCGCCCGCGTTGAGGTGCTGGCCGCCCGCCCCCTGCAGTGCTACCGCTGCCTCCAAGTGGGGCACGTGAGGCAGCGGTGCACGGGGGATGTGGACCGGAGTGGCCGCTGCTACAACTGCGGCACCTCCGGCCACACGGCGGGCAAGTGCCCCGCGGAGGCGCCAAATTGTCCGCTTTGTGCGGACTTAGGGCGACCCGCGGGGCACAGGCTGGGGAGCAAAGCCTGCTCCCCACCCACCCGGAAGAAGAAGGGGGCCAAGAAGGGGGCCCCCGCTGCCGCAGCAGAGCCGGACAGGGGGCCATCTAAGGCCCCGCCCAATCCCACTGGGCCAGAAAAGGTCGGAGGCCAGGGGGAGGCCATGGCGATAGAGTAAATTCGCCATGCGCCTCCTCCAGGCCAACCTCAACCACTCCCGCGGGGCACAGGACATGTTCGCCCACACCCTGCGGGAGTGGGGGGTTGTGTTGGCGGTGGCGGCCGAGCCCCACTCCATCCCCGAACACCCTTCATGGTTCGGGGATGAGGGTGACTCGGTCGCCATCGTGAGAGGAGAGATGCCAGGCGCCCCGCCCGTTACACTCCTGGGGAGAGGGCGGGGCTTCCTCGCCGTGGAATGGGGGGAATATGCGGTGGTAGGGTGCTATGCACCCCCCTCTCGCACTATCTCCGAGCTGGAGGAGTACCTGGGCGAGGTTGGCGATATGATTCGCCAATGCCAGCCTCGCCCGGTACTGGTCCTGGGGGACTTCAACGCCCACGCTACTGAGTGGGCGTCCCCCAGGACCGATGCGAGAGGGGGGGCAGTACTCGATTGGGCAGCGGAGCTGGAGCTCCGCCTAGTCAATAGGGGCTCCATAGCTACGTGCGTGCGGCCGCAGGGGTCGTCCATTGTGGACCTTACATGGGCGTCACCCTCGGCCGTACGACGTGTGGCGGGGTGGAGGGTGGCCGAGGAGGCGGAGACGCTAAGCGACCATCGCTATATAGTGTTCTCCGCCTCCGGAGCCGCCCAGCAGTCAGGGGCACCCCGCCCCCGCTGCCCGGATGGTGTCCTGCCACCGCGCTGGGCGCTTCGGCGCCTAGACGAGGACGCCCTGATGGCGGTTGTCCACGCCGTGGACTGGTTCGACACCGGAACCAGTCCCGTCGACGCAAGGGAGGGGGCAGAATGGTTCCGGGGCATCATGACCAACGTCTGTGACGTGTCGATGCCCCGGTCCCAACCCCTCCCTAGGAGGGCCGCCCACTGGTGGTCTCGCGACATTGCGGTGCTACGCAACGAATGCACCGTCGCGAGACGCCGGTGTCAGCGTGCCCGCAGGAGACGGCTGCGCGACGAGGCGTGGATAGCACAGCTGGAGGGAGCCTACAAGGCCAAGAGGGCGGCCCTTCGGCTGGCCATCAAAGAGGCCAAGGCCCAAGCATGGTTGGAGCTCCTTGGCTCTCTTGACCGGGACCCGTGGGGGCGGCCGTACCGGCTCGTGTTGGGCCGGCTACGCCCCTACGTACCCCCGGTCACGGAGAGCCTTGACCCCCGGGTACTCGGGGGTGTGGTGGATGCCTTATTCCCCTCCTTTGGGAGGGGTACGGCTTCACCACACCTACCCGAGGAGACGACGGACCAAGCCTGGTCCGTCGAACTGGGGGTAACAGAGGCGGAGCTAGGGGATGCCATCAGAAAGATGGCGGCCAGGGACACAGCCCCTGGCCCCGATGGCATCCCCGGTAGGATATGGGCCTTGGCCCTGGGCGTCCTCGGGCCCCAGCTGCGGCGGTTGTTCGACCGCTGCCTGGAGCTGGGGCAATTCCCCCCGCAATGGCGGCGAGGTAGGATGGTCCTCCTCAAGAAGGAGGGCCGGCCCGCGGAGTCTCCCTCCGCGTACCGGCCAATATGTTTGTTGGACGAGGCGGGAAAACTCTTCGAAAGAGTTTTGGCATCCCGCCTCGTCCACCACCTGTCGGCGGTGGGGCCCGACCTCTGCGGGGAGCAGTATGGCTTCCGCAGGGGACGGTCCACCTTGGACGCGATACGTCGCGTCCGTACCCTTGCGGAGGCGGCCGTCTCCGAGGGTGGGGTAGCAATAGCTATATCGTTAGATATAGTAAATGCTTTTAATACCCTGCCCTGGGGGGCGGTCAGGGAGGCACTCCACCACCACGGAGTGCCTCCCTACCTGCGGAGGGTGCTCGGGTCCTACCTGTCCGACAGGTGGATCGAGTTCACGGGCCGGTACGGCGTAAGGAGGGAGAGGCAGGTCCACTGCGGGGTCCCACAGGGCTCAGTCTTGGGCCCTATCCTGTGGGACCTCGCATATGACGTGGTCCTGAGGGCGGCCCTCCCCCCCGGGGTCAGTGTCATCTGTTATGCAGATGACACGTTAATACTGGCCTCGGGGGATGAGGATTGGAGGAGGACCATCCGCCTGGCGGAGACAGGGGTGGCCTGTGTCGTCGCGCGCATCCGGGACCTAGGGTTGGAGATAGCTCCCCATAAGTCCGAGGCCCTTTGGTTCCTTGGGCCTCGGCAGGAGGAGCCTCCAAGGTCCTGGATGCGGGTAGGTGAGTCGTGTGTCAGGGTGGGGACCCAGATGAGGTACCTGGGCCTCACCCTTGACAGCCACTGGCGCTTCGAGGAGCATTTCGAGCGCCTGGTTCCCCGGGTTGAGAGGACGGCCGCGGCCTTGGGCCGCCTGCTGCCCAACCTCGGGGGACCAGGGCTGAGGGTTCGCCGCCTCTACACGGGGGTGGTGCGGTCGATGACCCTTTATGGGTCACCGATATGGGCGGGAGACCTGATGGCCAGCCGTCGAAGCAGAACTTTGCTTCGACGAGTTGAAAGGCGGCTGGCCATCAGGTGCGTGAGGGGTTACCGCACCACCTCCTATGCGGCGGCGATGGCTCTGGCGGGGTTGATCCCGCTGGAGCTACAGGCGGAGGTAGACGCGGTTGTCTATGACCGCGTCAAGTCCCTCCGCCAGAGCGGGATCTCCCCGCCAGAGGTTGCCAGATGGGCAACGCTCTCGAAGCGTCGGGCCCAGCGGCGCGCGCTAGTCAGGTGGCGCTCTCAGCTCACTGAGAGCGCCAGCAAGCGCGCCGTTGGGGCAGTCCTGCCCAATTTCGACAGGTGGATGGGCAGGACTTGCGGTGGGCTCACCTACCGAGCGGCGCAGGTGCTCACGGGGCATGGTTGCTTCGGGGAGTACCTGTGCCGCATCGGCAAGGAAGCGACGGCACAGTGTCACCACTGTGGCGAGGTAGAGGACACTCCCCAGCACACGCTGGAGGAGTGTCCGGCTTGGTCCGCCCAGAGGCGGACCTTGCGCGTCGTTGTGGGCGCGGACCTCTCCCCTCCGGTCCTCGTACAGAGGATGCTGGAGGGGAGGGCCCAGTGGGATGCCGTGGCCTCCTTCTGCGAGGACGTCATGTCGCAGAAGGAGGCCGCGGAGCGGGTCCGGGAACGGACGGACCCGGCGAGAAGGGCGTTGGGGCGCGGCCGCAGAAGGGGCGGCACATTAGCCGACCCCTCACGCCGCGCCCCGGACAACGCGGGTGGCGGCGGCGCTGGAAGTCAAACCCAGCGTCGCCGCCCCCAAAGAGGCGTGGTGGCCTCCCACCCCCCGCCGGCCAACAGGGCGGGGAGGTGAGGACCACGGGGTCGCGGGCGGCTGGGTGGGGGCCCAGCCGCCGAGCACGCGGCCCCGAGGTGGGGCGGAACCGGGCGCTACCCCCTGGTTCCGCCGAGAGAGGAGAAGAAGGGGAGGGGGGCGCCATAGTCCCCCCTCCCGAGGAAAGGGTCGCGAGACGCCGCGCGGGGGGTTCCGGAGGCATGCCTCTGGCGATACCCGGAACCCCCCTCCCTAGTCAAGGGGGCGCGCGATGAGGGTAGCCGTGGGGGTTTTAGTGGGTATAGTCCCACACTACCCCGCCTCCTCCCCCCAGGGGGGGCGGGGTGTCCATGAGGATTTCCCCCACGTAAAAAAAAAAAAAAAAAAAAAAAAAAAAAGGTGGGGAGCAGCACAAGCCTCTCCGGGTCGTCTCGGGATTTCTCTCGTCTTTTAAAGAGAATCCCTGAGGGCCCCCGATGGTGCTGATGAAGTGCCCGGTGAAAACCGGCCGCTTCTTCGGCTAAGTTGGGGGGACCCGGAGGGGTAAATCCTCTCGTCCCACCTCCACGTGGGGCTCCCTGGGTCTCCGCGGCCGTGGCCCGGTCGCGGAGGGCGAACGGGGCGAGGGGTAACCCTAGTGCACCCCTACCAAAGGAGGATAGGGGTGCCCCACACCGTGGGCCGCCGGCGTAAGTTGCCAGGACCCTTGGCAGGGGATTCGGGGAATCGCCTGCTGAGGTACGCAAGCGCCGGGTTGGGCCTGCGGGGGGCTTGCCTTAAACGGCCGGCCCGCGAGGAGGAGAAACCTCACTAAAAAAGTCGTTAACCCTAAGCAGAGGTGCGCGGCGATGGGGTACGCTTTGACGGATGCGTCGGGCGTGGCAGGTGACATCATCTGTCCCAAGCGGCCAACCTCCGGTACCTGGCGCCCCCGGTTGTATATAGCCCTCCCCGGGTAAGGCGGCTCTGCCCGGGGTGACTTCCTTTCCGACCACACTCGTGGGAACAATATGGAGTCACAACAATTTAAAAAACCGGGGAAGGGGGGTGAATTGGAGAGGGAGAAGATGAGTGAGGAGGAGGGAGTGGAAAGGAGAGGAGCGGAACAGGGGGAGGCTCTGGAAGTACCAGGGCCGAGCTCTGAGGTGAGAGGGGATGGTGGGCGTGGCGAGACGGCGGCCGAAAGGGCGTCCGACTCGTCCGCCTCAGTCTGCGGCCAGCCGAGGGTGCGGCTGGTTGATATACTGGCGGATGGCAGCCGCGGACGCAGCATAGCGCGGAGAGGGCGATCGTCGTCGAGATCGCGGTCGTCCTCTGTCCAAGGTCAACGCGACCCCTCGACCTGTCGCACGGAGGACGGCGACGCCGACACCGATGGCTCAGAGGCGCCATTCGACCCTCTCCATAAGAGGAAAAGGGGCAGACCCCCCACGACGGGGGAGTATTCGGGCCTGGCGGCAGCCAAAAGGCAGTACTTGGAACTGTCGGCTGCCGTCGAAAAGATGGAAAAGGCCCAGGAGGCGGAGCTTGCGGCGGAATCACCGAAACCGTCCCGTGGCAGCAAGCCCCTTCCAGAGGAGGCGGAGCTCGCCGAAGAGATACGGCAACTCCCAACGGGCGACATTGCGGCCCAGATTTTAGAACACCTCAAGGAGGTAGAGCGTATCGCAGGGTCATCGCGAAACCTGCAGGGGGTGTTCGTGCGGCGACTCCGCATCGCCGCTCGGACGGTAGCCGTCGCAACGACGGAAGTCGTTAAGAGGACGGAGTCCTCAGGCCCCGCCCCGCTGTTGGAGGCGGACAACATTCGCCTCCGCTGCAGGGTGGAGGACCTCGAAGCGCAGGTAGCAAAACTGCGAGTAGACGCGGACCACGCGGTAGCCAAGAAGGGGTTACCGCGGAGTGCGAGAGAGAGCTCAAGGGAGACGACGCCCACGGCGGGGGTGGAGCCTATGGTGGTTGGAGGGGTCTCCACCCCGCCGAGGGCGCGCGTCTCCCTACCAAGGGCCACCAAAGCCCCAGAGGAGCGCGAGAAAAAGCGCGACCCCCCTCGACCAGATAGGGACCAGATCCTCATAGAGAGGATAGGCTCCCTGGTCGAGGGGAAGTTGGCCGCCTTCCGGCGGGAGGTTCTTGGCCGGGGACCGGTTTTGCGTCCGCCCAGTGCGCGGATAGCTGCTGCACGTGCTTCTGCGCAGTCGGCGACGGAAGGGGATCGCAGTGACGCCCCCCAAAGGAAGAAGAAGAAGAAGAAGAAGACAACTTCCCGAGGGGGCGTCACTGCGACCGAGACAGAGGAGGAGCCGCCCCCACCACCGAGGCAAAAGCCCAGGGCAGCACCCCCGCGTGCTCCGGCCCCAGCGTCAGGGGCCGGACCGCAGGAGTCCTGGGCCACGGTGGTGGGGAGAAAGGCGGCGAAGAAGAAGGCCGTCGCCCCGCCCACTCAAAAGCCCCCCGACAAGGGGGCCAAGAAATCAGGCGGGGCGAGCGGAAAGGCCGGGCCGCGTAAGGCCGCGCCCGCGCCGCCACGCTTGGGGCGCGTCCCCCGGACGGCGGCGGTCTCTTTGACCGTCCCCCCCGGGGGCGGCGTTACCTACGCCGAGGCGATCCGCTCCGCCAAGGAGAAAGTCAACTTGGCGGAGGTAGGCATAGAGGCGGTGCGCTACAAGCGTGCGGTGACCGGGGCACTGCTTATGCAGATCCCCGGTCCGGAGGGCGCGGCCAAGGCTGACACCTTGGCCGGCAAACTGAGGGAGGCCCTTGAAGGGACGGGTGTCAAGGTAACCCGTCCCTGTAAAAGGGCGGAACTGAGGGTGACGGGGTTGGATGACTCCGTCACCCCAGTGGAGGTGGCAGACGCCATTGCGGCAGCGGGGGCGTGCCGACCGGAGGAGGTACGGACGGGCCAGGTACGCTCCTCCTCCTCCGGTCTGGGCACCCTGTGGGTGTCCTGCCCCCTTCTGGCCGCCAATGCGGTGGCCAAGGCAGGGCGCATCCGGGTTGGATGGTCCAGCGCCCGCGTTGAGGTGCTGGCCGCCCGCCCCCTTCAGTGCTACCGCTGCCTCCAAGTGGGGCACGTGAGGCAGCGGTGCACGGGGGATGTGGACCGGAGTGGCCGCTGTTATAACTGCGGCGACTCCGGCCACACGGCGGGCAAGTGCCCCGCGGTGGCGCCAAATTGCCCGCTTTGTGCGGACTTGGGGCGACCCGCGGGGCACAGGCTGGGGAGCAAAGCCTGCTCCCCACCCACCCGGAAGAAGAAGGGGGCCAAGAAGGGGGCCCCCGCTGCCGCAGCAGAGCCGGACAGGGGGCCATCTAAGGCCCCGCCCAATCCCACTGGGCCAGAAAAGGTCGGAGGCCAGGGGGAGGCCATGGCGATAGAGTAAATTCGCCATGCGCCTCCTCCAGGCCAACCTCAACCACTCCCGCGGGGCACAGGACCTGTTCGTCCACACCCTGCGGGAGTGGGGGGTTGTGTTGGCGGTGGCGGCCGAGCCCCACTCCATCCCCGAACACCCTTCATGGTTCGGGGATGAGGGTGACTCGGTCGCCATCGTGAGAGGAGAGATGCCAGGCGCCCCGCCCGTTACACTCCTGGGGAGAGGGCGGGGCTTCCTCGCCGTAGAATGGGGGGAATATGCGGTGGTAGGGTGCTATGCACCCCCCTCTCGCACTATCTCCGAGTTGGAGGAGTACCTGGGCGAGGTTGGCGATATGATTCGCCAATGCCAGCCTCGCCCGGTACTGGTCCTGGGGGACTTCAACGCCCACGCTACTGAGTGGGCGTCCCCCAGGACCGATGCGAGGGGGGGGGCAGTACTCGATTGGGCAGCGGAGCTGGAGCTCCGCCTAGTCAATAGGGGCTCCATAGCTACGTGCGTGCGGCCGCAGGGTTCGTCCATTGTGGACCTTACATGGGCGTCACCCTCGGCCGTACGACGTGTGGCGGGGTGGAGGGTGGCCGAGGAGGCGGAGACGCTAAGCGACCATCGCTATATAGTGTTCTCCGCCTCCGGAGCCGCCCAGCAGCCAGGGGCACCCCGCCCCCGCTGCCCGGATGGTGACCTGCCACCGCGCTGGGCGCTTCGGCGCCTAGACGAGGACGCCCTGATGGCGGTTGTCCACGCCGTGGACTGGTTCGACACCGGAACCAGTCCCGTCGACGCAAGGGAGGGGGCAGAATGGTTCCGGGGCATCATGACCAACGTCTGTGACGTGTCGATGCCCCGGTCCCAACCCCTCCCTAGGCGGGCCGCCCACTGGTGGTCTCGCGACATTGCGGTGCTACGCAACGAATGCACCGTCGCGAGACGCCAGTGTCAGCGTGCCCGCAGGAGACGGCTGCGCGACGAGGCGTGGATAGCACAGCTGGAGGGAGCCTACAAGGCCAAGAGGGCGGCCCTTCGGCTGGCCATCAAAGAGGCCAAGGCCCAAGCATGGTTGGAGCTCCTTGGCTCTCTTGACCGGGACCCGTGGGGGCGGCCGTACCGGCTCGTGTTGGGCCGGCTACGCCCCTACGTACCCCCGGTCACGGAGAGCCTTGACCCCCAGGTACTCGGGGGTGTGGTGGATGCCTTATTCCCCTCCTTTGGGAGGGGTACGGCTTCGCCACACCTACCCGAGGAGACGACGGACCAAGCCTGGTCCGTCGAACTGGGGGTAACAGAGGCGGAGCTAGGGGATGCCATCAGAAAGATGGCGGCCAGGGACACAGCCCCTGGCCCCGATGGCATCCCCGGTAGAATATGGGCCTTGGCCCTGGGCGTCCTCGGGCCCCAGCTGCGGCGGTTGTTCGACCGCTGCCTGGAGCTGGGGCAATTCCCCCCGCAATGGCGGCGAGGTAGGATGGTCCTCCTCAAGAAGGAGGGCCGGCCCGCGGAGTCTCCCTCCGCGTACCGGCCAATATGTTTGTTGGACGAGGCGGGTAAACTCTTCGAAAGAGTTTTGGCATCCCGCCTCGTCCACCACCTGTCGGCGGTGGGGCCCGACCTCTGCAGGGAGCAGTATGGCTTCCGCAGGGGACGGTCGACCTTGGACGCGATACTTCGCGTCCGTACCCTTGCGGAGGCGGCCGTCTCCGAGGGTGGGGTAGCAATAGCTATATCGTTAGATATAGTAAATGCTTTTAATACCCTGCCCTGGGGGGCGGTCAGGGAGGCACTCCACCATCACGGAGTGCCTCCCTACCTGCTTAGGGTGCTCGGGTCCTACCTGTCCGACAGGTGGATCGAGTTCACGGGCCGGTACGGCGTAAGGAGGGAGAGGCAGGTCCACTGCGGGGTCCCACAGGGCTCAGTCTTGGGCCCTATCCTGTGGGACCTCGCATATGACGTGGTCCTGAGGGCGGCCCTCCCCCCCGGGGTCAGTGTCATCTGTTACGCAGATGACACGTTAATACTGGCCTCGGGGGATGAGGATTGGAGGAGGACCATCCGCCTGGCGGAGACAGGGGTGGCCTGTGTCGTCGCGCGCATCCGGGACCTAGGGTTGGAGATAGCTCCCCATAAGTCCGAGGCCCTTTGGTTCCTTGGGCCTCGGCAGGAGGAGCCTCCAAGGTCCTGGATGCGGGTAGGTGAGTCGTGTGTCAGGGTGGGGACCCAGATGAGGTACCTGGGCCTCACCCTTGACAGCCACTGGCGCTTCGAGGAGCATTTCGAGCGCCTGGTTCCCCGGGTTGAGAGGACGGCCGCGGCCTTGGGCCGCCTGCTGCCCAACCTCGGGGGACCAGGGCTGAGGGTTCGCCGCCTCTACACGGGGGTGGTGCGGTCGATGACCCTTTATGGGTCACCGATATGGGCGGGAGACCTGATGGCCAGCCGTCGAAGCAGAACTTTGCTTCGACGAGTTGAAAGGCGGCTGGCCATCAGGTGCGTGAGGGGTTACCGCACCACCTCCTATGCGGTGGCGATGGCTCTGGCGGGGTTGATCCCGCTGGAGCTACAGGCGGAGGTTGACGCGGTCGTCTATGACCGCGTCAAGTCCCTCCGCCAGAGCGGGATCTCCCCGCCAGAGGTTGCCAGATGGGCAACGCTCTCGAAGCGTCGGGCCCAGCGGCGCGCGCTAGTCAAGTGGCGCTCTCAGCTCACTGAGAGCGCCAGCAAGCGCGCCGTTGGGGCAGTCCTGCCCAATTTCGACAGGTGGATGGGCAGGACTTGCGGTGGGCTCACCTACCGAGCGGCGCAGGTGCTCACGGGGCATGGTTGCTTCGGGGAGTACCTGTGCCGCATCGGCAAGGAAGCGACGGCACAGTGTCACCACTGTGGCGAGGTAGAGGACACTCCCCAGCACACGCTGGAGGAGTGTCCGGCTTGGTCCGCCCAGAGGCGGACCTTGCGTAACACGGTCGGAGCGGACCTCTCCCCTCCGGTCCTCGTACAGAGGATGCTGGAGGGGAGGGCCCAGTGGGATGCTGTGGCCTCCTTCTGCGAGGACGTCATGTCGCAGAAGGAGGCCGCGGAGCGGGTCCGGGAAAGGACGGACCCGGCGAGAAGGGCGTTGCGGCGCGGCCGCAGGAGGGCAGGGGCATTGCCCGACCCCTCAGGCCGCGCCCCGGACAACGCGGGTGGCGGCGGTGGCGGAGGGTCTACTCCGCGCCGCCGCCCCCAAAGAGGCATGGTGGCCTCCCACCCCCCCGCCGGTATACATGGCGGGGGGGTGAGGACCACGGGGTCGCGGGCGGCTGGGTGGGGGCCCAGCCGCCGAGCACGCGGCCCCGAGGTGGGGCGGAACCGGGCGCTACCCCCTGGTTCCGCCGAGAGGGGAGAAGAAGGGGAGGGGGGCGACATAGTCCCCCCTCCCGAGGATCGGGTCGCGAGACGCCGCGCGGGGGGTTCCGGAGGCATGCCTCTGGCGATACCCGGAACCCCCCTCCCTAGTCAAGGGGGCGCGCGATGAGGGTAGCCGTGGGGGTTTTAGTGGGTATAGTCCCACACTACCCCGCCTCCTCCCCCCAGGGGGGGCGGGGTGTCCATGAGGATTTCCCCCACGTAAAAAAAAAAAAAAAAAAAAAAAAGGTTAGGTTAGGTTGCAGCGCGACGAGGCGTGGATCGCCGAGCTGGAGGGGGCCTACAAAGCCAAGAAGGCGGCCCTCCGGCTTGCCATCAAGCAGGCCAAGGCCCAATCATGGGAGGAGCTCCTCGGCTCTCTGGACCGGGACCCTTGGGGGCGGCCCTACCGGCTCGTTTTGGGTCGGCTGCGCCCCTATGTTCCCCCGGTCACGGAGAGCCTGGACCCCCAGGTACTCGGGCGTGTGGTGGACGCCCTATTCCCCTCCTTTGAGAGGGGTACGGCCCCACCACACGTACCCGAGGAGACGGCGGATCAAGCCTGGTCCGCCGAACTGGGGGTAACAGAGGTGGAGCTAGGGGATGCCATCAAGAAGATGGCGGCCAGGAACACTGCTCCTGGCCCCGATGGCATCCCCGGCAAAGTATGGGCCTTGGCCCTAGGCGTCCTCGGGCCCCAGCTGCGGCGGTTGTTTGACCGCTGCCTAGAGCTGGGGCAGTTCCCCCCGCAATGGCGGCGAGGTAGGATGGTCCTCCTCAAAAAGGAGGGCCGGCCCGCGGACTCTCCCTCCGCGTACCGGCCAATATGTTTGTTGGACGAGGCGGGAAAACTCTTCGAAAGAGTTTTGGCATCCCGCCTCGTCCACCACCTGTCGGCGGTGGGGCCCGACCTCTGCGAGGAGCAATATGGCTTCCGCAGGGGACGGTCGACCTTGGACGCGATTCGTCGCGTCCGTACCCTTGCGGAGGCGGCCGTCTCCGAGGGTGGGGTGGCGATAGCGGTATCGTTAGATATCGTGAACGCTTTCAACACCCTGCCCTGGGAGGCGGTCAGGGGGGCACTCCACGCCTACGGGGTGCCTCCCTACTTGCGGAGGGTAATCGGGTCCTACCTGTCCGACAGGTGGATCGAGTATCCGGGCCGGTACGGCGTACGGAGGGAGAGGCAGGTCCACTGCGGGGTCCCACAGGGCTCAGTCTTGGGCCCTATCCTGTGGGACCTCGCATACGACGTGGTCCTGAGGGCGGCCCTCCCCCCCGGGGTCAGCGTCATCTGCTACGCAGATGACACATTAGTGCTGGCCTCGGGGGATGACGAGTGGAGGAGGACCATCCGCCTGGCGGAGGCAGGGGTGGCCTGTGTCGTCGCCCGCATCCGGGACCTTGGGCTAGATATAGCCCCCCGTAAGACCGAGGCCCTATGGTTTCATGGGCCCCGGCGGGAGGGGCCTCCCAGGTCCTGGATGCGGGTAGGTGAGTCCAGTGTCAGGGTGGGGTCCCAGATGAAGTACCTGGGCCTCACCCTGGACAGCCACTGGCGCTTCGAGGAGCATTTCAAGCTCCTGGTTCCCCGAGTGGAACGAACAGCGGCGGCCTTGGGCCGCCTGCTGCCCAACCTCGGGGGACCGGGGCTGAGGGTGCGCCGCCTATACATGGGGGTGGTGCGGTCAATGACCCTTTATGGGTCGCCCATTTGGTCGGGCGACCTGATGGCCAGCCGTCGAAGCAAAGCTTTGCTTCGACGCGTCGAAAGGCGGCTGGCCATCAGGTGTGTTAGGGGGTACCGCACCACCTCCCACGCGGCGGCGATGACCCTGGCGGGGCTGATCCCGCTGGAGTTGCAGGCGGAGGGCGACGCGGTAGTTTACGACCGCGTCAAGGCCCTCCGAGACAGCGGGATCTCCCCGCCGGAGGTCGCAAGATGGGCGGCCATCTCGAGGCGTCAGGCCCAGCGGCGCGCGCTAGCAAAATGGCGCTCTCAGCTCTCTGAGAGCGCCAGTAAGCGCGCCGTTGGGGCAGTCCTGCCCCATTTGGAAAGGTGGATGGGCAGGACTTGCGGCGGGCTCACCTACCGCATGGCGCAGGTGTTCACCGGGCATGGCTGCTTCGGTGAATACCTGCGCCGAATAGGCAAGGAGGCGACGGCACAGTGCCACCATTGTGGAGAAGCGGAGGACACGCCCCAGCACACGCTGGAGGCGTGTCCCGCATGGTCCGCCCAAAGGCGGACCCTGAGGGCCAGTGTTGGCCATGACCTCTCCCCTCCGGTCCTCATCCAGAGGATGCTGGAGGGGAGAGACAAATGGAGTGCCGTGGCCTCCTTCTGTGAGGACGTGATGTCCCAGAAGGAGGCCGCGGAGCGGGATCGGGAGAGGTCCGATCCCGCGAGGAGGGCGTTGGGGCGCGGCCGAAGAAGGGGCGGGGCACATCCCGACCCCTCACGCCGCGCCCCGGACAACGCGGGTGGCGGCGGAGGCGGAGGGTCTTCTCCGCGCCGCCGCCACCATAGAGGCACGGTGGCCTCCCACCCCCCGCCGGCCAACAGGGCGGGGAGGTGAGGACCACGGGGTCGCGGGCGGCTGGGTGGGGGCCCAGCCGCCGAGCACGCGGCCCCGGGGTGGGGCGGAACCGGGCGCTACCCCCGGTTCCGCCGAGAGAGGAGAAGAATGGGAGGGGGGCGCCATAGTCCCCCCTCCCGAGGATCGGGTCGCGAGACGCCGCGCGGGGGGTTCCGGAGGCATGCCTCTGGCGATACCCGGAACCCCCCTCCCTAGTCAGGGGGGCGCGCGATGAGGGTAGCCGTGGGGGTTTTAGTGGGTATAGTCCCACACTACCCCGCCTCCTCCCCCCAGGGGGGGCGGGGTGTCCATGAGGATTTCCCCCACGTAAAAAAAAAAAAAAAAAAAAAAAAAGGTTAGGTTAGGTTAGGTTAGGTTAGGTTAGGTTAGGTTAGGTTAGGTTAGGTTAGGTTAGGTTAGGTTAGGTTAGGTTAGGTTAGGTTAGGTTAGGTTAGGTTGGGGAGCAGCACAAGCCTCTCCGGGTCGTCTCGGGATTTCTCTAGTCTTTTTAAGGAGAATCCCTGAGGGCCCCCGATGGTGCTGATGAAGTGCCCGGTGAAAACCGGCCGCTTCTTCGGCTAAGTTGGGGGGATCCGGAGGGGTAAATCCTCTCGTCCCACCTCCACGTGGGGCTCCCTGGGTCTCCGCGGCCGTGGCCCGGTCGCGGAGGGCGAACGGGGCGAGGGGTAACCCTAGTGCACCCCTACCAAAGGCGGATAGGGGTGCCCCACACCGTGGGCCGCCGGCGTAAGTTGCCAGGACCCTTGGCAGGGGATTCGGGGAATCGCCTGCTGAGGTACGCAAGCGCCGGGTTGGGCCTGCGGGGGGCTTGCCTTAAACGGCCGACCCGCGAGGAGGAGAAACCTCACTAAAAAAGTCGTTAACCCTAAGCAGAGGTGCGCGGCGATGGGGTACGCTTTGACGGATGCGTCGGGCGTGGCAGGTGACATCATCTGTCCCAAGCGGCCAACCTCCGGTACCTGGCGCCCCCGGTTGTACATAGCCCTCCCCGGGTAAGGCGGCTCTGCCCGGGGTGATGTCCTTTCCGACCTACTCGTGGGACCAATTATGGATTCTGAACAAACCTTTAAAAAACCGGGGATGGGGGGTAATGCGGAGGAGGAAAAGAGGAGTGGTGAGGAGGGAAGAGAGGAGAGGAGTGAGAAGGGAAAGAGGGAGGATCTGGCTATGCCAGACCCGAGCTCTGGGAGGAGGATGGCGAGGAGGCGATCGGATGCGGCGGCTGAAAGGGCCTCGGATTCGTCGACCTCTGTCTGCGACCGGGCAGTTGTCCGGCTTGTGGACATCTTTGCAGAGGGCACCCGCGGACGCAACATAGCGCGGAGAGGGCGATCGTCTTCGCGATCACGGTCGTCCTCCGTACAGGGACAACGCGACCCTTCAGCGTGTCGCACCGAGGACGGCGACGCTGATACAGATGGGTCGGACACACTGTTCGACCCTCTGCACAGACGGAAAAGGGGTCGACCCACAACAACAGGGGAGTACGCAGGCCTGGCTGCGGCGAAGAAGCAGTACCTCGAGCTGGCGGCGTCAGTCGAGCGAATGGAGAAGGCTGCGGAGGCGGAGAAGGCGACGGGTAACACGCCGGGCCCGTCCCGCACGAGCAAACCTCTGCCAGAGGAGTCGGAGCTGGCAGAGGAGCTAAAGCAACTCCCCACAGGGGACATTGCGGCTCAAGTACTAGAGCACATGAAGGAGGTAGAGCGCATTGCTGGCGCCTCCCGAAATTTGCAAGGGGGGTTCGTGCGGCGCCTCCGAATCGCCGCCAGAACGGTTGCCGCTGCAACCACGGAGGTAGTCAAAAGGACGGAGTCGTCAGGCCCCGCCCCGCTACTGGAGGCGGACAATATCCGCCTCAGATGCAAGGTCGAGGACCTAGAGGGGCAAATACAAAAGCTCCGAGCGGAGGTGGATGCCACAAGGACCAGGAGAGGGGCAACTAGCCCTAGAGAGGGCATACGTAAGGAGAACACGCCCACAAATGTGACACCAACAGATGTGGGCGTGGTCTCCTCACCGCCAAGGACACGCGGCTCGTTGCAAAGGGCCGCGAATGTCACGGAGGAAAGGGCAAAACGCGCCCCCCCTCGACCAGAGAGAGACCAACAGTTATTAGATAACATTGGCTCTCTGGTCGAGCGGAAGTTGGCGGCTTTCCGGCGGGAAAAATTTTAGGCCGGAGGCCGGTTTTAAGACCGGTGGCAACGCCCAAAAGGCCAACGCGAGCCACAACGGCTTCCGCGACGGAGGGGGAACGCAGTGACGCCCCCCAGAAACAGAGGAAGAAGAAGAAGAAAAAGACCTCTGGGGGCGTCACTGCGACTGAAACAGAGGAGGAGCCTCCCCCACCACGGAGGCAGCCACCCAAGGCGGCAACCCTGCGGGCACCGCCCTCGGGAGGCGCGTCTGCCTCAGAGGGAGGGCCGCGGGAAACTTGGGCCACCGTGGTGGGGCGTAAGGCGGCAAGGAAGGCCGCCGCCCCGCCCACAAAGAAAGCCCCAGATAAGGGGGCTCAAAAAGTGGGCGGGGCAACCGGAAAGGCAGGGCAGGCGAAAGCCGCGCCCTCTAAAAAGCGCGTGGGGCGCGTCCCCCGGACGGCGGCGGTCTCGTTGACCGTCCCCCCGGGGGGCAGTGTCACCTACGCGCAGGCGCTCGTCTCCGCCAGGGAGAAGATTGACCTGGCGGAGGTTGGAATCGAGGGAGTGCGCTATAAGCGCGCGGTAACCGGGGCTTTGCTCATGCAAATCCCCGGTCCAGAGGGCGCGGCCAAGGCCGATGCCCTGGCCAACAAGTTGAGGGAGGCCCTGCAGGGGACGGGCGTTAAAATAGCCCGCCCCTGCAAGAGGGCGGAACTCAGGGTGACGGGGCTTGATGACTCCGTCACCCCCAAGGAGGTGGCTGCGGCCATCGCGGCAGCCGGGGCGTGTCCGCCGGAGGAGGTAAGGACGGGGCAAATCCGCTCCGCCTCCTCCGGGCTGGGCACGCTCTGGCTGTCCTGCCCCATCACAGCCGCCAATTCGGTGGCAAAAGTGGGGAGGATCCGGGTGGGGTGGTCCAGCGCAAGAGTGGAGGTGCTGGCAGCCCGCCCCCTCCAGTGCTATCGCTGCCTCCAAGTGGGGCACGTGAGGCAGCGGTGCACGGAGGGAGTTGACCGGAGTGACCGCTGTTATAACTGCGGGAACTCCGGTCACACGGCGGGCAAGTGCCCTGCGGAGGCGCCTAACTGTCCGCTGTGTGCGGACTTAGGGCGCCCTGCGGGGCACCGGTTGGGCAGCAAGGCCTGCAAGCCACCCACCCGGAAGAAGAAGAAGGGGGCGGAGAAGGCGCCCCCCACCGGCCAACCGGCGAAGAGGCCGCGGGAGGGCACGCAAGGGCGGGCAACGCAGGAGCGGTGTCCGCCCGAGAAGAGTGCCCGTCCCGCGGCAGCAGCGGAAGAGGAGGCAGCATTGGGCCTACCAGGGCAGGCTGCGCCTGCCCGAGAAGACGGCCCGGGGGAGGCCATGGTGACGGAGTAAATTCGCCACCATGCGCCTCCTCCAGGCGAACCTCAACCACTCCCGCGGGGCCCAGGACCTGTTCGTCCACGCCCTGCGGGAGTGGGGGGTCGCTTTGGGGATGGCGGCCGAGCCCCATTCCTCCCCGGACCACCCTTCTTGGTTCGGGGACGTGGGTGGCTCGGTCGCCATCGTAAGAGGCGATGTGCCAGGCGCCCCGCCCGTTACACTCCTGGGGAGAGGGCGGGGCTTCCTCGCCGTCGAATGGGGGGAGTACGCGGTGGTAGGGTGCTATGCACCCCCCTCTCGCAGTATCTCCGATTTTGAGGGGTACCTGGGCGAGGTTGGCGATTTGATACGCCAATGCCAGCCTCGCCCGGTATTGGTCCTGGGGGACTTTAACGCCCACGCCACCGAGTGGGCGTCTCCCAGGACCGATGCGAGAGGGGGGGCGGTACTCGATTGGGCAGCGGAGCTGGAGCTCCGCCTAGTTAATAGGGGCTCCACAGCTACGTGCGTGCGGCCGCAGGGGTCGTCCATCGTGGACCTCACGTGGGCGTCACCCTCGGCCGTACGACGTGTGGCGGGGTGGAGGGTGGCCGAGGAGGCGGAGACGCTAAGCGATCATCGCTACATAGTGTTCTCCGTCTCCGGAGCCGCCCAGCAGTCAGGGGTACCCCGCCCCCGCTGCCCGGAGGGAGTCCTCCCACCGCGCTGGGCGCTTCGGCGCCTAGACGAGGACGTCTTGATGGCGGTTGTCCACGCCGTGGACTGGTTCGATGGCGGAACCAGTCCCGTCGACGCAAGGGAGGGGGCAGAGTGGTTCCGGGGCATCATGACCAACGTCTGTGACGTGTCGATGCCCCGGTCCCAACCCATCCCTAGGCGGGCCGCCCACTGGTGGTCTCGCGACATTGCGGTGCTTCGCACCGAATGCACCGTCGCGAGACGCCAGTGTCAGCGTGCCCGCAGGAGACGGCTGCGCGACGAGGCGTGGATAACACAGCTGGAGGGGGCCTACAAAGCCAAGAAGGCGGCCCTCCGGCTTGCCATCAAGCAGGCCAAGGCCCAATCATGGGCGGAGCTCCTTGGCTCTCTTGACCGGGACCCTTGGGGGCGGCCCTACCGGCTCGTTTTGGGCCGGCTGCGCCCCTATCTTCCCCCGGTCACAGAGAGCCTGGACCCCCAGGTACTCGGGCGTGTGGTGGACGCCCTATTCCCCTCCTTTGAGAGGGGTACGGCCCCACCACACGTACCCGAGGAGACGGCGGATCAAGCCTGGTCCGCCGAACTGGGGGTAACAGAGGCGGAGCTAGGGGATGCCATCAAGAAGATGGCGGCCAGGAACACTGCTCCTGGCCCCGATGGCATCCCCGGCAAAGTATGGGCCTTGGCCCTAGGCGTCCTCGGGCCCCAGCTGCGGCGGTTGTTCGACCGCTGCCTAGAGCTGGGGCAATTCCCCCCGCAATGGCGGCGAGGTAGGATGGTCCTCCTCAAGAAGGAGGGCCGGCCCGCGGACTCTCCCTCCGCGTACCGGCCAATATGTTTGTTGGACGAGGCGGGAAAACTCTTCGAAAGAGTTTTGGCATCCCGCCTCGTCCACCACCTGTCGGCGGTGGGGCCCGACCTCTGCGAGGAGCAGTTTGGCTTCCGCAGGGGACGGTCGACCTTGGACGCGATTCGTCGCGTCCGTACCCTTGCGGAGGCGGCCGTCTCCGAGGGTGGGGTGGCGATTGCGGTGTCGTTAGACATAGTCAACGCCTTCAACACCCTGCCCTGGGAGGCGGTCAGGGGGGCACTCCACGCCTACGGGGTGCCTCCCTACTTGCGGAGGGTAATCGGGTCCTACCTGTCCGACAGGTGGATCGAGTATCCGGGCCGGTACGGCATACGGAGGGAGAGGCAGGTCCACTGCGGGGTCCCACAGGGCTCAGTCTTGGGCCCTATCCTGTGGGACCTCGCATACGACGTGGTCCTGAGGGCGGCCCTCCCCCCCGGGGTCAGCGTCATCTGCTACGCAGATGACACTTTAGTGCTGGCCTCGGGGGATGACGAGTGGAGGAGGACCATCCGCCTGGCGGAGGCAGGGGTGGCCTGTGTCGTCGCCCGCATCCGGGACCTTGGGCTAGATATAGCCCCCCGTAAGACCGAGGCCCTATGGTTTCATGGGCCCCGGCGGGAGGGGCCTCCCAGGTCCTGGATGCGGGTAGGTGAGTCCAGTGTCAGGGTGGGGTCCCAGATGACGTACCTGGGCCTCACCCTGGACAGCCACTGGCGCTTCGAGGAGCATTTCCGGCTCCTGGTTCCCCGGGTCGAGAGAACGGCCGCGGCGTTGGGCCGTCTATTGCCCAACCTCGGGGGACCAGGGTTGAGGGTGCGCCGCCTATACGTGGGGGTGGTGCGGTCAATGACCCTTTATGGGTCACCCATCTGGTCGGGTGACCTGATGGCCAGCCGTCGAAGCAAAGCCTTGCTTCGACGAGTCGAAAGGCGGCTGGCCATCAGGTGTGTTAGAGGTTACCGCACCACCTCCCACGCGGCGGCGATGACCCTGGCGGGGCTGATCCCGCTGGAGTTGCAGGCGGAGGGCGACGCGGTAGTTTACGACCGCGTCAAGGCCCTCCGAGACAGCGGGATCTCCCCGCCGGAGGTCGCAAGATGGGCGGCCATCTCGAGGCGTCAGGCCCAGCGGCGCGCGCTAGCAAAATGGCGCTCTCAGCTCTCTGAGAGCGCCAGTAAGCGCGCCGTTGGGGCAGTCCTGCCCCATTTGGAAAGGTGGATGGGCAGGACTTGCGGCGGGCTCACCTACCGCATGGCGCAGGTGTTCACCGGGCATGGCTGCTTCGGTGAATACCTGCGCCGAATAGGCAAGGAGGCGACGGCACAGTGCCACCATTGTGGAGAAGCGGAGGACACGCCCCAGCACACTCTGGAGGCGTGTCCCGCATGGTCCGCCCAAAGGCGGACCCTGAGGGCCAGTGTTGGCCATGACCTCTCCCCTCCGGTCCTTGTCCAGAGGATGCTGGAGGGGAGAGTCAAATGGAGTGCCGTGGCCTCCTTCTGTGAGGACGTGATGTCCCAGAAGGAGGCCGCGGAGCGGGATCGGGAGAGGTCCGATCCCGCGAGGAGGGCGTTGGGGCGCGGCCGAAGAAGGGGCGGGGCACATCCCGACCCCTCACGCCGCGCCCCGGACAACGCGGGTGGCGGCGGTGGCGGAGGGTCTTCTCCGCGCCGCCGCCACCATAGAGGCACGGTGGCCTCCCACCCCCCGCCGGCCAACAGGGCGGGGAGGTGAGGACCACGGGGTCGCGGGCGGCTGGGTGGGGGCCCAGCCGCCGAGCACGCGGCCCCGGGGTGGGGCGGAACCGGGCGCTACCCCCTGGTTCCGCCGAGAGAGGAGAAGAATGGGAGGGGGGCGCCATAGTCCCCCCTCCCGAGGATCGGGTCGCGAGACGCCGCGCGGGGGGTTCCGGAGGCATGCCTCTGGCGATACCCGGAACCCCCCTCCCTAGTCAGGGGGGCGCGCGATGAGGGTAGCCGTGGGGGTTTTAGTGGGTATAGTCCCACACTACCCCGCCTCCTCCCCCCAGGGGGGGCGGGGTGTCCATGAGGATTTCCCCCACGTAAAAAAAAAAAAAAAAAAAAAAAAAAAAAAAGGTTAGGTTAGGTTAGGTTAGGTTGGGGAGCAGCACAAGCCTCTCCGGGTCGTCTCGGGATTTCTCTCGTCTTTTTAAAGAGAATCCCTGAGGGCCCCCGATGGTGCTGATGAAGTGCCCGGTGGAAACCGGCCGCTTCTTCGGCTAAGTTGGGGGGATCCGGAGGGGTAAATCCTCTCGTCCCACCTCCACGTGGGGCTCCCTGGGTCTCCGCGGCCGTGGCCCGGTCGCGGAGGGCGAACGGGGCGAGGGGTAACCCTAGTGCACCCCTACCAAAGGCGGATAGGGGTGCCCCACACCGTGGGCCGCCGGCGTAAGTTGCCAGGACCCTTGGCAGGGGATTCGGGGAATCGCCTGCTGAGGTACGCAAGCGCCGGGTTGGGCCTGCGGGGGGCTTGCCTTAAACGGCCGGCCCGCGAGGAGGAGAAACCTCACTAAAAAAGTCGTTAACCCTAAGCAGAGGTGCGCGGCGATGGGGTACGCTTTGACGGATGCGTCGGGCGTGGCAGGTGACATCATCTGTCCCAAGCGGCCAACCTCCGGTACCTGGCGCCCCCGGTTGTATATAGCCCTCCCCGGGTAAGGCGGCTCTGCCCGGGGTGATGTTCTTTCCGACCTACTCGTGGGACCAATTATGGAACATTCACAATACAAAAAACCGGGGAAGGGGGGTGAAATGGAGGTGGAGAAGAGGAGCGAGGAGGAGGGAGTGGAAAGAAGAGGAGTGGAACAGGGGGAGGCACTGGCAAACCCAGGGCCGAGCTCTGAGGTGGGGAGTGTTGGGCGGGGCGAGACGGCGGCCGAAAGGGCGTCGGACTCGTCCACTTCAGTATGCGGCCAGCCTAGAGTAAGGCTGGTCGACATATTGGCGGAGGGCCCGCGCGGAAGGGCAACTGCGCGGAGAGGACGATCGTCGTCGAGATCGCGGTCGTCCTCTGTTCAAGGTCAGCGCGACCCATCCTGCTGCCGGACGGAGGACGGCGACGCCGACACAGATGGGTCGGAGGCGCCGTTTGACCCGCTACACAAGCGGAAGAGAGGGAGACCTCCCACGACAGGGGAGTATGCGGGTCTGGCGGCAGCAAAGAGGCAATACCTCGAGCTCTCTGCTGCTGTCGAAAAGATGGAGAAGGCCCAGGAGGCGGAGCTTGCGGCGGAATCGCCGAAACCGTCCCGTGGCAGCAAGCCCCTCCCAGAGGAGGCGGAGCTCGCCGAGGAGATCCGGCAGCTCCCGACGGGCGACATTGCCGCCCAGATCCTGGAGCACCTCAAAGAGGTGGAGAGGATTGCAGGCTCCTCGAGGAACCTGCAGGGCGTGTTTGTGCGGCGACTCCGCATCGCCGCAAGGACCGTGGCCGTTGCGACAACAGAGGTCGTGAAGAGGACGGAGTCCTCAGGACCCGCCCCTCTGTTGGAGGCCGACAACATCCGCCTCCGTTGTAAGGTGGAAGACCTGGAGGCGCAGGTCGCGAAGATGCGGGCGGAGGCGGAGTCCGCAAGAGCGGGAAGGGGGGCTGCCCGAGCTACAAGGGACAGCTCCAGGGAGACCACGCCTACGGCGGGGGTGGAGCCAATGGTGGTTGGAGGGGTCTCCACCCCGCCAAGGGCGCGTGTCTCCCTACCAAGGGCCACGAAAGCCCCAGAAGTGCGCGAAAAGCGTACACCCCCTCGACCAGACAGGGATCAAGTCCTAATAGACAGGATTGGCTCTCTGGTCGAGGGGAAGCTGGCCGCCTTCCGGCGGGAGGTTCTAGGCCGGGGACCAGCGCTGCGCCCGCCGAGCGCAAGGATTGCTGCGGCGCGTGCTGCCGCGCAATCCGCCACAGAAGGGGAGCGCAGTGACGCCCCTCAAAAGAGGAAGAAAAAGAAGAAGAAGAAAACTTCTAGAGGGGGCGTCACTGCAACGGAGACAGAGGAGGAGCCGCCCCCACCTCCCAGGCAAAAGCCCAGGGCAGCCCTCCAGCGTGCACCGGTCTCGGGCGGCGCTTCAGCGTCGGAGGCCGGCCAGCGGGAGACCTGGGCAACGGTGGTGGGGAGAAAGGCGGCGAAAGCGAAGGCCGTCGCCCCGCCCACCAAAAAGGCCCCAGATAAGGGGGCCAAGAAAGGGGGCGGGGCAAGTGGAAAGGCCGGGCCGCGTAAGGCCGCGCCCGTGCCGCCACGCTTGGGGCGCGTCCCCCGGACGGCGGCGGTCTCGTTGACCGTCCCCCCCGGGGGCAGCGTGTCATACGCGGAGGCGATCCGCACCGCCAAGCAGAAGGTTGACTTGGCGGATGTCGGCATCGAGGCGGTGCGCTACAAGCGTGCGGTGACCGGGGCCCTGTTGATGCAGATCCCCGGTCCGGAGGGCGCGGCCAAAGCTGACGCCTTGGCCGGGAAATTGAAGGAGGCCCTTGAGGGGACAGGGGTCCAAATAACCCGCCCCTGCAAAAGGGCGGAACTGAGGGTGACGGGTCTTGACGACTCCGTCACCCCGAAGGAGGTGGCAGATGCCATCGCGGCAGCGGGGGCGTGCCCGCCGGAGGATGTGAGGACGGGCCAGGTACGCTCCTCCTCCTCCGGTCTGGGCACCCTATGGGTTTCATGCCCCCTTCTGGCCGCCAACACGGTGGCCAAGGTTGGCAGAATCCGGGTGGGATGGTCCAGCGCCCGCGTTGAGGTGCTGGCCGCCCGCCCCCTGCAGTGCTACCGCTGCCTCCAAGTGGGGCACGTGAGGCAGCGGTGCACGGGGGACGTGGACCGGAGTGGCCGCTGCTACAACTGCGGCACCTCCGGCCACACGGCGGGCACGTGCCCCGCGGAGGCGCCAAATTGTCCGCTCTGTGCGGACTTGGGGCGACCCGCGGGGCACAGGCTGGGGAGCAAAGCCTGCTCCCCGCCCACCCGGAAGAAGAAGGGGGCCAAGAAGGGGGCCCCCGCTGCCGCGACAGCGACAGAGAGTGGGCCCAATAGACCCACGCCCAATCCCACTGGGCCAGACAAGGTCGGAGGCCAGGGGGAGGCCATGGTAACCGATTAAGTTCGCCATGCGCCTCCTCCAGGCCAACCTCAACCACTCCCGCGGGGCACAGGACCTGTTCGTCCACACCCTGCGGGAGTGGGGGGTTGTGCTGGCGGTGGCGGCCGAGCCCCACTCCATCCCCGAACACCCTTCATGGTTCGGGGATGAGGGTGACTCGGTCGCCATCGTGAGAGGAGAGATGCCAGGCGCCCCGCCCGTTACACTCCTGGGGAGAGGGCGGGGCTTCCTCGCCGTGGAATGGGGGGAATATGCGGTGGTAGGGTGCTATGCACCCCCCTCTCGCACTATCTCCGAGTTGGAGGAGTACCTGGGCGAGGTTGGCGATATGATTCGCCAATGCCAGCCTCGCCCGGTACTGGTCCTGGGGGACTTCAACGCCCACGCTACTGAGTGGGCGTCCCCCAGGACCGATGCGAGAGGGGGGGCAGTACTCGATTGGGCAGCGGAGCTGGAGCTCCGCCTAGTCAATAGGGGCTCCATAGCTACGTGCGTGCGGCCGCAGGGGTCGTCCATTGTGGACCTTACATGGGCGTCACCCTCGGCCGTACGACGTGTGGCGGGGTGGAGGGTGGCCGAGGAGGCGGAGACGCTAAGCGACCATCGCTATATAGTGTTCTCCGCCTCCGGAGCCGCCCAGCAGTCAGGGGCACCCCGCCCCCGCTGCCCGGATGGTGTCCTGCCACCGCGCTGGGCGCTTCGGCGCCTAGACGAGGACGCCCTGATGGCGGTTGTCCACGCCGTGGACTGGTTCGACACCGGAACCAGTCCCGTCGACGCAAGGGAGGGGGCTGAGTGGTTCCGGGGCATCATGACCAACGTCTGTGACGTGTCGATGCCCCGGTCCCAACCCCTCCCTAGGCGGGCCGCCCACTGGTGGTCTCGCGACATTGCGATGCTACGCAATCAATGCACCGTCGCGAGACGCCAGTGTCAGCGTGCCCGCAGGAGACGGCTGCGCGACGAGGCGTGGATAGCACAGCTGGAGGGAGCCTACAAGGCCAAGAGGGCGGCCCTTCGGCTGGCCATAAAAGAGGCCAAGGCCCAAGCATGGTTGGAGCTCCTTGGCTCTCTTGACCGGGACCCGTGGGGGCGGCCGTACCGGCTCGTGTTGGGTCGGCTACGCCCCTACGTACCCCCGGTCACGGAGAGCCTTGACCCCCGGGTACTCGGGGGTGTGGTGGATGCCTTATTCCCCTCCTTTGGGAGGGGTACGGCTTCGCCACACCTACCCGAGGAGACGACGGACCAAGCCTGGTCCGTCGAACTGGGGGTAACAGAGGCGGAGCTAGGGGATGCCATCAGAAAGATGGCGGCCAGGGACACAGCCCCTGGCCCCGATGGCATCCCCGGTAGAATATGGGCCTTGGCCCTGGGCGTCCTCGGGCCCCAGCTGCGGCGGTTGTTCGACCGCTGCCTGGAGCTGGGGCAATTCCCCCCGCAATGGCGGCGAGGTAGGATGGTCCTCCTCAAGAAGGAGGGCCGGCCCGCGGAGTCTCCCTCCGCGTACCGGCCAATATGTTTGTTGGACGAGGCGGGTAAACTCTTCGAAAGAGTTTTGGCATCCCGCCTCGTCCACCACCTGTCGGCGGTGGGGCCCGACCTCTGCAGGGAGCAGTATGGCTTCCGCAGGGGACGGTCGACCTTGGACGCGATACGTCGCGTCCGTACCCTTGCGGAGGCGGCCGTCTCCGAGGGTGGGGTAGCAATAGCTGTATCGTTAGATATAGTTAACGCTTTTAATACCCTGCCCTGGGGGGCGGTCAGGGAGGCACTCCACCACCACGGGGTGCCTCCCTACCTGCGGAGGGTGCTCGGGTCCTACCTGTCCGACAGGTGGATCGAGTTCACGGGCCGGTACGGCGTAAGGAGGGAGAGGCAGGTCCACTGCGGGGTCCCACAGGGCTCAGTCTTGGGCCCTATCCTGTGGGACCTCGCATATGACGTGGTCCTGAGGGCGGCCCTCCCCCCCGGGGTCAGTGTC